>JANAVB010011394.1:2704859-3304859 GCA_029216955.1 Iris pallida
GCGAGTTGAAAGTTTGGAAAGCCATAACTTTTGACTGGGAGATCGAAAGGCCCAGTTTGTCGCAAACGACGTATTTTCAAGGAGCCTGAAAGTACAATTTTTAGTTAGACGACTTCCGAAATTTCAGAATCGCAAAAAAATGATGTTTTGACCTCCGTTTTGACATGGAAAGATTTTGGAGAAAGACCTAGATTCGAAAGTGCAGCGTATCGATCGAAAAGGAAAGAGAAAGTGAGCAGCTAACGAAGAAGATGAATCAAAATCTTTTTTTTTGAAGAGTATGTTTCGCGGTGCTTTGAATATTAGAAGGGTAAAAGGGTCATTTGGAACCCGCTTTGAATAAGTTTCTCTCTAATTCTGGGCACCGCGATGAAGTTTTTTTTAGCGGTTGGATTTTTCATGAAACTTTTTATTTTTTGGGCATTTCATAAATTTCCCAAAAATACCTTCCACCTTAACCACATGAGTTAGAAGAGATTTTGACTATTGAATATTTTCTTATTATACGTTATTATAGTATTATACGTGCAAAGCACGTGCATTTACTAGTACTAGTAAAGTGCAAATGCATGTGCGAAAAATATTTAAAAAAATAAATATAATTTACTATATAAATTATTAAACTTAGGATTTGAACTCAAGTAACCAAGAAAACACTTCCTACCTTAGCCACTCGAAGTAGACTACTTAGTTATAATATATCTTATTAGACAGTTAAATACTTGGATAGCTTTTTTTAAATAATTAGTGGAATATAGATAGTTATTTAGTTATTTTTTAAATTTATTTAAATTGTTGATGATATTCACACTGCTTAGACGGCTCACTTTTCATATAGATATAATATATAATATATATATATATATATATATATATATATATTATATATATATATATATATATATATATAATTTGAAGCATGGGTACTTTTATTATAACCAAAAAGATAACTTACAATCTCCAAATATATATATATATATGGAAATTGTAAGTTATCTTTTTTGGTTATTAATAAAAGTACCCATGCTTCAAAAATATATATATATTATATAATATATATATATATATAATATATATAGATCTAATATCTATATATATATATATATATAATTCCAACTTTATAAGCACGAGCTACCATACTTCTTTTAAATTATGTCCCAGATAAATTCATAGAAATGGAAAAATAGAGGCAAAAATCCATCAACACGCACAAATGCTCCCCAAAAAATTCATTTGTTGGGAATATTTAACTATGTTATATTTTGTTCCAAGAAATGAAAGAATAAGATATTGGTTTCTTGTAATTGTTAGAAACAAATGATGAGTTTAAAGCACAAAGTAATCTCCATGGCCATGACAGATTAGAAAGCCCACCATATGCCGAAGATTTCAGTTAGAAGCCACCAACCAAAGTGTAGTTGGGCCATATTTGTTCAATCTGCCTAGCTAGAAAAACATCCCTCCTTTTCAAAGATATATATATGCATTTCTTTTTATTAGTTTTTTTTTGTTTGCGATATCCAGCATAGCGTACGAGACTTTGTGTACACTGCGTTGCATGTCATTTGGGTCTACTGTCCAAAATTTTCACACAACGCACAACCCTCGCATCCCCCACGGTTGATCCCAAGACCGTATGCTTAGCCAAGGAGGCACCTCTCCTCACCGACCACAAGATCCAATTGAGTTCGTTTTTTTATTAGTTACAAGTAGGACTAGTTAGAATTTAGACCCTGGAGTTTATACCAGCTTAAAGTTTAGGCTCTGACATGTCCATTTAGAGAATTTGCCCCTATAATGTAAAATCCAAAATCAAGCTCACTAAAAGACATGTCAGCACCTAAACTCTAAGTCGGTATAAACTAGGGTCTAAACTCTAAACAGTATATATGCACGTGCATATTGTATTTTATATTACTTATAGTATATTAATGTTTTTACTTTTTTTATACGTAATTATCAAAATATCCTTGTTAAATTAATGAACAATTTTAATCAATAAACATAGGTAAGAATATTTTTGGAAGAACGAATTAACGATAAAGTCTCAACTTTTTATATTATATAGTAGTATAGATTAGTCCTTACAAGTATATATGCAAATATTTTCTTTAGCAATCCTTAATCAGCTGCTCTAAATGCAACATTAAACTTAAATATTTTTTCCATCCACTTTATAGTAATTTATGAGAAAGTTTCACATGCAAATACCATATCAAAATAAAAATAATCATTAATTGAGGTTATGAAAGAAAGTTTTGAGAAGGGCAAGAAAAGTTCCTTATATATATATATATATATATATATATATATATTAATATATATTATATATTATATATATATATATATATATATATAGATATATATATATATATTTGCGTATTACCTACCCCTCATTTAATTTAATGAACAATTTTAATTAGTATAAATAAGTAAAGATATATTCGGATTAAATTTTTTTACGAAAAGGACTGAAGTTTTTCTATTATATAGTACTATAGATATAATTCCTTTTTTAGCTTTTATTTTGATTATTATTATTAATAAATTCTCTGGGGTTCCATTTTTTTTTTTTTTGAGAAAGTGGTACTTCATTGATAAGTAACAAAATAAAAAATATTTACAATGGCTCACAAGTCACAACCTCAGCTAATATTTCCCCTACTCAGTGTATGGTTCAGCCTGCCATACATTGTATGTCACTATTTATATTTTGTATGATTCCTGTAACGGACATCATCTGCTTGTCGAAGATTCTTCGATTTCGCTCTCGCCATACATGCCACACTGCTGCCAGGAGTCTTATCCTTTTGTCGGAATATGGTGGCCCCTTTGTTGACCATTGCTTGTACTTCTTCAATGGTTTCTTGCAGACCCCCTCGACTCATACTGTTCAATTTCAATTGGACTCGCATCTGCTTCCATATGAAGCTGGTGACATTACATTTGAAGAACAAGTGGTCCCTGGTTTCGATCTCATTACCAGATAACACACAGAGGCTATCTGGAACATGTATATGAAATTTTATGAGCCTCTCCTTGGTGAGCAAGCGGTCCTTTATTGCTTTATACATGCAAGTTTCATCTTTGATGCTGCTCCTATAGTCCATACTATATTGTCCCACGTAACCGCAGGTGCCGTTCGCCTCTGTTGTTCATAACAAGTTTGTGTTCGAACTTGCCGAGGGCGCACCCTCCGACCCATCCGTCAGTAAGCCCATCCTTCTCAATAGGGATCTTCTTTATCTCTTCTTGGAACCATTGTTTGATGAACCTATCGGTGATATTCCACTCGCCATTAGTAATATACTTGCTAACCTTGTCCATGTTGCCGAGAATCTCGAACGTCGGCCAGCCTAGTCTTTCGATCAAGCTATCTTTACTGAACCATGGGTCCGCCCATATTTTCGTGTCCTGGCCGGTTTCCTATTATCCGCTTAAGCTGCTGCTTTAAGATAGGCCGCTGCTTCAGGATGACCTTGAATGCAACCGCGCATTGTCATCAGCCTTTAGCACCCAAAAGTTCCTATCTTTCATATTTGTTAGCAGTCCACAGTGCCCATAAGGACTTGCCCTCCAAGTATCTCCACGCAAGCTTAAGCATGGCCGTCGCGGAGTATCCGTATTGATCTCATGCCGATTCCTCCCTCCTCCTTTCTTTGGCAAAGCTCTTCCCAAGTGATGGTGTGCAATCCGCCCCTCCAACAAAGTTAGCACATAATTTTTCTATTTTCGTATAGTCTGTATGGGTATGATAATGGCTTGCATCCAATACGCAGTAATCGCCAGTATTGTTGATTGAACTAGTTCGATACGGCCACCAAAAGAAAGTAACTGCGACTGCCACCTTCCAGCCTGCTCTGGACGTATTGGACCAGTCCATTGCAATCACTATCGGTAGCATAGTTCATTGTAAGCGGGACTCCGAGATATCGAACTGGTAGTTGTCCCTTTTCTATTCCCAAGCAGTTTGTCCAGTGTTCTTGCTGCGGGCAATCCTTACTGAAGTATTTGTGATTTGTTCTTGTTGAGGGCCAGTCCAGTATCCTGGCCAAACTTCGCGAGAACTCGACCAAGATTCTCAATTCCTATCTCTGTCGGCTCCATGAAGACTAGTAAGTCGTCCGCGTAGATAAGATGTGACAATCGGCGAGATTCGGCAATATAATACTTATTTGCTTTCTGTGTACCGCCAAGTCCAACAGACATGTGAAGTGTTCCATCACTATAGTGAATAGGTATGGTGAAAGTGGATCACCCTGTCGGATGCCTCTGTTGCTCCCAAAAAATTCGTGAGGTTGCCCATTATAATAATAGAGAAAGTAGGCGTGTTTATGCATTCTTCTATTCGGTCCACCCACCAGTTGTCGAACCCCATCCTCCGCATGATCTCGTAAACAAATTTCCTGTTTACCATATCATAAGATTTGCGAAGATCGAGTTTTAGGCACCTTTCTTCCCGTCCGGCTTGTTGAACTCTCGAACTAGCTCGTGTGCGAGTAAGCAATTTTTCGCAATAGATCTACCTTTGATGAATGCTGTCTGATTGGGAGAGATGAGTTCTGTCATGATGTCCTTCATCCTACTACACATCACCTGCGTTATAATTTTATATATGAAGTTGCAGCAGGCAATAGGTCGAAAGTCCCCCAGTTCGATAGCTCCTTCCTTCTTGGGAATTAAGGTAAGGAAAGTATGATTCATTTCCTTCAGTAGTCATCCAGTTAGGAAGAAATCATGCACCACTTGATATATGAGCCCCTTCATTTGTCCCCAATGTTTCTTGTAGAATTTAGCATTGAACCCGTCTGGGCCGGGAGCTTTTGAAGGATCGGCCGTCATAATGATACTCTCTATTTCCTCCATAGTCACCTGCTTCCTCAGAATTCTGTTTCCTTCTTCTGTCACCGTTCGTTTGGGAATAAGATCGGGAATTCCTCTATGTATTCTTCTTGGTTATAAAGATTATAATAGAAGTGGATAGCTTCCTGTTGTATTTGTGCTTCATATCTGACTTCCTTTCCTTCACCGTTTATGAGTGCAGTCATAGCATTGTTGTGTTGGCGAGACCTAATGGTAGCATAGAAAAATTTTGAGCACCTGTCGCCATCTTTAAGCCACATACACTTTGCTCTTTTTGGAGGTGAGCCTCTTCCAGTTGTCGCAGTCTTCTAACTGATCTTGCAGGCAGCATTCCTCGGCAATTAACTCGGCGTCGTTGGGATTTGCTTGAACTTTGCCTTGGGTTTCCTGGAGCAGTCGCTCATAGTCTGTTAGTATAGGCCGCGCTCACTTTGTCCTACTCCCAATGGCTCGCTTTACGTTTAAGCTTCTGGGTTAGGACAAATTGGGGACTGCCGCTGATCTGGGTAGCGAGCGCTCTATCGACCGTTTCGTCGTAGCCCTCCATCTCTGGCCATGTGTTGCAGTATCGGACGCCTTTTGGTGTTAGTTGTTCCTTCCAGATTGATAAGGATGGGGGTATGGTCGCTAGTGCCGCTATGTAGGCCTTCTGCGAGGATCAGAGGAAACATATCTAACCACTTTGTATTACATATTGCTCGATCTAATTGGCAGGATACCCATCTTGTTGCTGATCGGTTGTTCCAGGACCAGATGTGGCCCTTTCTGTTGAGGCACCTCAGTCCCAAACCCAAGAGACAGTTCTGAAAATCTGCGAGGGATGGCTTCAGGAACTGGTCGGCCCCCTATCTTCTCTGTTGTGTTAAGGATAGCATTGAAGTCGCCACAAAGTAATAGAGGAGTGTCATCCCCTGTCATTGCCGCCGTGCGTATAATATCTTCCCATAGCTTGAACCTTCTTCGTCTATCATTTTGTCCATAGACCGCTCCCAGGGTAATGTTCAGCCCACCTTTGTTAGTGAAATTAACAATTATCAATTGATCGGTTTGAAGAATTACCTGGCCTGCCCATATACGCGTATCCCATTGGATCCAAATACGCCATCTCACAAAGATGTAAATTGTGGACAGATTCCCAATTGTGTGGTGTCCGCTGTTGAAGTCGGGCTGCTGACTTAATCTTGCTCTCAATTATGGCAACTATGGAGCATTTGTTTCTTCTGATGACACTTTGTATCTCCTTCCATCGGCCAATAGAGTTGGCCCCCCTGACGTTCCAAGTGAGGAATGTCATCTAGAACCTTGGTTGTCCGTCCTTGTGATGCTCTGGCTAACTCCTGGACGATGGGAGGCTGCCATGTTCGCTTTCGTTTGACTGGTACTCGCATGTCTTTGTAGCAAAGTCCATTACGGGTTTTCAGCAGTGAGTGCTTTGTTTGAGTAGGGCCATCTGGGTTATTACTCATGTACATAGGTTCTTCTTGTGGCTTCATGTTTTGGTCCTCCCGATTGTGTGAGTCTTGGTAATCTTCGCATCTCTAGGCTCTCTTGTATCCTCCTTCCCCTGTATGTTTTTTCTGAGTCATTATGTTGATTGCTGGTGCCCACGTCTGTTCCTTGATATAATACAATGGCCCCTTATCATTCCCGTCCCTTAATTGGGTATGCTCTGGCTCCGATCTCTTCCCTAGCATAGATGGTGCGTTGCTACTTCTTTATGTATTGTGATGGTGTCCATCTTCTCTGGGGCATCTTCCATAGTCTCCTCTCAACATAACTTGATTGGCTTTGTTCTACTTCTTGCTGCTTCCCATCGTTCTCTTCATGCTGTGGTGTTTTTATCTCTGCTCCTCCTTTATCTTCTTCTGTATCATGGCAGTGGGCTTTCACGTGGCCGAAGCACTGACATTTCGTACACGAGGGGGTACCCATTCATATTCGACATTTTGAGTAATCCATTCACCGTTCGGGAGGACGAGATCTATCTTTCGTGGAAATTCTCCTCCTGCTTCAATCTTGACAAATACACGGCGTACGATAGCCTTTGTCGTCTGGCCGTGAGTAGATCTGTTCGAATAGGTTTGCCAATCATGCTTGCTAGTTTCATGATTGACGGGTTGCTCCATAGTTGCGGTGACAGCCATGGAAGGCGAATCCATATCGGAACTGCTGTTAGACGGTCCTTTTCGAAGCTTGATGCAGGGTTCCATCGCTTAAGCACCACTAATCGGCCGTCGAAAGTCCATGGACCCCCTCTAATATTCGCTCAAGATCCTCTGGTAATGAAAATTTGACAAAATAGAATCCGTTCTCACGGGAGAATATTTCCATGTCTCCTTTTGGTCGCCATACTCTGGTAGCGAAAGCCCTCAACTGACCATAAAACGGTTTGCTTCCCATAACATATAGGATAAGTGTGTGCTTCTAATATTCTGTAGTTTCCTGTATATCATCCGACGTGATTTCCGCTACTCGCCTTCCGTTGATAACACTCGGTTCAATGTATTGTAGTTCGACTTCCTCTTGTACCACCGCAGGTTTACAAATATCAGCCCAGGAAACCGGCTTCGGCATCGATCGTGGCTCGTATTGTGTGTTCCCTCTCTGGTTTGAGTTATTTTGTTTGTTCCCACCTTGTCTGGGCAAGTTTGCCCGCTCCCACCATGGTTAGATGGGTTCTGACCTTTTCCTCCATTGCCGGTTATTCCTCCTCTGGGACTACCATTGAGATCAGCCCGACGTGTGCCTTCCTTTGGAGGACTCCTTCCCCCCCTACTTGCTGGTGAGACGTGAAGTTTGTGGCTATAGTAGCCCCCCGTATCCTCTGATCTCGCTGGGATCCTCCGTGTCTACCCATCCGTTCCCATGGTTGTCCGCTTCTTCTTCGTCTTCTCTACCTCCCCTTCCTGTGTGATTTCTCATCATGGCTGGCCCTGGCTTCCTCCTCCGTTCGACCGTCGTCCACCCCCCGCCGGAGTCGATAGCCCAGTTATCTTCGACATCTTGCGGTGGTTCATCCTGGCTTTGAGTTGTTCGACTATATTCATCATGGTTCCCATGGTTCGACCGTCGTCCACCCATCCGTTCCCATGGTTCCTTTTTCTTTGAGAATTATATATAATTATATATATAATATATATATATATATATATATATATATATATATATATATATTATTAATTATTATTTTTTTGGAACCTGGTAAATAATTTTTGGAATCGCTCTCGTATCGCATGCATCTCTCTTAACCACTAGGCTAGAGGTCATTTGCTATATATGTCAACTTGTGTTCGTCTATGTTAGTTCCAATTTAGGCTCATTGCAACCAACTATTTTTTTTTTCTCTAAAAAAAACTTTTCAAAAAGTTATGTAAAGTGTAGCATCTAATTAGAAAGAAACTTCACCAATTGGTTCAACTTTATGGGCACGAACTACCATACCTTTGTTCTTAAGTTTCTACATGTATTTAATTGCTATATAATAACCAAATCCTATAGAAAGAAAGCTAAACTTTCCCTAACATAAGACTGTGATGTCCACTATTTAAACTATATTGGTTTAAATAATATTATTAACAAGAGAAGTTGGTTTATTATTATTATTATTATTGAGATGTTCGACTATATTCATCAATTAATTTTGTAGCAAGTAATGGTAAATATGGATTGACAAACACAATAACAAAGGACACTTTGAGGTTTTTTCCCCTAACAAACCTACTTTGAGTATCTAATTTTTTAAAAACTTGGATAGTGTTTATGTGTATAAGTTAACAAAACAAGCAAGGCCGGCCCAACTGTTTGGGTTGTCCTAGCCGGAGCTAATTTTGGTTGCCTCTTATCCTTGACTTTAGAAAACGATATCAAAAAATTATAACAAGCTGAAAGTTGTAAATGCTAAACTGATATCAACTCCAGAAAAAGATATCTCCGGTTCTGACGACAGCATGGAGCTCGGATTCCGAGTTCCACTTCCGACTCATGAGCTACTCGAGGTCTTCCCAGTAGGAACTCGCAATATGGATATGGAGAATTGCTAGTTCAACTAAGGGTGAACCATGGAGGCTCTATTGGCGGAGAAGTGAGAACTTCGGAGCCTGGGGGGTTGCCCTAACCGGGGGGTTGCCTAAGCCCGTTGGCTTGTCAGGCTTACCCCAGGGCCGGCCCTGAAAACAAGATTGGAACAAAGAAAAATTCTTCACATAATTGGACTTTTACACTTTTGCTTGAAAAGCGGATTAAATTCTATTTTTCAAAAATATCATAAGAAACAAAAGAAATATGATGGTTTGAGACATCAGAGCAAAGGATCCATTTTCTTATTTCTAAGAATCAAATATTTTTTGGTATAACAAGAAAAATTGTAAATTCTTAGCAAGTAATCTTTATTGTCGATGATAACCCCATCCAAAGGGGGATTGGATCTGCTGTCTCTGATCCGTTGTCCCAATCCTATCTTTTCCTCTTTGACATGTGGGCCATACAGATAAAAAAAAATAGAAAATCCATATGTCATAGAGGGAGGACATGATTGGGACACCGAATCAGAAACAGCTTAACCAGTTCAATCCAAAGGTCCACAACGGAAGGAAACAAAACATTAACAAGTACATATGGAAATGATCTTCTTTGTTGCTACACTTTTTGATATGGACAAATGTCCCTATTCCTCAGACTATGATCCTTAATCAAGTTTTGCTTATTGTTCAAGTATTGTTGTCTCTAATAATGTATTCATGATGGACTTTTTTTTTTAATTATCGGAAGTATTTATGGTGGATATATCATTACCATATTTGCTTTAACTTATGAAAATATTCCATATTTTTTAACGGAAACTCTAATTTGCCCATCCGTGGACGTGACCGCAGGTGGCCCGCGCCCACGCGGCGGGCTTCCATTCCCCCCCCCCCCCCGCATGCTTCGGGCCCACACAACCCTCCTGCATGCTCCGGGCCAATGGGAGCCCGTCATGTGGGCGCGGGCCACCCGCGTGCACGCCCACGGACGGGCCAAATAGCAGTGCTGAAATTTTAATACTAGAAGAAAGAAAAAAAAATCAGGAATCATCGGAACCATATGCCTCCCCTAATGTCACGACCCGCTACCCAAATTGTTGGGTCGGGCCGAGTCATGTCCAGCCTACGCTTGAGATAAGCGCAGTAAGCTGTTCTAGAGATAACAAGATAAGACTAAATGTGCTAACAGTTCTATAAGTAAAGAAGAGTCATAAATGCTCCAAACACATGCAAAAGTCATCTCATATAATAGTAAGTCCAAGTACAAGTCTGAAATGTAAAACTGGATACAGGTCCAGTTACAAAACACGTAGTCTAATACATGACTACACTAAATATTCCGAGCAACAAACTAGACGAGTTTCTCTGCAGGTACATCCTCGTAAGGCAAAGCCGGGTCCTCGGCAGTAACTCCATAATATGAGTCACAGAGCAACTCCTCCTCAGTAATAATACCTACAACGTTATCCTGTCAGGACGGGAGCAAGTACTGTTTCTAGAAAACTAATATACGAAACATGAAATGAACATAAGAGAAATAAACTAGAATTATGGCATCTCATAATCTATCATGGCAAGGACACACATATGCATATAAACAGATGTATATGTAATGTTTAAAACTGTAGCAGGTACGTGATCGTCAATAGGTGTACAATGTACTGAGGCACAATGTAAATAAAATGTACATATGTACAAGTGCACAAGCATAGGTGTACATCCGTACAGAAATGCGGGATAATGGCCTACGGCGCAGTAACATGTAGAATAAAACTTTGCTCGGTACGATAAAGGGGGCATGATCACGTACTCAACTATCAGTTTTTCCATAACCCAGATTCTAATCATGTGAGAGATATATAAATACTGTTCTAAGCATGGTAGTGACTGAAAGTAAATACAACATGTGAAGATTTTACTTGCTACCCCAAGGATCAGCATTTAACATAGTTAATTGGATTCGTAGTTCATTGATGTAACAGTATGTAAAGTTTGTAGAAGTACTTGCCTTTAGCAAAGCAAAGCAGCGATAAAAATGCTATAGATGCCTGGTAACTCGTCACTGTAGAAATAACACATAAACTTAGTTTTTATACTAAGTTAAACACTAAGACACTAGTGGTGTAACACGACTTTCTAACTGGACACCTAGCCAAATGGCGACTTTAGCATAGGAGACCAATATGGGGTGACACAATAACAAAACTAACTTTCTAGGGTCTTTATACTAGTGTGGGGTGAGGTCCAATACGACTATAACTCAAAATAACACAAAAGTTGCAAATCGTAACTATGCCATAATTAAATCAAACTGTACTCTATGATCCAATAATTTTTGAGATAGACAAAAAGCTCAATTTTACATAAAATAAAGTACCAAAATGATCCTTGTTAATTATAGAAATTTATACTAATTTTTTTGGAATTTATAAACCCTCATAAATATTTATTAAAAATCAGCAAACATAAATATACTGAAATTGAGTTCTGTTTTCCTATTTATATAAAATACCAAAAGCACTTAATAAATACTGAAAAATTATAATAAAATGTCTAAATTAACATAGTATTTAAATACAATTTTTCCTAAATTTTTACAGCACTTAAAAAATATATATAAATTCAAAATAGCAAGCAACAGTTTCTGGAAATTAATTAATTAATTATTTACTATTTTTATCCATGTATTCGAATTGAACCGAAGTTCAGATACAGGACCCAGAGCCATAAATTAAGTCCAATATGACTTGTACAGACTCTGAATGTATTAGACACAATTGGGCCCAAAAATCCATGCTAGGCTTGGACATCAATTGGCCATAACAAATAAAATACAAGAATTTAAATAATAAAATATATTTTTAAAGTGGTAAAAATATACAAGTCACAAAATATACAATAAAATAACCTTGTGAAATTTTACATAACAATATTTTGTACAAGGTAGAATTTGAAATACATATATAAATATATAACTACAATATTTATATATATACATATAAATATATAGATATTTATATATATACATAATGGATATATATATATATATATATATATATATATATATATATATATATATAAAATATATATATATATATATATATATATATTATAAATATATATATATATATATATATATATATATATATATATATATATATATATATATATATATATATATATATATATATATATATATATATATATATATATATATATATATATATATACATCTACTGTATGTATATACATAAAATAGTGCATATATAATGATATATATATATACATACAAAAATACATATACATATATATACATATATACATATAATAATAACTAATGAAAACAAAAACAAAATAAAAAGAAAACAAACAAAACAGGGGGGGGTTCGAACTCGGCCCAGAGGGGGGTCGGGTTCTTGGGCTCGGTCGGGCTGGCCAGGGGGTAAGCCCGAGCTGTGTGTTAGGGGTAGGGTTTGGGTTAGTGTTAGGTTTAGTTTAATGGGTATAAACCCGATAACAGTTCGGCTCGTGTCCAGATGTCACTCTCCGTTTCCAGAATACGTATTTTTATACATGTACTACTTGAATGTATTTATTTAATATTTATCATGTATTATCCTGTATTTAAATTCCTTTAATTCACGCTAATTAATTTTCTGCATTTTACTTTCTGCTTTTATTCTCTGCTTTAGCTTTGTTTTAGGTTCGGCCTAGGTTGATTTATTTTCGGGTTCTTAGTGGTTCATCATGAACCGAACCCAACACCCCCATTTAAAGCCCCATCCCCTTTCTCTCTCTTTATTACTCTCATTCACCATTACTCTTCTTCTTCTTCTTCCTCATCACTCTCTCCACCTACCAACCGTAGGCAAGTACATATTGCTCCACATGAGAACCCCCATTTTTATGGTTCATTTATCTCCCTCTCGTGATACTAAGAGAGTTTAGAACTTGGCATTTTTCATTTTGAAGTCCTATTTTTAGTAGATCTAGAAATTACTATTTTTTCGGATTTTAGTGGTTTTGATCTGTCAACTTTCTTATTTCCAAGTTTTGTTCATACCAGATTTGTTGAGGTTGTGTTATACGTCATTCTGACCCATGGAAACCCTATTTCTGGCTTGGAACGAAGGTTCCATGGGAATTAGAGTTCGGGAGGAACTTTACGCTCATGATATTCGTGCCAGCGTAATATTGAGTTTTTGCGCCCACGTTGTTACGTGTTAGCGTAATATTGAGTTTTTACGCCCACGTTGTTACGTGTTAGCGTAATATTGAGTTTTTACGCCCACGTTATACGTGTCCGCGTAGTGCCGAGCTTTACGCCCACGATCACTCGTATCAGCGTAAAACTGTTTTACGCAAGTCTACTTGACTTGGCGTAATCTTTTTACGCGCACAACGTTTCAGGCGTAAAACTTGACTCTTTACACGAGCAACTTTTACGCGGGCTCGATCCTTTACGCATGCAATATTTTACGCGCACGGTGCCTCAGGCATAAACTCTAATCTTTTTACGCGTACTCCTTGGCTCGACGTAAAACGAGTTTTACGCTCGACCTTGTTCCTTTATTTGAGTGTACTTCCTTTACGCGTAACGTTACTTTTTACGCGTACTTTTACGCGCGTATTTGCTTCAGCGTAAACCTTGGCGTAACCCGGTGGCCTTAGCATATAACTTTTGTTTAGACTAAGCATGGTATAAGTTAACCTTGGCGTAGTCCAACCTCGGTGTTTTTATTGATCAATACTTTATTCACTTTATGCTGGCATGATAATTCTCCTATTATATCCTTACGCCTTTTGGCATGAACTCGATAATCTTGGCATGTTAATATTTTTAATACATATGGTTGTGTAGAATGTGTCATGTGTCTTGATTGGTTTATGGATACCTAGTATGACTAGAATTTAATCCTGAGAGTTGTAGACTCGACCATACTAAATAATAGTTTGACTTTCATGCCTTGTTACAAATTGACATTGATTGTTAACTTGACTAATAATTGATCATGCGTTCCTAGCTGGAACTAAGAGACTGGCTAGTCGTCTTATTGAACTGAATGAATGAGACACGTTCATATGGACTATGAACTATTGCAAATCGACTGGCTGATCCCAAATATTGGCATACAGGCTCGTGCAGGCTTCAATTTATTTTTCTACAAAAGCAGCATATGTACTTTATGGTCAAGGCATGATTATTCCGTGGTTAGTTTTGATTGTTGCATTACGCTATGTAAGACCTACAACCTAACCGCACGGGTATCGTTGTAGAGTTGTGCATACCGTACCCCGTACAAAGGTACTCATTCCGAATGACCATGATCCACGGTATAGAATTTCACTTAACGTAGAGGCTACTAAGTTAAATAAAATAATGATTGCATGGAGAGAATGGATTCTCAAGTTCTTACATTGCAGCCCTCTTTGGGACTATTAGTGCCCGACA
Source organism: Iris pallida (assembly GCA_029216955.1). Taxonomy (NCBI): domain Eukaryota; kingdom Viridiplantae; phylum Streptophyta; class Magnoliopsida; order Asparagales; family Iridaceae; genus Iris; species Iris pallida. The sequence continues at coordinate 2,719,194 of JANAVB010011394.1, forward strand.
GGCCGGCTGGTTCCCACAGATACTGCAAATCTGCCACACGGGCAGGGAGCGGTATCTGCTTATACTATATTATTTATTGTATATTGATGACGGGCATCCCGCTGGGACTCGTCTAATTCATGATTGGAACAATTGATTGACTGGATAGACTAGCCTTGCTTGCTCATAGTAAGAACTGAGGAATCATTATTGCATATTTCCAGGATAACTTAGAACTTACAGTAGCAAGCTGTAGTAGTTGAATGGTCGTTTAAATTGATTTGTTTGTGTACTGTATCTACTCTGTTAACTAACTGAGAGGATCAGAATGTCAGGGCATGACGGGTCAACTTCTGTCCTTGTTTGGTTGGGAAGTTGGTTTGAAGTATCGTGATATTATGTGAATCCTAGTAGCAAGCGGAGACCTATTTATCATATCCTTAACTCTTATCACTGGTTTTAGTTCTCATGTCGTGCTTCCTTGTGGTACTTGCTATTAGAGGTCTAACCTCTCTGGTTTTGCATGGCCAGATTTAGAGCCGGTTCCCGAGGACTCAGCTTACTTCTACCTCCAAGATGGTCAATACGAGAGGGATGATCGCAGGAGGACTCGAGTGGGTTCCTTACTTCCCTGCTCGTTTTGTTATTTACCTTATACTTTGCCGTTTGGCACCGACATGTTAGTCGGATCGTCTTGTACTTACTTTTACATAATTGTAACTAAAGTCAGACTGCAGCTGATAACAGTTGTGTATACCTTGCTACATCATCTGGCTATGTTTTGTAAAGACAGATCTCAAGAATATTTTGACTGAACGTTTGGGACGCCTTACTGCTTTATCTTACATGTTCTCTATTACTGTTTCTTCTTTGAATGATTGAGACAATAGATGTCGTGTAACCCTAGTGAGACTTTCATGTAGTATGCACCCCCTCGTCTTTTAGACAACATTGATCGTATTATACAGTATTCATCTACCCGTAATACGTAGCTGGCTGAGTCATTCTCCCGCTCTCCAGTATTCTTGTTCTGGGGCGTGACACCAGACTGTTCAGGACACGAGCAATTAGATTCTGACCCAGTGTCGCGTGTCCGCGCCTAGCACGACACGCACGACACTGTAAACGCGTGTCCAACCCTACGGCTAGGCTCCCCGTGTCCAGGCGAACGTCGTGCGTGAGTTCGAGACACGCACGACAAGAACTTAGGTCTGTTACCTGCGTGTCCGACGTCGGGGGGGAAGTCGAAGGCGTTGGACGGTGGAGGAGACGTCGTCGGCGTGGCGCTTGGGTGGCGCTGCGTCCGTCTCGATGAGACGCGTCGAGTGGTGGCGGTTGTGGGCGGTGATGGTCGCTGTGGGGGGCGGCGCTGCACTCGCCAGAGTTAGGGTTAGGGTTTGGGCTCTCGTCGGGGACGAAGGGTCTGGGGGTGGTCGATGGTGAACTAGGGTTAGGGCTTAGGACTGGGGGTACTTATAGGGGGTTTTAGGTCGGTCGGGGTGGGCTAGGTCGGTCGTGCGGTGGCAGTCGCCGCACGTGGACGGTCGTCGGGGGTAGGTGAGTACGTGGGGGGGGGGGTGACGGCCAATTTGCAGTCGGGTCCCTAGAATTTAGGATTTTACAGAGAGGTCCAAACCCTAACTAAATGCAAAAATGAATTTGCAGAACCTAATCAAAACAATTCACAAATTTGCAAACTGCTATAATAACAATTTGACAAATTGCATAATGATATTAAAACAATTCTAAATATTACAAAACGATATTAAAACATTTTAATTAATTACAAATTGATATATTTTGATTTAAAAACAATTTAAAAATTATTTAAAAATTCTAAAAAAATTCCCAAAAATTATAATAAATTATTTTAAAGCTAAATAGGTCATTAGCAACTAATTTACACTAATTAAACCCAATTTGAAAAACAGGGGCTGACACCTAAATAGGTGGATATATATTTTTTTATGGGAATAAATATGGTATACGGTCGTAAGCGGGTTCTTCTCTGGTTGAGTCGGGGTTGAATCCATTCTGAACCGGCCGGATTCCGGTCTAGTCGAATTCGGATCAGGTTCATGTTTGAGTCGGATCGGGTCGAGTTTGGATTAGTTCGATTCCGACTTAGGTTGGATCCGAGTCGGGTTGGTTTCAGTTTGGATTTGGGTTGGATGGAACGGATCTGAGTTCGGATTGGGGTTGGGATCTGGATCGGATCCAAACTGGGCCAAGTTAGTTTGGATCAAAGATTGGTCTAGTCGGGTCGTGTTTGGGTTTGGTTTTGGTAGAGTCACGTTCTAGGCTGGATCGAGTGACATTTGGAAACGATTTGTAAATAAGTTACTTTAAATATAAAAATAAAAAATAAAAATCCCACGAATTCAATATTCTGGACTATTATATATTACCTCAATTATTAAAATATCAATTTATTTTTTTATTATGAATACCTTAAAATTTTTTTAAATATAGAATTTCTAAATATAATATTCCGCGTAACAATTGCCTATTAGAACATCATTAGTAAGGTCCATCCCTATTTCTAGATTCTAGATTTAGAATATAGGAGCGCATTTTGTAGAATAATAAGACCCATTGTAGGTTTCAATTTCTAGATTTTCATGTCCAACCCGGCCACACGAGCTATAGGTTGGGCCTGAGAATTTCTAAGTTCAAAATGTAGAAAATTATTTTGTAGAATAGTAAGTCCTAGTTTAAGCTCAATTCTAGACTTATATTTTTTTTTTCCACATTATTTTTTGACCACACAATATTTGGGACCAGAGTTCATTATCATTTTCTATTATTTTCATATATACAAACTCAACCCATTCTACATTTACCTTTATTTCAAAAATTTGGAGCTCACGATGAAATTTTAAGCATCATCTACTAATGGTGCTCTTAAGTCCATTTTTTGTTCTGTTGGATTTTTCTTCAAAATTCTTCGTTTTAAAACTTCAAAATAAAATAAAAATAATAATAATAATAATTAAATGTTACCGGCCTCCGAAAAAGTCGTGCACGAAGCACTACCCTAAGAGTTAGTCCGGGTCGACTATGTGCAGACTGGATCCGAACGCTCCTAGTGGTAAAGTTCTCGCTCCACCGGAATCTATTTGCCGCACATGACTTAGAGAGAGTGACCCCGACTTAGCTCTGCCCAGAGCAACAACGACAAACAGATATTTTTTGAGATGGAGATTTGTGAGAATTTTTGGAAGGATTATTTTCTGTAGGGAAGAAGGAATGAGGAGGACTCCATTATATAGGTTGTGTAATGGACATGAGTATAAAGGCAGATTTAATTAGCGAACGTTACAAAAGTTTTGCTGCACATGGTTCATTGAACCTGGACAGAATTTGGATTCCAAACGTTACAGAAAATTAAAGGAATAATAACGGTCAAAAATTTGAATAGGAGCAAAAAAGATTTTAGGGTCTCAGCCCAAATCCGAAGAGAAAATCGAATCAGCATTCGGCACCCGTTACGCGAACCGAGCCGAGCCGGGCCGAGTGGCGGCGGCGCGCACATGTGGCCCATGGGGCTCCCTCACAATACTTTTAGTGAAGCAAGAAGAGGCAAGATGATATAAGCACAAGTGGACTCCCTCTCCCAACCGATATGGGACTAAACTTGAGCTTTTGCTCTGTGTAAAGTTTACACACAACCAACATGTTCACCCATCAAAACTTGTGTAATGCTCAGCATTCCACTCAAGGGTTGTCACGTGTCAACCTAAAAACTACTCCTTTTTAACTTAATTTTTCTCACTTCATATTTGACATGCGATAACCTTTGAGTGAAACAGTGAACATCACACAAGTGAACATAACTGACTCATTCTCTTGTACATAGGATAGACTTGGGCATTTTGCATGCAAACAAAATAATTTTTTTTACTCATATATTGTCATCTCATAATCTTACGGCTATGAACAATCTCCAAACCCTAGGGTTTGCTCTTGAGTCCCCTGCTTCCTCCAAACCCTAGGGTTTGCTTTTCCGCCCTCTTGATTTCCTCCGCCTCAGCCCGCCTCCTCCTTCTCCCTGTTCCCACCCCGACGTTTCTACCATCGCTACCCTTTCCTTCCCCCATCTCTCTTCTCATCTCCGATGGCGACATACAAAGAAGTCATAGAGAAGATGTCCTCCCACTTTTTCTTACAAAGTCCAAACAAGTCGATCTCTCTTTCGGCAAGAGATAGCGCGACCATAGACCACTGGGCTTCTTCCCTGGCAATCAAACCTTATTCCTCCCGACGGTACTCAAGTTTCACCGTATCCTCAATACTTTCTAAGATGTGGAGAATGTCGGACACCATCCAACTCTCGGACTTTGACCTCGAAGCGGGGTCTTTCCTAGTGAGGTTGGACTCATCGGAGGCAGTTGACAGAGTTATCAACGCAGCACCATGGAGTATAAACGAAGATCTCCTGGCCCTAGAAAGGTGTGATCCAGGCAAACTACCGAAAGAATATCAATTCCAACATGCAGATCTCTGGATCCAGTTGCACAGGTTACCCCCCAAATTCCTGAACAGGGGCACGGTGGCAAGGATAGCGGAAGCAATTGGGATGCCTAAACCATGCAGCTCGGCCAAAGAAGCTAAATGGAAAACCTATGCACGTGTTAAAGTCCTCGTCGACATATCAAAACCCTTGAAGAATCATATCTCCACTGTCGTCGATGGTAGCACCACTAGCAGAGTGATTGTCAAGTACGAGGGGATGCCTCGACTGTGCGTATTATTCGCTAGGATTGGCCACTCCTACGCGAATTGCAAAAATAAAGAAAGATTCCAGACGCTAGTAGGGGATGATTGGACTGACGATGAGAAGTCGAGATTACATGGACTCCTTCAACCAAGAGTCAAAGAGGAGGACTTCCGTGCAGACAATCACCGGTCGATAGGTCGTCGACCAAATTATACCTCTGTTGAAACTCCCCCTCTACCACGGAGCCCTAACCGCGGAGAGGGTACCGGAGGCTGCGGATCGGCCGGCCAAGGCCTACGGACCCAGACAGTTACAGAGGGTTCTACGGCTCCATCTTCAGAAACCAACTCCCAATCGAATCCCAACAACCAACGACAAAATCTCCTGATGATCAAATATATCCCACCGCATAAAAGAAGTGAAGACCAAGCTTATCAACATTCATCAACCGAATCCCATCAGCCCCATCGAGGGCAGCCAATCTTCACCGGCCTGGAAAATGACACTCGGTCCTTCGTCCCGTGGCTTGGGAGAAGGAAAGTTAGTCTTCGACACAAGTTATGAAATAGCCTAAGTCATAGGCGTCGCCCGTATTAAATGCTTCATAAAGCATGCACGTTTCCATAAAGCAAGGCTCGACGCAGCCTTTGCTCGTTAAGTTGTAGGCTGAGTAAGTTAGGCAAAGTTATGCCGGTCGACCTAAGTCATTCTAAGTACTGTCCCGCTCATTCTGCGGTTGACAGGTTAAATAGTCCCACGATCCCAAGGCTCGTCATATAAAGTATGACTTGGGCGATAACGTCACGTAGAACAGAAGTCGGATTGAGGCACGATGGCACGGTCCTAGTGTTTTAAGGCACGGGCCACGGTTGATTTATTGAGTTTGGAGAAAGGGGCAAGAGAGAGAATTATGCTCGCGACTATAGGTCGTCGAGGCGGTTTCAGTAGAAAGAAGAATGCTCGCGACTATAGGTCGTCGAGGCGGTCTCAGAAGAAAGAAGAATGTCCGCGACTATAGGTCGTCGTGGCGGACTCAGATTTGGAAAGTGTCGATCGCGTCTTGCATGGTCATTGGACAACTTGTCGACAAAGTGAGTTTCCCCGCACGGCAACCCGAGGCCTCGGAACCGCTGTGGGCATTGGGAAACATGCAACTTGTCGACAGGGTGAAAGTTTCCCCGCACGGAAAGCCCGAGGCCACGGGACCGTTGCGGGCATTGGGAAACAAAAGATAAACTGTGCTTTGCACGGGTTAGGCGGGGACTTGCAGCGGGGCTAGCTACCTTGCGCTGAAAGGGACGCCCGTCTAATAAGAGAAAAAGGAGTCCACTATGGCTCTGGGAGCCAGTGACCAAGTTCATATAGATGTCGGCAGATAGCGGCTAACCGCGTGTATGCCTTTGGATTGAGTTGAGTTGAATATGTATGCAGTATGCAGTAAGAAAGACCCAATGTCTGGGCCTAAGATTTGGCAATAGCGAAGGCGGCGTGCTTCGGCACGGGATGTGGCGTCGAGTGATAAGTCGTTGGATAGAGTGCTTGAGTTAGACTTGAACTGTTGCGAGTTAAGTCAAGAAGGGCCGTAGGGCAGTTTTCTTGAAGTTACGTGAGTTATTGGGCACGGCCTCGAAATGCGAGGTACGGCACAAAGGAATTATAGCACGGTCGTAAGGAAATTGGGTACTACTGCATAGTTGCGTCTCTGATTTTGGCCGAAAGGCAAGCACGACCTGCTAGGTTACGTTGTTGGCACAAGAAGGGGTCTAGAGGCAAAGTATGAGTTAACGTTGACCTTACAAGCATGGGATGGTTTTGACACACAAGTTGTGCCAAGGCGCGGGTCCTAAAACTGAACCTAAGGCAAGACTAGAAAGACAATCGAAAGGATTTTAAGCTGCACAAAGTAAATGAACGTGTAGGTTTTGTATGGGTGGGCTAGAAGCTCACTCTACCAGTACAGTTGAGTACTGACACCCACACAGTGTTCATGTGCAGGCACAGGTAGAAGCTCATGGCGCAGGGCTCGCTTGGATGCGTCGAGGCATGGAGTTCCTTGGCGACTCGAAGCGTGCAACCGCATGAAGTAAAGACTTATACAGGACATAATGTATGGACATCACCTTCCGAAGCTTCCGCTGGATCAAGACTTGTAATTGAGAGATGAGAGAGAGCTGAGTAAACTTGTAAAATGTGAGAAGAGTGAGCCTGAGTGATTGTAATCTTGGCCTTGTGCCTCCAATGTAATCGTTGTTTCAATATCAATAAAGAGCTTCTTTGAATGACTTGTGTTTTGTTCTAAATTCCGCTGCTATTATTCAATGTCTCTGTTCGGGACTTCTGTGCGACGACCCCGTCGCAGCCGCTGAAATCGGCCGTTATGGAACCCGCCTTGCACGAGCGCAATCTAGGCTCGTGCGGCATCACGCCTTAGCGAGGACGATCGCTCCTACGGGAGCGGGGCGTGACAATACCAGTCCCCCACTCCATCACAAAAAGCGTGTGCTCCGGTTCGAAGCTCATTGGCAAAACCACCCTAACTTCAAGGACACTCTTACAAGACTCTAGAGCCAAACGAAAGCCAACTCTAATAAATCCTTCATGCAACATTTACAAGTCACATTATCCAAACTTTACAGATGGGGCAGAATCCACTTCGGGAACATCAAAGCCCGCATTAAGACTCTGCAGCATCATCTACTCAGCCTTCAAACTTCAGAAGTGTCGGCGGATAGTATTCGGGAGGAAGCTCGAATCACTGCAGAAATTAACGAACTCATGAATACCAAAGATATATATTGGCGTCAACGTGCGAAATACAACTGGATTCAAGGAGGCAACAAAAACACTAAATATTTCTACATAAAGGCGACCACCAGGAAAAGAAGAAATGGCATCCATTCTCTGCAACTACCTAATGGTACGTGGACAGCAGATCAGCGAATCATCTCAACCACCATCATTGACCACTTCAAAGAACTATTCTGCGAAAAAGGTACATCCCCGATAGATCTCAACCTTGCCATAGCTTCAAATCCCATCTCCAATGAGGAGAATTTGTCCCTGGGAGCTGTACCCAGCCATGAGGAAGTCCACTCCATCATCATGAGCATGGGGCCTCTGAAGGCGCCCGGGCCAGACGGGATACCCACCATTTTTTATCAAAGAAATTGGAATGTAGTCGGGGAAGATGTAGTATCTATGGTGCAACAATGCTTCCACAATGGGAAACTACCAGAGGCCATCAATCATACCAACTTGGTGCACATCCCCAAAGGTGACAACCCCTCGAAGCCGTTCGACTTCAGACCCATATCCCTCTGTAATGTATCCTACAAAATTACCACAAAGCTTCTTATAACTCGTTTAAGACCATGGATGGACAGGTTGATAGCTCCTAATCAAAATGTGTTCATTCCGGGCCGCCATATCACAGATAACGTGGTTATCTCCCAGGAAAGTCTCCATGCTATGAATCATTTTCCTAAGAATAAGAACTCTTATGTTCTCAGCATAGATCTTTCTAAAGCGTACGACCGACTTGCATGGCCATTTATAAAAGATGTCCTCCATGGATTTGGGATTCAAGGCTCTACAAACGATCTCATCATGGAATGCATTAGCACTTCTTCATTCTCCATCCTCGTCAACGGCAATCCTGAAGGCTATTTTAAACCTACGAGAGGCATTCGGCAGGGATGCTCATTATCTCCATACATCTATATTTTCTGTACAGAGGTTCTATCCAGACTCTTCCACAACTACGAAAGAAGTGGCCTCTTCCATGGCATTAGGATCAACCAGTATGCTCTTGCCATTACTCATCTTATGTTTGCTGACGATTTGCTTATATTCAGACAGGCCAAATCAACTTCCCTCGAAGCCGTTCAATCCATCCTCAATACATTCGCTTCCTGGTCGGGACAAAAGATTAATTTCATAAAATCCAGCATCACCTTTAGCAAGTGTGTGTCTATGCAGGAGCAAGTTGCAATGGCCGGGTTATTAAATCTTAACATCATGAAGAAAGATGACAAGTACCTAGGCAACTATCCGCTCAAACCCAAAAGTAGATGCAGCACATATACTCAACTCCTAGACAAGTGTGGCGCACGACTCGAAGGTTGGAAAGCCAAGCTGCTATCCCACGCGGGACGAGCAACCCTCATCAGATCAACATTGAGCTCCATTCCAGTATACCACTTATCGGCTCATTTACTCCCTAAATCGACTACAATGGCATTATCATTACAACATAGGTCTTTCTGGTGGGGGCATAACACTTATGAGAAGAAGATGCACTTCATGTCGTGGGACAAAATTACCAAACCTAAGCAAGATGGAGGCCTTGGCTTTCGAAACCCAGACTGGGTTAACAAAGCACTGGTGGGAAAATTATTATGGCGCTTAATTGATCAACCTCACCTCCTGTGGGTTAAACTCCTCAAGGGCGTCTGCTTGCAAAACAAGAATATCTAGACAATCAAGAAAAGCAACCGGGCGTCCCTAATGTGGTCGAGTTTACTAGATTTGAGGAGCACTATGGCGACCAACATCTGCTGGACAGTTCGGGGAGGATGGATAAACATCTATTCGGATCCTTGGATACCCAATATTCCCGGATATCGGGTGATCAGCCATGAACATTCCAATGATGGACCAACATTAGTTCGTGAACTATTCATTCCTAATGAGAAGCGGTGGAATACACAACTTATTCAAAGTCTCTTCTCACCTATGGAAGCATCTGCGATCCTACAGATCCAACTTATTGAGGATGACGGACCTGACAAGCTAATATGGACCTGCTCTAAAAATGGTTGCTTTTCCACCAAGTCGCTGTATGAAGCCATTCGAAGACAGACCCCGGGTTCCTCATCACAAACTGCAAACACCAAGCTATGGAGAAATTTATGGAATATCAGATTCATATCCCCCCGAGTCCAAATGTTTATATGGTGCCTACTGAATAACTCCCTTTCCCTGAACACTGCCATTAACAATCGACTCCCGAGCGCCAACCCAAGCTGCTCATTCTGCCTTAACCACAACGAAGAGTTAGATAACCTCTTCTTGCACTGCAACGTGGCGAAGGAAGCGTGGTTTGCTAGCCCACTGGGGCTGAGAGACACCAGTCAGTACTCAATCAAACCACTTCTGGAGAAATGGTTAGAGGGCCCCCAAGCGCATGAGGCTTTCAGGTTAGGTGCGAATCTTGCTTGGTCCATATGGAAAGCTAGGGGGATTGCATTTTTCGTCACACTAGCCCAGTGATCAGACGTATTGTCGTGCAAGCCATTATCATCCACAACTATTACACTAACGTCGACGGAGGTACTGCAGGAGTACACCAGACCCATCATGGGAACACCAACATCTCGGAGAATTGGGAACCTCCTCCGGAAGGAGTCATCAAAATAAATGTGGATGGAGCAACGAATCAGTCATACATTTCGGCGACTGCTATAGCTAGAGACAGGCACGGGTCCTTCATTCATGCTTTAACATGGCGTGGACAATCCTACTTCCCTCCAGATGACAGTCTTCGTGCGGAGATTCATGCTATCCGATTGGGAACCCTCCTAGCAAGGCAACTCGGAACCCCGAGAACCATCATCGAAGGGGATTCGCAGGTGGCGAACCGTATACTCTTGGGAGAGAACAACCTAATACCATGGAAGCTTGCCGAACTAGTCATCTTTATCCGCCAATCTATCAATCCGGATCTCACCCTCATATTTACTACTGTGGGTAGAGAAGGAAATAAACTGGCTCACCTACTAGCCAGGGATGCTCTCCTCAATGAGGATTCATCCTCTTATACCACTCCGCCTGGAGTCATTTCCCATGACTTTGCGGAAGAGCAGGCAGCTATTGTAAGACATTTACATCATGTTGATTAATAAATTCTTCCCCTTTCAAAAAAAAAAATTCTTACGGCTATGAAATAGATGGAACTGAAACATGAGCACTATATTTTGCAACTTGACAGTCAAAGTGCAGTCAGGTTAGTAAGAGTTCGACAATTCGTAACAGGTCAAGCATATTGCAACTATGTAATACTAAATAGGAGACGTATTGGGGGCGAATGACATTGATCTTGAGAAGGTCTACAGAGTATAATGGAGCGGATATGTTCACGTGAATTATGTTGATGGATTTGAGTTCTGTAGGAAGGTCGTCATAATAGCGAGCCCCACCACCTAGTCGGGAGGAGGATATTTGTTGGGTTAGATTTTCTTCCTATGTGGTGAACAACCAAGAGCGTGACAAGAGTCATCTTTACGTCGGAGAAGCTCATGGAGGTAGAAGTTTTGACAGAGGCTCGATACCAAGTCATGATTAGTCAAAAATGGGGAAGAGCATGTTCAATCGATATGGTGACGACATACTGGTGGGTAGTGGTGGCACATCAATTTGCATATGCTTTTTCTTTTCAAGCACGGACGGATTTGGGATTGAAATACCAACCGGTATACCTGCGATATGCTGGTCATACATGGGATGAGTGGAAGTCGGGCCTGGTTCAGTGGTTTGATCAAGTATCAAAGGTCCAGACCGTCTCAAATACTGGGAGATGGTTAATGTTTATTCCATGGTCTAATTTGGGACATACGAAGATGTTATCACACAAAGAGGATGTGCAGCTTCTACAAATATCCGTTCATTACTATGCAATATTTTGCAACTTGACAGTCAAAGTGCAATCAGGTTAGTAAGAGTTCGACAATTCGTAACAGGTCAAGCATATTGCAACTATGTAATACTAAATAGGAGACGTATTGGGGGCGAATGACATTGATCTTGAGAAGGTCTACAGAGTATAATGGAGCGGATATGTTCACATGAATTATGTTGATGGATTTGAGTTCTGTAGGAAGGTCGTCATAATAGCGAGCCCACCACCTAGTCGGGAGGAGGATATTTGTTGGGTTAGATTTTCTTCCTATGTGGTGAACAACCAAGAGCGTGACAAGCGTCATCTTTACGTCGGAGAAGCTCGTGGAGGTAGAAGTTTTGACAGAGGCTCGATACCAAGTCATGATTAGTCAAAATGGGGAAGAGCATGTTCAATCGGTATGGTGACGACATACCGGTGGGTAGTGGTGGCACGTCAATTTGCATATGCTTTTTCTTTTCAAGTGCATGCGGATTTGGAACCGAAATACCAACCGGTATACCTACGATATGCTGGTGATACGTGGGATGAGTGGAAGTCGGGCCTGGTTCAGCCGTTTGATCAAGTATTAAAAGGTCCAGACCGTCTCAAATATTGGGAGATGGTTAATGTTTATTCCATGGTTTAATTTGGGACATACGAAGATGTTATCACACAAGGAAACTGTGGAGCTTCTAAGAAGAGGGAAAAAAAATAAGATTGACATATTTCGCGATTGATCTCAAAGGAAGATCATTCGAGGAGTTATGTACCATCATAGTTGACAAGCAAGTTGTCTTCGAGCTCTCGTTCTTCGATAACTTGTTATTTATTGTATTTGTACGCATTCGATGAGTAGTTGTTGTGGGTTCGTTCTCGAATCGGTAGGAGGAGTTGGAGAAGAGTCGACGTATTCTTCTATCCATTAGTGGAGGATTCTATGGGCTTGACTCCGTTAGATTTTTCACGTAAAAATCTCTGCGATACTTCGATTTAGTTCAGTCCTAACGAATCAGAACTTGACCGGCGTAGACTCGACCCAAACCCGATGCGAACCGACCGGTCAGGAAAAAAAAAAACCAGATCCGGGTCAACAACGACAAGGAAATCCGTACCATTATTTTTCTGCCCATTGGTCGCTTTAATGTGGGACCCACCAATCTACGAACACCAATGTTCATTCCGAGAACTCTTCGGAAAACGAACAATTTTTTAAAAAGAAAAAGTGAGTGCGTGTAAAAAAAAAAGGAAGGGCTCAACTGCAAATAATCTATTTAAAATACAAAAAAAAAAAAAGGGTTTTTGAGCACATCTCTTTATATTCTCATCTGTTCTTTCTGTACTCCTCCAATTTTTTTTTTTTTTTTCTACTTCTTCTTCTTCTTTGGGTTTTCTTTGAACTTTAAGCTTGGGAAAAAGGTGAGTTCTTGATGGGTTTTCTCTGTAGTTCTTCAAAAGTTACGTCTTGCCCATGTCATATTTTGCTCAGTTATGTAGTTTTCTGGAAGAAAAATGCTCTGTTTTGATGTTACTTTGTAGCATATATATACATACACACTAAACAATTTTATTTTGTTATGTCTTTGAATATTCACTATTAATGTGAAATTATTGTTGGGTTGCATAATGCTTCCAATTGTATCATGACCCTTGTTAGCAATCACCCGAATAAAACTCGTATTATACGCAAATTTCATAAACTTATAATACTTGCTTACTTTTGACAGATTCCAATTAGTATGCAAAATTTAAGCATGTGAAGTTTTAAACGTGTTTGTATGAATTATTGAAAAAATTGGCAAAAAAAAAAAAAAAAAAGGTGGTGGGAATTAACCAAATTTGACAATCTATTTAAGCATGTGACATGTGAAGTTTCTAACCTCAATATTTCTACTTGACGAACATTTGACCGATTTTTTTTAACGTATTTTACTTGCACCGCGCCGAATTGCTAACAAGGATCATGACCATGTCATATTTGTAGTTTTCAGGAAGAAAATTGCTTTCTTTGATGTTGCCTTTGAATATTTAGTATTGAATGTGATATTATTGTTGGGTTTTTCTGCGTCATGCTTTATCATGCCCATGTCATATTTTGCTTTGTTTTGTAGCCCTCAGGAAGAAAATTGCTTTTTTGATGTCATTTTGTAGTGTATATATACACCCATTCCTTCTCTTTTGTTATGTATGTAAATATGTAGCAATGAATGTGATATATTTGTTTGGTTTTCTATGTAGTGCTTTAAAAGTTTATCATGCCCATATCATATTTTGCTATGTTCTGCAGTTTTTCAGGAAGAAAATTGCTCTTTTTGAGGTTATTTTGTAGCATATATATACCAATATGTCATATTTTGTTTTGGTCTGCATTTTTTTCAGTAAAAAAAAAATGTTTTTTTTTTTTTTTTTACTTGGGTTCATTTCTTTCAATATTTACATGGGAAGTATCACATTTTGATCTTGAGTAGGTTTTGCAATGTTGGTGATCATCTCATCCTGAAAAAATAACTACTTGTATTATTTTTTTTCCTTCTACATGGTGATGATATTAATTTACATTTTTTTTTTCCTTTGTTGAAGATTTTAATAGCCTTTAGCACAGCATGCCATTTTTATTAAATGGTCCCATGTTGCTGTTTCCTATTTTTTTTGGGTGTGACAATTCAATTGAGTTGACTGTCAAAATTGATTTCTTTTCTTTTGTTTTTACATTGATTTTGATGGAAGACAATTTATTGGGTCATTTCTTTTTCTAGGAATAAGAACATACTGCTTTAATAAGTTGTCCATTGTTGTAGCTCTTTATTTGGAAAAAGGTTTGTTAGGTGTGTTATACTGGTGCCATGTAGTTATCAAGTTCTAATTTTTTTTTTTTTTTACTTCTCCTTATTTTTGTTCCATTTGCATAATATGCTTATGTATTTGAAGATATGACATGATAAGAGGACTGTCATGTTGAGGATTGGAACTGGTTAAGTACTTCTAGTAGATTGCTATTCGCCTTCTTTAATTAGGTTTTTGTTTGTGAACAGATTGCGCGGCGAATTGACTGCGTAGGCAAAGTGAATATGGATATGTTGAGAGTGAGGATGTCCTCTCTACTGGTTGTGAGTTTGATGGTTATCTCTTCCTTGCCATGTTCCCAAGGTTACACCGACGAACAAGATGGTAATTTTATCATTCATTTTGGTGTTATTGAATTGTATTTTTAGTTTTGTAAATAAGGAAATGCTTGTTGTTTCACAATTTTGTAGGGCTTGTTATATTGAAGTTTTAGGTTTTCCATCACAAGTTGAAGCCTAGAAAACCATAGTGGGATACTTCATTTAGACACGAAAAAAAATGGTATCCGTATCTGTATTGGGTCCATACCCGTATCCGTATCCATATTCGAGACAACATAGCTGACTACCTTGTAGTTACTTGAAAATGTACACATCCCGTATCTGATCGTGCCCTTATCTGTATCCGTGTCGTATTCATGCAGCATAGGGTAGATATGTATAGGAGGAGACATGCTTCCGTATACTACGCTATCCAATGTGAGACTGAAGTAGACTGCATGGACTTACTAACTCTTAAGACTCCCCGTAAAGATGGGCACATGTGAAACATGCCCAACTTGTCACATAAATTAGAAAAAAACCTAGTAGAGCTAAAACGACAATATTAAGATCAACAAAGTCATCATCATGAATAAAAACAACAAGATCGACAGACGAAAGTAGCAAAGGTCGACACACGACCTAAGAAAGTTGTATTACAGTTAGAAGACTGTATGTAGTAGAGGATAGTTAAAAGGACTGAACGCAGTAGACAATGACAGAGGTCGATGCACGAGGACGTACAACTAGAAGAAGTCCCATAGGTTGACGGACAAGGATTCCCGACCAACAGTAGTAGAGGTTGACGCATGAGCCGCTATGTTGTGAAAGATTTAGAATTAGGGCGCCTCGCTTAATGAATTTTCACTCCAGTAAAGCGATCAACGCTTAAGCGCGCTTAGGCGTCGCTTAGTAGTACCTCGCCTCGCCTTAGGCGCCTCGCTTAACGATTTTTGATTTTTGATTTTTTTGAATCTTTTTAATAAACTGAACCGAATCTTTTGTTATTTATATAGTTGGATAGTTGAAAAACTTTAAGTAGGAACTTTAGAGACAACTTTTATGTTTGATGGTATTTTGATGACTATGTAGTATGTATGCATTGTGTGGCTTGTAGTTTGCATTTTGATTCTAGTATTTATATTGTTACTTTGCTTGATTGATAATTGGTATTGTTATTCATGCATATACTAGTAGGATTGTACGAAAAAATATTGAAATTTATGTGTATATACTATATTGAGTATTTTACATGTAGGAGCCAAAAAAAAAAAAGCGAGGCGCTTACTAGCGCCGCTTAAGCGCCATTAAGCGAGGCGATAGCCTCGTCGCCTCGCCTCACGCTTAATACAACATAGGCACGAGGACACATGAAGAAAAGCAGTAGCGGAGGTCAAAGCATGAGAAAAACACGACCTAAATTAATAGTATGTTTTATCTGAAATTTCTTTATTTATGTGGTATCTTAGTTAGATTCAGTAAAGTGGTCTTAGTTTGACACCCTCTACTTGTGCTTTCTCATGCATGCCAGGAAAAATAATTGTTCTTCCTAACACTACAATTTGTATATGAGCGAAATGGCTTCACAACTCTTAATTTGACAACTTTTTCCTATAGAAGAAAATGTAAATGAATTTGTCAAAGTTCATCATTATGTTCAGGCAATAGATCTGTTGCATATTTAATGGTTTGATTGGTTTGTTAATCATCCTGCTGAATGTTCCGTAGCCGCATGCTCTGCTAGTTACTAATTTCGGTTTCTTTTCAGTCTTTGCTATCAATACCTTGTATGTAAGTCTGGGCGCACCCCTTCTTCCTGGATGGAGAATTGGAGGAGATCCCTGCTTAGAAGCTTGGCAGGGTGTCCAATGTGTCAACTCTAATATCACTGCAATGTAGGTAATTTTTCTTTCTGATACTAACCGATATCGTGTCAATCTTAGTCAGTGATTCTCTTCCAATTGATTTCATCTTGATAGAATTCTCAATGCTGCGAATTTGGGAGGACAGCTGACCAACGCACTAGGGAATTTCACTTCAATGATAACAATGTAAGTGTGTTAGATATAAACCCTAGTTTCTTCGATATAGTTACAATGCTTATCTTATTTATGGACACATCTTCATGAACTCTTGTACTAATATATGCTGCAATTCATCGTTTTGTAGAGATCTGAGTGGTAACCATATTGGTGGAAGTATACCAGAGAATTTACCTCCTACACTGAGGAAATTGTATGTGTGTCTAAATCACTGTTCAACAGTACTTATTTTAACATCTTTCTAATTGCAATACATCTTTGGTCGGAAAATTTATGAGTTTTGTGTATTATGCAGTTTTCTTGCGGGAAACCAACTTAATGGATCTATCCCCAGTTCTTTGTCAAATTTGACCCTTTTGACAGACATGTATGCTCGTGCCAAGTTTCCGATACGTAAATTTGTACTTATTTAGCTTCTGATACTCTACCTTCTTTCCTCAGGTCACTCACCAACAATATTTTGCAAGGAGAATTACCCGATGCTTTCCAGACCCTCACCGGTCTAGTTAATTTGTATGATCATTGTTTCCTCTTTGAGAAATTAGTACTTATTCTTCTCTGTAAATGTATTGATAATTGCTGGTCATATATAGGGATCTTTCCTTTAACAATCTGAGTGGCAAATTGCCACCCTCCATGGCGAGCTTGTTGTCTCTAAATACCTTGTGAGTTTCTTGATATTTATGCTCATTTCTTCAAAGCCTTTTTGGGCACCTACTAGTGCGTTAACCATCGTATTTTGCAGGCATGTGCAAAATAATCATATATCTGGGACCCTCAATGTTTTGCAAGATCTTCCCCTTGGAGATTTGTAAGTTCTAGACTCTTTGATACGCTCGTGTGTCAGTGTGTGCGAGCACTATTTTGGGGGTGGGTAAGGGGCTTTACCTTGAGGGTTAAGGGTCTGCTTGGTAACGTGTGTTTTCACTAGTATGGGGGTGTTTTTGAACCGACCGTTTATGAAAACCTTTGCTTGTTAATTTTTTTGAGGCACCGGTTTTGGTCGGCTCAAAACCTCCACCCCCCCCCCCCCCCCCCCCCCCCCCCCCCAAAAAAAAAAAAAAAAAACGGGTGTAATGTAATTTTTGAGTGGCTTTATAAACATCCCAAAATCGGTGAGTTTTGAGGGGTTTTATTATTTTATCCATTTATATCCTCGCAAAAAATATATAATTATGACTACTAATATCCTTCCCCATTTAATTGTATTCCTGTAAAAAAACTTTCAGAACCGCTTGTTAGTGAATTTCCCAGCATGAATTAGACTGGTTTAAAAGCCGCTACTTAAAAACCACCCAAAACCGGACCACTCATAACCGCTTATAACCGGTACTCTAAAAACACCTCATAACCGCTACCCTACAATTGCCAAGCAGACCCTAAGTGTTTTCGGGTTGCAGGGGCTTTGTATAATACAGCTGTGTGACTGGATTTTGCAGGAAACACATCCTGGATCCCGGAAATCTCAATCAGTCGTAAAAAGATAATAAATACAATTAATTGAATGTTCAAATGAATAGATTAAACACAAGACCAGCCGTTGAGCAAACTGCACACATTAGCGTCTGGCATTTTAATCCTACCCTGCCATGTAAAGGGAAAAGTAGTGTACCACGTATGTACTAAACCAAACCAAATCATGACTAATGGGTTATAAACATTCTAACGACTAAAAGCTGAGACCTAAAACCTCCATTTCAATGCCTATAACAAGTATCGTTGAATTCTCACATTCTCTTCCTCGATTGATGTTTACAACTTCACACTTATCGTCCTTGACTGCATGCTGTTTATTAAGGGACTCATTTGACTTGTTACTGTATGATGAAACGTATGTTAGGGTCCATTTTCCATCTGTAATAGTGTTTCTTCACTTGTTGTTCAACAGGAATGTAGAGAACAATCTGTTCTCCGGACCTATCCCACAGAAGTTGCTAACAATTCCGAATTTCAAGTAAGAGCCTACTAACATCTTCCATGTCTTACTTCCTTCTTCTCCGTATATGCACATTCTTTTGAAGTACCTTGAGGATACTAATAGTTCGCAGTATCGGCCGATACCGATACGGTTTGGCATGTCCCGATCCGATCCGATACCGACCGATACCCCATGCTGACCAATACCGACATTGGGGGTCTCTTATCCGGTCAATTTG
This sequence comes from Iris pallida, assembly GCA_029216955.1. Classification (NCBI taxonomy): domain Eukaryota; kingdom Viridiplantae; phylum Streptophyta; class Magnoliopsida; order Asparagales; family Iridaceae; genus Iris; species Iris pallida. Next base: position 2,737,850 of record JANAVB010011394.1, read on the forward strand.
GCAAAGAAAATTGAACGAAAAAGACCAATCAGCAAGGGTGCAAAAGCATAGAAAGGTTATAAAAGCATGTAAAAGAAGAAAACTTATCTATCGTATGTGAATCAATCGGTAAGGGTGACTACTGCTTCATTTAGTTTCAAAACTACTAAGAAACAACACTGAAAATATTAAAATTATGCCTAAATGTATAAATATATTTTCTAAAATGTTAATAATTTATCAATAATTATTTGTTTTCCGATACCAAAAAATCCGATACGAAACCTCCGATACTGCCGATCGCGATACTAAAAGGAATGGTCCGATACCGATACTTTGAACCTTTACTAACTACAGATTTGTGTGTGGATCCGGTGTTTGTATTATTCTTAACTAACGCCTAAACCTCTTGTGCAGAAAGGATGGGAACCCTTTCAATATCTCTAGTCCTCCATCTCCAGCTCCTGCATCATCGTCGCTGCCCCCTCCAGGGGCACCTTCTTCCGAAGCCTCGTCTTCTCAAAATCCCGAGCCTCCTGCTAAAAATAGAAACAGCTCAACGATAAGATTTATCATATATTCAGCTATCGCAGTAGCTTCACTTTTCGTTGCACTATTATTGATTCTTGTATGTGTAGCCAAGTGTCCGAAGACTCAGAAAGTAGAACTTGGGAGGCCAAAGGTGCCAGTGGACAATGAGAAGTTGATCAGCCAAAACAATGATTCAGGGAGAGACGGTAAAAATTTGTTTAGATATATTTTAGAGAAAATTTGAGTTGCACCCCACCTTATTTAACCATATTCAAGGTGCACCATACTGCTTTACCATAATGTACAATACCATCCACTTTCGTCAAAAAACTAACGATCAACTCTACTGACCGTTAATTTCTGACCGAAATACCCCTAGCAAATCACCATTATTACCGGTCCCCCCTCCTCAGCTTGGGAAGAGGGAAGGGGTATTTCGGTCAAAAATTAGTTGACCGTTAGTTTTTGACGGAAGTGGAAGATATTGTACATTATGATAAAGCAGTGGGGTACACCTGGAATATGGTTAAATAAGATAGGGTGCAACTCAAATTTTCTCTATATTTTTACTGGTTGCCGTTTTGCTTCCCGATGATAAATTAAAAAAAAAAATGTTGGCAGTTGCTAAAAGTAACGCTGAGAAAGAAAAAGAAGATGAGATCAACAAGACGATGAGAGGTTTACATGCGATGCCATCACTAGATGCAAATGTTACCGAAAATTCTGGTGTTCCCTCGGACAAAATCCAAACTGTAACCCCAGAAAAGCAAAGTCCTGTGTCATCCTTCTCCATCGCAACCCTTCAGCAATATACGGACAGTTTTGGAGAAGAAAATTTAATCAGCAATGTTAAGTTGGGGAAGGTATATTTGGCTGAGCTCTCTGATGGAAAGGTATGATCTCCATTGGCCTTTGAATTCTGAACTTTCTGGTGATTTTATTCGTTTTGGTTTATTATGAATTCGGTTCCTCTGGCTTTTGCTGTACATATGAATTAATACTTGTTACATTATTATTTTGGCAAATACTTGTTACATAACTAACTCGAGTCAAGTAAATGTATGTCTTTTGCGTTTTGATTATCTGGACTCGATAATTATGCATGTAACTGATTTTTTTTTCTTACTATGTTATGTTGTCTGATACATGTGGTATAACCGTATATGGATCTTCCAAATTGCACTTGCTTCCTCGCTGTTTTGGGAATGATCCGGAACGACTTTGATGTCCTAATCTGCACATATTTTAAATTATAATTTGGGTTATTGGGGCTAATTTTCAATGTTGATCCACAACATTTTTATTTGTTCTTTTGTGAGGTTTAAAAATTATATTAAAGCATGGTGTAAGAAGTTATTTGATATGTTTTCTTTGAGATAAAGGATGGGACCAAGAAGATTGTAGCCTAGTTTTATTCAGATAAAACATAGGGTAAAATATTTGATACAAGTAGCAGATGTTAAGAACTGCTTAAGACTAAAATATCAAAATAATAGAAATGGAAAAGTATACGAAGAACCTCCCCGAAATTCTGAGAACCTCGAGTATGAATCCGTATGTAGATGATAGACCGTTATAGCTCCATGATAAGCACATATAAACTACAGAATTATACAGATGTGATTTGATATGTTATCAGTGTCAGGATCTGATCATTATGTCTGTGATCCAGCTTTTGACAGTCTTGAACATTGACAATGCGGACTCAGCCATGCCCACCGATGAGTTTCTTGAGTTGGTATCAATTCTCTCAGGACTCCGGCATCCTAACGTTCTTGAGCTTGTGGGTTACTGTGCGGAGTTTGGACAACGATTACTTGTCTATAACCACTTCAGTAGAAGGACTCTGCATGACATACTCCACGGTGGGGATAATATCAAGAAGAAACTCTCATGGAATGCTCGTGTCCACATAGCGCTCGGTGCTGCCAGAGCTTTAGAGTAAGCGGTATTTGCATTCTAATTAGATCTCTACCCTTCCGTGTGGTGGTGTTTTTTCCTTGATGAAAATGTCTTGTTTCCTTCTGAAGGTATCTGCACGAGGGCTGTCAGTCTCCAGTCATACACGAGAATTTTGAGTCAGCTTGTATTCTTGTTGATGATGGGTTAGAAATACGCATTTCTGAATGTGGCCTGGCTCCTCTGATGGTATCCGACTCTGCAGCACAGGTAGGCAAAGACTGCACCATTATAACAAAAATATGTGTTAGTTTTATATATACTGCTATTTACTTCTTGGAGCACGATCTGATTGTGTCCTGTCTGCATCACACCCCATGTTGCATGGACACGGGAAAAATGGTGTCCGTATCTGTATCGTGTCGCCAGTATCAGTGTCTGCATTCATGCAATATAGGTGACTAGATTATACCTATTTAAAAATATATGTATCATGTATCTGTATCGTGTACTTATCTGTATCCTGTGTCACACTAGTATGGTGCTTCCTACAGGCTTTAAAGATTTAATTGGGTGAACTCGGTGAATTATAATAAATATGCATTTCATGTAATAATGCCTTCTTATACATGCATGGCAGGTGCGTGCACTATCCAGCTATGGTGTCCGTATCTGTATCGTGTTGTACCAGTATCAGTGTCCGCATTCGTGCAATATAGGTGACTAGTTTGTACCTATTTAAAAATATCTGTATCCTGTTTCCATATCATATGTACTTTCCGTTTCCGTGTCCATAATCATGCAACTTATATCACACTAGTATGGTACTTCCTACAGGCTTGAAAGATTTAATTGGGTGAAATCGGTGAACTAGAATAAATATGCATTTCTTATAATAATGCCTTCTTATACATGCCTGGCAGGTGCGTGCACTATCCAGCTATGGTGTCCGTATCTGTATCGTGCCGTACCAATATCAGTGTCTGCATTCGTGCAATATAGGTGACTAGATCGTACCTATTTAAAAAATATTTGTATCCTGTATCCATATCGTGTACTTATCGTAGCCGTGTCCATATTCGTGCAACTCATATCACACTAGTATGGTGCTTCCTACAGGCTTGAAAGATTTAATTGGGTGAAATAGGTGAATTAGAATAAATATGCATTTCTTATAATAATGCCGTCTTATACACACATGGCAGGTGCGTGCACGATCCAGCTATGGGGCCCCAGAAGTCAGTGACAGTGGGTCATGTACCGACAAGAGTGATGTCTACAGCTTCGGAGTCGTCATGCTAGAACTCCTTACAGGGCATAAACCTTATGACAGGTAAAACTCCTGTTGTTTAGGATCACAAAACAGCGATGCTCTGAAATTTTGTAGAGGCATATTTATGTCCAGAATATTTTGCAGGTCTAGACCTCGAGAGGAGTGGCATCTGGTGAGATGGGCTAGTTCCCAATTGTACGACATAAACGCATTATCAAGAATGGTGGATACCTCTATTGACGGGAAGTTTCCTATGAAATCGTTGTCATGGTTCGCAGATATTATAAATCGCTGTATTCAGGTCAGTTTTCTGGTTAAGAAGCAAGGTAGAATAAATTCCCGAATTTTCTGTTTGATAACCTGCTACTTATTCCTCTTGTGCTTCAAGTAAAATCAAAGGGCAATCTTTCACATTCTGCTAGAGAAAGAAATAATAAAAACCGTAAATCCTATAGGCTGCCGCCACAGAATCCACCACCGGTATGTCCCCCTCTATCGAGTAAAACTTTGATACAGAAGGAGGTATCAAATTTTTGATACCTCCTTTGTATGACAAGTGGGCCCACCCACTAACTTTATGTTCTCACATTTTACGAAGTGAGAGGGGGGGCCACTTGTCATAAAAAGGAGGTATCAAAACTTTGATACATCTTTCTGTATCAAATTTTTCCCTCCTCTGTCTGCAACCAATTGATATTCTATCAGCTATGTTGCACGGACACGGATACGACACAACAAAGTAGGGACACAAAGTTGTACACGACACCAATTTTGTGTCTTGGTTGTGTCAGATTCGTGTCCAACACGACACGACCCAGATTTTTTTGTTTTGTTTTGGGAGTGTCCATGCTTCCTAGTATCAGCATTCAGTCTACATGATCAGTACACTATACACTGTAATAACCTTCACTCGAGAAACCTGTACCAAATCTCAGCCCAAATATTTCTCTCTAAATCCAAAACCTTTTTCCGTCGTACCTTGGTAGCACATGCGATTTACTTGAGACCCAATAAATGAGGGCAACATGCAAGAACTATGTACAGCTTGTGCAATCCATTTTGCATTGCTGTGTGAAGCTCCTCTTTGTATGGATTTCTATAAGATCCATATATCTAGAGGTACATATAATAAATGGAAGGAATAATATCGTCCTTCTATTATTCATCATCATCATCCCAGACCCAGTGATTTCTAGTACTGTGGGGTCTGTAATGGTGCATGACTTGAAAGTTGAAAAAAAGCTACATAAAGGAATTGGCCACCCCTTTTCAACTACCAGTCAACCTAATACCTGTTGCAAAATCCGCAGTTTAACTGTAATATTGACCCTCTTTGGGACATGACCAAGGGCGGAACCAGAAATTCGAGAGGGGGGGGGGGGTGCTGGTGTGTGGGTTGACTCATGAAAAAAATGGTGGACTGGAGCCCACCTCAGCCTATAGTGTGGTTCAATTACCAAAGCAATATTAGTGATGAAGTATATTAGTAGACGATATTAATATCATTTGCCCTAGGAACCGATCCCTTGCAACTTCTTGAGAAAAGAGAATTTTCACCTAGCAAGGGTACCAACTGAATTGGCGCCGGTTACTGATGATTAAACCCTCCTTCTATCTTGAAGAGCACGAACCTATGAGAACACAGATCTCGTAGAGGTGGTGGATGTCTCTCCTTGAACCCTAGAAGAGCATAAACTCCAAAAAAAGAATCCTCTTAACCTCCATAAATAGGGCTAAGAAAAAACTCTGATTAACCCTTAAGCTAGCACCAACGAATTTGGACCATTGATTTCAATCAAAATCTCCTCCAAATTTTGCCAAGGTATACCTGTTTGACTTCCGGTTGAACTGCTCGAGCCAAAAACAGCCCCCATTCGTCACCGATTGCCTCGCCGTCTTCGTCGCGACCTCCATCACCAGTCCACGAGGCCCAAGACCTCCGCCTCCTCGAATCGACCAACAATGATATTTGTTAATGTTACAAAGGACATGGCCCTTGACATAGCGTTTTGACTTTTGATTCCATATTTGCAGCAAGAGCCAGAGTTCAGACCCCCGATGTCCCAGGTCGTCCAAGACCTGAGCCGCATGATCGAAGATGCAAGGACGAATGCGAGCACAATATCTTCCTCTAGTTCCGAAGGCGAAGCGAAAGCCAGTGAGCAATTGTGAATGAGAGCAGTACCAGTTGGATATGTCTTGGATATATCAGTCACCAACATGCATGCTGGGTGTGTGCTTACCTGCAAAAACATTTACACCTTTTGTTAAAGATCCACCAGTCTGAGAGTGAGAGCCATTGCTGAGTGCATAGCACCATTTTTTCCAGTTAAAATTTTATAATATCTTCATTTTTGATGTTTGTGACCACAGTTACTATCTTCAGCCCTTGTTTGTGATCCTGTGAATCCTGTCTGCAGAACAAGCTTTCAGTTTTTAACTTGCAAACAGCTAGTACACAAGAATCATTCATAAATTAAAAGAGGTAAAATCATTTACATAGAAGGCAACAATTGCAAAGAGTATTTGAGCATACATAATAGTTTGACGAATTATCAAGCCAGGTTGAATTATAGTAGCGATCGAAGCTTCGCCGCTCCAAATTTGAACCGATAATTATTGAACTGTGGCTAAATTTACCAGAGACTTGAAGAAACAGAAAGTTCTGCAAACAAACAGGGCCTCCACTAGTGAAAAAGTCTGAAGAATTCACATGGAACTAGCTGCAGCTAATGCTTTTGACAAGAGCACAGGTTCATCAAAAAACAAAAAATTCATATGCCAACCTACTCCATGATGTATTTTAGTTCTGCAGCATAACTCATGAACCAGAGTAACTCGACATTCCATTTTGCAGCTTGCTTCAACTTAACAAGCCTATTTTAGTTCTGCAGCATAACTCGTGAACCAGAGTAACTCGACATTCAATATATATATATATATATATATATATATATATATATATATATATATATAGAGGAAAAAAAAATATATATATATAGAGGAAATGTACCTAAGGTCGACCTCATTTTCCTCACTTTACAACATTTTTTTCTTGAATTTTTTTTATGGGATTCATCTACACCTTATTGATTGGCAACATACCAAATTTCAGGTCGACCTTAGGTACATTTTCCTCATATATATATATATATATATATATCATGCAATATCGTGCAGGAAAAACTTGGGCTACATCATATACATTTGAGACTGGCAAAAAAAATATATTACAATACTGCTTTACATTTGGAACCAGGCATACCGGTGAGAAAAATTTGCAGGTAGCACAATTAGACACCAGATTAGTGGTAGCAGAAAGAGATGCTAGTATTTCATCGTAGAATTATAGCTTACATCAAAAACTTTATAAGCCAAATAAGTTATTTGAAGCTCATAGACGAATTTTCTAAGGGTAGGCAGTGTCTTCCAACTGCAGATTGGACGAAAATTGCCATCCCCCACACAACCAAATCATACTGCGGCAATGTCTTTGGCTTGCGCTATATCGTTCTTTCTTTTAGCTTTCCTTTCCGCTCTTTGTGTATCATGTCGTGATTAGCCTGTTCTTATTGATGTTATAGGTCCTTACGGCTGCTGAACCTGTATTAACCCTTGAGAAAAGAAAAACAAGTTGGTTCCTTGTAAAGTATTTTATGTGATCGTGCTAATGTGTTATTTAGAAAGATCGCATAACTGAAGACAATACATAAGAACAAAAGCCAGATCCTTAGTTACCAGTTGATAGATTGGCATCACATATTCCATTCAACAATGAAGAGACTTCTTCTAACCTTCAGAGATTAGAGGAGTCCCAGCTCGCATCAACAGCCTTAATGATCCTATCATGCAGCATAGATCCCGAGCAAGCAATTATGCCACGATCAAGACCTTCCAAAAATACCCCTCTGGAGAAATCCAATGGGCGGCCTCCTGCATCTGTGACCACCCCGCCAGCCTCTTGTATGATAACCACCCCAGCAGCATGGTCCCATATTTTTTCTTTGTAGCCAGCCCTTGCGAACTTCATGAAGATCTCCGCATCCCCCCGTGCTATGGCAGCATACTTCACCATGCTATATACACGCAATGGCTGCTTTCTGAAATTGTAAAATGCAGAGAATCATAACAAGAAAAGAAGATGCAAGTACTCGACTCTCATGAGCTAGGAAGAAGTGACAGAGAAAGGAAACCTCAAACAAGTGACAGAAAAAGAAGAATATTCTCAAGATTTTACATTGCAAGGGGAAGAGGTTAAGCTCTTGGGAGTAGGAGAAAAGTGAAAATTTTCTAATACCTTGGAGATCAGTTAATGGCTGCAACCTTTTATTTACACTATATTAACATTTTTATGGTCAGGTAGGATGTGTAAGCCCACTATTTTTTTCCTGATTTCTATTGGATAGCAATTTCTTCTGGTTGACTACAAAAATTGTGCTGGATAATGTTTAGTCTCCCTTTTATTCTGCACTTTGTGTGCCCTAAGGTGTAAGTTAATGTGGACTTCAAATGTTTATTAGTCAGATGTAAATAATTTGTTCCAAGATCATCTCTGTAGTACAAAAAATAATAAGAACTTAATCATGAGCTTCTAAAGCATTATAAAAAATGGCAGGTCGTAAGCATATTTTCAATGCTATCGCCATCTTCAAAGTAAGAAAAGTGTGTTGCCCATTTGTGGTGAACTAAGATGTAATAAGGACAAAAACAAGCACATTACACTTACCTCAGACCAACACTTTCGGCCAAGCCGGCTGTGAAGGAGTGGCTCGAATTGGTCTTTACAACAGGTTCACAAAAAGTTGCAAAGGCTGGATCATCAATGGTTGACACTTTAATCACCCTTGGAGAGCTGTGTTGTTCAAGTTTCCCATAGTCGTGGATAAGTGGTTGCATCCAAGCCACACCGCTACCCTTTTGAGCATAGAGTACACATCCTTTTTCCCAAGATCCAACAGCAGGAGGGGAAAGCTTAGACATAAGCCTATAATACCTTTGGTGGTAATGGAGCCACTGCTTGTTCATTGGGTAGTTCGGGCACCCAAGGACACCAAGGATCACTTCTCCATCCTCTATTAAGGCAAGAGCAACAGCATACTGATCCCCCCGTACAAAGCCCAATGTTCCATCCACAGGATCGAGGACCCAATATCTTCCCTCCGGGCCCCCACCAGAGTTGCATCTGCTTATAGCATCGAGAACTTCCCCACTTCCAAGAGCCTTTGATGGACTTTCTAACCCGTACTTGGGAGCTTCGATCAAGCACTCATTGACGGCATCGACCACAGATTCCAGCAAGCCCGTCGCTTCCTTTTTAGACAGAGTTTGGACATCTTCCTCTGCAACGATGGACACATTTTCACTGCCGAAACACTTGGAGAGAATCCAACTGACAGTTGCTTGGACGCCCCAATCTACGATACAACAGAAATCACGAGAACTACCACATTAAATTAACTGCATATGGCAAATATTATATTTTGATGGAGAGAAAAAATAAAAAACAAAGTTCTCCTAATTGATCATCGTGAGCAAGAACAAAACAAGTCTCTAGAAATTAGTATATGAGAAACACTATACTCAACCTCACCTATCATCCTAATCTTTTCCAATCGGGTGAGCTAGCAACACAAATGGAGAGCTAGCATATCATCTAATGCACTCTTTTCTCTTTCAATGCATTTTTATGTTGCCAACTTATTCTATTGGAAAAGATTATGGTGATGGGGGACTGAGTGAAGTATTTCTAGAGTAGGATTAAACTCACTCCACCCTACATTACAATCACGGTTTCGTTTCATGGCGGATCTTGTCCGGTAGTTACTATTCCTCATCCTTCCAACTTACAATTTGCTTCCATCTGCAAGTAAGGATAGCTTAAAGGGACATCAAGAATATTCTACGTGAAGGTGCATGTGTCCAACATCCACCACATGGTTTGAGCAACGAAAAAACAAGGAACTAAATACAAAACAAAAGATGACAATGTGAACAGTTATGGATGCGCTAGATCCACATCTGTCCTTAAAGAGAGATGAATACCTGATTATAAGAAGGATTCGTGAATGACATCCAGTTCATAATGGCATTTCATTACAAGACTGTTATGCCATAAATTTTCTTCAGTAACCGTCTATTTAAAAGATGACAATGTAGATCCTAGTCCAGGATAAACAAGAAGTTATGGTACTGGATCTGTGATGTTTCTACAAGCGGTCAGGAAGAGAGCTCCTCTCCAGGATAAACATGTTAGATTGGCTCATTTTAATAATATCCGACTACTCCTAACTGGTGCACGTTTTGATCTCTGTTGCGCATGCCTAAACTATCTTCCACGATTTTCTTTGCGTCCTCCATTGCCACAATCTCCAGAACTCCACAGACGCACTAATTTCTTATCCCATCTTTCTTCTCTATACCGACAATGGTCTTATACAATCCTTCTTTGACAAGGATCATCTTAACCCATCTTTACTACATCGAGAAGTTACACTTACCGTTAAACTTCTCCACCTCGAACTTGGTGTCATTTATCTTGTTACTCGTCATCCCAAAAAACCCTTAAGAACTCTTCCACAAAGCCTTACGAACCAATGATTACACGGATCACGATTTAAGAAAAGGAGCGGACCAACGCCGTCACTTACTGTTGACCCATATCGTTGAAACCAAAATTCCATCGGTTACCTTTGCTCTGATACCAATTCTTAAAACCGCAAATCGGAGAGTTCTCCTAACAGCGACGACTAACAAGCACAAAACCGTATCAAAATAGCAACAAGAACACAAATGCAGAATATTAATGTTGTTCAGCTGGAGATGGCCTACATTGGCAGGGCAAGGAAAAAAAATACTTTATTTCAAGATAGTGGATGCAACAAACTCTTCCTTAGAAGATCTCTTTCCTTCGTCTCTCTCGATTCCTTTACGGCTTCTAAGAACAATCTCTAGCAAAGCCTCCTTGTTAGCCTCAAATTATGTTAGGAATAACCTAACATAGGTTCTCCTAAATTTTCATAAGGGTATGCTTGGCAATTATAGGGGTAGCGGTTATGAGGTGTTTCTAGAGTACCGGTTATGAGGGATTCGGTTTTGGATGGTTTTTAAGTAACGGCTTTTAAACCAGTCCAATACATGCTTGGTAATTCACTAACGAGCGATTCTGAAAGTTTTTTACACGAATAAAATTAAATAGGGAAGGTATCAGTAGTTATAATTATATAATTTTTGTGAGGATATAAATGGAATAAAATAATAAAGCCGCTCAAAACCCATCGATTTGGGCTGTTTATAAAGCCACATAAAATCACACTACACCGGTTTTGGGAGATTTTTAAGCCTACCAAAACCAGTGCCTCAAAAAAAAATTAACAAGCAGGAGTTTTCATAAACGGTCGGTTAAAAAACACACCGGAACCGGTGAAAATACCGTTACCAAGCAGACCATACAAGTTTGGAGCAATCCGGTTGGACTGGAATTCCTGCACCATACTATGCTGGGGGCAAAACCAGTATTCCAGCGGATAGCCGGTCCCTGCCTGCGCCCCGTCGCACTCGGGATTTTCCGAAATCCTGTCAGGATTCCGACCCCGAGCCCAAGACTGAAATGGCTCAGTTTGAACCCTTGATTCCGATCCCACTCGAACTCGGATCCACACTTACAACAAACCTTTCGATCCATTTCTTCTAGGCCTAGGCCTAGGCCTAGGCCTAGCCTTCCCCCCGACTAGTGCATTCAGTGATCTATGCAAGTATCTACATGAACCAAACCCTAACCCTAACCCTAACCCTAATGAAGAAGAAGGAAAGGTGGGGGTGTTGGAAACCTGCAACGGTGACGGGGGAATCGTCGTCCTTGGAGTCGATCTGGCCCCTGCTCCTCCCGGCGAGCCCCTCCTGGACCCTCTGGCAGAGGGAGCACGCCATCTGGACCACCCTCACCGCCACGTCCAGCTCCTTCGAGTACTCCTCCTTCCCCATCTCCATCTCCATTAGAGGAGGAGCTTTGTTCGGAGGAGGGACCATTTGTGAATTTTGCTGAGAGGAGGGACCTATAGCAATATTTCCTCTTCTGGTTCTTCTTCTTCTTCTTGCTGGTGGTGGTGGCGGAGTGAGGAGGAACTTTCCCCATTTATAACTGTGAGGAGAGGAGACCGCGGTGGGAGAGAGAGTGATGACCATCATATATGCTCTTGATTGGAATTTGATTTATTCAAATTTATTGAAAACTTGACTCGACCAACCTCATACAATTTTCTTCTCTAGGGCTTATTCTAAAACAATAATTAATTGACCAATGTAGATTTCCCGTTGAACATCATTGTCATATATGGAACAAAAATGATGGACAGACCGAGGGGGGGACCGCGGTTTAAACCGCGGTGCCACGTGTCCCCCCCCATTGGTCGGGTCCCTGCCGCTGACATCAGCACCCCCCTGCTAACGTCAGTCCGCTGGATCCGACCAATGAGAGGAAGACACGTGGCACCGCGGTTTAAACCGCGGTCTCCCCCCCCCAGTCTGTGTATCACTTTTGTATATGGAAAGTGGGTGACAATCACCTCTAGTTCAAATGATATCTTTTTTCCGATATTGTGTGTTCATGTGGGATTTGGATTGTCGTATCCGGAGCTAATTCTGGTTGTCCGTCGATCTTTATTGTGAAGCAATCATGGAGGATTACCTACGATCACGACCTCCTTTCGGGTCACACTAAGCCTGGAGGTTGGTCTAAATAGAGAAATTTTGTCCAAGTTCGAAGTCTTGTCTGGCTTACCCCTGAACCGGTCCTGGTACTTCTAGTTCTAACTAAGGAAAAAAAAACAATTTAATTCTGCTAGGATTGAATTGGTATTGAGTTGCGGGTCGGTGTGAGCCATGATGCAGCCGGCGGTGGGGCAGGCCAGCTGATCGGAGACGGAGCGGGAGTGGACCTTCGGGCTGGGAGCGGGCCTACGGATCGGGATGTGGCCTACGGACCGAGTTTGGGTCTAGGAACCGATTTGTAAGCCTACAAACATGAGATACGAGAGTTGTAAACCTACTGACATGAGTTAAGGGTCATTCGACAACCAATTTTGTAAGTGCTTTGAACATCTGTCCAAAGTTTACAAGAGCAAGGTGGATGTTGCAACGGGGACTGCAGCTGAAACAGGAGGTGGGGATAGAGTGCTAATGCCTATGCATGTTGACAATGGGATCGAGACGGACAGGAGTGCTGGGTGTACACAGCAGATTTCGGAACGGCGGATAGACACTAATATGTCACATGTGGATTGCTCCCAAGAGATTCCTCCTAGTAGCAGATCGCTTGTGGTGTTTAATATCGGATCGGGGAGAACAATGCTTGGAGCAAACAATGAAGGTCATGGTGGGGTGACCACTAAACGGATGGCGGCGTACAACATAAAAGGGATAAAGGGGATACCTGTAGAGCTCCTCTAATGACTAGTGAGGATATTTGCAAAGATCAGTCACATTTGGAGGACCAGGGAGTGGATGAGGATGGCATACCGCATACTGAGCAGAGTCCGCTTGTCATAGACAATTCGGCGTGGACTAGGTTGATACAGACATCGGAGGGAGAAACGGCTTAAGAAAACTCGTTTCTTTTTTGAATGAGTAATGTAATCAGGAAATATGGACTAGTGGTTCTGACATTGAGTGTGGAAAATTCCTATTGATTTCCAATAGAATAGTATATTCGTAATGTATCCTCTATTTATCAATACAATTACCTTCTTTCATATATATATATATATATATATATATATATATATATATATATATATATATATATATATATATAAAAGTCAGTTGAATGATTTAATGAAAAAAAAAAACTTATGTTAGAATTATTGGATTTGAATAGTACAATTCAAATCGCAACGGTTGTAATATAAGTTGGTTTCATAATAAGAAATCAACCGATTCGGGTTGGACGTGGGCCTTCGAGCTGAGAGCGAACTTAAGGATTGAAATGGAGTTAGAGTTTGAAACTACGGATCGATTTCTAAGCCCATGTATATGATATAAGAGAGTTAAAACCTAATTGAGAGCCATTAAATGGTCAAAAATTATAACAAATTATCATTTCAATGTGTGTGCCTCATCAATTATCTAAATTTTTTTTCCAAAACACATGTTAAGGAAGATTAAATACTAAACACTGGTCTCTTCTATTTATTGACTTCTTTGTCGTGATAGTAACAAAGAAATAGTCGTTACTATTATAATATATTAATATTGTAAATTGAAAAATGGTTCCCAATAATGCTAATACAAATAATTTAAAACTTGTGACCAAATAGAATGTACTTTTTAAAGTACGAAAATAATATTTTATTGGCAGTTTGTAATCTCGGACGTGACCGTGATCCGATATGACAGTTAACTATTGACCCTCTTGCTATCGTCGAATTCTGTCCGGACCAGGAGATCAATGACCAACCGACACGTTAGCCGACGATCATGTCCGTAATTATAAACCGCACAGCTTAAGATTCTTAATTTGACTCTACTTCACTCCGTCTTAAAAGAGTACACGAAGAAGAAAGTTATAGGACATAGGGAAACTTTAACCTCCAATGATGGAACCACTAATTTTTATTTTTAAATACATTCTCTCTCTCTCTCTCTCTATATATATATATATATATATATATATATATATATATATATATATATATATATATATATATATATATATATATATATATAAACTTGTTCATTAAAATTAATAGAAATAAATAAATAATTACAAAAGCTGTCATGTAGTCTTGCCAAACAATCTTACATACATATATAAAATAATATATATTTTTGATTGTTTATAAAAATTAATATAATAATAAATTTAGTCTTCCTAAGTAAGCTTAATAAATATTAGAATAATTAAAACACCATTTTAGTCTTTCTAATAATAATATATAAAATATGTACTTTAACAATAATTGTTTAAATACGTTCAAAGTACGTGCATATATACATTAATGATACGAGAAGTTGGACGATAAATAAATAAATAAATTCCAACTAATAGCTTAACTACTTGATATTATCTAACTATCGGCTCGTATATATATAATAAATTATAATTAAAAAATATAACTAATAGTTAAACCATTTAATATTAACCAACTACATCCCCGTGTGTGTGTGTGTGTGTGTGTGTGTGTGTGTGTATATATATATATATATTTTTTTTTGAAATCACACGCACACACACAATTGGGCGGCTCGAACCTTGCCGGCCCCTCCGGATGTCCGCTCTAATACCACTAGGCTAGAGAGCTCGGACATATATATATATATTAGCAGAAGCTTAAGATTATATTATATCTATAACAAATTATAATTTAAACTTTTTTCCAACTTTACGAGACGATTTATTTTTACGTGCATTGTACGTGCGCGTGACTAGTAATTTATAAAAAAAAAATTGAAGCCTGAAGAAGGGTTTAATAAAAAAAGATAGACAAAAACCCTACTTAGAGTAGGCCCAACTATATGATTTGAAATAAGACCAAAAATATAGATTCGTGTTGATTTTTTTTTGGGAACAGGTAATTGTATTACAGACTCCTGGTCCGAAGGCCTACAAATGCGGTCCGAAGGTCCGCACCCATACTTGCATCTCTCAGCGTGAAGCTTGGCCCGAAGGCCCGCACTTGTACCTCACCACATCTGGCCCACATTCACATTTATTTCTCCACATAAAATTAAATGTGCTTCTTCCGTTGCTCGAACCTGCAATCTCTTAGGAGGATGTGCCTCCCTCTAACCACTTGAGCTAAAGGCATTAGCGATTATATATATATATATATATATATATATATATATATATATATATATATATATATATATATATATATATATATATATAGAGAGAGAGAGAGAGAGAGAGAGAGAATAAGGAAGGTGAGGTTGTTAGCCCAATGATTGTATTATGTTTTTGAATATGGTTAATATGTTAAGTTTAGCATTTTATTATCACTAATTTTCATACTATCGCTATAGCATTTCTACTTATACTTATATCTTTGGTGATATGTGCCTATTGGTTTACATATTAGTGATATGAGCTTATCTATCTTAAATTTAATCGGGTTGCCAAAATCAGAACTATGTTTTGATTATGACTATTCAATTAAGTTTAACATTATGATATCACTAATATTTATGCTATCACTATAGCATTGATACTTAAACTTCGCATAGTCCTAATGTGCTTTTATCTTATCATTCTTGCTACATGTATATTGCTTTGTTCGTCTAACATGTATTTACAGAAAAGCAATTAGCAAGATCAATGTGGACATATGCAATGCAATGAAGAAATCATGGTGGGCCAAAGACGATGGATCCCACAAGATTTTTCTGAACCACCCGACGACATCTCTGGAGCCACGCACCGGGGGTTCCGCTGCCCGGTCAGCGGACGGGGGTCGAGGGGGCAGCGCCCCTCGTCGGGGGTTCGGGGGCGAAGCCCCCGAAAGGTATTCAGTTTTCACAAACTGGATATCTTTGGACAGCTGCCGCCAAGGAAAAAAGCCAGCACCTATTAAAGGAAGAAGCCAAGCCATGCCATCATCATTTCAAGACTCTGAAGAAGCCTGCACCTGCTATAGTGTATCTGGAGTCTGTAATGAGTCTTAGGAATAATTGTAAACACAAGAAATGGATGGCAAAATCGAAAGCTAGGGTAGAATATAACCCAGGACAATCTTCGGAATCCTGGCGGATAATCCGGCGGATCTCCGCGGAAATCCGGCGGAAGATTCGAATGGTCTCACAGAATACCTTCTGTGAGTGTTCGGATTATCCGACGGAAAATCGCGGAATTCCGGCGGATTTTTCGTCATATGACCGTTTGCATTCCAACGGTTGGATTTTACGAATGATTGATCCCAACGGCTCTTTTTATAGCCGTTGGACTATTCAGGCGGATGATCCGGCGGATTTCCGCGAAAATCCGGCGGATGATCCGTCAGCCTGTGAAAGTTGCATTATTGTACTTTCCTTTGCTTTGGTTATAAATAGCCTTGAACCCCTTCATTCAAGGTTGATGCTTTGAGCCTAAAAATTCCTAAACCACCAAAGCTTATCCACATACAACTCTACAAAGCTTTCATTTGCCATCCATAAATTGTGTTAGAGTTATTGAGTTGAAAAGTAAGATCTTCATCCTATTGTATAAGGAGATCTAAACCTATTGTGAAAGGTTGAAGTTGGGGAGTCTTCGTATCCAAACTCTCGGTTGAAGTTGGAGAGTCTTCGTATCCAAACTCTCGGTTGAAGTTGGCGAGTTCTTCGGATCCAAACTCGTGTTGAAGTTGGCGAGTTCTTCGGATCCAAACTCGTGTGTAACTATTTACTCAAATAGTGGATTAAAGCCGGAGAGAGTTCCGGGACTGGACTGCCTCTTAGGAGGATACCAGGATACATCGGGTGTCGGTATTGTGTTTGCTTCTTCTCTTGCACTTATATTTTTAAATTGCCAATTAGCTTGTGCTAAGTGCTTGATTAGTTAGCTTGACCCTTTTCACCCCCCCTCTAGGGTTCCTACAATTGGTATCAGAGCAAGGACTCTATTGTTAGGCTTAACATCCTTAGAGTAGATCCTTGTTATTTTTCTATGGTAACCTATTTCTCATCCTCCGATAAAGAGGGTTTTATTTCTAGTAGCATAGACAATCATGTTTCTTCTAAATGCAAGAAATGCTCTAAGTGGAAAGCCATGGCTAAACAATCCTTAGAGATTCTTGACAACCTTCATTCTACAAATGAAGAACTTTCTGAAAAAGTTATTCATTTAGAAGAAGCAAATAAGTTTTTGAGAAATAAAAACAATGTTTTATTATCTAGACTTGATTCTCAAAACTCATCTTGTGTTTCTTTAAAGAGTTTGAATGAGGCTTTAATTTTGAAAATCAAATCTCTTTCCTCATCAATAGAAGATCTTAAGAGGCAAACACATGAGCTTAATCATTTGCATGATTCTTCTATTAACTCTTTAAAGAAACAAAATGATGATTTTATTTCTAGAATTGCTTTATTTACAAAAGAGAATAATGCTTTAAATGTTAAATTTGATTCTCTTACTTGTTTGCATGATGATTTGATATTAGAACATGATATTCTTAAGACCAAATCCATGCATGCTCACTCTAGAGACATTCATCATTCTAGTATGTCACATGTTCATAACCATGTTCATTCTGATACATGTGCACACACTAGCATTAGATGCTTCTATTGCTCTCGCATTGGACACATGAGCTTTACATGCCCTATTCGTAGGACCTTTACTACCAATGCTAGAGTAAGTGCTATATGGGTCCCTAAAGCTAATAAATGTGGATCCAAGTTTATTTGGATACCAAAGTCTTCATCTAATGTTGTATGTGAAGCTTCTTGTACCGGGACATAGCACCAAGGAGCGTGTTGGTGGTTGCAAAGCTCAAAGGTCATCTTCCAAGCAATTGCACCAACACAAGAGTGGCCACTAGAGCCACTTTGGTAATATGCTAAGCGATTCTCTTTAAATTGTTTATATTAGTAGAATCTAGCATGTTTCTCTTGATGTTTTGCTACTAGCTCACATTGATATCCTTAGTTGCTTATTGTATAAATCAATGTGAGATATAATACTAGCATGCTTAGTTAATTCTCTTATTATTTCTTTTATCTAGCATGACTAGTTACTTAGCTTAAATGTTTAGTTCACACTTGTAGTTTATCACTCATTTTCTATTAAGTGTGACACATTTAATTTATGCATGCTTGTTATTCTTAATCTTTATTTATAAAGCATGCATATCACTCTAGTCCATAGGAGCTTGATTTTGATTTGAGTTAATATAATTTTAACTCTCCGTCTTTAAAGTTTTTGAGAATAGTTACTTCTTACCGATTTCTCCTTAATATGTAATATTTACTTTAAATCGGTATTTGTGAATATATATGTTTAGCACAAGCTTCTTATCACTTGACAAGTATACACTTATACTTCCTTTTTAACCTTGTGTTTACATAATATATTCATTATTAATTCTCATACTTTATCTTGATTATCTTCTTGAGAATTAATTACGTCTTTGCCTAATAAAATTTATTTATACATGCTTTTGAATTTCTAATGGTTTCTCAAATATTCATTAAGGATACATGACTATATTTATTAAAATTTTCATTTACATATAGTTCATGTATCTCTTATATTGATATCTATTTTTGTATAAATACCTTTATGTAGGCATATGAGTTAAGCTAAAGTTTTATTTTGATTTGAAGAGTATTTAATTACACTTGTTACTTTCAAACCTGTGCCTATCTCATATTCTTTAGCTATTGATTCTTTTGACCAAAATTTGTGTATTTCATCTTGAATCAATTAGCTTCTTCCAAAAGCCTTATTCTTGATTATATCTTCTTGGCTTTTTGGTTGGCATTATGGATACATGTTCTTAATTAATTTTTAATCTTTTCATGTATGCCTATTCGTGATATTTATTTGGTTTATACCTTTAAGTTGGGATGTTGAGAGAAAATTTTTATTAGTGTCTTGTTCATGACTATTTATGGAAGTTCTTTTAAAAATCACATGGTTTTGTGCTTTGTTTTGTTTTTTATATTTACCTCCTTCTTGTTTTTGTGCACATTTTCTAGTCTATATATTGTTTTACTTTTCTTGGTGCACTATGAAAGCTCTTTGTGAATTTGATTTTATAGAGAGTCGGATAATCCGACGGACTTCCGCTGAAATCCGACGGATAATCCGATCAATTCCAGCAGCTTTGTGAGCACTAAGTTCGGATCATCCGCCGGACTTCCGCTGAAATCCGACGGATAATCCGATCAGCTTTCTTGTTTTTAATGATCCTTCTTTGCTCATTCCTTGGGTTATGTTTCTTTTTGAATTATTGTTGTCCAATGATATTTTTGTAGCACATGAGAATACTTGTAATTGTTACATCATATTTCTCATGAATTTAGCTACTATGGTTTCAGCTTTTGTGTTGAGATCTTTCCACTTCTAGAGAATACACTTATTTTAATGTGGCTATTGTATTTTGCATTCTCTAGATCAATCTATCATTTCATTATCTTGGATTAATCTCAATACTTGGCAAAGAGATGTATTGTTTTTATGAACATCTCTTTTGTCCTTTACTTGATAAGAGTCTAATTCTTTTATTCATCATCTTATGCTCTTATCCTTGCTTAGTAAAGAGTCTATAAATCATTTTGATCATTCAAAATGTATTCCCTTAATTGTGAACTCTTTGCTTAAGCAAGTATTTTTTTGTATTAGTGACTTAAGAATTAATGAGCACATTTATCTTGTTAATGGCTTCTCTCATTAATCTTATTTGGATTATATAGCTTGCTTATTTGTGATATATTATTAAGCTATATAATTATGGCTCACTTTCACACATCTAGCTATATTCCTATACTTCAATCTATATATGATATGCTAGTTTATAAAAATAAGATTTGTGATTTGCTTGATCTCTAAAATTAGTTCTAAAATTCTTTATTAAATCTTGTTTTCTCTTAAATTTCTCTCACTTTTGAGTCATGATTTTATCATATTATCTTTACATCTCCTTGATTGAATTTGTAATTATTTAAATGAGATTGACTCTTTCCCATGTTAATGTGTAAAAATTTTTTTTGGATTTGTGATTTTTTTCTTGATGAGATTCATTAGATCATATTTATTCATTTGTTTTCTTTATGAATGATCCTAATGATTGAGTAGTCCTAAACTATCTAATTTTGTAAATGTCAAGTTAATTTATTCCTCTACTTTGACTACTCATGGTTTATCACATATGACCTTTGCTATTTGAACTTTATTGGTCTTTCATTTAGAAGTAGCAAAGTTTGGATATTACCCGGTTGATGGGTACATATGTGATAAAAACATACCTAGTCCATGCAAAGCATAAATTGGTTGATTATTTCTTAATTAGATAATCATGGACATGATGTTTGAGTTTCATTTTTATTTTATTTTTGAGCTATATTCTGTCTATCATCATGATTGTTCTTAACTGACTTTATTCTTTTTCATGATGACATTTTCTCAAAGGATAACATACATTGATCTATCATATTTGAATATGAGATTCTTCTATATAGACTAATGTATGCCATCTTTTGATTATATGCGCTTTATTGGAATATTCTTTTGATTTCTCATCTTTAGTGGCTATTAATTGGTTATCTCTTCTTGACTAAAGATGATTTTATTCGTCTTTTGACGATATTGTAGCCTTATATGCATCGAGCAAGGGGGAGAAATCCATAGTTGATTTACCCCTAGATCTTGTAGTTTTCTATTTTATGCTATAAGTGCTTTGGAACTAGATACGCATATTTTGAGGGGGAGCAAATTAATTGATTCAATTCATTTATACCCTAAAATATGTCGTATACCTAGTTCATCATGGACCCATACCTTCTTCTTTTTTATATCTTAGTGAATGAGGTCATGATACTTTTATTTGTGAAGGGTTTGTGAGAGTATATGCTATTGTGTTTATCATTTATCTCTCTTTTATATGGATTAAATAAGTCATCTTGCTAATATTAACTTTCAGATCTTATCTTGATGAATATTATGCTTTCGTTGATTTGACTTTTCTTATATGCTTAATTGATTTGGCTTTCCTTGTTGAGGACTTATCCAAAATTCATGATTTTTATCTACTTTGGTAGTACTTTGAGGGGGAGCATTCAAGTCGACTGAATTTCTCCTTCTCAAGTATTCTTCTCCTTTACCTTCATGTTTATCTAAAGGGTATTCATATAGCATGATAAGGTAATTGAGTTCAAATGCATGAACTTGGATAAGAATATAGATATTGCAAATAATGAGATTACTTTATATCAATTGCAATATTTTACATGATCATTCTTTTATTTTGTTCCACTATTTATTTGTGGACAATTATGATTATTAATGGTTTCTTTGATCAATGTTTCAAGTTTACATCTTTTCAATTGGTATCAAGTTTATTTAATTTCATATCTCAATTGGTATCTATTATTTGTAATTATCTATTCCTCATGGCTTTTGTTTGAAATCCCTTATTTCATAGTTCTCTTCCAAAACTGGAGCAATATTTCATATCCTATTGTGTTTTGGATTTATTCCTTGGATTTCAAGTTGGTAAACTACTTATTTCTTGTTTTTCAAATACTTTTAGTTTTACCAACCATATTGTGTTTTGACAAGCAATTTTTTTTACTCTACATTTGGTATGTAGTTTTATACACTTGTCTTTACACACTTCTCCCATTGTTTTTCATTAGTATATCTTGATCATGATTGTCTATAAGTTTCCCATGCTCTGATTTCTATGCTTGAGATTGATTTTATTTTATCTCTTAGTACGGGGGAGCCTATTTTTGATCATGTCAAAGGGGGAGAAGTAAGTTTAAGTATGCTTTTATAAGTAATCCAAGTAGTATGCTATTAGTGATATTGCTTATATCTTTTGTATATTAGTGATACATGCATCCATTGTGTCCATACTAAACTTAACCGATTTGCCATAATCAAAAAGGGGGAGATTGTTAGCCCAATGATTGTATTATGTTTTTGAATATGGTTAATATGTTAAGTTTAGCATTTCATTATCACTAATCTTCATACTATCGCTATAGCATTTCTACTTATACTTATATCTTTGGTGATATGTGCCTATTGGTTTACATATTAGTGATATGAGCTTATCTATCTTAAATTTAATCGGGTTGCCAAAATCAGAACTATGTTTTGATTATGGTTATTCAATTAAGTTTAACATTATGATATCACTAATATTTATGCTATCACTATAGCATTGATACTTAAACTTCGCATAGTCCTAATGTACTTTTATCTTATCATTCTTGCTACATGTATATTACTTTGTTCGTCTAACATGTATTTGCAGAAAAGCAATTAGCAAGATCAATGTGGACATATGCAATGCAATGAAGAAATCATGGTGGGCCAAAGACGATGGATCCCACAAGATTTTTCTGAACCACCCGACGACATCTCTGGAGCCACGCACCGGGGGTTCCGCTGCCCGGTCAGCGGACGGGGGTCGAGGGGGCAGCGCCCCTCGTCGGGGGTTCGGGGGCGAAGCCCCCGAAAGGTATTCAGTTTTCACAAACTGGATATCTTTGGACAGCTGCCGCCAAGGGAAAAAGCCAGCACCTATTAAAGGAAGAAGCCAAGCCATGCCATCATCATTTCAAGACTCTGAAGAAGCCTGCACCTGCTATAGTGTATCTGGAGTCTGTAATGAGTCTTAGGAATAATTGTAAACACAAGAAATGGATGGCAAAATCGAAAGCTAGGGTAGAATATAACCCAGGACAATCTTCGGAATTCTGGCGGATAATCCGACGGATCTCTGCGGAAATCCGGCGGAAGATCCGAATGGTCTCACAGAATACCTTCTGTGAGTGTTCGGATTATCCGGCGGAAAATCGCGGAATTCCGGCGGATTTTTCGTCATATGACCGTTTGCATTCCAATGGTTGGATTTTACGAATGATTGATCCCAACGGCTCTTTTTATAGCCGTTGGACTATTCAGGCGGATGATCCGGCGGATTTCCGCGGAAATCTGGCGGATGATCCGTCAGCCTGTGAAAGTTGCATTATTGCACTTTCCTTTGCTTTGGTTATAAATAGCCTTGAACCCCTTCATTCAAGGTTGATGCTTTGAGCCTAAAAATTCCTAAACCACCAAAGCTTATCCACATACAACTCTACAAAGCTTTCATTTGCCATCCATAAATTGTGTTAGAGTTATTGAGTTGAAAAGTAAGATCTTCATCCTATTGTATAAGGAGATCTAAACCTATTGTGAAAGGTTGAAGTTGGGGAGTCTTCGTATCCAAACTCTCGGTTGAAGTTGGAGAGTCTTCGTATCCAAACTCTCGGTTGAAGTTGGCGAGTTCTTCGGATCCAAACTCGTGTTGAAGTTGGCGAGTTCTTCGGATCCAAACTCGTGTGTAACTATTTACTCAAATAGTGGATTAAAGCCGGAGAGAGTTCCGGGACTGGACTGCCTCTTAGGAGGATACCAGGATACATCGGGTGTCGGTATTGTGTTTGCTTCTTCTCTTGCACTTATATTTTTAAATTGCCAATTAGCTTGTGCTAAGTGCTTGATTAGTTAGCTTGACCCTTTTCACCCCCCCTCTAGGGTTCCTACAGAGGTGTCACCTTATGATAAGGTGGCTATGTGTCACCCTCCAATGATATCATAATGCACTTGCACATTTTTCGAAACATGGTGATGGCCTGAGATGTGATACATAACCACCACCCATAGGGTGACACATCACCTCCCTTATATATATATATATATATATATATATATATATCCTGAATCAAATGTATTTTAGAGAGAGAGAGAGAGAGAGAGAGAGAGAGAATAAGGGAAGTGAGGTACCACCTCACGGTAAAGTGGCTATATGTCACTCCCTCCAATGCTATTATCATGCACTTGCATACTTTTCGGTGCATGATAATAGCATGAGGGGTGACACATAGCCACCACCTATAAGGTGGCACCTCACCTCCGTTATTTTTTTTTCTCTCTCTATATGTATATATAATTCAACATGTGGTCTTTAGACAAGGAAGGGCAGCATAATATTTTATTCAACTTTTCTTTTCTTTTCTCCTGACATATATATTTTATGCAAGTTGAACATATAATACAAGGACAAGAACAGTGCACCCATTCCCTCTTTTTAGTCCACATGTGAATTAAAAAAAAAATAATATTTCTTTTTTCCAGAGATATATCAACCAATGGGTCTAATGTTGTGTCAATCATATTTTATCACACCTTTTCTTTATTTCAGTGGACTCATTGTGACCAATTCCTTCTCCTCTTAAGTCTATATAACAAGTTCTCAGCCTGTTTCTTTCTACTAAAAACTTACACTCTCAAAGTCCAGAGCTCTAATACTCTGAGAGAGAGAGAGAGAGAGGGGGAGATGGCAATGGCTAGGAGAGCGGCGGCGGCGGCGGCGGTGGCGGCAAGCCGTCCGATACCGAGGAGGGGCCAAGTTAAGATGGCGATCATCGCCGGACTGGTCAGTCGCGTCTTGTCTCTGGCTCGACGGATGCCTAGGCCGATCTCAGCCTGTGATCGCCAACTTTTAAGTCGTTAGCGGGTCCGGCCGTCGGGAGCTTATACATTATTGTTATTCGACAATCCAATCGCTGCAAGTATCAATAAAATACATTATTTTGTGTTAATACATTATTGTTATTCGGTTTTGTGTTCGAAAATTTCTCATATCAAAGGTCTTATATTTTATATTTAAGTTCAAGCCTCCTATGAGTACAACTTTGACTTGTACGGAATCACATTCGGAGAGGATATTTCAATCCTCCGGTATCAAAACATGACATGAGTGGAATTAGAAGTTAGTCCATTCAGTCGAAGACTTGGGTCGTCTCGAAAATTTTCTTTTCCGGTGCATCGACGCTTTTTGGTCGCTGCATTGCTTCGGCAGCTCCTCTTTCAGGACCCATCATTTCCTCTCGAGCTCCTCATTTCTTCCTTACTATGTACAGGGACGAATCCAGAAACTATAGATGGAGTGGGCTACCAAAAATTTAGGTGGACTAGAAGTAGATAAATCCATCTAAAAAATCAGAAATATATATATATATATATATATATATATATATATATATATATATATATATATATATATATATATATTGGGGGTGGGCTGGAGCCCACCCCCAAGCCACCCTTGGATCCGCCCTGACTATGTAGAAAATGGTGTTCATATAAAATGTGATACTCTCAATAGAGCAAGGAAGAAATGATGAAAGGAAGGTATAGATGTCTTAAGCAAGGTTTGCACTATCAATATCGAAATCGGTATCGGACCTATTCTATGAGTATCAGCTCGGATCGAAGTATTGGATTTTTGATATCCCAAAACAAATAATTATTAAAATTTTAGAAACAAATATTTTGTATATTTAAATATAATTTTAGGTATGTTTTTATGAAATTAAATGAAATAGTAGTTATCCTTGTCGATCGTTTACCTGATATAGATAAGTTTTATTCTTTTACATTCTAATATTATTATACTTTTACACTGTTATTGATTTTTTTTCGATTCAATTTTTTTTGTCGAATTTACTAAAAAAGAGGTCTCCAATGTCATTATCGGTCAGTATCAATATCGGATCGGGACATTGCCAAATCGTATCGGTATAAAACGTATCGGATCGATATCGACAGATACTGCAAACTATAGTCTTAAGTACAGTTTTGTCACTAATATTAATCTATGTTTACCTATTTACCTTATGTTCCATTTGGACATGAAAAGAAAGTGGCAGATGGCTTTAGGCAAGCGTTACGTTTATTCGGTTTCAACCGAAAGAAATAGTTAAAACCGAATAAACCGAAATTCTAAATATCAAAAACCGAAATCGAACCAAATTAGCCAAGAACCAAAACCGAACCGAATAAGCAATTCGGTTTATTCGTTTTGCTCGATTGTAATGTTTCTATTAGTTAATGTCGGGCCCAAAGTTGGAACCATGTTTAAATTATATTAAAAAATAATTTTTATACACACATTTGTTATATTTTAAAGTTGTGCACAAAGTTGGACTTGTTGTTAAATTATCAATGTTGTGCTTCAAAATATATACATAAATTGTTGTTTTCAAAGTATACAAAATTTTAATCACAAAATATGCATAAAATTGAGGTATTTACATAATTGCATAAGGCTTATTCATTTTTAGTTTTGGACCGAAATCGAAACTCAAACCAAAATCGAATAATTTTTTTTTAGTATTTTTAAAACTGAAACCGAACTGATTCTTTTATTTGGTTCGGTTAGGTTCGGTCTAATACTGAATAATGCTCACCCCTAGATAACTTACTGCTTCCTATATTCTAAAAATCCTCTCTAGTATTTTTAAAACCAAAATCCAATTAATTCAACTACTAATCCCCATGTGTTGCTATAGTTCCACCAAGTTCTAATGTACATTTCAGACAAAATTATCTGTAGTTCATTAAACAGTTCAAAAATGAAAATATGAACCGAAAGATCATAACGAAAACCATAAGGTAGAGCGAAGAAAATCATTGTACAAGTTAAAACATGAGTAAGTTGTTAATCAATCAGCAATATAGATTTAAAATTACAAAATTTGACCGAGGCCGATACTTTTTTTTTTTTCAGCACGTACGGACTCAGTTAAATCGTGTGTCTTCCCGTACACGATTTTTAGCCGATCGTCATGTCATTTCGGTATCTTCGTGCGGATCTTGGCTGTACTGACTTTTTCATCATCGTCCCACACGCACGCCTCGCGCACTCCGTGCGCTCCAGAGCCTCACGGGACGGCCGACGTCTTTCGACGCCGGCAACTCAACGCCTCGCTTCGCCCACGACGCCGAAGGCGCCCCCGACGTCTTCACGACGCCTACGACAGCCGATGCCGCCCAGCCACCCGTTCTATGCACACGACGTCCTTACGACGTCGTACGACATGCCGCGTGGTCGGCCGTCGTTTATACCCGTGGTAGAATGGTGCCGGTCCTCGACCGATACTTGAACTTGGCTCAATGTCTTTAAAATAACGTTCGTTTCGCACATGTGCTTAAGGTTGAATGACGATTTAGTCTCCACAAAATACAATGAAACTCCTTCTCCGAGATAGCAATACTTCGTGATAATTTATCTTGACCGATCTTATCATAGAGTTCACTATTTAATTATACATAGACTTTTCTTTATTTCATATTAATATATAAGATTTATAAGACATCCTTATAAGCTACTATTGGAAACTAAATGCGGAACACAACAGAATACAACCATTTACAACCAGAAGTAGTTGTTGAGGACTGAACTAAATCAAAGCATTATGTAATATCTCAATTATAGACACAATCCACACAATCGCAACACACACAAAATTTACATATAGAATCCATAATAGGAGAAAATCATGCAACAAACAGAATCTAATCCAGAAAAACCTCCACTAATAGATAGAATAATATACGTGATTGCCTCCAACTTTTTCCAACGATAATCAATCACAACAACTCAATGATAGAAAATGGTTATAGTGGAAAAAATAGCAAATTATCGAATACCGAGAACAATAAGACGACCCTATGTGACTATCCTTCGAATAAACTGCGAGTCTCCTGAATCTCCTTTTTCCTCTTCTTGAAAGTTGTAAGAAAATTTAGTACTTGTTCATTTTATTGAATATTATACGATATGAAGATTTTTTTTTTTAATTTACTTATAAAATTTTTGTTTTGATGCAATTGATTTTATTATTTTTTGAGTATTTCTAGAGTTTTTGTTTGTTTTGCAAAGGGCCTCCAAAATCTGAGGACCGACCATGATTGGGTGCATCTCGAGTATTTGGCACATTGAAGATTAAGCATGGTCTTGTGTGGACTCGTGCTATTTGGACCGCCCCTTCTGGGATTGTACCATGCCTGCAGCCACGTGTCGGTCCCCCATTGGAGGAGGGGTTAGAATTTTAAGTAGGTGGGTCCCGGAGCTAGCAGGGGCAGGCCGGAGCCAATATGAGGGTCCACGACAGAGGACGGATAATGGACGGTCACATTTGGGACGGGCAAAAAAGTATTTCCGTTAATTTAATTGCTCATACATGTTGGTAGCAGAATTTTGGAGAGGACTATTTGTTATGAGGAAAGGAACATCATATTGCAACAGAAGCTGGAATGGCTCAATTGGCAAGAGTATTTAAACTTTGTTAACAGATGGGGGTTCAATTCCTCCTTCCAGCGTTCATTTCATTTTATTTTTTTGAACACATTTTATTTTTAATTCTTAATGATCTTTATAAAATGCTAATACAATAATAAAAAACATATATATATTTTATTTTGATGATTTGCTGATCTTTATAAGATGCTAATATAAGAATAAAAACCAAAAACATATCATATGCTTACTATGTCATTGTTTACTGGATTGCAATTTTTGATTTTGGGTGATTGTCCATATGCTTACTATCTTCATTGTTCGCACATCGCTTGCAATTGGCATTGGTGGCATCATCGAAAGAAGTTGTCTTCATCAATCAATTCTTTGTTAAATTGGTTTCTATTGTCAATATTTGTCGGTGTTTCTTGTAAGAGACATGATCAATTGCAAGTTGCTAAAGCTAGTGACATTGCCTGTATAATTTCCATTGATGAGCTTGAGAGTGGAAGGGAACTGAATCAAATTGGTACTTAACACACAAAAAATTTACATATAAGATCCATAATAGGAGAAAATCATAAACAAACAGAATTTAATCCAGAAAAACCTCCACTAATGGTAGAAAAATATACCGAATCGCCTCCAACTTTTTTCTAACGATAATCAACCACAACTACTTAGTGATGAAAAATGGTTATAATGGGGAAAAAAAAAGCAAATTATCGAATAGCGAGAACAAGAAAACGACTCTATGTGAATCTCCTCCGATTTTTTTTCTCCAAAAAAAAAAACAAATTATCGAATAACGAGAACACAAAGACGACTTTATGTGAATCTCCTCCAATTATCCCCTTCGAATAAACCGCGAGTCTTTAGAATCTCCTTCTTCCTCTTCTTGAAAGTTCTAAAAAAAATTAGTACTTATTCATTTTATTGAATATTATACGGTATGAAGATTTTTTTAACTTACTTACAAAATTTATGTTTTGATGCATTTGATTTTTATTATTTTTCGAGTATTTCTAGAGTTTTGTTTGTTTTGCAAAGGGCCTCCAAAATCTGAGGACCGAGGGTCCGAGACACTAAGCTTGAGTATTTGGCGCATTGAAGATTAAGCATGGTCTTCTGTGGACTTTGTAATATTTGGACCGCCCCTTACGTGGCTGCACGATGCCTGCAGCCATGTGTCAGTCCGCCATTGGAGGAGGGGTCAAAATTTTAAGAAGGTGGATATCGGAGCTAGCAGGAGGAGGTCGAGCCAAAACGAGGGGCCACGGTAAAGGACGGATAATGTACGGTCACATTTTGGACGGACGAAAAATCATTTTCGTTAATTTAATTGCTCTACTTGTTGGTAGCAGAATTTTGGAAGGGATTATTCTGTTATAAGGAAAGGAACATCACGGTTCAACAGATGCTGGAATAGCTCAATTGGCAAGAGCATTTAAACTTTGTTTAACAGATGGGGGTTCGATTCCTCCTTCTAGCATTCTTTTTATTTTTTTGATACATTTTATTTTTGATGTCTTAATGATCTTTATAAAATGCTAATACAATAATAAAAAAACATATATATATATATATATATATATATATTATATTTGATGATTTTGCTGATCTTTATAAGATGCTAATATAAGAATAAAAAACATAAACATATGTACACATAAATTCACACAAGATTTTTTCTTTCTCAAAGCCCATAGGAAAGAAAGTAAGGTGATTAATCTATTGTACATTAGCATGAAAGGAAAATTTTATGGCTATCATTTATTACCACATCAAATAGACCGTTGAGTTAAAAAAAATTTGAGAAGATTGTCAATAGATGGAACCTCAAAAGAAACAAAGATGAAAACAGGAAAAAAAATATGATAGGATATTAGTAGTTGTAGTTATATTTTCTAATAATGATATAAATAGGAAAAAAATAGAAACCCTCATAACACTTCGATTTGGGATGTTTATAAAATTATCCAAATTTACATTGCACTGATTTTTGGAAGGTTTTTGAGCCGATCAAAAACAGTGACTAAAAAAAATTATCAAGCAATTTTTTTAAATACTTTACAAACGACCGGCTCAATTTTTTTTTCAAAATCAATTGCCAAGTAGACCCTTAAAGCATTCACAGTAGAGACACTCCGAACACATACTCCAAATTATTATAAAAACGAAGAAAAATATTGTACAATTTAAAACATGAATAAGTTGTTAATCAATATGTATTATAGAAATTGAAAATTTTAAAAATATGACCAAAACCGAGGCTTGAACTTGGTTCAATGTCGTTAAGATAATTAATATTCATCTCGCTCAGGTGCTTAAAGTCGAATGACGATTTAGTCTCCCAGAATACAACGGAAGTCCTTCTCCAATAGCAATACTTTGTGATAATTTATCTTGACCCTTCTTATCATAGACTTCACTATTTAACTATACATAGACTTTTCTTTATTTCATATTGATATATAAGATTAAGACATCCAAATAAGCTACTATTGGAAACGAAATGCAGAACACAACCAAAAGTAGTTGTTGAGGACTGAAATAAATCAAAGTATTATGCTATATCTCAATCATAGACACAATCCACACAATCGCAAACACACAAAAATTCCATAATATGAGAAAATCATGCAACAAACAAAATTCAATCCATAGAAGCCTCCATTAATGGATGGAAAAATATACCGAATCGCCTCCAACTTCTTCCAACGATAATCAACCACAACTACTCAATGATGGAAAATGGTTATAATGGGAAAAAAGAGAGCAAATTATCGAATAACGAGAACACGAAGACGATCATATGTGAATCTCCTCCAATAATCTCCTTCAAATAAACTGCGAGTCTCCTGAATCTTCTTTTTCCTCTTCTTGAAAGTAGTAAGAAAATTTAGTACTTGTTCATTTTATTGAATATTATACGATATGAAGAATTTTTTTTTTAATTTACTTATAAAATTTATGTTTTGGTGCAATTGATTTTATTATTTTTTGAGTATTTCTAGAGTTTTTGTTTGTTTTGCAAAGGGCCTCCAAAATCTCAGGACCGACCATGATTGGGTGCATCCGAGATTACGCTCGAGTATTTGGCACATTGAAGATTAAGCATGGTCTTATGTGGACTCGGTGCTATTTGGACCACCCTTCGTGACTACACCATGTCCGCTGCCACGTGTCGGTCCCCTATTGGAGGGGGGGGGGGGGTCCGAATTTTAAGAAGGTGTGTCCAGAAGCTAGCAGGGGCAGGCTGGAGCCAATATGAGGGGCCACGGTAGGGGACGGATAATGGACGGTCACATTTGGGACGGACAAAAAAGTATTTCCGTTAATTTAATTGCTCAACTTGTTTGTAGCAGAATTTTGGAATAAACTATTTGTTATAAGGAATGGAACATCATAGTGTAACAGAAGCTGGAATAGCTCAATTGGCAAGAGCATTTAAACTTTGTTTAACAGATGGGGGTTCAATTCCTCCTTCCAGCGTTTTTTTACTTTTTTTGACACATTTTATTTTGATGTCTTAATGATCTTTATAAAATGCTAATACAATAATAAAAAAACATTTTTTTTTATTTTGCTGATCTTTATAAGATGCTAATATAAGAATAAAAAACATAAACATATGTACACATAAATTCACACAACATTTTTTTCTCCCAAAGCCCATAGGAAAGAAAGTAAGGTGATTAATCTCTTGTACATTAGCACGAAAGGAAAAAATTATGACTATCATTTATTACTACATTAAATGGACAATTATGTTGGTGTTTTATTCTACATGTTGTGTGTTCACAACATTCTATTGTTAAAAGATAGTCCCACATCGGAAAAACACACCAAGTTGTATCTCTATATATTACTTATGAAGGAATAGAGAGATGCACATGGGTTGAGGCCCAATGGAGGGTGCCATGTGAGAGGATTTTACATAGAGGTGAGAATAAGAAACCAACTTTTGGCCAAATGAAAATAGATTTAAATCTATTGGAGCTAAGCCCCGAAGGGGCTTAGCGACTCGGACTCGGACACGGACTCGGACTCGGACTCGGGCTCGGGCTCGGGCTCGGGCTCGGGCTTTTGAGGCTTATTGTGGCTTTTTGATGGCACTTTGCACTTAGCACGACAGGCGCATTGTGCAGGCGTATGGGTCGTATGGGTCGTGCGGGTCGAGCGGGGTCGAGTGGGCCGTTCAAATTATGTAACGTCCGCGGGTCTTGTGGGCTCAGATCCGGAAAAGGCTCAGATCCAGAAAATTCGGATCTGGCATTAAACAGGGCGTGCGTTCAGAATTTGAAAAGCCCATCTCGTGCCTATAATAACAGAAGTATCTCCTCTCTCCAAGGTGACAAAAAATACTTAGAAAAATTTCCAGAGAGAGAGAGAAGTGCTGCTGCTATTCCGAGGAGTCGACATTTTTGGCCAGCGAGCGTTCTAAAGTTCTCTTCGAACTTGCTGGTTCCTGGAGGCTTGTCCGTAAGGCGGATATAGCTTTGAGCGCCGGTGATCTTTCACCCCAGCAGGCTTTCTTCTTCCTTTGTTGCCTTCGAGAATACCGTCGCTTCTCTTTAGAAGCTAAACGGTTCTGTTGCCTTCGAGAAATATTACGACATAATCTTTTTAGATTCTCGTAATTAAACATCACCTTCTTTAAGGTGTCGTTGCTGGAAACATTGTCTTTACAATAGTTTCTGAATTCGTGTTTTTTCCATCGATTGTTCGCCAAGGGACTAACAATCTCAAAGCTATATCGAAAAGATGGATAACTCACGTGCATCGCTCGTCAATACCGACTTTAACAAGTTGGAGAAATTTGACGGCGAACATTTCCAAATCTGGAAACGGAAAGTAACCTTAAACATTCAACTCGTGGAAGTTGACCACGTGCTGAATGAGGAAGAACCGGTCGTTCCAACAACCGGAACCGCAGAAGTTATTGTCGCTGCTAAGTCCAAGCAGGCAAAGTGGATTAGAGAAAACAGTATCTGTAAACTGTTGATTCTCAATAGCATGGAAGACTCTCTGGCAGAGTCCTATTCCAAGAAGAATTCTGCCAAAGAGATTTGGGACTCCTTGGGAAAATTGTACGAAGATGACGAGAATCGGTCCAAGATCTTCTTGGTTGAAAGATACCACAAGTGGACCTTCGAAGATGAGAAGGCTATGCTGCCCCAAGTAAAGGAGTTTCTGAAGCTGCGCCAAAAATTAGATGACGAGAAGATGCCTCTTGTCGACAAGTTTGTCGTTAGAGGAATCGTCTCTAAACTTCCTGCGGGGTGGAGCAACTTCTATGCAAGGATGCACCGCAAGAAGCTGGACATATGTATGGAAGATCTCCTGCAAGAGATCCATGTTGAGGACGAGATGCGCTCTCAACAGAAGATGGATTCTCTGTCCAAACAACTGGC
Organism: Iris pallida; assembly: GCA_029216955.1. NCBI lineage: Eukaryota > Viridiplantae > Streptophyta > Magnoliopsida > Asparagales > Iridaceae > Iris > Iris pallida. Next base: position 2,771,719 of record JANAVB010011394.1, read on the forward strand.
AAAAGCAAATCTGGTCCAAACCAGAGAGTACAAGGGGAAGCAGGCGGCTTCTCCTCATAAGAAGAAGAAGGACTTCACTAATCTGAAAGTGAAGAGCCCTTCATTCAAGAATCAGAAGTCCAAGTCCCATGTGACTTGTTACAAATGTGGCAAGAAGGGCCACTACAAAAGTGACTGCAAGGAACCAGAAAAGGTGAGCCTAGTAAGGTTTCTTTGGTTACTAATCTGGTTGCAATGATAGCGCAGGTTGCAAATGTGGGGGTTGACTCGGACTGGTGGATAGACACTGGTGCTACGTGTCATGTCTGCTCAGACAAGGAATGGTTCGACTCATATGAGCCAACTTTCGAAAAAGTCATAATGGCGAACCAGGCACAAGCTGAAGTACTGGGGATCGGGACGGTGGAGCTGAAACTCACATCGGGGAACACTCTGACGCTTCAAGGAGTGAAGCATGTTCCTGCAATTGCTAAGAACCTGATCTCTGGAAGCCTGCTTTGTAACGCAGGCTTGAGGATGGACATCAATGCTGGCCAGATGGTGATGTCCAAGAAGGGTACATTCTTCGGAAAAGCTTTCCAGACTGAAGGAATGTACAAAGTTCAGCTTGTTGTAACCCAGAAAAATGATATTAATGCTATTTCCACTTTGAACTATTCTTTTGAGTTGTGGCATAATAGGCTAGGACATGTTCATTGTAAAAGAATTAACAAAATGTCTAGCCTAGGACTTATCTCCAAGTGTGGGGGTAAGGTAGAGAAATGTGAAGTGTGTGCTCAGACGAAGATCACAAGGAAACCCTTTCACAGGGTCCATCGAAGCACAGATCTTCTGGAGTTGGTTCACTCAGATATCTGTGATTTCAAGCAATTCTCTACAAAAGCCGGGATGAAGTATTTTATTACTTTCATCGACGACTTCTCAAAGTATGCTTTTGTCTACTTGCTCAAGTCTAAAGACGAAGCATTCGAGAAGTTCAAGGAGTTCAGGGCCGAGGCTGAACGGCAAACTGGACAACAACTCAAAAGGCTAAGGAGTGATCGAGGCGGGGAGTATCGGTCTCATGATTTCTCATCATTCTGTAAAGAACATGGAATCATAAATGAGACGACGGCTCCGTACTCTCCTCAATCCAACGGAGTAGCAGAAAGGAAGAACAGAACGTTGACAGAGATGATGAACTCTATGCTGTTGACTGCGGGTCTTCCAAAGAGCTTCTGGGGAGAAGCTGCATTAACGGCTACTTTCATTCTCAATAGAGTACCGTATGCAACTTCGGATATAACCCCTCATGAACTCTGGTTCAAAGTCAGACCTAACTTGAATGTCATTCGAGTGTGGGGGTGTCTGGCTTATGTGAAGCTCCCAGATCTAAAGATTCAGAAGCTGGGGACTAGGACTACTAAGGCTATCTTCTTGGGTTATGCCGAAAAGAGTGATGCTCGGAGATTCCTTGATATAGAATCAAATCATATCATTGAATCTTGCGATGCTGAATATTTTGAAGACAAGTTTGCAAGGCACAAAAATATTATTCTCGCGGATCTTCCGGAGAATGATGAGTGTGCAAAGCAGACAGAAGTCCTTATCGAACCAGTAGTCCAAGAAGAAGCTATTGTCGAAGAGACACCAATTGAACCAGAACTCGCTGAGCCGTCAACTAAGCGAGTAAGGAGGCCGAAAGACTTCGGAGATGACTTCGTCACCTATCATGTGGAAGCAGATCCGCTTACCTATGATGAGGCGATGAAGACCAGAGATGCTGTATTCTGGAAGGAGGCGATAGACAACGAGATTGACTCAATCACCTCCAACAACACATGTGTGTTAGTTGACCTGCCAGAAGGAGCAAGACCCATCGGATGCAAATGGATCTTCAAGAAGAAGATGAAAGCAGATGGAACCATTGACATGTTCAAGGCCAGGCTAGTGGCCAAGGGGTTTGCTCAGAAGCAGGGGATCGACTACTTTGACACTTATGCTCCAGTAGCTCGGATGACAACCATCAGATTGTTAATTGCTCTAGCAGCAATACACAAGCTGGTGATACATCAGATGGATGTGAAAACTGCATTCCTTAATGGCGAGCTGACCGAAGAGATCTACATGCAACAACCAGAAGGTTTTGTCGTCAGAGGTCTGGAAGACAAAGTCTGCAAGTTGATGAAGTCTCTGTATGGTTTGAAACAAGCTCCCAAAATGTGGCATGAGAAGTTTGACAAGGTGATAAGGTCAAATGGCTACAGGGTCAGTGAAACAGACAAGTGTGTCTATACGAAATTTGCTGACAGAAGAGGAGTAATCGTTTGTCTTTACGTTGACGACATGCTAATCCTAGGTACGGATTTAAGCTGTGTCACAGAGACAAAGAAATTCCTCTCGACCAAGTTCAGTATGAAGGACTTGGGGGATGCCGACGTAATCTTGGGGCTCAAGATCATCCGGACATGTACTGGAATAGCGCTGTCACAATCTTATTATATTGAGAAGATGCTCACTCGCTACGGGTATCAAGATCTTCCTATAATTGATACACCGTACCGGAGTGATCAGAAGCTGGAGCCAAATTCGAGGGAAAGCGTCAGGCAGTTGGAGTACGCTAGCGTCATCGGAAGCTTGATGTACGCTACTACTGCCACAAGGCCTGACATAGCTTTTGCGGTGGGAATGCTGAGTCGGTTCACTAGCAACCCAGGCGTTGAACACTGGAACGCTGTGAAGCGTGTTATGAGATATCTAAAAAAGACTCAGACATTTGCACTATACTACAGCGGAGATCCGTCAGTAGTGGAAGGCTTCAGTGATGCTAGCTGGTGTTCAGAGGTGGAGAGCGAGTATTCGACAGGTGGATTCATATTCGCTTTGGGCGGAGCTGCTATATCGTGGAAATCGAAGAAGCAGACAATGTTATCTCGCTCCTCCATGGAATCTGAATTCTTTGCATTGGATGCTGCTGCAGATGAAGCAGAGTGGCTTCGGGAGCTCATGTATGATCTTCCAGTGGTTGGAGCTCAGATACCGGCAATCCCGATATACTGTGACAACCAGGCGGCAGCAGCAGTAGCATCAAATGAACTCTTTAACGGAAAGAAGAGGACTGTGCGGTTAAAGTACAGAGCAGTGAACGATCTCATCAAACGAGGCGTCATTGTAGTGATCGATGTTCGGAGTCAGGAGAACCTGACGGATCCGTTCACGAAAGGCCTCAAACGACAGCTGGTCGAGGACACAGCAAGGAAGATGGGTTTGAAGGCATTCTAATATTGTGTCATTATAATCCTATCAATAAATTTTATGTTATTGGTTCAAAGAGAAATCTACCAGATATCTAATTTTTTGATTCAAGGGAGGACTATTGACTGGAAAAATATTAGTTAACAGTGGGTACTTGTTCTGCGGAACATGTAAGGGTTTCGGACCCAGAACCACTGTTGTCTACTATAAATTTTCTACGGAAAATTGATCCTGTGGGAAGGATGGCATAATGCCTTAATGAGTTCTCAGACTGAGTGAAGGTCTGTTATGCTTTACAGGAAGCATGGTGGCGCAACAACCACAAAGGAGTGTTACAACTCCATGCTACAGTGGGGTGACTCCACCATGAGGTTCCCAGGTAGGGGTAATGCCTCGGCTTTGTTAGCCAAGTCACAGGCGGCGTAGCACCGCATATAGGCAGGTAGCCTAATGTTGCATAATCATAAAGAGGTGTAGACAGCACTACAAAGAGGACGGTAACCTCATGTTACAGTGGCATGACACCACGAAGAGGTACCAGGAAGGGTAAATCCTCGGCTTTGCAAGCCATGTCATAGCGGCGTAACACCGCACGGAAGCGTAAGGCTTCATGCTGAGTAGTTTGGCACTACAAAGAGGATTGTGACCTCATGCTACAGTAGTATGACACTACGATGAGGTACCCAGGTGGGGTAAAGCCTCGGCGTTGAGCCATGTCATAGCGGCGTAGCACCGCAAAGGAGCGCAATGCTTCATGCCATGACTCTTTATAAAGAACTCACCTATAATGTATGGACAGAGAAATAGGCCGTCTCTTGAGGGTAAATTTGTAGACGCCCAAAATACATACATTGAAATCCAGGCTGGCACAAGGCCTTTAATGTGCAGCCAGAAGCACAGATAACTACATTATGTGAGTGGGAAAAATTACAGCTGTGGTACAGAATTCAAGGCGTAGTCCATTCTTGTATCATACTGTTGTTCAACCCATGCGGGAAGATTCAAGTCGTCAGCGACATCTATCCTAATGCATAATGGACAGTTATTATGTGGAACGCTTAACTCATATATATAGAGATATGTGGGGGATTGTTGGTGTTTTATTCTACATGTTGTGTGTTCACAACATTCTATTGTTAAAAGATAGTCCCACATCGGAAAAACACACCAAGTTGTATCTCTATATATTACTTATGAAGGAATAGAGAGATGCACATGGGTTGAGACCCAATGGAGGGTGCCATGTGGGAGGATTTATATAGAGGTGAGAATAAGAAACCAACTTTTGGCCAAATGAAAATAGATTTAAATCTATTGGAGCTAAGCCCCGAAGGGGCTTAGCGACTCGGACTCGGACTCGGACTCGGACTCGGACTCGGGCTCGGGCTCGGGCTCGGGCTCGGACTCGGGCTCGGGCTTGGGCTAATGGGCTTTTGAGGCTTATTGTGGCTTTTTGATGGCACTTTGCACGACAGCTCGTCGCAAGGCGCATTGTGCGCTTTAGTTGCGCTCGTGCGCGAGCCTCTGCGCGGCCCTGCGTGGCGTGCGAGGCGTACGGAGCGTACTGAGCGTACGGGACGTACGGGTCGTACGGGTCGTACGGGTCGAGCGGATCGAGCGGGTCGAGTGGGCCGTTCAAATTATGTAACGTCCGCGGGTCTTGTGGGCTCAGATCCGGAAAAGGCTCAGATCCAGAAAATCCGGATCTGGCATTAAACAGGGCGTGCGTTCAGAATTTGAAAAGCCCATCTCGTGCCTATAATAACAGAAGTATCTCCTCTCTCCAAGGTGACAAAAAATACTTAGAAAAATTTCCAGAGAGAGAGAGAAGTGCTGCTGCTATTCCGAGGAGTCGACATTTTTGGCCAGCGAGCGTTCTAACGTTCTCTTCGAACTTGCTGGTTCCTGGAGGCTTGTCCGTAAGGCGGATATAGCTTTGAGCGCCGGTGATCTTTCACCCCAGCAGGCTTTCTTCTTCCTTTGTTGCCTTCGAGAATACCGTCGCTTCTCTTTAGAAGCTAAACGGTTCTGTTGCCTTCGAGAAATATTACGACATAATCTTTTTAGATTCTCGTAATTAAACATCACCTTCTTTAAGGTGTCGTTGCTGGAAACATTGTCTTTACAATAGTTTCTGAATTCGTGTTTTTTTCATCGATTGTTCGCCAAGGGACTAACAAATTAAACTAAAAAAATTTATATTTTTGGATGAAATATCCATCAGATGAAACCTCAAAAGAAACAAAGATGGAAAAAAAATGATAAGAAAATAGTATTTGTAGTTATATCTTTTTTTAGTAAGAATATAAATAGAAAAAAATAGAAACCCCCATAACACTCCGATTTTGGATGTTTATAAAAAGATCCAAATTTACATTGCACTGATTTTTGGAAGGTTTTTTTAGCGGACCAAAAGTAGTGACTCGAAAAAAAAGTTATTAAGCAATTTTTTAAATACTTCACAAACGATCGGCTCAAAAAAAATCCAAAATCGGTTGCTAAGTAGACCCTTAAAGCATTCACAATGGAGACACTCCAAACACATACTCCAAATTATTAAAAAATTGTGTAAATAAAACTACTTTTGGAGTGTCTTCTTGATATTGGTACACAATGGTACGCTCCAAACAAATACCCGAAATTAACCTCATAATTTTCCTCCCTCTATCCTCTCTCTCTCTCTCTTCCCTCCATCTTTTCCTTCTTTATTTTTCTTCTATGTTTGTGTCACCCCCATTTTCCTGAATAGGACTAATATGGTCATTTACATTATTTTATTATTTTAATATTATTTAAATATTATTGTTAGTATTTTATTATTATTATTTAAATAAGTATTTTACTGATAGAGTTTTTATTTATAAAAGTTTAATATATTTAATATATATTAAAAATATATTTAGTTTTTGTTTATAAATAAATTCTGATTTTATTTATATATATTTAGGTAATATTCTATTTATGGGATGTATATATATATATATATATATATATATATATATATATATATATATTTATATTAATGGGTAAATGTTATGGATTTATTTTATATAAATAAATATATACATATATGTGTAAATATATAATATATGTATGTATGTATGTATGTATGTATGTATGTATGCATGCATGCATGTATATATATATATATATATATATATATATATATATATATATATATATATATATTTTATATATATATATATATATATATATATATATATATATATATATATATATATATATATATATATATATAAAGAATAAAAACAAACAAACACAAACACAAACACATACATATATATATTTATTTTATATAAATAAAGTGCTGCTACTATAACCGAGCGGCCCTATTGTTTTTTTTTAAACCCGACGCCCTGAGCTTTTCTTTAAAACCCGAGAGTATATATATAAATATATATATGTATTGAGAGAGAAGGAGAGAGAGATTTTTAGAAAAATCAAACCCTAGCCGTCACCCCAATCCAACATGCACCCCGACATCGCCGTCGACCAACCCGCGGCCGTCCATCGCCGAAAAACGCGCAATGAGCAGCCGACCCGCGCACGAAAGCTGTCAGCGAAGAGCCAACTTCGAAAATAGATTTCTCTTTCCTCGCTCCATTGTTTTGCGAACCACTTGTTCAGGTATGATCCTAACATATACACCTTTAATTTTCTTCAAATAGTTCGTGCCGATTCGCACCATGTACGACGAAAAACGAGTTCCAAAATCGAGAAAAAAAACTCGATTTTCTGGGTTTAGAAACTGTCCCGAAATCCCAACTTTGTGGCCAATTTGCGACCAGCGTGTTGCGAGTTTTTAAATTGGTTTGAAGAGACTTGTAGACAACCTATAAGGCTTTAAAATCCTTTTTGTAGAATTAAATTTCATGCACTGTACAGAAAGTTATTGGTTTGTGAAGTTGGAGAAAAAACTGATTTTCAAAACTGAATTTTTAGAAAAATTGTCCCGATACGCCGTCCGTTCCGTCAATCCGGACGACGTGGTCGCGAACCGAAAGTATCGAAAGGTGCGTATCAACTTTGTGGACGTGTGGGCTTTGACGGAATTCAAATTGGTTGCGTGTGCGCGACGAATTTTATCCGTATCCGTCGAACTTTTCCGTATTGGACTTTATCGAAATTTCTCAATTACTTTTTGCACGCTCGTCATATCGAGGCGAAACTTGCGCTAACATGACCGTATTATTTTTCTGGTCCTGTATGCCAAGTTTGGTCCGATTCTGAGACGGTCAATCGGAACGTTATTTTGGTGGGCCCGCGACCCGATCAACGGGTGAATTTGTGCACGGCCCACTGAAATCCAACTTTGGATATACGGTTAGATTTGTCTCATCAAACTGGACCTGTAGACATATAGTTTGATGACTTTAGAGACCGTTAGTTTTGGCACGTTTTTCGGTGCAAAGTGGGTCCAACGGCGGACGCCATTTTGATCCGAAATTACCGTTTTACTTCTGTGTCCAGAATTGGACTTATGGGTAGGCATTTTTGGCTAATTTGATCATTCAGAGAACATTGGTAATGTCTGTTTCAGCGTTAAGAGGCTGTTGTACGAGTTGACCGTTCGTGGCTCATTGAGTGGGTTGTAGTTCGATTTTCTCAGCTCAGGAAAAACAGGCAAGTACATTCTCTGATAGTTTTTATTGTTTTGATATCTACTATATCCGATTCAGTTGTAGTGTTATACTTGATTCTCGACACGAGAATACACGGACCAGTATACATTGAATCTCGTCATGAGATATCATTCCCTGTTTACCTAGTATATGAGTACATTGTTCGATATTGTTTCCTGTACTTGTATAGACACCGATTTGGGAGTGGGCTGCCCCCTGTTCTTCGAATCCCGTGTCATGACCTGTCATGTCTGGATTCATTATACTACTCGGAGATGGGAGAGTTATTAGAGGTTATGTGATCATTACCCCTACTTGTTTATTACTTGTGCATAGCTCCACCCTCACCACATGTAGGGTGTAGCCTGACCTTATACTACTTGTGCATAGCTTTCCATTTTGGCCGACTTGATCCCTACACTATTATACTACCTGTGCATAGCCGGTCAAATGGAACAGCCTGATCTTGATTACATTCCAGTTTGATACTTTGAGACTTGTAGTATTTATTTTGGGATATTGTTTTATATCTTGGTCTCTGAACTTGTTATTGTGACTCAACGTTGTTTCAGACTATTTATCTCATCTTTATCTTTATTATCGTGTTTATCTTCCTTAGAATTATGTGATTGAGTTGTGGTTATATTCCTCCGTGCGGAGATGACAGGTTATATTTGTGTCTTAGATTCTATATATTCTAGATGACCTTTACAGCGTTCTACCGCCAATACTGCGACGTAGGCTGGACGTACCCACGTGCTTGTGCCCCCATACAGGGTGCGGGTCGTGACAGTTTGGTAACAACGGTTATTTTTGGTGGATTCGGGAATTAATGTAGCTGAACTAGGAAAACCTCCAAATTTGAAGTGTCTCTTAGCTTTCTAGCAATTTTAAGTATGAACAAGTATCCACTACGACTTTCAAATGCTACAAAATTTGACTAAAGTCAAAATATAGTACTTGAAATCTCTTCTCCTACGACTTTCAAAGATGATATTTCGATCCTCCGGAATTGAAACGTGACATAAAAGGAATTAGAAGCTAGTACATTCAGTCGAAGAGTTGGGCCGTCTCGAAACTTTTCTTTTCTGGTGCATCGACGCTTTTTCGTCGCTGCATTTCTTCGGCACCTCCTCTTTCAGGACCCAGCGTTCCCTTTCGAGCTCCTCATTTCTTCCTTACTAATGTAGAAAATGGTGTTCATATAAAATGTGCAAATATCTCTCTCTTAATATAGCAAGGAAGAAATGATGAAAGGAAGGTATAGATATCTTAAGCAAGTTTTGCAGTATCGATATCGAAATCCGTATCGGACCTATTCTATGAGTATCAGCTCGGATCGAAGTATTGGATTTTTGATATCAAAAAACAAATAATTATTAAAATTTTAGAAATAACATTTTGTATGGTTAGATATAATTTGAAGAATTTTTTTTTTATGAAATTAAATGAAATACTAGTTATCCTTGCAGATTGGTTTACCTGCTATAGATAAGCTTTATTCTTTTACATTATAATATTATTGTACTTCTACACTGTTATTGATTGGTCTTTTTCGTTCAATTTTCTTTGTCGAATTTATTGAAAAAGAGGCATCCAATGTTGTTATCGGTCGGTATCGAAATCGGATCGGGACATTGCCAAATCGTATCGGTATGAACCGTATCGGATCGATATCGACTGATACTGCTATGGTCTTAAGTACAGTTGTATCACTAATATTAATCTATATGTTTACCTATTTACCTTATGTTCCTTTTGGACTGGAAAAGAAAGTGGCAGATGGCTTTAGGGGAGCGTTCGGTTTACTCGGTTTCAACCAAACCAAATAGCTAGAATAAACCAAAATTCTAAAAAATTCAAGATCAAAATTGAACCGCATTAGCCAAAAACTGCAAAACGGAACAGAATAAACAATTCGGTTTATTCGTTTTGTTCGATTGGAATGTTTCTATTATTTAATGGTTGGGCTCAAAGTTGGAGTCGTGGTTAAATTATACTAAAAATGATAATTTTTATACACACATTTGTTATATTTCAAATTTGTGCACAAAGTTGGACTAGTTATTAAATTATCAATGTTGAGCTTCAAAATATATACATAAATTGTTGTTTTCAAAATATACAAATTTTTATTTACAAAATATGCATAAAATTAAGATATTTATATAATTGCATAAGTCTTATTTAGTTTTCGGTTTTGGACCGAAATCGGAACCCTAAACCAAACCAGATAATCTTTTTTTTAGTATTTTCAAAATTGGAACCCAAACGATTCTCTTATTTGGTTCAGCTAGGTTCGATTTTCGGTATAATACTGAATAATGCTCACCCCTGGATGACTTACTACTTCCTATATTCTAAAAATCCTCTCTAGGCTCCATCTGGTTCTATAATTTTGATTTCCTTTACATCAGGTTCCAGTTAATTAAAATACTAATCCCCATGTGTTGCTATAGTTCCACCAAGTTCTAATGTACATTTCAGACAAAATTATCTCTAGTTCATTGAACAGTTCACAAATCAAAATATGAACCAAAAGATCATAATGAAAAGGGTTATTTATTTGTAGGGTCTCATATATATATATATATATATATATATATATATATATATATATATATATATATATATGGATATTAGGGTTCTCCTTCTGCGATACTTATCTGGTAGTAGTCCGACTGTAGATCCAACTTCGAGAAGTATGAAGCGCTCAGTCAAACAAGTCTGCAATCAAAGTTCATACCTGTTCTTGATGGCCTGGTTGAGCGCCCGAGTTTCAATGCAAAATCTAATCTAAGGCTCCCGCTTCTTGTGGAAGAAAAGAGGTGAGCGAAGTGCGTAGTGGGCCGTTGGATGGTTAAATATATCTTGGCGAGATGACTTTAATTCGGAAATTCTTTCCTGAACTCAACCAACTATTTGGATTTCGAATTTGACCGATTATAATAACCATAAGGGAGAACGAAAAAAACATTGTACAAGATAAAACATGAATAAGTTGTTAATCAATATGTATTATATTGAAAATTTAAAAATACGATCGAGACCAAGACTTGAACTTGGTTCAATCTATGTAAGATAATATTCGTTTCGCATAGTTGTTTACGGTTGAATGACGATTTAGTTTTTCAGAATACATCGAAACTCCTTCTCTGATAGCAATACTTTGTTATAATTTATCTTGACCGATCTTATCATAGACTTCACTATTTAATTATACATAGACTTTTCTTTATTTCATATTAATATATAATATTAAAACATCGATATAATTAAGCTACTATTGGAAACGAAATGCGGAACACAACATTCCAACCAAAAGTAGTTTTTGAGGACTGAACTAAATCAAAGTATTATGCAAGATCTCAATCGTATACACAATCCACACAATCGCAAACACACCAAAAAAAAATACATATAAAATCAATAATAGGAGAAAACCATGCAACAAACATAATCTAAACCAGATAGAAAAAATATAGCGAATCGCCTCCAACTTTTGCCAATAATAATCAACCACAACTACTCAATAATGGGAAATAGTTATAATGAAAAAAATAGCAAATTATCGAATAACAAGAACACAAAGACGACCCTATGTGAATCTCCTCCAATAATCTCCTTCGAATAAACCACGAGTCTCCTGAATCTTCTTCTTCCTCTTATTGAAAGTTGTAAAAAAAAAAAAATTAGTACTTGTTCATTTTATTGAATATTATACGGTTTGAAGATTTTTTTTAATTTACTTATAAAATTTATGTTTTGATGCAATTGATTTTATTATTTTTTGAGTATTTCTAGAGTTTTTGTTTGTTTTGCAAAGGGCCTCCAACATCTGAGGACCGACCATAATTGGGTGCATCCGAGCTCGAGTATTTGGCACATTGAAGATTAAGCATGGTCTTATGTGGACTCGTGCTATTTGGACCGCCCCTTCTGGGACTGTACCATGCCCGCAGCCACGTGTCGGTCCCCCATTGGAGGAGGGGTCAGAATTTTAAGTAGGTGGGTCCCGGAGCTAGCAGGGGCAGGCCGGAGCCAATATGAGGGTCCACGGCAGAGGACGGATAATGGACGGTCACATTTGGGACGGGCAAAAAAGTATTTCCGTTAATTTAATTGCTCATACATGTTGGTCGCAGAATTTTGGAGAGGACTATTTGTTATAAGCAAAGGAACATCATATTGCAACAGATGCTGGAATAGCTCAATTGGCAAGAGCATTTAAACTTTGTTTAACAGATGGGGGTTCGATTCCTAAACATATATATATATATATATATATATATATATATATATATTTTTTTTTTTCATCTAATATATATATATATATATATATATATATATATATATATATATATATATATATATATATATTTTATATATATATATAAAATATATATATATATATATATATATATATATATATATATATATATATATATATATATATATATATATATATATATATATATTTGATGATTTTGCTGATCTTCATAAGATGCTAATATAAGAATAAAAAACATAAACATATGTACACATAAATTCACACAAGATTTTTTCTTTCTCAAAGCCCATAGGAAAGAAAGTAAGGTGATTAATCTATTGTACGTTAGCATGAAAGGAAATTTTTATGGCTATCATTTATTACCACATCAAATAGACCGTTGAGTTATTTTTTTTTTTTTTGAGAAGATAGCCAATAGATGGAACCTCAAAAGAAACAAAGATGAAAGCAGGAAAAAAAAATATATGATAGGATATTAGTAGTTGTAGTTATATTTTCTAATAATGATATAAATAGGAAAAAAAAATAGAAACCCTCATAACACTTCGATTTGGGATGTTTATAAAATTATCCAAATTTACATTGCACTGATTTTTGGAAGGTTTTTAAGCCGATCAAAAGTAGTGACTTAAAAAAAATTATCAAGCAATTTTTTTAAATACTTCACAAACGACCGGCTCAAATTTTTTTTTTTCAAAATCAGTTGCCAAGTAGATCCTTAAAGCATTCACAGTAGAGACACTCCGAACACATACTCCAAATTATTATAAAAACGAAGAAAATATTGTACAATTTAAAACATGAATAAGTTGTTAATCAATATGTATTATAGAAATTGAAAATTATAAAAATAGGACCAAAACCGAGGCTTGAACTTGGTTCAATGTCGTTAAGATAATAAAATTCATCTCACTCAGGTGCTTAAGGTCGAATTGTTAGATTTTTATTGCACCATTTAGATTTTTATTGCACCCTGTCGATTCATGAGATGAAGAATATAAATTAAATTTCGGAAGCGTACCTGAATCCATTGCTAGGCTTGATGGATCTTGAAGCGGTCGTCCTTTTATGGGGTTCGATCATCCAACTTGCTACGACCCTTAATGACAAAGAAAAATCTGAATCCTTTGTCCCTCTCTTTCTGTTGATGGGGATACAGAAGAGAAAAAGAGAAAATATCTCTTTTGGTGGCCGTATAAGTTCGGGACCAAATTAGAATTTTAATAACAAATCACACTATAGACCTAGCCCTCATGGAAAATAAAGACGACTAAGAGGTGAAACACACTACCAAAATAAGTCATATCAGCGACGCAATTAGCGACGCTTAATCAAAACGTCGCTAAAATTGTGCAACTTAGCGACGTAAAAAGTTTACGTCGCAATACGTCACTATTAGCGACTATCAGCGACATATTGCGGCTACATTTTGTATAACAAAAAATTTCGTCGTAGAAAAGTCGGTGGACGTCGCTATGATTTTATTATCAGCGACGATTAGCGACGTCAATGTAAGACGTCGCTAATTTTTTAGAATATAGCGACGTTTAGCGACGTCTTACTCTGACGTAGCTAATTTATTTCTAATATACCGATCTGGTTTTCCTTTCCCCCCATTCTCAGTCAAAATTTCCCAAAAATATTTCATTCCCCCCACAAGCCGACGACCCCCTGTGCTACTTCGCCGCCCCCCTCCTCCTCCTCCACCGCTCCTCCGCCTCCACCGAGCTCCTCCTCCTACTCCTCCTTTTCCGACCGCTCGCCTCCATCACCGACCGCCCTCCTCCTTCTTTTCCTCCATTGCTGCGTGCTCCTCCTCCTCTCCGGGCTACTCCTCCACCGACCCCCTCCTCCTCAACCGCCTACACGCGCCGACCTCCTCCTCCTCTCGGCCATCCCCTTCCTTGGTCACCCCCAAAATCAGGTAAACCCTAACCATTTCTCTACTAGCCATTTGACATGGACACGACACAGACACGAACACATACACTGACACGACACAAACTTAATTCTGACAGAAAATAAAGATTTGATGTAAAACAAATACGTAAAAAATTCTAACTAGTAAAAAAATTATTGGAAAATAGAGATCATTATTAAATAAAGTTATATGGTTTTACATTGTTTGGTGTCATTATTAAAAAAAATTACAAGTATGAGTATTAGCTATAGCTATATATAGTGATGAGTATTAGCTATAGCTAAAAAAAATTACAAGTATGAGTATTGTTTGGTGTCATTATTCCTATAAGTATTAGCTATAGTTATATATATAGTGATGATCGGGATATGCATCTATGTAACATATAGTTATAGTATGAGTATCATTGATATAAAAATGGTGTAAGGGTAACCCCATAGGTATAGCCTATAGCAATGCATGCATTTATGGTAAATAGATAATTATAGGACTACATAGGTATAACATCATGGGTAGACAACCATGGGTACCATATCCTGTATGCATATAGGGTATGGATTAAGAGGGTATGTCCATTGATGTTGGGTTATACCTTAGGTAAGTGCCTCTAATAGAGTATCCTAGTATCCTTGGTATAGGATATTAAGGGTGTTAAGGTTTTAGGCATAGGCTAAATATAAATATGGGTAAAGGGCATAGTGTGGTATCATGATATGGTACCATAAAGGTATATTAATATGGGTAATCTAGAGAGTAATGCATGTGTGTAGCATATGGTATGGCATGGTATAGGACATTAGAGAGTAAGTAAAGGGTAGATGGCTAAGGTAATTCCAAATAGTAGATATCTATAAATATAAATCAGATAGATACGTTTAACACACCGAATATCCTAGTATCCTTGTAATAGAGTATCCTAGTATCCTTGTATCCTTGTTGTTTGTATCCTAGTATCCTAGTATCCTCTAATAGAGTATCCTAGTATCCTTGTTATTTGTATACTTGTCTGACATGTTTCTCGTTATCACACATCTGTCTATTTTTACATTTTTATTTGTTCTCCCTATCACATATATTGTTCCTTATTTATCTGTTCTTCTATTTTGTACCTTGTCCCTTATAAATTGTTCATCAAGTGTCACATTAGAATTTACTGTTTCATAGCACTTGTCAACTAAGTTGGTGCTTGAGCTTACTCATGTTATTTGTATACTTGTCTGACGTCGCATAATGACGTCGCTAAGTTGAAAATATAGGGATTTGAGTTTTCATTCTCCTCCCATTATTTCGAAACCCCTCTTCGAAACCCTGACCACCGAAACCCCTCTCCCCCAGCCCTCGGCGACTCCGGCCCTCGGCATTCCCCTCCCCCCTCGGCGACCCTCCCCCTTCGGCCCCCGACCCTCCCCCCTTGGCTCGGCGACCCTGCTCCCACCGCTGACCCCCTCGTCGACCTCGCGACCCCTCGCCGACCCGCTCCCCTCCGTCTCCAGCTCCCCTCCGTCTCCAACTCCCCACCGGCGACCCCCTCTGTTTTGCTTACATTACTGATACCCTCGTGTATCAGAGATGCATATCCTGTCCTTAGCTTAGACATTAGTCAATTCTTTACCTATGTTTCAGTTCAGTTATGTAACTAATGGATAGGCTAATGAAAAATCCCTTTCTGAGTTTGGCCATTGCTAGTATCAGATGTTATGGTGACACTTGGTATCGGTGGTTAGATGTTGTTCAGTCCTAACTTGCTTTAGTAGTGTTTTGGCTCTATCCCAACTTCATTATGTTAGCCCAATGATTGTATCATGTTTTTGAATATGGTTAATATGTTAAGTTTAGCATTTCATTATCACTAATCTTCATACTATCGCTATAGCATTTCTACTTATACTTATACCTTTGGTGATATGTGCCTATTGGTTTACATATTAGTTATATGAGCTTATCTATCTTAAATTTAATCGGGTTGCCAAAATCAAAACTATGTTTTTGATTGTGGTCATTCAATTAAGTTTAATCATTATGATATCACTAACATTTATGCTATCACCTTAGCACTTATACTTAAACTCAGCATTGTCCTAATGTGCATTAAACTTATCATACTTGCTACTATGCATATTTCTTTGTTCGTCTAACATGTACATGCAGAAAAGCAATAAGCAAGATCAATGTGGACATATGCAATGAAGAAATTATGGTGGGCCAAAGACGATGGATCCCACAAGATTTCTCTGAACCACCCGACGACATCTCCGGAGCCGCGCCATCATCAAAGGAAGAAGCCAAGCCATGCCATCATCATTTCAAGACTCTGAAGAAGCCTGCACCTGCTACAGTATATCTGGAGTCTGTAATGAGTCTTAGGAATAATTGTAAACATAAAAAATGGATGGCAAAATCGAAAGCTAGGGTAGAAACCAGTCTATGATCATTTTTGGATAAAAATCGACATACCGACGGTATACAGGTGCATACCGGCGGTATACCGATTTTGTTCACAGAAAGTTTCTGTCCACAAAATCGACATACCGATGGTATACCGGATCATACCGACGGTATACCGATTCAGTAACGTTGAAATTCCAACAATCGGATTTCCAGCATTAAATGATCCCAACGGCTATATTTCGAGCCGTTGCAATCCCAGACCGGTATACCGACGGCATGCCGACTCATACCGGCAGTATGCCGGTCGCTGACTGAAAAGTTGCCTTTGGCTCTTTTCAATGCTTTGGTTATAAATAGCCTTGAACCCCTTCATTCAAGGTTGATGCTTTGAGCCTAAAAATTTCTAAACCACCAAAGTCTATCCATAAACAACTCTACAAAGCTTTCATTTGCCATCCACAAATTGTGTTAGAGTTATTGAGTTGAAAAGTGAGATCTTCATCTTATTGTATAAGGAAATCAAAACCTATTGTGAAAGGTTGAAGTTGGAGAGTCTTCGTATCCAAACTCTCGGTTGAAATCGAAGAGGCCTTCGGATCAAAGCTCTCATGTAAAAAGTTGGCGAGTTCTTCGGATCCAAACTCGTGTGTAACTATTTGCTCAAATAGTGGATTAAAGCCGGAGAGAGTTCCGGGACTGGAGTGCCTCTTGGGAGGATACCAGGATATATCGTGTGTCGGTATTGTTATTGCTTCTTCTCTTGCACTTATATTTTTAAATTGCCCTTTAGCTTGTGCTAAGTGCTTGATTAGTTAGCTTGACCCTATTCACCCCCCTCTAGGGTTCCAACACATTATGTTTCAATCCATTTTATATTAGGCACCCTAGATGGTAGCAGTCGACTGATACCCTAAAAACTTCAGTATCATAGCCTTGAATGTTGGCATCAGATGGATTAACTTCACATTGTCCTTCATTCCCTGTACTATCAGACTAGATGTGGTTCTGTCCCTATGTTGATTGGGATTATGAGCATACATTCAATCTTTCCTAGATTGTCCTGACCATTTTAAAGTAATGACTTTACTTGATGTTGTTCTATCCAATACACTTTTGGATCTAAATCCTTAATATATGTTGTTCAGTCATTTAGTTAGTATATGGGCTAATGTACAAATCTTTAGTTACTTACCTGTTCACATTGTGTATTGATCAATTTTTTGTACCAGTTATACTTCTCATTACCTTTAGTCCAGATTGGTATGTATGATATCCTCAAGATGTCCGATTCAACTTTGTGTCATTCGATTTAGATATCCAGACACCTACACTAGAGGTACCACAACACATGAACTATTTTCTATCAGGGTAACATACTAGACTTATCTCAATATAACAATATTAGTCCCTATGTGATAAAGAGGATAGATACATTCATATGCATGTGTTTCAACGATGTGCTTGTATTTATCTTACAGAATTATCCTCAAATGGATATGGAGTTGAATTACTATCTGTGAAATCGTTCGTGGATGTACAACCGTCATCCTGATGACATGTGTGGTGTGCGGGATGAATTCATAGAGGGTGTACACCAGTTCCTGCAGTTTGCCAAGGCGTTCCCTCAGTACATGGACGATACCAAAATTAAGTGTCCGTGTGTGAGATGTCGCAACTTGAAATATCATCCAGAAGTGGATGTCACGTATCATTTATACTCGAAGGATTTCACGCCGAATTACTATCAGTGGAGCGAGCACGGAGAACTTGTGTCTTTAGCATCGGAGTACGAGCCTTATGTGGATGTCCACAACAACGCTCCTTACGACGATGGGTTGGTGAACATGGTTTTCGACGCGGTCGGGCCTAGTTTCGATCCGGATTATCATGATGCACCTGAGGCACCGAACCCCGATGCTGCACAGTTCATGGAGTTGCTGGAGAATGCAAGGACTCCATTATATCCTGGTTGTGAGGATCATTCACCGTTGGAGGTGGTTACAAGATTGTTGAGCATCAAGTCCAATTTTAACATGTCGCAAGATTGCTACAACCGTCTTATGGAGTTGCTTATAGAAATATTGCCTGAGGGTGCGAAGTTGCCTAAAGACTTCTACCGGTCTAAGAGGATGGTTAGATCGCTCTGGATGGGATACGAAAAAATCGATGCCTGTCGCAACGGGTGCATGTTGTACTACAACGACGACAAGGCATGTGGTAGAAGAAAGTCTATCGGTGCCAGGAAGCCTATCTCTTCGATGCACTACTTGCCGTTGACGCCGCGGTTGCAGCGGTTGTTTATGGTGAAGGAAACTGCAGAAAACATGAGTTGGCATAAGCGGGAACATACCGAAGGAGTGTTGGATCACCCATCTGATGGAGAAGCATGGAAGAACTTTGATCGAGAGTATCCAGATTTTGCTTCTGATCTGCGTAATGTCAGATTGGGTCTCTGCTCCGACGGTTTTACCCCATTCGGACTTTCGGGATCCCAGTATTCGTGTTGGCCTGTGATCGTCACCCCGTACAATCTACCGTCTTGGATGTACATAAAGACTCCGTATATGTTCCTCACTGTTATTATCCCAGGTCCGAACAATCCGAAAAGGAACATCGATGTGTATTTACAGCCGTTGATTGA
This sequence comes from Iris pallida, assembly GCA_029216955.1. Classification (NCBI taxonomy): domain Eukaryota; kingdom Viridiplantae; phylum Streptophyta; class Magnoliopsida; order Asparagales; family Iridaceae; genus Iris; species Iris pallida. The sequence continues at coordinate 2,790,837 of JANAVB010011394.1, forward strand.
TGAGTTGAATCAGCTGTGGAAAGTAGGTTCCAACACGTACGATGTATCTAGAAAACAAAATTTCCAGATGCGGGCAGCACTTATGTGGACCATCAACGAATTTTTGGCCTATGGAATGTTATCTGGATGGAGCACGCATGGTCGTCTTTCATGTCCGTATTGCATGGACAGCACTAAGGCTTTCCATTTGAAACACGAAGGCAAACCATGATTCTTCGATTGTCATCGACAATTCCTGCCGAAGGATCATCCGTACCGGAGGAACATGAATGCTTTTCGTGCTGGCGTTGTGGAGAAGGCTAATCCTCCGTCAAGGTGGCCCGGATACACGATATGGGAAGAGGTAAAAGATTTACCAAGAGCTATTGAGCATCCTGCTACGGGCTACAAGTGTGACGGATTTGGTCGCACTCATAACTGGACGAAGAGGAGTATATTCTGGGATCTTCTATATTGGAGCACCAATCTGATTAGACATAACCTTGATGTCATACATATCGAGAAGAATGTGTTTGACAACATAATTAATACTGTAATAGACGTAAAGGGGAAGACGAAAGACAATCCAAAGGCTAGATTGGACTTGGAAGAAATATGTAGACGTCCTGCATTGCATTTGATAGAGGACGGGAATGGGAAGTTGAAGCAGCCTAAGGCAATTTTCTCACTGGAGAAGGAGGATAAAGTGAGGCTTTGTAGGTGGATTCAAGGTCTGAAATTTCCAGATGGTGTCACGACCCGGTCCCCAAATACTTGGGTCGAATCGGATCATGCCCAGCCTGCACCGTTGATGAGACGGCGGCAGTAAGCTGTAATCCATATTGCAGGTAAATCAACAACAAGTTTGAATTTAAAAGTTGCCACAACATTTATTCGATAATAAACTTGTCCAGTACAAAAGTTTAAAAGATCCAAAAAAACTGAAATAAGACTAGCTAACACCAACAGCATCTAAGGAGACGCCGATCCATCGTCGTCAGGTAGTACCGCCGGGTACCGAACAGGATTGTTGAACATTAGCTCTGTGCCACCAGATACTCTAGAAAGATCAACCTCAGAGTAACCTAAAATGTTGGTCTCCAGTCAGGAGTGAGCAAAGTACAGTTCATGCAAATTTTAACAATTAAAATGACAATTTATAACATGCATTTTTAAACAGTTTGAAAATGAACAATTTTGAAATAGTACAGTACAGTGATATGAATAGGTAAAGAATATGACCGGTTTGGGTACATTTGTATCCTAGCGATACGGTATGGCTTGTCCCCGTGTGAAGAGGGGAAAGCTAACACATTCATTATCCTAAGTTTGGATTTGGTCATATCCAGTACACTATTCCCCCAGTCCCCAACAATACGATCAATGCTCCCGAAGGAGTTCGTGTAAACAGTGGTTTAAACTTGCAATGAAACAATTGTGAAAATAATTGTAAAATCTACATAAAATGTACTTGCCTTGAATCTCGACTGGATTGAAAGATGATTCGTCAAGATGTAAACTCAGGTTCTTCCTCAAAATCCTACATTTCGAGAAATTGTCTCAGACTCCAAGTTACCATACTAACTACACTAGTTGCAACCTTTATCTTTTGTCCTAATTAATTTTTTTACTTGTTCATAACAACACAATCACATATGTACCTAGGTGATTTTCTATATTATAAATAAAAATCCAATTTAACCATTTATTTGGAAAACTTCGTTTTTACCAATTTTCATTCGAAAAAACTTTGTATTTATACATAAAGTTATTATTTATTTAATAAGTGAAAATAATGAATTAATCAACTAATTCCTAACATTTATGTGAATATAAATATATAGTCTACTATTTATATTACACTACAACATCCAGAAAAGAAATAAAATGAATCCTAATTATTACATTTTTCCAGCACAAATAAGTAATTGGCTTATGCCCTTACAACTCGATTTACATAAATTAAATAAGACGGAAATGTTGTTAGTCTCAAAATTTAATAACTACAATTTTAACTAAACTAATAAATTCCAAAATAATATTAAAAGAGAATTATAAGTCTCAGACTCTGGTCCAAAATTTCATTTTTAACTACTCTGCCTCAACGTCCGGTCGAACCGGTGCGTTTGCATTTCGTTGGGGCCCAGTAACCAATTATGGTTGTCGCCCAAAATATTATAAAAATAATATTTAATTCAAAAATTATTTTGAAAATCATTTAATAAATTTTCCGAAAATTTCGGCAGCATTCCCTCTATTTTTGGTCAACCCAAAAACTGGGAAATGCTCCGTAAACCTGCAGAATAACTCCCGAAACCCGAAATTCATATACATATTTTCCAAAGCCAAACACAACAGAACACAAACCCCACCAAATATCAAACCATGGAAAATCAGCAGAACTTTCCCGAAAATCCGAATACGGGTAATTTCCAAATTTCCTTCGGAAACTCCGAGAATTAGCCTACGAATAGGAAAACCCAGAGAAATAATCATTCTCCAGAGTTCCTTTTCGAAAAGGTTCTCAGACACCCGATTCTCCGAAAATTCCGAAAAACAGAAATTGCAACGTAGAATTTACGTTGTCGAAAAACCGAAATCCTGCTGGATTCGGGGACCAGAAAATTCATCACCGACTAAAAGAAAAGTGGAGTTCCAGAATTATACCCAAACCGAAGTCGAACGGAAACCCGAATCGGGTCTCGGAACCAAACGACACCCCTGGATACGGTGAAGGCGAGCGGTGACGGGCGGCTGGGCCGGGGCGCCGGGGTACAGCGGGAACGGCGCGGGTGAACACGGGGACGGGCCTCGGGAGGTGCTCGGCCCAGAGGGGTCGACCGGGGCGGATGGGGTGCGCCGAATCGGTGGGGGCGGCGAAACTTCAGGAACGGGGGCGGGCGTCGGGTCAGGGGCGGTCCGGATCTGGCCGAGGGAGCTCGGATCTCGCCGGAAAAATTCGCCGGAAAATGGTGGGTTTGGGAGAAATTTGGGGAAAATGATGGTGTGGAGAAGGGACTGATGGTGAGGGTTTAAATAGGGGATGAAAGAGGGGAGTTACCGGAATAGGGAGGCCAACAGTCGGCCGTTGATGGCGAGAACTCCGGCGGTCGGTCGCTCGGAAGTTGGGGGTCGACCATGAAGAAGAAAACCAAAACCGAAGTTTCCTTCGGTTGAAGAATTCCAACCAACAGAGAGTTGGATAACTCTCTCCAAACTAAAGAAAAGCATAACATATAAAGTGAATGGGTTAGAACCAAAAGCCTAACAGAAAGTTACAATAGTCTCAACTCAATGGATTAAATTCAAAAGCCTAAAGATAAGGTTTGGGCCTAAATATTGAGCTAAGGTTTAATAGGCTTAAAATTTAATTGGTAAAATAGAGCTTTGGACCTAAAATATAATTAATATTTTGTAACTTTGAAAATTATAAAAAAAAATACTTTGTACTTCAATTTGGGTCCAGACTGGGCTGACAAACAAAATCCAAGTCCAATTATTTTTGGAAAATAATTTTACACTTAAATATTTATTATCAATTTTAATTAATTTTTCTAACACTATTCTAAAAAAATTATTTAACAATTAAAGATAATAAAATATGCAAACTAAAAAAAAAACTATGGGTTTTACAACCTTCCCTCCTTAGAAAATTTCGTCCTCGAAATTTAAAGAATTAGGTATGACAGGATTTCCACAATTCAAGCAGGCACGCGTATGGTGCTCATAACTCAGGTTCAAACAATAAGAATTTCCAAAGTAGTCGTGAATGAGACAATTTAGGGACAAATTTATGATATGCAGAAAGATACATAAGCGAACCAAAGTACACGAGGTTGATCAGACCATCATGCACCGGCTCTGATTAGACAATATATTAGTGGGTGCACCCAATAAAATACTGTCGTGATCAAGCTTGAAAAAGAAATAGCTTGCAAAACTAGGCTAACTAGCAGCGTATGTCAAGTGCAAAATGAAAAGATAAAGATTTGAAGAAAATAGGAATTAAGATGGCTCAAATTTTCTGATCTTCTTCTCACCTCTGACTGCGCTTGCTACTGGTTTCTCTGGCACTGTAAGGCTTGATCTACTCTCCAGCTCTGAATTGTCCAAAATATTACTTCAGATTCAAGATGCGATTTCTGAACTGTGGATGACGTTGTGCACACCCTCAATGATTAGCTGGTAAAGCTAACCGGTATACTACTTCTCCAACTTGTCTCAAAACTTCAAATGGCCCGATGTACCTGACTTAACTTTCCTGCTCTGCCAAAATTGATCGTTCCTCTGGTAGGAGAAATCTTCACAAAGATGCTATCTCCTTCTTCAAACTCCAGTAGTCGACGATGCTAACTTGATAGTTGTTGTAAGGAAACTCCAATTGTAAATGGTCTTCTCCAAAGCTCTACAAATTCCAAGACGCAAGATCCTCGGCATGTCTTCAAGCGTCTGGATTGACCTCACTGATTGTCCGTCGGTTTGTATTCCATAATTCCAGCAAGTGTGCCTCTCGTACCATGCTGCCAACTTCTCAGTGAATAAACCATACTTAAAAATGAGTTGATCCACAATAATCCAATTGGTATCCTTCCCTCCTTGGGAACAAAGTAATCCTGACACAAAGTCCATCGTTATGCTCCTACTTCCTTAGTCGACTTGTCCAGCAGCTGGTAATGTCCTTCTCCATTCAATTACACCAATTAATGGTACGCATATCCCGATACATGAAATATTGCGACTGGTGCACTTCTTTCATCAGCTCGTTCCTCCATTAGCTAGATAGTACGCAGAGCCTCGTACCATTCTTCAGAGCTCCATCGCTGGTGACTGAGAAACCCTCAAGTGTTCCCACCAACACTTGATCCTTCAGTTTGCAAAGTACCTCGTCTTGAAACTGAGTCTCCTCGACTTTGTCCATCGGAGTCGAACTCACTTGCAACTTCGTCAGTACTGAATCAGCATCCAGCTCCATCCTTCTATCTCCAGGCAGTATGATCTCCAGTCCAAGCTTTTTGATGTCTTGGTGCCGCTTCTTGGTCAAACCATCGATATCAGCTTCAATCGTCTTCGTTTACCCAATATTCCGCTCTTTCTGAGTAGAAATATATTTCAGACTTTTATAGTCCGTATATAATTTTACTCCCTTTCCATAATAATTCCATAGCCTTAAAGCAAGGATACTTACAACAAGTTCTGAATTATGTGTGGGATAGTTCTTCTCATGAGTCCGTAATTGCCTAGATATGTAGACAATTATTTTCCCATGTTGTTGAAGAATACAACCCAGTCTTTTTCCTGAGACCTCTCTGTAGATGGTGAAACCACCGGATCCTGCGGGTAGCGCAAGGATTGGTAAGCTTCTTCTACAGCTTCTTAAATGCGTCCAGACAAACTCTTCATTCTTTCGAGTCAGCTTCATCATCGACTCAGCAATCTTGGCGAATTCCTACACAGATTCCAGTAGTATTCCATCAAGTCCAAGAAACTATTGAACTTAGATATACGACTTCTCCACAGCGGCTATCTATCTAGAGTCTATCAAATTTTCTTCTTTTGTGACATTATGGCAAAAACCACATTGTCTAAGAAAATTCATGTCTTGATAGCTTACCAAAAACTTTTTCAAAGTTCCTAGAAATTTCTCAGATGCTCTTCATGTTCTTCTTCAGTCCTTGAGTATATCAGATTTTTGTTATCTAAAGAAAAGACAACAAACTGATTCAATTACTCATAAAAAGACTCTGTTCATGAGATTCATGAACACAACATGAGTATTCATCATTCCAAGAGACATGATCCAAAAATTCAACTACCAGTATTTGGTGTTGAATGTCGTCTTGAGAATGTACTCCTTCATGATCTTAATCTGATGGTAGTCAGTTCTTAAGTTAAACTCCGAAAACCCTTAAGTTCACTCAACTTGGATAGATCATCAGTCAAAAAAAAAAAAAAAAAAAAAATAATTCTTCAGTGCCCTGATAGTCTACTCTCATCCATATTGTTTTATCCTTCTTGGATACAAACAAGACTGATGCTTCTTAGAGTGAAGCTCCGTCTTATATGAAACCCAACACCTTTAGTCCATTGATCTAATCCTTCATTTCCTTGGCTTCCTTCAGGTCAATTCTATAGTATCACTTAGTCATAGGGAAGGAGCTAGGTACTAGGTTAATGGAATATTTCTATGCATAGGGTAATCCAGAAACTATTAGGGAAAAACTTCTATCATGAAGATGTAACTAAGATTTTTATTCATATAAGAGAATTACAACAAAACTCTCATAATTGATCTAGGGACATCTTGTTACAGCTTCTTAGATAATACTACTCAGCAGTCCTAAGTACTATTCTTCATGGTTCTGGTTCTTGCTTGGGCATCTCCATTTTCTTCCTCTTCTAAGATCCTTGATTCTGCTTCATCCCTTCCTACGGTCTGTTGGATAGAGTCCTGAGGTTGTGGCATAATAGACGCTCCGATACGATGATAAGATAAGAGGCAGTCCTTAACTTGATGTTCAGCAGATCCACACACCAAACATTGCCTTAATCTCTTGCGACAAATGTTGGCTTGGTGACCAGGTCTCTTACAGTAGGCACAAGCCAAAAGCTTCTTGCAATATGGTTGTCGGACAGGGCCCAAATATCTTCTATTCTCATGGGTATCCCTCGTAGGACGAGGTTCCGCTCCAACTTGGTTTAAAATGGCTAAGGTTGCGTCGTTGATATTCTTCATGACTTCTCTCGAGATATCCATCTGTTCAGCTTGAATCTTCTGATACTCTAGGATTTCTTGAAATAGAGCAATCATCTGAGAGGTGTTCTCTGGTACTGGTGAAGCAACATGAGTGGGTACTTCCTCAAAGAAAAGTAACCCAGTTAAAGGAGAGGTAGGATTTGCCAGTGTGGGGAAAACTTCACTGGATGATTGGTGAGGATGATCAATCAGCTGGTTGGGTGAAAAGCTCTGACTTGACTGAAGAGGCGGGGTTCGATCCGGAGATGATACCACATCGCCAGCAGAGTTGGTTTTGTCAGTGGTCATTCTCTGGAAGGTTTAGGATGCAAGCATAAGCAAGGTAACCTACCAAAAAAATATTTATCATATATAAATCGGTCCTATGTTGTGGAAATTTTGATGTTCTAGTGTTCCTAATTGTTTCTAGTTTTCCTAAATTGTTGATTTAGTTGACCTGCATGGGCCACCACTAAAAACATGTCACGACCCGGTCCCCAAATACTTGGGTCGAATCGGATCATGCCCAGCCTGCACCGTTGATGAGACGGCGGCAGTAAGCTGTAATCCATATTGCAGGTAAATCAACAATAAGTTTGAATTTAAAAGTTGCCACAACATTTATTCGATAATAAACTTGTCCAGTACAAAAGTTTAAAAGATCCAAAAAAACTGAAATAAGACTAGCTAACACCAACAGCATCTAAGGAGACGCCGATCCATCGTCGTCAGGTAGTACCGCCGGGTACCGAACAGGATTGTTGAACATTAGCTCTGTGCCACCAGATACTCTAGAAAGATCAACCTCAGAGTAACCTAAAATGTTGGTCTCCAGTCAGGAGTGAGCAAAGTACAGTTCATGCAAATTTTAACAATTAAAATGACAATTTATAACATGCATTTTTAAACAGTTTGAAAATGAACAATTTTGAAATAGTACAGTACAGTGATATGAATAGGTAAAGAATATGACCGGTTTGGGTACATTTGTATCCTAGCGATACGGTATGGCTTGTCCCCGTGTGAAGAGGGGAAAGCTAACACATTCATTATCCTAAGTTTGGATTTGGTCATATCCAGTACACTATTCCCCCAGTCCCCAACAATACGATCAATGCTCCCGAAGGAGTTCGTGTAAACAGTGGTTTAAACTTGCAATGAAACAATTGTGAAAATAATTGTAAAATCTACATAAAATGTACTTGCCTTGAATCTCGACTGGATTGAAAGATGATTCGTCAAGATGTAAACTCAGGTTCTTCCTCAAAATCCTACATTTCGAGAAATTGTCTCAGACTCCAAGTTACCATACTAACTACACTAGTTGCAACCTTTATCTTTTGTCCTAATTAATTTTTTTACTTGTTTATAACAACACAATCACATATGTACCTAGGTGATTTTCTATATTATAAATAAAAATCCAATTTAACCATTTATTTGGAAAACTTCGTTTTTACCAATTTTCATTCGAAAAAACTTTGTATTTATACATAAAGTTATTATTTATTTAATAAGTGAAAATAATGAATTAATCAACTAATTCCTAACATTTATGTGAATATAAATATATAGTCTACTATTTATATTACACTACAACATCCAGAAAAGAAATAAAATGAATCCTAATTATTACATTTTTCCAGCACAAATAAGTAATTGGCTTATGCCCTTACAACTCGATTTACATAAATTAAATAAGACGGAAATGTTGTTAGTCTCAAAATTTAATAACTACAATTTTAACTAAACTAATAAATTCCAAAATAATATTAAAAGAGAATTATAAGTCTCAGACTCTGGTCCAAAATTTCATTTTTAACTACTCTGCCTCAACGTCCGGTCGAACCGGTGCGTTTGCATTTCGTTGGGGCCCAGTAACCAATTATGGTTGTCGCCCAAAATATTATAAAAATAATATTTAATTCAAAAATTATTTTGAAAATCATTTAATAAATTTTCCGAAAATTTCGGCAGCATTCCCTCTATTTTTGGTCAACCCAAAAACTGGGAAATGCTCCGTAAACCTGCAGAATAACTCCCGAAACCCGAAATTCATATACATATTTTCCAAAGCCAAACACAACAGAACACAAACCCCACCAAATATCAAACCATGGAAAATCAGCAGAACTTTCCCGAAAATCCGAATACGGGTAATTTCCAAATTTCCTTCGGAAACTCCGAGAATTAGCCTACGAATAGGAAAACCCAGAGAAATAATCATTCTCCAGAGTTCCTTTTCGAAAAGGTTCTCAGACACCCGATTCTCCGAAAATTCCGAAAAACAGAAATTGCAACGTAGAATTTACGTTGTCGAAAAACCGAAATCCTGCTGGATTCGGGGACCAGAAAATTCATCACCGACTAAAAGAAAAGTGGAGTTCCAGAATTATACCCAAACCGAAGTCGAACGGAAACCCGAATCGGGTCTCGGAACCAAACGACACCCCTGGATACGGTGAAGGCGAGCGGTGACGGGCGGCTGGGCCGGGGCGCCGGGGTACAGCGGGAACGGCGCGGGTGAACACGGGGACGGGCCTCGGGAGGTGCTCGGCCCAGAGGGGTCGACCGGGGCGGATGGGGTGCGCCGAATCGGTGGGGGCGGCGAAACTTCAGGAACGGGGGCGGGCGCCGGGTCAGGGGCGGTCCGGATCTGGCCGAGGGAGCTCGGATCTCGCCGGAAAAATTTGCCGAAAAATGGTGGGTTTGGGAGAAATTTGGGGAAAATGATGGTGTGGAGAAGGGACTGATGGTGAGGGTTTAAATAGGGGATGAAAGAGGGGAGTTACCGGAATAGGGAGGCCAACAGTCGGCCGTTGATGGCGAGAACTCCGGCGGTCGGTCGCTCGGAAGTTGGGGGTCGACCATGAAGAAGAAAACCAAAACCGAAGTTTCCTTCGGTTGAAGAATTCCAACCAACAGAGAGTTGGATAACTCTCTCCAAACTAAAGAAAAGCATAACATATAAAGTGAATGGGTTAGAACCAAAAGCCTAACAGAAAGTTACAATAGTCTCAACTCAATGGATTAAATTCAAAAGCCTAAAGATAAGGTTTGGGCCTAAATATTGAGCTAAGGTTTAATAGGCTTAAAATTTAATTGGTAAAATAGAGCTTTGGACCTAAAATATAATTAATATTTTGTAACTTTGAAAATTATAAAAAAAAATACTTTGTACTTCAATTTGGGTCCAGACTGGACTGACAAACAAAATCCAAGTCCAATTATTTTTGGAAAATAATTTTACACTTAAATATTTATTATCAATTTTAATTAATTTTTCTAACACTATTCTAAAAAAATTATTTAACAATTAAAGATAATAAAATATGCAAACTAAAAAAAAAACTATGGGTTTTACAGATGGGTATGTTTCGAACTTGAGAAGATGCGTCGACCTCAAGGAGAACAAACTGACAGGTATGAAGAGCCATGATTGTCACGTATTCATGGAGCGGTTAATTCCGATTGCATTTCGGGAATTCTTACCGCAGGCAGTTTGGGATCCATTGACGGAGCTTAGCATATTCTTCAGGGACCTTTGTTCTAAGAAGTTGATCGTCTAAAAAAGTAAGAGAAGGACATTACGGTAATACTGTGCAAGCTAGAGAGGGTGTTCCCCCATGGATTCTTCGACTCTATGGAGCATTTGCCGATTCATCTTTCCTATGAGGCACATGTTGGTGGACCCGTCGAATATCGATGGATGTACCCGTTCGAGCGACATTTGAATCACCTAAAAAGAAAGGCAAAAAATAAGGCTCGGGTCGAGGGTTCTATTTGTGAAGCCTATATTCTCGAGGAGATTACAAATTTTTGCTCCTCCTATTTTAAACCTCATGTTGCTACGAATAGAACGAGGGCTCCGAGAAACGACGACGAATATCAAGAATTTAATGATAGAATACTGAAAGTATTCAATGCGTCCGAAAAGCCTTCGGAAAAAATGAAGAAGAGATATTTGAATGACGAAGAGCTAAGGGCTGCTCAGTTGTATGTATTACTCAATTGCGACGAGGATGAAGTGGAGAAGCTAGAGGGGTAAGTAACTCAGGATGATGAGTTTACGTCATCTCAATGTAATAGTATAAGCTAATATTATTGTACTAATCGGCGGTTGCTTCGTTGTTTTCCAGCACATATAATGATGAGTTGAGGCTGGTTAGACCCTACCTAACAGACGAAGCATTAGAACAAGAAATGAGACGTCATTTTCCTTCTTGGTTGAGCGAATATGTAAGTAGCTCGGTAATTACTGGCATCTTCTAATGCAACTGCGCAATAAATAACTTATTATCGCTTCTTTGATATTCAGGTCGATCGTCTATTTTCACCCAAGATTGAATTAATTAGAACTCTTGCCAAGGGACCAATTACTTTTGTTAAAATATGGCCAAGTTACTATGTCAATGGCTTTCGGTTCAAGTCGACAAATGCTCCGATCAGAGACAGCTTCCTGGATCTTGATTCCACGAAAAACAGTTGTTTGTGTATCAAGTCTTCGAACTACAAAGACGTCGATCCAGGAAATGATTTCTTTGGCATCTTGCGAGAGATTGTGGAGTTGTCATATAATAATGGCAGAGAACCTGCAAAGATCGTGTTGTTCAAGTGTGAATGGTTCGATCCGATTGAAAATCAAGGTTAGAAAATTGATAAGCATGGTCTTGTGGATATAAACTACAAGCGTTGATATCAAGGCTACGAACCGTTTGTCCTAGAAACTCAGGCTCAGCTCGTGTACTTCACAGCTTATCCGAGACGGAGAGCAACGAAGTCTGACTGGTGGGCAGTATGCAAGACTAAAGCTAGAGATACTTTTGATGTTGACGAAAAAGCTTACCAGGAGGACGAGCTACCTCTTGTAACCAATATTGTCGATGTGGACTCTACGGAAGTTACGCATTACACGACACATAATGTAGAAGATGTAGAATTATCCGAAGAGGAAGACGAAGCCGACGAAGGCGAAGATGAAAGTGAAGATGAGGAGGAAGAGGAAGATGAGGTCGAGGAAGACGAACAAGATGATTATTCTGAAGATGATTGAGAGAGATATACTTATCTGAACTTAGATATTTCTTCTAGAATATATTATCTGGACTTAGATGTTTATTGTAGAATGTATCATCATATGTTGTCTTGGTTATTATCTTGTCTTTGTTGTACTTTCATATTTCTAGTCTCTATTATTTGTTGTACTTTCATATTTCTAGTCTCTATTATTTGTTGTACTTTCATATTTCTAGTCTCTATTATTTGTTGTATTATCATATGCTATTATCAGGTATGGCAGGTCGTCGCGGAGCGTTTCGAGGGGGACGACGAGGTCATGATCCTCCGGTACTTCCTACAGGTACTGCTAGAGGACGGAGTTTTCCTTTGGTACCTCCTACTGGTACCGGCTTTGGATCCTCGTCGCCGATTACTCCTCCATATCGGACAGTAGCTGGGCCTGCTGGGACGACGTCACGTGGCATATCTCCTGGGACGAGTAGTTCCAGGCCTGTTGAGAGTGCTCGCCCGTTGTGAAACCCATTTATTTTGTGATTAATTAAATAGTATTTTAGTATTATTATTATTAGTAAATTTATTATTATTATTATTAAATATTTTTGAGTGCAAAAGATTTCAAAAAGTAATAATTAACAACATGGCTTTTTGAGTTTAGACCCAGACCCGAGTCCGAACCCAGACCCAGGCCTGAGCCAAACCCAACCCTTTTTCCTATTTGCAAATCTGGTTTGACTTAGTTTATATTAATAAAAAAAAGGAATACTAGCTGGTCCCGTAGGACCAGCACACCCTACTCTCCCACACGAATTAGTAAAACCCCACTCCCTATTCTCATTCCCCACTCTTCTCTCTGGACCATACACAATTCTCCATCACCCCCTTTAATTCTCCCACTCCCCCACTCTACTCTCACGAACTCATCAGAGAGAAACATCCCTCAACTCTCTCATTTCTCTACTCACACTCTAACTCTCCCTCTCTATTCCTTCACTCTCTGGAAGAGAAGAGCAAACACCTCTCTACTCCTTCTCAACTCCACCAACCCATCTTCCCAAACCCACGCCCCTCCTCGGCCCGTCACCCCCGCGGCCGCCCGTCACCCCCGCCGGCGCCCCTCTCCCCGAAGCCGGCCGACTCCCTCCGGCGACCTCGCCCCGAGCTCACCGCCCTCTCCCCGCCGGCCCCGTCGTCTGTCCCTTGGCGCCGCCCCGTCGACGCCGCCCTCGGCCAACCGCGGACGCCCCCCTTGCGTCGCCAACCCGCTGTCCCTCCGGCCAGCACCCCGTCGAGCTCCCCTCGGCGAATCGCCGGCGATCCCCTGCTGGCTTGCTGCCCTAGCTCGCTGCCATTTGGTGAGCTTTCCCTGTTGGTTCTGGCTGTGCCCTAGTTCTGATTTCTTCCAGCGTTCTCCGTTGGCGTTGCTATTACAACACTGTTTCGGGAGTTCGTCGCTGTCGGAGCTCTTTTTCTTCTTTAATATTCATCTGAGAGCTCTAGCCGAGCAATCCGAGGTATAACCCCCTGTCCCGCTATTTTATTATTTTGTCGATGATGAAATGGTCCCCGATTCCCTTTGGGAATTCGGTTTTAGCGACGTCGTAATTTTTTGGGACTTTCGAAAAGGTCCTGTGGATTATTTTGGATTTCCGAAATATTTCGGGAATTGATTTTTGGTATGTTTTAGCTTTCTGGATTTTTCCGGGAACGTTTTGTGATTTGTGGGTTTGGAATCGGACTTCCGAAATTATTTCGGGTCGTCCCGATTATGCTGTGAATTTGTTGTGGATATTTTATATATATATAAATTCGGGTTTTTTCCTGGTTTGGGATTTACAGGAAATTATCGGCGCCAATTCCCAGTTTTTGGGTTGACCAAAAACAGAGGAGATGCTGCCCGATTTTTTCGTAAATCCTGAATTATTTTTAAAAATGAATTTAAAATGATTTCGAGATTTTATTCGATATTTTATTTTTGGGTGACGACCGTATCGGTCAATGGACCCGGCTAAGTGCAAACGAAACCGGCCCCGCCCGGACGTTGAGGCAATTAGCCAAGATGAGGATCGGACCATATCTGAGACTTATAATTTATCTTTATTTTTATTACTTAATTTCTATTTATATTTATTTAATATTTTCAGTTTAGGACTAACATCAGTCTTATCTTATTTCAATTTATGTAAATAAATTGTAATGGGCATAAGCCCAGCTGGCTGTGGTCTGTAACTGTAATAGCTTAGAATTTTCCTGTCATTTTCTGGTTTTTTCGAGTTTTTGCTATTAACGATTAAAATGATTAAAAAGTATTTTGTATAAAAAAATTAATTAATGTTTTCTCATCTAAAATTGATGAGTTTATTAATAATTAAAGATCACGTATTTCTCACTAAAATAAGAAAGATTAGCTTTATAATTATATTTATAAAAATTACCAAGTTTTCATAAATAATCTGGCAGCGACGGTGTTTTCCCGAATTCAAGTTAAAATGATCATTTTTCCCTCGTATTAAATCAACGCACAATAAATCGTGTTTACTGTGTTTGGTTAATTAAAAGATTTAAAATTGACTAGGGAACAGTTTAGAGATTGCAACTAGCTTAGTTAGCATTGACGATTCTTGGTTTCTGAGACAGCTTATCGAATGTAGGATTTCAAGGAAGAACCTGATTTCCCATCCTAACGTATCGACCTTTCTAGTCCAGTCAAACCTGAGGCAAGTACATTTTGTGTTAGTTTACAATTATTTAGTAATCGTTTTAATGCAAGTTTAAACCACGATACAACACAGAATTCTCTCTGAGAGCACTGACTGTAACTACTGTAACTATTAGGGACTGGGGGAGTAGTGTAATGAGTATGACCACATCCAAACTACTGTAACTACTGTAACTATATTAGCTTACCCCTCATACACACGGGGATAAGCCGTATCTTACTGTAACAAACCCAAGCCGGTCATATTTCATTGCCTATTCACATCACATAACTGTAACTGTTTTAAAACTGTAACTGCTTTATTGTTGATTTCAAAACTGTTTAAAAGTGCATGATTCTATTATTATTTCAATTATCAAATTAGCATGAATTGTACTTTGCTCCCTCCTGACTGGAGACCCAACATTTTTAGGTATCACTGATGAGGCTTTGTTCTGCGATATTTCCCGAGGTCCCAACTAGAGGAGGATGATCTCGAGACTGATGAGCTGTTTGCCTAGTATTTTCTTTCCTTCTTGATGTATGTAGAAAATGGTTTAAGTTGTATCTTTTATTTCATTGTAAAAGTTTAATAAAGTTTTAAATTTCCCGATGTTGAGTTGTGACAAATATAGTGTTGTTGTGTGGTTACCTGCTACTGAACAGCTTACTGCCGCCGTCTCAACAACGGTGCAGGCTGGGCATGATCCGGTTCGACCCAATTAGTTGGGATCGGGTCGTGACACCCGTCTAGCGTTCCTGCTGCTGATACGACGATGGAGACGGATGAGCAGATGGCGGAGGCTGCGCCGACGGCCGACCAGCATCATGCAGATGATGCGTGCGCACCTCCGGAGGAGAGGAGGACGGAGATCTGGGTCGACGGTACAAAGTAGGTGTTTTGGTTTATAATTTTTTTTCTTTCTGTTTTTATCATAAATTAACTTTTTTCATGAATATAATATGTTTGTATAGATATCGTCCCCCAGAGGTACAGAGACGTCTAGGCCATATGCTGAGACAAAATATGGTGGTGCTTGGATTAACTACTCTGATGCTCCGGACGAGAAGAAGGCCTTCTGGTTTGCGCGTTTCAAGGTTAAAATATATTTGCTTTTAACATGAATCATATAATTTTTGCATATTATATATAACTGATAAATATTTGGTTTGAGCTCTTCTAGGATATGTTTTTCTATCCACCGCATCGGGCCGAGCTTATCGAGGGGATGTTTTCTGCCGTCGCTGCCAAGCTGATCCGCGACGCTATCAATGATCAGAAGGATCGTGATCGTACCGGAAAGCCGATCCAAGGTTGGATCACCCCTGATCAGTGGAATACGATGAAGGCTCGATTCGACGAGCCAGGGTACAAGGAGAAGTCAGAGAAGGCCAAGGCGGCTAGGCAACATGCCTCGAAGTGGTGCGGTGGGTCGATTCCGATGACGGAACATTTTCGTCGTCTGGTATGTCTTCCTCTTTTAGAAATATTATTTTAATGCAAAACCGATAAATTATTACTAAGATAATATATTTAATTACAGGTAAGGAAGGCCGGTAACGCCGACATGGTGACCGTCTTCCTGGCCACCCATCGTCGCGGCGGTGACCTTATTGACGAGAGGGCCGAGCAGACCTATGTAAGTATTATAATACGTTATCTTAATTTAATACTTCGTGTCAATTTTAATATAACTTAGTAAATATGATGCAAATAAATATTCAAGTAGTTAGTAATAATAAGTACATTAATTAGAAATTAGAAATTATAGAGTATTATCCATACTTTCTAGGCCGAGTATCAGAGGCTGCGGGAACGGGAGGCTGCTAGTGCACCTGATGCAGGAGAGGCCGGGTACTTCCTCGCAGCCCACTCAAGCTCCGTCAGCGGACGAGCTGTGGATGACCGCCGCTGGTGGACTCCGTAGGGGTACGTACTACGGTACGGGATCCTATAGCGCCCTAGTTGTGACCCAGTCCTCTAGGGCATCTCCTGCTAGTGTGCATGGTCCGCAGCCGTCCCAGGAGTCTGTCCGAGTCCACCAGATGATGGAGTCTCTCCGTGACGACCTGCTACGACGGATCGAGGAGCAGTCTCAGCACCCTACGGATGATCCTGCGCTGCTAGCACGATTGGATGCGCTCGACCGCGGCATTATGGACCTCATGGAGACGACTGAGAGGACAGAACGCACCGTTGGAGGGTTAGAGCGCACGGTGACGGAGCTGCAGACAGGACAGGTGACCATGGCCGAGAGGATGAGATGGGCGCAGGAATCGATGGTCCGGAGCAGTAATAGAATGTTATCTATCATGGATTCATACCACCAGCGACTTACAGCGTTGGAGCGTGCTGGTCCTCCGGGTGCGCCTTCATCGTCGTCGACTCCGCCGCCTCCACCGCCTTCTTCTTCGACACCGACTCTACCGACGTCACTGCCTGCTCCATCAGTATCGATTTCACTTGAGGTGTATGAGTTGTTCTTATCCCTTCGTCGCGGTGGTGCCCCTCCTGCACCAGATTCCTAGTAGTCCTAGTTAGGAATATTTGTTTGTGTTTGTTTCATTCTTTGTTTGTGACTTGGATATTTGTTGGTTGTGTAGATTTGGATGTTTGGATCCTATTCTATTTGTTGGTTGTGTGTAGACTTTGGTTATTTGGTTGTAGACTTTGGTTATTTGGTTGTAGACTTTGTTATTTGGTGTATACTTGGTTATTTGGATACTTGTTGTTATGTGATTGTTGTAGACTTGGTTATTTGGATACTTGTTATTGTGTGATTGTTGTAGACTTGGTTATAGGGACTGAAACCTGTGTACAGTGAGAAATGGACATTCTGTGATTGTTGTAGAAATGGACATTCTGAGAAATGGACATTCTGAGAACTGGACATTCTGTATTTTGTTTTTTTTATTTTTTTGCAGAATTAGCGACGTTTACCGACGTTTACCGACGTCCACCGACGTAAGTTTGCGTCGGTAAACGTCGGTAAATCTACAATATTTTTCAGGGTACCGACATTTACCGACGTCTTATACGTCGGAAAACATCGGTGCACGTCGGTAATCATCCGAGGAATTACCGACATTTACTGACAATTTAAACGACGGTAAACGTTGGTAAATTCCCAGGATTTTACCGACGTGTAGCGACTTTTAACACGTCGCTAAACCACCGACGACATGACGGTAATCGTTGGTATATTTAACGACACGTAGCGACGTTAAACACGTCGCTAATCCACCGACGACACGACGGTAGACGTCGGTAATATACCGACGTATATATACGTCGGTAAACGTCGGTACTTGCGACGTTTGAAGACGTTTTGAAGATCAGCGACTTACATTTCCGCGACAAGTCCAAAACGTCAATAATTTCGTCGCTAAATATTTTTAGCGACGAAATTTGTCGTTTTAGCGACGTCTTTAGGCGTTGCTAAAACGACTTATTCTGGTAGTGACATCAAAGAAGGTCCAAACTTTACCAAAAGTAGTTAGACATCCGGAGATTTTTTTTTTGGAGGCCCTATCGTCCTCCTAGCCGATGTCCCCAGCACATGACACAGGACACAATATGAAGAAGCAGCAACAAAGTCCGAACTTGCCATAATGCCCCCATAATGTCCCAAACAAAGGACACATGAAGAAGCAAATATGATTTATTTAATTTTTCTTAACCGACAAGAGAATCTCATCTGAATCCACTTTCATCACATATTTACCCAATAACATCAATTTGATAGATCATAAAAATTATGCTCGAACAATCGGAACCCTAAAATAAAATAGATCGAACAATCTAGGGTTTCGAAAATCAACAAAAAATTGATTCGAAAACTTCGATCTCATAAATCAAATAGGGAGGCTCTGATACCACTTGTTAGATTTTTATTGCACCATGTCGATTCATGAGATGAAGAACATAAATTAAATTGCGGAAGCGTACCTGAATCCATTGCTAGGCTTGATGGATCTTGAAGCGGTCGTCCTTTTATGGGGTTCGATCTTCCAACTTAGTACGACCCTTAATGACAAAGAAGAATCTGAATCCTTTGTCCCTCTCTTTCCGTTGATGGGGACGCAGAAGAGAAAAAGAGAAAACCTCTCTTTTGGTGGCCGTATAAGTTCGGGACCATAACCCTAATGAATACGTATATTTATATGTTTTAATATTTCTAATTTGGCCCCTCATCAAATTAGATTTATCTTCGGTATCTACACATTATTTTAACGATAATTATATCCTTAAGCCAATTTTTAAATAGACCACTTTAATTTGGCTTAATTATTTAGATAGCCCAAACATGATTAATTTTACATGTGTGGCTCCTAATTATTGAATAATTCCAACACGAATGACGATTTAGTCTCCCAGAAAACAACGGAAGTCCTTCTCCGATAGCAATACTTTGTGATAATTTATCTTGACCCTTCTTATCATAGACTTCACTATTTAACTATACATAGACTTTTCTTTATTTCATATTGATATATAAGATTAAGACATCCCTACTATTGAAAACGAAATGCAGAACACAACCAAAAGTAGTTGCTGAGGACTGAAATAAATCAAAGTATTATGCTATATCTCAATCATAGACACAATCCACACAATCGCAAACACACAAAAATTTCATAATATGAGAAAATCATGCAACCATTAATGGATAGAAAAATATACCGAATCACCTCCAACTTTTTCCAACGATAATCAACCACAACTACTCAATGATGGAAAATGGTTCTAATGAAAAAAAAATAGCAAATTATCGAATAACGAGAACACGAAGACGATCCTATGTGAATCTCCTCCAATAATCTCCTTCGAATAAACTGCGAGTCTCCTGAATCTCCTTTTTCCTCTTCTTGAAAGTTGTAAGAAAATTTAGTACTTGTTCATTTTTTTGAATATTATAGGATATGAAGATTTTTTTTAATTTACTTATAAAATTTATGTTTTGATGCAATTGATTTTTTTTTTTTTTTTTTGAGTATTTCTAGAGTTTTTGTTTGTTTTGCAAAGGGCCTCCAAAATCTGAGGACCGACCATGATTGGGTGCATTCGAGATTAAGCTCTAGTATTTGGCACATTGAAGATTAAGCATGGTCTTCTGTGGGCTCGGTGCTATTTGGACCTCCCTTCGTGACTGCACCATGTCCGCTGCCACGTGTCGGTCCCCTATTGGAGGGGGGTCCGAATTTTAAGTAGGTGTGTCCAGAAGCTAGCAGGGGCAGGCTGGAGCCAATATGAGGGGCCATGGTAGGGGACGGATAATGGACGGTCACATTTGGGACGGGCAAAAAAGTATTTCCGTTAATTTAATTGCTCTACTTGTTTGTAGCAGAATTTTGGAAAAAACTATTTGTTATAAGGAAAAGAACATCATAGTGTAACGGAAGCTGGAATAGCTCAATTGGCCAGAGCATTTAAACTTTGTTTAATAGATGGGGGTTCAATTCCTCCTTCCAGCGTTTTTACTTTTTTTTGACACATTTTATTTTGATGTCTTAATGATCTTTATAAAAGGCTAATACAATAATAAAAAAAACATATATTTTTTTATTTTGATGATTTTGCTGATCTTTATAAGATGCTAATATAAGAATAAAAAACATAAACATATGTACACATAAATTCACACAAGATTTTTTTTTTTCTCAAAGCGCGTAGGAAAGAAAGTAACGTGATTAATCTCTTGTACATTAGCATGAAAGAAAAATTTTGTGACTATCATTTATTACCACATCAAATAGACCGTTAAGTTAAAAAAAATTATATTTGTTGAGAAAATAGTCATCAGATGGAACCTCAAAAGAAACAAAATTAAGAAAGAAAAAATAATATGATAGGATATTAATAGTTGTAGTTATATTTTTTAATAAGGATATAAATAGGAAAATAATAGAAACCCTTAGAAGACTATGATTTGTGATGTTTATAAAAAAGTATCCAATTAAATCTATATTTGCATTGATTTTTGGAAGATTTTTGAGCCGATAAAAAACAATGACTAAAAAAAATTGTCAAACAATTTTTTTAAATACTTCACAAACAACCAACTCAAAAAAAAAAATCAAAATCAAAATCAGTAGCCAAGTAGATCTTAAGAGCATTCATAGCGGATACACTCCAAACACATACTCTAAATTATTAAAATTTGTGTAAATAAAACTATTTTTTGAGTGTCTTCTTGATATTGGCACAAAATTATACACTACAAAGAAATACTCGAAATTAACCTCATCTTTTTCCTCCCTTTATACCTGCTCTCTCTTTTCCCTCCCTTTTTTCCCTTCTTAATTTCTCTTCCATGTTTGGTAACAACGGTTATTTTTGGTGGGCCCAGAAATTTATGTAGCGGAACTAGATAACCCTCCAAATCTAGAGCCTTTTTTTTTTAATCTTTCTAGCAATTTTTAAGTATGAACAAGTGCCCACTACGATCTTCGAGTGCTACAAAATTTGCCTAAAGTCAAAATGCAGTACTTGAAATTTTTCTAACTATGGATGCTCTTATCCATGCATGAACAAAAAATAAATGAGAAAATTTGAGTGGCACCCCACTTTTTTTTATCCTAATTCAAGGTGCACCCCATACAATTACAACGTAATGTACCCTCCACTTTTGACGAAAACTGTCATCTATTGACGGTCAACTCGTTTGACCAATTTTTTTTGACTAAATTATCCTTTACTTTTCCCTTTCCTATGTCCCGAGCCCAAACCCTCCCCCGCCGCCGCCGCTGGCAGGCCGCCTCCCGCCCCTCCTCGCCGTCGGTCGGGTGTGTGTGTGGGGGGGGGGGGGGGGTAGCCAACCCCTACACCCTCCCTCCCCCCCCCCCCCCCCCCCCCGGCTGCTGCCGCAACACTGTTGTTGCTGCCGCTGCGTGCTTTGCTGCTGCTGCCGCCGCCGCCGGTGGTCGGGAGGTGGGGCAGCCACCCCCCTCCCTCGCCGCTGCTGCCGCCAGTGGTCGGAAGGGGGGCTGCCCAAACGCCGGTGGTCGGTTGAGGGGAACGGAGGCTCGTCGGCGGTCGGGAGGGGGGGGGGGGCAAGGGAGGGCGCCGGGAGGAAAGGGGGAGGGTAAGCGGCGGTGGGGCAGCCAAGGGGGAGGGGGAGACATGAGAAAGAAGACGAGGGTATTCTCGTCAAAAAAAATTGGTCAAACCAGTTGACCGTCAATAGAGGACGGTTTCCGTCAAAAGTGGAGGGCACTTTACATTCATGTAATTGTGTTGGGTGCACCTTGAATTAGGATAAAAAAAAGTAGGGTGTCACTCAAATTTTCTAAAAATAAATTCAAACATATTCCCTTCTATACATGCATGAACATTTTTCTTTTTCTTTTTGGGGTTTCTAAAAATAAATACATGCTTCATCCAAATAATTAATTGCTCTACTTGTTGGTAACAGAAGTTTGGAAGGGACTATAGTGTTATAAGAAAAGGAACATAATGGTGTAACAGAGCTGGAATAGCTCAATTGGCAAGAGCATTTAAACTTTGTTTAATAGATGGGGGTTCGATTCCTCCTTCCAGCGTTTTTTACTCTTTTTTTTGACACATTTTATTTTTGATGTCTTAATGATCTTTCTAAAATGCTGATACAATAATAAAAAAACATATATATATTTTATTTTGATGATTTGCTGATCTTTATAAGATGCTAATATAAGAATAAAATTACACATAAATTCACACAATATTTTTTTTTTCTTTCTCAAAGCCCATAGGAAAGAAAGTAAGGTGATTAACCGTTAAGTTAATTTTTTTATATTTTTGGAGAAAATAACCATCGGATGGAACCTCAAACGAAACAAATATGAGAAGAAAAAAAAATAGAATATTAGTAGTTGTAGTTATATTTTTAATAAGGATATAAATAGGAAAAGAATAGAAACCCTTATAACACTACGATTTGGGATGTTTATAAAAAATATCCAAATCTATATTGCACTGATTTTTTGGAAGGGTTTTGAGTCGATTAAAAGCAGTGACTCAAAAAAAATTGTCAAGCAATTTTTTTAAATACTTCACAAATGATCGGCTCAATTTTTTTCAAAATCAGTTGCCAAGTAGACCCTTAAAGCATTCACAGTAGAGACACTCCAAACATATACTCCAAATTATTAAAATTTGTGTAAATAGAACTACTCTTGGAGTCTCTTCCTGATATTGGCACACAATGGTACACTCCAAACAAATATTCGAAATTAACCTCCACTTTTTCCTCCCTCTATACCTTCTCTCTTTTCCCTCCCTCTTTTCCTTCTTTATTTCTCTACCATGTTTGGTAACAACGGTTATATTTTGTGGGTACAAGAATTAATGTAGCGAAAATAAATCTGGAGGGTCTCTTATCTTTCTAGCAATTGTCAAGTATAAACAAGTGTCCATTACGACCTTCAAGTGCTACAAAATTTGACTAAAGTCAAAATGTAGTGTTTGAAATATTGTACATGCATGAACCAAAAAAATTCAAACATATTCCCTTTTATACATGCATGAACATTTTTCTTTTTTCTTTTTCTTTTTGGGGGTTTCTAAAAAAAATAAATACAAAGGTTCATCCAAATAATTAATGCTACATACATCACCTCAATCTCTACTTCATTGGATTTGAAGTGTGTACTTTGAACGCACTTTGCCTTAAAAAGAAAACATTTTCAAACGACATCCCCAATGCCAACGTAAAGATCCCACCTTTCCAGCACCATGGACCCGCCGCCGCCCCCCGCCGCCCGCCGCCCCCGGCGCTCCGCCGCCGCCCTCCACCCCCCGAGCTACGCCGAGTCGGAGCCCGACGCCGACGCCCCACCCGGCCTCCGCCGCTGGAGGAGGAAAACCCTAGAGTCCCTCCAGAAGGAGACCCACACGGAGGCCCTCATCGCCCTCTCCCTCGGCTTCCCCGTCGACTCCCTCCTCCGCCCCCACGAAACCCTAATCCCGGGCTTCTCCCTCAACGACTACCTCGTCATCCGCAACCACATCCTCTCCCTCTGGCGCCGCCACTCCGTCCGCTGCCCCCTCCCGCTCGAGCCCCTCAAGGAGACCATCTCCGCCGACTACGACCCCCTGGTCTCCGCCGCCTACACCTTCCTCTCCACCCACGGCTTCATCAACTTCGGCATCATCCGGCCCCTCCGCCCCGCCGAGGCGGACGGAGCCAGGGGCGGCTCGGTCGTCGTCGTCGGCGCCGGCCTCTCGGGGCTCGCCGCGGCGCGACAGCTGCTCCAGTTCGGCTTTAAAGTCGTAGTCTTGGAAGGGAAGGCCCGCCCCGGCGGGCGGGTCTACACCTCCAAGCTCGGAAAAGACGGGAAATTTGCCGCGGTGGAGCTCGGCGGCAGCGTCATCACCGGCACCCACGCCAACCCGCTCGCGGTCCTGGCGCGGCAGATTGGGGCGCCGCTGCACAAGATACGCGACAGGTGCCCGCTCTTCTACCCGGACGGCGCGGAGGTCGACGGAAGGTTGGATCTTGAGGTGGACGCCATGTTCAACAAGCTGCTCGACAGGGCCAGCGAGCTCAGGGAGGCGATGGGGGGGTTCGCCGACGGGGTTTCGCTCGGGGACGCGGTCGACAAGATGAGGAGGCTGTACGGGGTCGCGAGGAGGAAGGAGGAGAAGGAGGTGCTCGACTGGCATTTCGCCAACCTGGAGTACGCGAACGCGGGGTGCTTGTCGGACCTCTCGCTCGCCCACTGGGACCAGGACGACCCCTACGAGATGGACGGCGACCACTGCTTTCTCGCCGGGGGGAATTGGAGGCTGATCAGCGGTCTCTGCGAGGACGTGCCGATCCTCTACGGGAAGAAGGTGGCGAGGATCGAGTACGGGGACGATTCCGGGGTGGAGGTCGCCGTCGAAGGGGGGCAGGTGTTTCAGGCCGACGCGGTGCTGTGCACCGTGTCGCTCGGCGTACTGAAGAGCGGGAGCATCAGGTTCGAGCCCGAGTTGCCAGCCAGGAAGAAGGAGGCGATCGAGAGATTAGGTTTCGGGTTGCTGAACAAAATCGCGATGCTCTTCCCGTTTGTGTTCTGGGGGGAGGACCTCGATACGTTCGGGTGCCTTAACAGGGACAGTAGCAAGCGCGGCGAGTTCTTTCT
Organism: Iris pallida; assembly: GCA_029216955.1. Classification (NCBI taxonomy): domain Eukaryota; kingdom Viridiplantae; phylum Streptophyta; class Magnoliopsida; order Asparagales; family Iridaceae; genus Iris; species Iris pallida. Next base: position 2,815,370 of record JANAVB010011394.1, read on the forward strand.
GTTTTATAGCTACCATACAGTTTCCGGAGGTGCTGTTCTTATCGCGTTGGTAGCGGGAGAGGCTGCCCTAGAGTTCGAGCGCACAGATCCGGTCGTTTTGCTCCATCGTGTTCTCGGAATTATTAGAGGTACTGGTCGAGTAATGTTTGTGAGTATTGCTTTATACTTCATTCCTATCTATTGTGAACATGTTTTTCAACCAATCAATAAACATCCGGACAAATTACTAGATTGTTTTGTAAAATATGGCTGGAAATGTGAAACTCCTATTGATGTTTATATTGTTTTTACCCCCTTTCCTCAATTGAACCATTAAATTCGGAAAGAAGAACAGGATTCTCAAACGCATCCGCCTTTCTACTTTAGGCAGCCTTCTAGACGACTCGAAGGGCCAGGCGCTTAGGCAACAAGTAGTTCAACCAATAGGTACCAAGGAGGCTGCGGCGAAGCCCCACCTAGTCCCGCCTCAACCTACCTTGCCATTGTAAGCTTATACTAGGCACGTCTCCCTGAATAAGCTTGAGGGGAACGGGTAGATAGAAGATAATGTGGAAATTGAAATTTGGAACCTAAGTTGAAGCCTTGAAGAGGGAGTCTCTTATTTTGTTCATTATATTCTCTATTTGGTAACCTTATTTGCTTTGTGTCTTTTGTCGTTTTGGATTTGGATGGTCATTTTCTTATCTGGCAACTAGTATATTTTGTTATAAACTGTGGATGAACGTTTTAAATGCTCTTGTAGATGGCTTCATCTTTATGTTTGATTTTATGAGAAGCATTTCCCATAATATTATTTCCCATCTTTGTTTCCAATTTTAATATTATGTCCTTGTTTTGTTATCTTTTATGGTTATTATATGAGCTTAATTTATTATTTTTTGACATTGAAAGCTATATGTTCTGTTTTGCTATATTTTAATCTTGAAATCCCTCCTTGCCATCTTGAGTCCCCGCTTAGCAAGCTTGACGAAGAAACTATTGTTTCTCGTAATGAATAAATAGAAACCAAAATAAAAGGACAAAACCACAATCTCCTCTCTGTGTTCAATGATCCTCTTTTTCTCTAATACGGGTAAGGCTATGAAAGTATCTTTGATGCTACTCAAGGTTGTAGATGTCGGATGTCGTGTTCATCTCGGATGTAGTATATCGGGAACATATTAAAAGGTTGGATATCCATTTTATACACACAAGCTAAATGTCCAAAAACTAACAACTAAGTACAAACATTAAAACTACCAACATTAAAATGTCATATCAAGTAATTTAATAGTCTAATTAAGAATAAATAATAGGTTAAATTACAACTTGATACTCTCAACTTTGTTAGGTGCTAACTTAATACCATCAACTATAATACTTTCTATGTTGATACCTAAAAATTTAAAAAGACTATCCCTTCCTTCCTAACCCACAACACCCCCTTCCCCCCACCCTCCTTCTCCGGCAGCAGCCCCCCTCCGGCCTCCCTACCCCTCCGCGACCGCCCTCCACACCCGCCCCCGTGTCATCCGGCGGCAACTGCTTCCCTCGCCCGCGACCCCGCCGTCCCGTGCAGCTCCGGGCTAGCCCACGTTGCGCCCCCGCCCCCGCGCCCACCTCCTGCAACGTGCCCCGCCGCTCCGGCTGGCCCCTCCGGCGACCCGCTACCCCGCACGACTTCGGGACGGCCCACAACACGGGGTGGAGGGGAGGTCGGAGACGCGAGCGGGAGGGGGGGGGGAGGTCGTCGGCAGGAGGCGGGAGGGAGGGGTGGGGGATCGCCGGTGGGAGGGGGGGTTTGGGGGGGGGGGGGTGTGTGTGGAGGGGAGGGGCAATTTTGTCAAAAAAATTATTCAGGGTATCATGTTAGCACCTATCAAAGTTGAGGGTATTAAGTTGAAAAACTGAAATAGTTGAGGGTATCAAGTTGTAATTTATCCTAAATACTAATATACAAATCATCGTATAAGAGCGCAAGTAATTGAACACTTAAAAGTAATTTGATAGTCTACTTTAAGAGTAACTAATTTAACACTTAAAAATCTTTATCTCAACAAATCTTTAAAAAAACCCAATTAACTAAAATGTTGACTGTCATTTGAAAACTCGTGACGGTCAATATACCCTCTTTGGCTTGATATGTTGGTCGACTATTGTAAAACGATGTAGACAATACGAAACATTATTTCATTTTACCTACAAACCAGGCTACAACCATGATGCTACTAGATTGCTTGAGATAAGAAGCTTACAAGAGGAATTACGCAAATCACATGTTCATGCTACTAGATTGCTCGAGGTTAGAAGCTCGCAAGAGGAATCACATGTCGTAGGTCGAGTTTGGAGGATGAGCTATGATGCCTCTTTCTACGACATAACAATAGCTTTCTTATTCTTAAATTGAACTTATTCTCCAAACCTAAGAAACGTCCTTGTGTTTGCAGTATTGATCGTTACCAATAGATATTGGCCATATTATCGATTTTGGCTTGTGATGAACTGATGCTAATCTCTACGACTGATGCCTACACTAGGAATCTATTTTCCAATCAGCTTAGTAAAGAAAAGAATAAAAACAAGAAGAAACAAGATCGAGAAAAAACAATGTTTACAATGATTTGGTAGTGCCGAAGATCATGGTTCTAGATGTTGGGTATCAGTTGTTGTCGGTTTGGGTTTTGAAATGTCGGATATTGGATGTCGGAGACATGTCAAAGACATTTTGAAATGTCGGATATCAATAAATGTATAGTATATTACATACTTTATATACTAAATGTTCTATTTAAGTCTAATTTCTAAATATGCTAAAAATGTTCTAAATGTACTAAAACTAACTGAAGATTACCATAACACGATAACGATTTAAGTCCAAATGAAAAAGCTACTAATGTTTAAAATCTTGTATTTTAATGTAAGAGTCTGATTAATATAATTACATATGTAAAAGCTAACATATGTTTATTCCTTCATACTGTTAATCTAGTTACTCATTAGATGATAAATTTGAGATTCCTTGACAATGACATGTCACTCCACAATTCTAGGTTGGGAGTTAAATGCTTTAGGATCCATTAACAATAATATCCAAATTTTAAATATCGGACGATATTAAGTTACTGTGTGTTGGCCGATATATCGGTCTCTACCCAATATATCGATTGATATTCTCTAAAATGATATAATTGATATATGGTGTCGATATGCGTTGTTTTCCTTGTGAAAATGACGTGTTGGCCGACATGTCGGAAATGTTGCTGTCATCTATAACACTGCGGAAGATTGGCATGCTACAATATTATGATAAACCGTAAACCATTTCCCTTGTCAAAGTTGTATATTTAAATATTCACAACATTCATCCACCTTAATACTTTTCTGTTCAAAATTATCTAATGTAAGTGAAATTTGTCTAAAACGAAGTAAATAAACATTAATATCTATTAACGAGAAACAAAGTTAAAACATAAAATTATGCTTATAAAATATTTTCTAGTTTTCTAGCACGTCTAGTTATCTTTTAGCTTTCTGAAATGAGGAATTCTAAAACCCTTCCTCAAAACCACCCAAAGTGCCAAAATTGTCGACACCAGAACTCATAAGAAACGAACTTGAAACTGATACCGATATCGACAATGCGGATCTTGATAACAACCCTTATTAACGTAAAGCAAACTAGATAATGTAGGACTGCATATTTGTGTTTTCTTACCCTGTCAGCCGACAAGTCTATTGACCATTGTTTCAAAACAGAACTGAACTCTGGAAAACACGATCAACCGGTCGACCGCTTGTGGTCAGCCATCCGATGCAGTCTTATATCACGTCCCGTTTTCTTCAATTCTCTCTCTTTATCCATCAAGCCCGACCTGCCTGAAGTGGAAGAAGGAAATAAGTTTGTTGGTAGAACTTCAGGAGAGAACGTTTAAAAAGTTGGCTTACACTGACACATTTTGGCTGTAACGTGTCATTTGAGGCAACCATTCTGAACTCCACAATAGAACCTGGATTGGCTAATAGTATCATGCTATAATTGGCAAGTTTGATAGTTCCATTTTGATCATAAGTAGCCAAAAATTTGTCAAGAATTACTGATATTTATCCAAAGTCGGATGAAGCTTCCTATGTTTTTTTGAAACCGGCGGAAACTTTCCAAAACAAGGCTGATATAACTGTAATTTTCTTTCCTAAACTGGTTGAAATGTGTACTAACTTGGTTTTAATTTCATTTTAATGATTAGTAAAATTTATTTCTAGCATATATCTTGTTATTTGCCTATTGAATATGCAACTGACATGTTATAGTTTCATAAGAATCATATAGGTATGCAATTGTTTATCGAAACCAAACTAGAGCTATATATATTGCGAAATTATGTTTAAGCTTTGACATTACATTTCCTTTCTTTTTTTGAATAAAATTTTGATATTTTTAAAGTACCATAAAGTTTATTTTTAGTAAGATACTTTGATGTGAAACTTGTTAACACTGTCAATACTGATACTCGTAAGAAGGTTTCAAATCGAAGATACTAATATCACACTGGTATCACTTTTTGTAATCATTGGTAGATACACCGATGTATAGAGGGAGGGAAGGGAGAGAGGAGAGGAGGATAGTGGTTTTATAGAAGAAAGCATCTCCTTTTTTTTTCCTTTCCTTTTTTGTTTTCTTCATTTTCTAAATCTTTTCCCATTCAATAGAGATATTTGGTTCTTTTCACGGCCGTCCGACTGACAGTGAGGGTTAACAGGAACATAAAATGATATTTTGTGTGTATGTGTGTTGGGGGGGGGGGGGGGGGGGGGGGGTGGAGATCTTACCCAACATAGGTATTCCGAAGTTTCAACTGTTCGGAACTTGTGATTTTGAGATCTTCTACGGATAGGGCCGGTCCTATGGTTTATGGGACCTAGGGCAAAATATAGAATTTGGGCCCTTTTTCACATAAATAAAAAAATTCTTTTAGCATATTTACAAGCAAAATTATCAATTAAGCTATCAAAATCGTCAATCAAGTTATCATATTTTTTTTTCCAGATTGGAGCGCTGGTTTTTTTTGTTGTTTCCTGATTGGTTTTTTGTTTTAATTTTTTTTTATGATATACTTAGTCTATTTTAAAATTATGGGGCCTCCCAAAATTGGGGGGCCAGGGCGGTCGCCCACCTCGCCCATGCCCTGGGCCGGCCCTGTCTACGGATGCTTGTTGTCACATGATGCTCTAGTAGTCTATTACCCTATCCATCTGGTATTGTCCTAATAGAGGAAGCCTTATAGTACCTTATGTTAGTTATTCATATATGGGCAATTATTTGCTGCTGATCGATGCTCAATATTAAGAATATTAAGTACTTTTAATACGGGTTCCTCTCGTTGAATCTTAGATCTTACACAAGTCTCCAGATTCAACTCGAGAAAAGATGCATATTATTTCACCTGTGACTAGCAACATTATATAACTTAATTTTAACTTAATTTTTCAATAGTCAATGCTACTACTTTTATGATGTCCAGATCCATTCAAACTTATATATGGATCCATTGCCAGTGCAGGTATATTTAAACCAAGAAGTGTAGATGTGCCTGATCCCATTCAAACAGTCTGTACAAAGTGGGGTAGTGATCCTCTTTGTCAGGGCTCCTACTCGCATGTCAGGGTCGGCTCATCCGGGAATGATTATGATATTCTCGCCGAGAGTATTGGCGGTAGACTCTTTTTCGCGGGGGAAGCTACGAATAGGCAGTATCCGGCAACGATGCAAGGTGCCTTTTTGAGCGGACTAAGAGAAGCTGCCTCTATCCTTCGTGCCTCGGAGGAAAGGGCTGATGGGAACAACGATCCCAAAAAGTGCTCACAGAAGAACTTAAAACAATGCGTCGACAGCCTCGTGGGTCTGTTCAAAGAGCCCGATATATCCTTTGGAAGCTTCGACTTCGTGTTTGATCCATTCACAACAGAGGACCCCGCGGCAGTAGGTTTCATGAGGGTTGCCTTTGAGAAGTCCAGGGCCGAAGCTCTAGAGAACGGTCTGAAACAAGAATCCAGGCGACTCCAACAGTTGTCTGATCAACAATCCGAAGATCTGCATTTCTATGCCATGTTATCTCGGGAACAAATGCTCCAGATACAACAGGTAAGTGACGATGACAAGAGCAAGTTAGCGATTTTATGCAAAAAATTTGGTTTAAAATTAATGGGATTCGATAGCGTATGTGCTCTTGGTAGCTCCTTGATTAGTAGCATTTCTACTGCTAGGAGAGCCTGGAATAGGCGATATCGGACTAAGCATTATAAATTGTGATCTTCATGATGTACCAATTTTTGACACCAAAATGCCTAGGTTATCAAGCATGTAGTAGTATGCCATGTTTAGCTATAGACCTTCAAATAGGTGGAAATAGGTTCCTTGTACTCTTTTTTTTGATTGATCATCTTGTAGTGTACACTAGTGTAACTGTTCCATTCTTTTTATAGTGGTATGAACAATAAAATCTTTTGCATGCATATGTAATGTAGGAATTCAACTCAAGTCTTCTTATGAATGCAGAATGCATATTTTCTACTTGCAAAAATATTGTGTATGTTGTGATCTGCTAACTCAAGCATTGTCTGTGAGGCCTATTCTGCATTTATGAACCATTGTTGCTTGTTATAACTTGCCTTTGTTATATTATGAAAGTAGTTCAATTGAATTGATGACAATGAACTTAGTTCTTGGGCTTTATGGCATGTGTTGAGAATTTTGGTGGAATGAGAGAAAAAATTATTAGGGAGTCTTGGCCAATATTTGTAGGACTACGAAGAACGTAAATGACATCTCTACCCTAGAAAGAAATAGAAAATACATTAATTCATGAAGGAAGCATAGGAAACTAATTTATTCTTCAATACGTCACCGCAATATGGAATTCAAGTCTAGTTTGGAGAGAGAGTGAGAAAGAAGAAAATGGGGACCATACAAAAATAAAGTCCAGACTTCGTCACCGAAGAACTCGGGAAGAAAAGTAAAGAAAATATCTAAAAATGATGGACTTGGAATTGCGAGAACTCACATAAGAAAATTGAAGAAACATCTCAAGAAAAATGGGTTTGGAACTACGAGAACTCCCGGAAGAAAAACTAGGAAAATAAAAAGCTTGGCTCCAAAAACGGAGAACTACCAAAGGAAAATCAGTTGAAGAAAGTTGGACTCCAAAAGTAGAGAACTCCCAAAAGAAAATTATTTGAAGAAAGCTGGAACCGAAAGCGGAGTACTAAAAAAAACACAAAGAAAGCTGGGTTCCGAAAGACCAGAACTTCCATAAAGAAAAAGAAAGGGGCTCCACAACAGAAGAAATTCTGAAAGAAACATTCAAGAAATGAACCAGGCTCGAAAAACGAGAAACTGGAAAACAAAATCTAAGTGGATAGGGGTTCTTTCCGAAAGACGAATTTTTTTGAAAGAAAATATTGAAATTGGGTCGGGGCTCTCGCTAAAACAAGAAATCCCGAAAGATGACCAAAAGAAAGAAGGCTTTACTTATTGAATAAATCTTGAATGTTGGAACTACACGTACGGAAGAAATCCAAAAAGAAAAAAGAAAATGTGATGGGCAGCTAGGGTTAGGTTTAGATTTTGTAAGTAGACAGAGATGGTTCTAATACACCACGTAGAGTGGGAATAATTTCATATTGTTATTGAAGGATTACATATATATTGGAGGAGGGCTAGCCTCCTTATTCTCTATCCGATGTCGGACTAAAGTCCATAACTAATATACGACTAATACTCTTGACAGTGTCTAAAGTATAATTTGTGCTAGGAATAACCAATATGTAAGTTTGATATGTCAGCTTATTTAGAATAATGAACTAGCTTGGTTTCAATATAATGGGAGAGTAGAGTTGTATTATCGGCATGTGTTGGTGCCATTAAGGGTTTGAGCTCATATTTTGAAGCTTCAAGTATGAACAAATCTACTTGTATTAGGAACTCTTGTAGATTGTAACTTATTATGAAGTCATGAGGAGTAGACATAGAAATTATTGAAGTATTTCTTAATTGACAAAATAAAAGAGGATGTTTATTTGTGTAGAGTTCAGGATGTTGGGCAATCAAGAGGGGTTTGAAAATGAAAGAAATTTTATGATGTGGTTATAAGATGAGCACTATTTATAAGTTGGCGGCCTACCTCTATAGATTTAGGGTTTCGGAATTTTGAGATAATGAAAAGTGAGAAAGTTGTAGGACCCTATAATATTCTTATCGAGGTTTGAAATTTTCGGAGATACAGAGTTTTATGGTTGTCTAATTTATACGACGAATATATATGGACTAGAAAATGCATGATGAATGTAGAGTTTGGATACCTATTTAAAAGTCGTAATAACCTCTTGTGAGTTAATAGAGATAACAAGATAGTTTCTTGTGGATACTTGATAGTAGAGAGACTGAGAGAGACTAGGTCGGCTATTACGCAAATATTACTTTTCTCTGCCCAAATTAGGTTTAGCTTGTTGGGAACGCTGTGTGATCCGAACTGGACTTGGCCCATGACGTACAATATTGACTGAGAGAATTTTTATGTAAGGCCTGAACCAATTCCAATTATGTACACCTCATGATCGCACATTCTACCCGATGTGGGGACTAAATTACCAACTCCATTGTCACTTCCTTTAGCGCCCAACCAAAACTCCCTTCCGGAAACGAGACACAATCCAACATAGCCCCATCTCTACATTCCCTGAATTTTCTCCTGTTATTGCAATAAATCGTTTCAATCTTCAGCTTCTATACGACCTTTCAAATGATTATGTACAAAAATTATTTGGATGCTAGATCTTCTTGTATAGTAGACCTGTAACTCATGTTTTAGCACATTAGATCTTTGTTTTCTTATTCTTTTCTTCTCTCTTTTTTTCTCTTTAATTTTTCTGGTTTTGTTTTCTTGAAAGTGTCATGCATGAATATTTTTCGGGTTTTTTTTTTGTCACCTTACACTTGTCCCTATAATCTGTTTGCTTTGTAAGAATTATCTGTAATCTTTGCAATCCTTGTTTTGAATGACTGTAAAACTTGTAAGTTTGGAAGATGTGCATTTTGGATGATTTATAGGAGCTTTGGGTATATAGCAATTGTAGTAGTCAAGTTATGAATTATGATTGAATTTAAGATGGGTTGGTCTTCAACTCTAAAAAAAAGCTAACCATGGATCAAACCATTGTTATTTCTCCTACATTATTGTTGGTCTACATTCTATCAGATCTAGCTTATATATATATATATATATATATATATATATATATAGAGGATGAGGGAGGTGAGGTGCCACCCTATGGAGGGTGTCTACTTGTCACCCCCCACATGCTATCATCATGCACCCATGTGCTTGATGATAGCATGGGGGGGTGACAAGTAGACACCCTCCCATGAGGTGCCACCCTACCTCCCTTATTCTCTCTCTCTCTCTCTCTCTCTATATATATATATATATATATATATATATATATATGTGTGGAAGCGGATCAAAAGTCCTCCTTAGAAAACTCCCTAAAAATTCCCCTCACTCTAATTCGTAATATTAATGTTAATATTAATGTTAATGTTAATATTAATTTTTTTTATTTTTTTATATTAATGTTAATGTTAATATTAATTTTAATGTTAAGTTTAATGTTAATTTTAGTATTTAATGTTAATATTAACATTAATATTAACATTAAATTACGGATTAGAGTGAGGGGGGTTTTTAGGAGGTTTTCTAGGGGAGCTTTTGATCCGCTTCCTATATATATATATATATATATATATATATATATATATATATATAGGGTCCAGATCCCTGCGTGGGGGCAGAATGAGGCGTCCGTGTAGCAAACTCAGTGCACGGTCGTCGTGCGACGGATCGGGGAATCGGCACCATTCGCCTACGGGTATAAGCGACAGGCCGACCACGCGGCCCGTCGTGCGGCGCTGCTGAGGGCGACGAGAAGACGTCCGCCATAAACGATCGCATGCTCGATCGTAAGGGCGTCGGTGATCGTCGCCAATATGCGCGTCGTGCGCATAGAACGGGCGGCTGGGCGGAATCAGTAGTTGCAGGCGACAAGGAATCAGTGGCCGTCGTACGGGCGGTCACCCTTAGTCGTCGAGGGCGTCTCTTCGGCGTCGTGGGCAAAGTGAGGTGTTGAGTAACTACCGTCGAAAGACGGTGTGCTGCCGAGCGGAGCTCTGGAGCGCGCGGAGTGCGCGGGGTGCGTGTGCACGGCGATGATGACAAGGCCAACGGACTACGTCAGCACTCCAAAAGTCGTTCCATACGACAGGCCAAGAATCGTGTGCGTGGGACACACGATTATACTGAGCCCGCACGCGTTGGAAAAAAATATATATATATAGGGTCCAGATCGAAAACCTTGTGGGGGAGCCCTGCGGAAGTCATGTCCGCCTCTCGACTGTTGGATCGAGCGGGCCTCTCCCGATGGGAGGCGGGGCTTCGGCGAGGCTCCCTAGGGAGATGTTGATCCGGACCTATAAAACATAGGGTGATTCCATAATACAAAACCAACATGCTAGTTTTGGAGTGTAACGCACATTTTATAGGTTATTATTAGAAAGACTAAATGACACTTGCTTTAATTCTTCTAATTTTTATCAAGATTAATTAGAAAGACCGTCTTAATTATTATAAATTTATTATTATATTAGTAGGGTCATCTTTTATATATGTATGAAAGAGATTGCGTATTTTTTTAGATGTCAAATTGTATGTGTCACACTTGATTCTGATCATACATATATATTATTTTATTCTAATTTTTACTAAGACTACTTAAAGAAGTCCAAAAGACAATTCTTGTAATTATGTAGTTGTCCTTGTTAACTTTAATGAATAATTTTATTTAGTAAACACATACAAGGATATATTTGGAAGGAAAAATGCTGCGGTGAAGCTAAACTTTTCTCATTATTATGTCCATAATAGTATATATTTTTAGCTAATATTTCAATTGTTGGTTTGGAATTTTCTAGTTCACTTTCATGCATGAATATTCTCATTATATTATGTTGTATGCATGAGATTCTCACTAATTTGCTGAAAATTTCACTTAGGGGAACTATTTTCTTTCTTCCCTTTGCATATTAAATTCTTTTCATTGGTATACTCGAAATCTTTCTCATTATCACAGTGGATCCTCAAAAAAAACACGGGTTGTATCGAATAAAGTATATACTTCGACTTTCGTGTGCTAGAACTTTGGCTAGTGGAGCTGGGTTGGGCTGGCCCACCCAAATTCTTTTTATTATTTTTTCATATATGTATCTTATTTTATTTTGGTATTTTTTTTTTTTATGTGAATGAGTCCACACTTAGTCCATCCTAGTCCTCTCCAGTCCATCCAAACTCGAATTTCTGGTTCCGTCCTTGCGCATGCTTCTCTAACATTAGTAGCTTGACTAGTGAACTGGATGAACCGACTCGTTTGGTTCAAGGAAAGGAAAGGAAATTGATTTTTTGATATTTTCCAAAATATAGTTTCAATCAATGAATCATTGGGCGGGTGGGAGGAACCATTTCTTCCTTTATTTTTCTTACTCTTGGGAATCAATTTTCTTTCTTCTTCATTTCCTTACAAAGGAAAAGAATCATTTTCCTTTTCCAATGTTCTGATTCCGCGAACCAAACGTGGCCTAAGATTGTTTGATCATCTATCTGGCAAGCTGTATTAATGCATCATTAATTTGGTCGAGGAAAAAATGCATTGGCCAAACATGAAAGCAAAGCACATAAACATCGACTTGAACATCTACATTTGGGCCTCGTTTTGGTTCATGGAAGGGAAATCAATTCCTATAAATTTAATGGAGATAGGAAAGTAGGATTCATGTCATATCCTCTTCTTCTTTTTTTTTTTTTCTTTTTTTTTCTGTGTATGGTATAACAAGAAAAACATTTAGGGTCTGCTTGGTAATGGTGTTTTCACCGGCTTTGAGGTATATTTAAACCGACCGTTTATGAAAACATATGCTTGTTAATTTTTTTTGAGCCACTGGATTTGATCGGCTCAAAAATCACCCAAAATCGGTGTAATGTATTTTTGGGTGGCTTTATTAACACCCCAAATCGGTGGATTTTGGGTGGCTTTATTATTTTATTCCATTTATATCCTCGTCAAAAAATATATAAATATAATTACTAATAACTAAACCTTTTTTTTCTTCTTCTGTGTTTCTCTTTCTTTCCTTTCCGCAGCGGCTGCTCTCTTTTTTTTCCGACTGAAGTAAAATCCAGGAACTTGTCTTGTACTTGTCCTTGGAGCTCCATTGGGTGCATAGTTGTTTTCTGAGACAAGAATGCGGAATTTTTTTTTTTTTTTTTTGATGCATGGATTACCTTCACGTCCATAAATCCATATTTTTATCAAAAATATCTTTTATTTATATATGGACATAAATGTAATTTTATTATTATAGAAAACTTTCAGAGCCGCTGGTTAATGAATTACAAAGCATGTATTGGACTGGTTTAAAAGCCGCTACTTAAAATCACTAAAAATCGGACCCCTCATAACCGTTCATTTCCGCTATTCTAAAAATACCTCATAACCGCTACCCCCATAATTGTCAAGCAGACCCTTAAGACTATTTGATTTCCCATGAGAGTTAATTGGTAAAATTTGCTATTATTCTTGTCATAATTTTTGGTTAACGGAAAAGGAGGATGAAAATGAATCTCATAGATTCTAAGAGAAACTATTTTTCCTCTATTTTCTTTTTTTCAGTCAGAAAAAATGCTTCCAAGTTTGTGGCTACCAAATAAAAAGAAAAAGAAAACAAGTTTCATTTTTTGGTTCCTTAAATCTGAGAACCAAACGAGAACTTGCAGTGGCAGTAACGGAAAAGTCATTTCCCTATGAAAGGAGCCTTTTTTGTGAATTCTGGAACTGTCAAAATTTTAACAGTTATATTTGACAGTCCTTCAAATATAGGACTAACAAAATTTTAACAGTCCTCTGAAAATTCAGATCTGTCGGCCTATATAAAATCATGACTACCAAAATTTTGACAGTTTTGAAATAACAAAGACCGTCAAAAAGTACAGTTTCGTTGACACTTTTTTAGTGCTTTTATCAATGGCATTAATATATTAATATAATGTTATAGAAGACCATGTTTGACACTACTTGGAAGTCATTATAGAAAGCCTTGGTTGCAGATGAAGTGGAGTAAAGAAGTATGTATCACAAGAATTATATATTGGTGGCAGCAGAAGACCAAATTGTAGAAAGCCCTGTTTGGTTGTGTGTTTAAACTCAGTTTTCTGAGTTTAAACGACAATGATGACAAAAAATGCGTTTGGTTATGTACACTCCAAAAACAGCTTTCCCAATTTTTTTTTCAAACTAAACGTTTAAACTCTGTTTTGGGAAAGCAACTGAAACCTGTTTTCTCAAACAAAATTTCTAAAGTTTCCAGTGGGCCCCACCCCCCAACCCCTCTCTCCCACGATTTTTCTCTCTCCTCTCTTTCTTTTTCCAAAAATTTTCCAGGCTCCCTCCTCCAGAGAACTTTTTCTCGAAGCCAAGGCGTCAACGGAGGAGGAGCTCGACTGCCTCGACCTCCGGTGCGGTGGCAGATGCGTAGGCGGAGGAGGAGCTCGGGTGTGGTGGCGGCGGAGGAGCTCGCCTCGTCTTCGTCGACCTAGGGCTAGGGTTAGGGTCGACGGAGGAGGAGCTCGACCGCCGGATCGGCTTCGACGCCGACGACTCCCTACGCAGGAGGAGCTTCGACGGAGGAGGAGGAGGAGCTTCGACGCCGGCGACAGCCTCCTCCTCCTCCCCCCCGTCCTAACTGCTTCGTCACTCACTTCCCCCCCCCTGTCTGACGGAGGAGGAGCTTCGACGCCGGCGACAGCCTCCTCCTCCCCCCGGATCGGCTTTGACGCCGGCGACAGCCTCCTCCTCCCCCCCCCCCCTGTCCCATCTGCTTCGACGTTGGCGACAGCCTCCTCCCCCTCCGACGCAGGCGACGGGGGCGAAGCTCCTCCTCCTCCGGCTGCGGCGGCTGCTCCTCGCGCTCGACTCCGGAGGTGGCGGAGGAGGAGCTCGACCCCTCACCGTGCCTCGATCTCGTGCTCGACCCCTCACCGTGTCAGATCTGTGGTGGACACACAAAAATGCCGGATACAAAATAATATGGACACAATGAAAAAAAATACTTTATAAAAATATTTTACCAAACAGATTTTTTATTTTTTGTTTAAAAAAACCATTTTCTAAATAAAACTAACCAAACGCAAACTTAGAATCTCTATACTCAGAAAACAGTTTTATAACTTACTCTCAGAAAACTGTTTTCAGAAAAAAATTTCAGAAAACATATAATGTTGGAGAAGAACATTTTTGGAAGTTCCACAGTGAAGCCTATAAATTTTTGTATTATACATAAGATAAGATTTGTCACACAATAATTTATTAGTTAGCTAGGTTATTAATTTGTAGAACATATGTGTTTAAAGATATTATTTCATGTATATTTATTAATGCCAATACATACTGAGCATTCGGTTAATTTGATTTTTTCCGAACCGAATAACCGAAAATAGAATAAGTAAAACCGAAATTGAATTGAAATTGCCCATAACCGAATCAAACCGAACCGAATGAAATCGGTTCGATTTTCGGTTTATTCGATTTTTTTGTTTATTTGCACTTTTTTTTAGTAATATATATAGTAACTAAATATATCTAGAGATATTTAGTATATATCTATAGTATATACATACATTTTTTTTCCATATATATATGTATATATATATATATATATATCTATATATATATATATATATATATATATATATATATATATATATAAATAAACTAAATTTTCTTATTTGATTTTTGGATTGAAACCGAAACTGAACCATTTTTAAAAAAAAAACGAACCGAATTATTCGGTTCGATTTTCGGTCCAAAACTGAATAATGCTCACCCCTAGTTAGAAAATCTTTATCATACTAATTTAGTCTTTATATATTTATTGTTTGTTCCAATAAAATTTTTAATTCAAGGATGGTACTCCGAGAATACCAATATCATGAAAAACTTCAATCTTAAGGGCTCGTTTGGATCAAGTTTTTGGATTCCTAGGAATAGATTTTCAATTCCTTTCCCATGGGAAAGGAATTCAACATTCCCATACCCATGTTTGGTTAGGTTGGGAGTAGGTAGTTCAAAATTTTTAAAAATTTTATTTTCATGTTTGGTTCACACATGGATAGGAATCTTAATTTATTTAGTTTTACTTTAATACCCTTTCACTAATTTCATGATGATTCACATGTTTGGGATAGGAGTTGAAAATTTGAAAATAAAGAGAGGGTATAACCGTCCAAACAAAATAGTCAAACATCATTCCTAGGAAAGCAAATCTATTCCCAAGGGGGGGGCTTGGGAATAGCTTTCCCACATCCATGGGAATAGCTTTCCCACATAACCCTCTCCTATTCCCTCAGGCCTCGTTTGGTTCGCGGAATGGAAGGGAAAGGAAATCAATTCCTTGTCATTTCCTTTCCTTTGGGAAACTTTAATTCATATTGATTTTCCTTTCCTATGTTTGGCAATGCCAAAGAATTTGGAAAGGAAAGTGAATACTTCAATGTGGGAAAGTGATTCCTTCCTTAGATGGATGGAATCACTTTCCTCCCTAATTTCCCTTCTATTGGGAATCACTTTCCTTTCCTTCTCAATTCCTTGGGCACCCAAACATAGAAAAGTAATCACTTTCCTTTCCCAACCGGAAGATTCCGCGAACCAAACGAGGCCTAAGAGCATCTCCAACCCTATTGTCTTGTTAAGTGTTGTGAGTCTTAGGTGGCTCCTATGTGGCATGAGCCACAAGACAATGTCTTGTTTATGTGACAAAATTATATCTCAAAAGACAATGAGATAGAAAAACTCTCTCCAATGCAAAAGTATTGAGAAGACAATAAAAAGTATTTTTTTCAACTTCCAAGGCAACTTTTAAGACAACTACTCATCTTCTTTCTTTTTTCTAATATTTTTTATTCATAATTGATGACATGGAAGAGAAGACATTGTCAAGTGCATTGTCTAGAATAAGACAATCAACTTCACAATGTCTTCTTTAATTTTTGCCACATAACTTGACAATTGCATTGGAGAAGAACTTTTGAATAAAATTTTGTCATTCCTATGTGGCATTAACTTTTTTCCAAAGTCACAATAGGGTTGGAGATGCTCTAAGGTAGTCCGAGATACATAGTTCCGAGATGAGAACAAAAAAAAAAAAAACTACTCTAGATAGATGGTTCTCCAAGAGACGTGTTGCTGGTAATTAATTTTGTATGTTTCTTTTATAAATTTTGTATTAATTATTAGATAGTAGAAAAATTAAATTATGTTTATAGAAAAATGTTGTTTCATGAAATTTTATTAAATGTTAGAGGTCATTAATTTGGAGAGATCATACTGTATAAAGAAAATGATGGATGTATGCCTGGACCAATGTTTAAAATTAGACCGGAGATCGATCCGGTCAAGACACTGGATTAGGTCAAACCGGTCCAACCAATATATTAACACTGGTTGAACCAATTATATAAGCTTATAATCTTACATTGAATATATTACGTAGTACACAACTACATATATATTACTTAGAAGTTTTGCATGTTTACCATAGTAGAATTAGTTAAAAGCAAAGATATTAACTTTGAGGCCACATTTGGTTCGTGGAATTGGAGCATTGGAAAATGAAAGTGATTCATTTTCTTTGTTTGGATGCCAAAGAAAATGATGAGGAGATGAATTTGATTTCCAAATGGAGGAAAAATATGGGAAAAAGTGGTTCCTCCAACCAACCAAATGATTCTTTTTTTTTTCCCATCTAAGAATTCACTTTTCATCTCAATTTCTTTAGTTTTTCCAAACAATGGAGAAAAAAAAAATTTATTGGAATTACAATTTTTCAATGAAAAAAAATATATCATAGAATCAATTTCCTTTCCTTTCCTTTCCACGAACCAAACGAGGCCTGATTGCATGTAAAGTCCAAAATAAAAGTCAAAAATCTGGATCAAACCGGTTCAAAATCCAATTGGGTTAGACGGTTTGGTGGCCTGACACTGGGTTACGTCAAACCGGTCCAACCAATGGATTAACACGGGTTGAACCAACTATATAGGCTTACAATCTTACATTGAATATATTACATAGTACACAACTACATATATACTACTTAGAAAGTTTGTATGTTTACCATAATAGAATTAGTTAAGAAGCAAACATATTAACTTTGATTGCACGCAAAAGTCCAAAACAAAAGTCAAAAGTCAGGATCAAACCGATTCAAACCCAACTAGGCCGGACAGTTTGGTGGCCTGACCGGCCGGGTCAATTGGGTTGACCGAATTTTTGGAAAAATAAATAGTGTGCCGACATTAAACTAGCCCTCCCAAAAAAAAAACTATTTCACTGATTTTAAAACACTGACAAGGACAGTACTTGAACAAATTCAATATTATACTTGATGTGTGCATCTCCCCCTAACATATAAAATCAAAGATTTTGGATCTATGTATTTATTATTCAACGAGATGGCCAACATGTCATTCCTGCCAAACCCTGAATTATCTTTTGCTTAATAGAATGACAGCTAATATGAAGATAGTTAGGTCCATGCACACCGTTCTCCCGTGCCATGTGAAACAACAGTGAGGTCAACTTAAGCCTACTATAGAAGAGAGCTTGAGGTGAAGATTGAGTTGTGGAGAGAGAGAGAGAGAGAGAGAGAGAGAGAGAGAGAGAGGAGTGACAATGTTGTTGGAGCTGAAGAAGAAGAGCACAAGGATGAGGAGGAACCAGAGGGTGGTGGTGCTGCTGGTGCTGGCGCTGGCCGCGGCGGTGCTCGGGGTGATGCTGCTCCACAAGCTGAGGGAGGGGCGCGTCTCGGCCCTCCTCCTCCAGGACCGGGACCGACATGTCGTCAAGCTCCAGCTCGTCGTACAGGTAAAACCTCCAGGACCGTTTCTGAGCATGTGCAGGCTGTACGATCGTATATGATCTGAAAAACCGTAAAAGTCGTTAGAACAATTGAACCTTTTATTTAGTATTTGTACCGAACTCTTAGAATGTCAGAAACGGTCCTACTAAACCATTCAAAAAAAGACGTTTCTGTCACACAAAAAGTAGACTGACTATCCAAATTATGTAGGTTTTTAAAAGAGCAAAGCTTGGATTGATGGTTAAATGATATCATCTGACTTACAATTAATGATTATTATGATGTAATATAATGCCCAAGGTGCCAGGTTTAACAGTACCTACTGCACTTGAAACACTAGCAAGAGGCTATTCTATGGATCTAAGATGATCCATGGTTTAAAGTATCTGCCGATACCGATACGGTTTGGCATATCCTGATCCGATACCAACCGATACCCGATACCAACATTGGGGATCTTTATTTCGGTCAATTCGGCAAAAAAAAAAAAAATTAAACGAAAAAGACAAATCAGCAAGGATTTAAAGCATAATAAGGTTGTAAAAGCATGTAAAAGAAGAAAATTAATCTATTGTTATATATCCAGTATAAGCAATTAAACCTAACCTGCAGAAAAGACCAACCCTCTTATTGGAACTAATAACTATCACATTCTAAATCACAGGTGCTGATCATTCAAATATATGATATTATGTTCAATCGATATATTTCTGACCTTATATATCCACCATATTGTTATATATCCAGTATAAGCAGTTAAACCTAGAGAGAGTAGCAATACTTTGTTCATTATAATGTTCTCTCTTCAATAAAGTGTTTCACTGTGGATCCTCAACCGTTGAGGAAATTATTTCCAAGATGAGAGGGTTATTGGACAGATACGATACCTCTTTCTATTTCAAAGGACATGAGCTTAGGTACTTAACATTGAAATTGTAAATGATTACATGTATATGTTGGATTGTAGATGTAACTGAAGAGTATTTACGCGGCTGACATATAAGTTATATCTAACTGGATGATTCCTTCTTTTGTTTCTTGAGCAGAGAGAAAGGGAGAAATCCAGAGAGATGAAGAGGAAGCTCGAAGACAGGAGAGACAAGATTTCCGTATTGAAAAACCAAAAGGTGGAGCTAGCCAACAAGCTTTCGGAATCAAAAGAAATGGTAGATCACCTCCAAACGATACAAGATGAGATGGAGGCAACCCTCAGTGAGAAGCAGAACCAAATCAACATGCTGTCAGAAAAAAACGAGCAGTCCGTCGCAACAAACCTGCAAGTAGCAGCTCTGACCGAACTCGTGAAGCAGAAAGAAGCTGAAGTAGAAGAACTGAAGCAACGACTCATGAAGCTAACTCCAACGCAGAACAACCCAACTGCACAAGAAGAAATCAAGGAAAGAGGCATTAGTAAGGCAAATGAAGGTACACAGCAGGAAGGAATTCCTACAGAAGGAAAATGGGTGAATTTTCGGACCAATGCAGACGATGAAGGCTTCAAAGCTCAAGGCGAAGTTTCACAAGGTCAGCAAAACAAAAATCCCACAAATTTTCAAGATAACGAAAACTCAGAAGAGGGACATGAAATGAATCAAGTAAACACCCCAGAGATTAAGGAACAGAGTGAAGTGCCTAAAGATGATCAAAGGAAAACAAGCGAAATAAAGGAAAAAGAAAAAGAGAATGCTAAAGATGAAATGAGTCAAGTAAGCACCACAGAGATTCAAGAACACGATGAAACGCCTAAAAACGACGAAGGAAAAGCAGATAGAGTGGATGAAAAAGAAAAAGAGGACGCGAGAGATGGCAAGCTAGAAGCAAGTGATAGAAACACGCCTGAGAAACTAGAAAAAATTGACAGTTCCCAAGATGGCAACGAGAAACAAGTAGTTCCTGAAGAAATGAAGATGGCTGGTGAGGGTGGAGAGACTAGAAGACATGGACGTCGAAGTAAGAAGAGAACGAAGAGAAGAAGAAAATCAAATTCAAGAGGGTGGAACTTGGAGAGGAAGAGGGATGGGAACTTGGGTAAAGCTCAAAAAGACGAGAATTTGAGTAAAAATCAGGATAATGCCACAAATATCTTAGTAGAAGGTGACGAGGGTTTGAAGAGGGAAAGCCAAATCAATTCTGAAGGTAACACGGAAGCTAGAGAAGAAGAGCAGATACCAGATATTCAAAACCAAGGAGACGACAGTGAGAAGCAGAATGAATCAGTTTCCAACGCCACGGTTCCTGATGATACACCAGTTGATGAGGGTATGAAGACCGAAGAAGAGCAAACCAACTCTGAAGTCAAGCCAGAAGTTGCAACAGAAGAAAGAGTAGACGACAATAACCAGCAAGTATCGAATACTGAAAACCAACAAGGTGCAGAAAGTGTCGAGGGCAGCGGAGGAGACGGCGGTAAACAGAATGACACTCCTTTAGAAGAGGTTTTGAAGACGGAAGCTACAGAAGAGAGACCAGATGATAGTAATCAGCAGCTACCAAATACTCAAAACCAAGGTGTCAACAGAATCATAATGGAGGAAGGCAAGAAGGTAAAATCTACAGAAGGGAAGTCAGAAGTGTCTGAGAATCTCCACAATGATGCTGATGATAATAGCAGCGATGAGAAGGTTGTAGATACCGCAGATTTCGTCCAGGACAAGGAGAGTGGTGCAGAGATGCAGGTTGAGGTCACAAAGGAAGAAGAAGATGCCAAAACCACATCAAACATGGAACAAGCTGAGATTCAGAGCCAAATATCCCAAAATACAATAGATACAACTTGGGAGTCCAGTGTAGGTGAGTTAAAAGAAGCGGAAGGCGTAGAGCTTACAGACGACGAAGAGAACCAGAACAGCGAAGACAGCATAGCATGAAGATCCAGATGTTTTCGAAAATATCATGAAGAATTTAATAATACTACTGGTGAATCTAGTTTAATGTGCATACTTCTCTTAGCTACAATTGGTAGACAAATGAAAGATGTTGAATACATGTATATGCTAATTCACATGGCATTCAGTCATGTAAAATTAAACTTACAGAAAATGCAGAGAACAAGAACAACAAAGGCTTTATTGTTAGATACCAAAATGTGTTCTGAAAATATTATAAAGGATCTATAATACCAAGGATGAATCTAGTTTAATGTGCATATTTTTCTTACGCATAACTGGTAGAAAGAAATATTTGATATGTAAAGAAGTCAATGAACTACATGTTTCAAATGAGAGCAAAGAATGTACGAAAATACATAAATGCTTGCATTGTCAATGGTGCTAAAATTATGTGTTGTTCTACAAGACATGAGACCGTGAGTACATGGGCAACAATCTAATTCCAATGTAAGCAAGTTACAAGAATAGGCTCAAATCAATGTGATTTTAACCCAATTTTTACCTTTCCTTAAGGAACTTCTTGATATTACAGCAAGGTGCCTGAGACATTTGGAATACAATTACGGATTATCAAAAACCATTAACTAGAAAACATGGGGCTTTAATGTTATTGATGTTTGGTAAAGAAAACACAATAGAAATAATAGACAAACATCAATTGGGAGGCTGTCACGAGAGAGAACTTGAAATATGGTGGTTTTTCTAAGGTTTGTAGTATCGGAATCGGACTCTTCCTATATGAGTATCAGGCCAATATTGGTAGTTTCGAATCGGAGTATTGAATTTTTTGGTATCAGAAAGAAAATAGGTATAAAATTTTAGGAAAAAATATTTTATACATTTGGACATATTATGTACTTCTTGTGTTGTTTCTTACTAGTTTTGAAATTGAATAAAGACCCTTTGCCGATTGGTTTACCTGTGATACGTAAGTTTTCTTGTTTTACATGCTTTTACAATCTTACTATACTTTTACACCCTTATTGATTGGTATTTTTTGTCCAATTTTCTTTGACACTGAAAAAGAGATCCTCAATATTGGTATCAGCCGCATCGGATTGGTATCGAACGTATCGGATCGGTATCGGCCGATACCACAAACTATTACTTTTTTTCATGCACAATAATATGAACTGAGAAGAGGTAGTAAGTTGAATGGTCATAAATTCGGATGGAGAATGCAAAGAAAATTGGATAGAAGACAATATTGCATAGCACACATGCATGATGCATCTGATGCAAGGAATAACATGAAATCATAGAGTTGCAAAAAAAAAAAATGTGATGGACAGATGACAAAGGTAAAAAGACTACAAGTATTACCACCAAATAGTGATTGTTTTAATATTAAATACCACAATTAAAACATCAACCATTGCATAAATTCATCTGAATGCTAATGTATAGTATCTTCACATTATATTATCAGTATCTAATCTAATAACTTTATATCAATTGGAACAAAAAATGTTTTGAATGTTTCGCTATTCTCAAAATGGCATAATTGCCATACTATTTGCCATCTTCATTAATGTAATAATGTGCTTAACAAACTATGGGAAACATCTACCATTTCTACCATTCAGTAACAATCATTAACAAT
Organism: Iris pallida; assembly: GCA_029216955.1. Taxonomy (NCBI): domain Eukaryota; kingdom Viridiplantae; phylum Streptophyta; class Magnoliopsida; order Asparagales; family Iridaceae; genus Iris; species Iris pallida. Next base: position 2,837,853 of record JANAVB010011394.1, read on the forward strand.
AAAACAGATAATACCTGACATTTTGAAGGAGGGTAGATACCCTATCTGGATAAAAATAATTGAATAGGGGAAGGTACTTTTAAAAATATACGACGAAGTAACTGTAATTCTCCTCAAACCACCTTCACATGCAATTGGATAAGTAACAATAAGATTTGTTTTCGTCGGATTTAATCAAATGTTGTCTTCTCTGAAGAATCAGAAATAAGCTTGTCATACATCAAATTACTCACAGAAATTACAAATAGAAATTTCCAGAATCTGCAGTCTGGCGTATGCTACCGAAAACTTGATGGACCATAATAAAGTGACAACCATTTGGGAGATTACCATGTATATCCACATGCTTTATTTCCTGGATTCTAAAGATGGAAATCCAACAGTCTTAACTAATCTAATGATTAGCTGCTGCCACTGCCTGCTTCGCATCTGGTACCGCCTGCAACAAGAATGAACAAGAAGGAAATAAATAAATAAATTATTAATGTTTCACAAAAACACAAGATGTTACAAATATATCATGAAGCAGCTCAAGATTCCGCATTCCAACAACTAACCAATCCCAAGGAACTTGAGAGCTCCTTGGAACACGCTAAGTCAGGAGTAACTTCAATAATAAAGCTAGGTTAACTGCTCATAATTTTAATGCTGCAAGTATTATAAGACCATGTTTATAAAAAAAAAAAAGTATTATAAGATACTTTCTGCTACAGATTGTGAGAGCCTTTCCAAGATATGAGATAGCATTTACTAAGTGATGTTATCGCCTGTTCCATATAAGACGATGTAATTAAATTTGGTGAGTGTGACTACATAGTTTTAAGAAATCACAATACCTCTTCCTTCTTTTCCTTCTTGCCACCACCAAAAGCCTCGAGTCCTCCATAAACTGGCAAGTACGAACTGCAGGAAATTTTATGTCACATGAATTTATGTTACAATTCAAAAACAAATAATTTAAAAACTGTAAGAGAACTTCAACAAATGCAATCATGAAGTACCAATGAAAATAAGGTACTATCTTCTACAAAATCACCAAAGCTGACGGCACCATTATGCCAGGGGCATGTGGCAATAAAATCCTCAGGTCAACTTCGGATGACATTCCAAAAAGAGAGCAGATAAAACTAGGCAATACATGCAGAGCAAAATAAAAGACATCGTTCCCTGCTAAACGTTTTCAGAATAGTTGTATCGACAAACTTTTTGTAATAAAAACTGAGATGTATCTTTGAGAGAAGATGCTCGATTTAATAATTGTAGAGACTGGACTGCATGTTTTCATGGATAATTGGCCATTGCTCATAGAAATTCATTCCATATCAATGATCAGAAGGAATTAACTCGAATAGTACTGATGTAGAGTAGGTACAATCTTTTCCAACCGTCCAATCAAGTTCCAGCCAACCAAGAATGGTGCATATTTTAGTTATGATCTTCACCCTTATCCTATGTGTTTGGATGATTTGGCAAAATTTCCTTACAAGTAAGAAAATAACAAACAAGCTTCCGTCAGAAGACCTTTTTTAAAATCAAGAAGTGATGTTACATTAATTATAGCAGTCTCGTGTTTAGTAGTGATCCTGCAGTGATTGCTATAGCTAACATTACTAATGAAACAGGCTTGCATATTTTAAAATTGAAATACAAAAACTGACCTTAATTGAGACAACTAGAGTTTAAATTTTACACTAAGGAAGGGCCTGCATACAAACAAACACTTGAAGGATTTTACCTGAAGCAATGCTACAAAAACTGGAATGATCTTCACATCAATTATACAATAACACATCTTCAAGAATTTTCAAGGGTTTATATGGTCAGTACATGAATTACGGGTTTTTTGCATATAAGTCCCTTAAATCTACTCTACTTTCAAATAAATCCACTAAATGTTGTTAATTGCTTCAAAGTTCCCTAAATCATCCAAAAAACCAAAAACTTTGGCAGAGAAATTTAACAAATTTTGGTGCCAATTTCTATGGATTTCGTCATAATTTCCATCTGGGCTTTTCATGATTTCATCTTCTTGTAAAAAAGTTGTCTTCTTTCCGAATCCATGCATCTTGCAGGTAGTTCTAAGCAGCCGCGTGGCTTGAGAGCACCGTCGGGCCCTCGGGCTCCCGCCGCAGTCCTCCAAGAAGAAGTTCATCTTCATTATAATTTGCTTGGAAGATATGAGTTACTGGGAGGGGTGAGGGAGGAGGGATTGGAGTCGGCGGGATAGGAGGGTTGTGCCGGAAGTTGCGAGACTTAATAGCAAAAAAGGAGAGGGAGGGAACAAAAAGAGAGGAATATGAGGAATGGTTTAAAGTATCGGCCGATACCGATCCGATACGGCCGATAACGATACAGTTTGGCATGTCCCGATCTGATACCGACCGATACCCGATACTGACCGATACCGACATTGGGGGTCTCTTTTCCGATCAATTCGACAAAAAAAAATTAAACGAAAAAGACAAATCAGCAAGGGTTTAAAGCATAATAAGGTTGTAAAAGCATGTCAAAGAAGAAAATCAAACTATTGTATGTAAACCAACCGGTAAGGGTGACTACTATTTCATTTAAAAACTACTAAGAAATAACACTGAAAATACTTAAAATTATGCCTAAATGTATAAAATATATGTTTTTAAATGTAAATAATTTATTAATAATTATTTGTTTTCCGATACCAAAAAATCTGATACTCCGATCCGAAACCGCCAATACTACCGATATCTCCGATACCACTACTCATAGGAATAGTCCGATACCGATTCCGATACCAATACTGTGAACAAAAACTATAGTTCTGTTAAAGTTAACGGAATATTCCTTTTTCAAATGGGTTAGGTAAAGTAGAGGGACTCATAACTCACTTTATTTGGGGACTTTTAAGCAATTAATAAGATTTAGGGGACTTGCTAAATAATATGATAGGTACAAGGGACTTATATGCACACAAAAACGCATAACTAAATTGAAGTCAGGGACAGCAGATGAAAAGGTGTATCAATGCCCAAAATACATGCAAATTATCTCCAAACCAAACTTCCATAGGTCCAAAAGACAACCAGGTTTGAGAATAAAGTTTACATGCTCTTCCTTCCATTTAAGAGAATATATAAATACTTTTTTAATACAATACAAGTTCAAAAGGTGCATCATAAAGGACAGCAATTAGTATCAGAACTCAAGATCACTCTGCCGACCACAGATATATCAAGCATCTTGGTAATTTTTGAAAACACGCAATACCCATATGAAGAAAGCATGACAATTTTCTTGAATATATCAGATGATCAAATTGCAAAAATTAAGCAGTACGCCTTTTCAAGGGGAAAAAAATACTGGAGAATGAAATAAGTCTCTAGGGTCTGATATTGCTATGGAGCTTTGGTTTTGATATAGAGTCAGAGTTGTCAGAGCCAAAAGCGCAGTTAGGCGCCATAAGTCCTTCAGGGCCTAAAGCGCAAAGTGCAAAGGCGAGGTGTGCTTCTAAGAAAAGCAAGGCACATGTATAATCAACATAGGTGAGTAGACTGATGTTAAATTGGAATTATAATGGTCAAGAATAAGATCAATCGCTGTTAGAAAATAAGATTTAAAATTGGAATTATAATAGTGCATTGCAAAGAAAGATACAAAACAATACCTGAAATCAGATTTATGTCCGAGTACAACTGCTTAGAATTTATACTACTAATCAAAAAGCAACAATGCAAATAAACGGTCATTTTTAATCAAGAAGAATTTGGGACAAAGACTATATGCTGATCTTGTACTTGCCTCAACTTTCAAACATTCTGGAACACAAAGTGTGGATTCTCTCATCCTTTTTATAAGATATCCCAGATTCCCAATAAACAAAAGATGGCTCTTAGACATATCTTTGTTATCCATACAAACTTCTCCCTCGTATAGTCTTGCATCATCTTGCAGTTCTGCTAAATTATATTTCTTCTATGCTTCATTGAATATGAATAAAAGGACAGACATTAAAGACATATGGGATAAGAAGGATTTCAAAAATGGGGGACAGATGCAGTATGGTTATCCAAGTTGCACCCTTAGAAGACCATCATCATCATCCAAGCCTTTTCCAATCAAAAAATGGGGTAGGCTAGAGTATAGAGATGAAGAATGCTCCATAAGGAATTGACAAAGTTTTTATGACCGGATGTCAACCTGACGTCAAGCCTCTATTTTGTGCCGTCTTCCTATCCAAAGTAGCTATGGATATGAGAGGCTCATCCATAGAACCTAGACAGCCAGTCGACATATAGGATATAGATAATCGTATAATTTTTGAAAGTTTATATGCATGAACTCTCCAACAGTATCCGGAGATAAAAGAGGCTAGCATTAAAGTTGGTGTAGGTGAATAGAGCTCTTCTCTCTGAGATTCTTCCAGAGGGGATTGTAGGAGGTATGAGAACATTATAAAGGAGATAGAAAGGGGTGTGTGTTTTAGTATTATGTTCATCAAATATGAAATACCTATGACAGACAAACATTTCTGCTCAGAATTGTGAGCTAAAACGAGAGTGAAGACGCATGAAGGCGTCAGGCTACTCCCCTGGTCAGGACTAGAATCACAGAGTGGCTTCTCATCCTTACAAACATGGGCAAAGAGTCCAAACATGATGTTCCACCTCGAATGAGAGCGAACATCCTTTGTGGCCGAGCAAGTCATCAGTTGTTCCTTTGAGGCAGTGCAGAATACAAGTCTGTGTTCAAAGTCAAAACTGCACTATCCTTGAAGTCCTGTATAATTTCTAAACCAAGCTTGACCACCAAAGATCAATATAGCACTCTAGCTTGGGTCTCATTTTCGCTGGAGACAAACACCAGAAGTCCCTATTGTGATCATAAAGGTGCACTTCCATCTTTTGATAGTACCCTTTGTCACACCCACTTTTCATTTCAAGGGTATTTTGGTCATTTTGTAATTTTAGATTATTTTATTAATTTATTGAATTCATGTGATGATATATGGTTTGGTTTGTTGTTTGAGTAGTCTTGAGGGGTTTAACTTAGCCAACTATGACTAGAACCCAAATGCCATATTAGAATTAGATTTTTATCTTTTAGTTTTTAATTTAGAATTAATTAGTTATTTTTAGAATGATTTAATAGATTTTTAGCCAATTTCTAGTTAGCCTTTTTAAAGCCTTTTTGGACTTGGGGCTTTATTAGCAACTTAGGGAGCCTAGGCCCATGTGCTAACCTAACCCTAACACCCCCTATAGCTGGCCGGCCATAGGCAGCCCCCCCCTTCTTGTGTTGTAGTTTGTAGCCTCCAAGAGAAAACCCTAGTTTTCCACTCTTCAAAATCCTAACTTTTGCATCCGGACTCCGTTTCTCCACAAACGAAGTCCATTGTGCTTGTAGGAAGGAGAGGATCCTGCTGGAGCATTGCTAGCAAGGTGGTGGAGGCGTTTGCTCGAGGGTACTCGATCGTTGGAGCGCTCGGGGAGTCCTTTGCATTGAGATCTTTGACTCTCAATAGGTAAATCCTATTCTACTATTATTTTTCCTGATTTTTCTTCATGGTAGTGTGCATCTAGGTACCCCTGACCTGTAGGATCAATTTCGTCCAGTTTTGTATTCATTTGGTGTCCGTATCGGACATGTGTCGGTTAATATTTGTAGGTGTTTGATGAAATGTCGCAATGATTTTAATTCTGATTTTTGCTGGATCTATTTATATATTCTGGTAGCCCTATACACGAGGATCACGACCCCATGAGTTTCGACACGAATCGGAATCGTGTCCGTGTCCAAATAGGACACGAACGCGCTGCACGCCAGGCCGCGCGCGTGCCCTGCTGCTCGGGGGTGATTCCTCGACGCACAAGCCACGTGGTCGCGTGAAAATTGACGTGTAGGTGGGGGCCATGACTGAGAACACGCTCCCAAAGTTTCGTGAAGTTTCGTCAAGAAACGAGGGAGAAATCACGTCGGCACTGATCGGCCATACGCGCGCGGGACAGCCGCCGTTGAAACGGCGTTCGCGTGGACACGACACGACCCGTGAACACGATTCAAGGTGTCCAACGTGTAGCCCTATACCTACCCTAGCCTAGACACGAGGTGGGACACACGAGTCCCTAGACTCGTTGACACGCGTGCACGGGGCTGTGCACGCGCGCATACCCGCGCAGACACGCCCTGCGTGCGTGTCAGACACGACACATGGTCGCACGCTAACTCGACCAGTAGGTCGGGGATGTGTACGCCCAGGTGTACGCGAAGTTTCACGAGAGTTAGATCGAAAACGAGCAAGAAATCGGGTTCGCTTCGATTCAGTTCACGCGCGTATCGGATTTTCCCGATATTCGTTCGCTGGACACGATACGGACACTGTTTCGACCCCGGGAATACCCGAGCACGTCCCACGTGCCGATACCGACGTATTTGCCAAGTTTCGTGAGTTAATTTGGAGTATTTTGAGTTTTTGGTCGTTTTGTGAAAATGGGTTTTTTACTTGAAATTGAAATTGAATAATTTTATGATAATTTGATTGCTGGGATTTATTGTGATAATTTCTGAGTTTTTGATCCTTGAACGCTGTTTTAGACTTGTGGGAGTTGACTCTTGGGTTTAATTCATAATTTTTAACCATTTTATGCACTTATGGTGTTTTTACCTATATAATAATTCATATTATGCCTAACTTTGAATATATGTTAGAGTAGGGTGTCGAGGCCTTGATCTCAGATCTGGGAACTCATTCCAGGTTCGAGTTCGACCCTCATTTTCTTATATACATGGTATATGCATATATCTATATATGCCTATATGTATATATATATTTATATAAATAGTTTTCTATTGATTGTAGTATTTTGTACATAGAATAACCTTGTAGACTTATTCTAACCTATTTTCTCAGATTGTGACTCAAAAACCAGCAGCCCTTCGACATCATTCACACACTCACAACCATGCTTCTTTTCATAACTTATATATATGTGTATGTACATGTATATCTATATTACTTGTGATATATATAAATATAGGTAATGTAATAAATTGCTTGTGATATGACTATAGGAAGTGTTGAGACAGATTAGGATCGTCGTAAGGAGCCTAGTTTGGTCGAATTGGCCGACAAGTTTACCAAGTTGACAAAAGTCAACTTTGGGTCAAATTTGATCCAAATCGACTCAAACGAACTCCGAATGACTTGAAAACTTGTGTATGACCTAAAAATTAGTAAACGTACTAGTTGACCTAGAGTTGACCAGGTTTGACCAGAGTTGACCAGATTTGACTAGAGTTGACCAGGTTTGACCAGAGTTGACCAAGGGTTGACTTTGACCTAGAAGGACCTAGAATCATGTAGAATCGCATTGTAGGCATTCCTTATGATATGTTAGACCTTGTTGTGACTTGTGGTTGTTTTAAATTGGTTTACATCACTCCAGTTCAGTTACACATCCTCATCAGCAGCTCAGATTGCCAGGCGAGTACATTCTCTGACCGTTTCATTCTTGCTTGGACGTATTTACTTGTTATAGACTAGTTTACTTGTTGCTGTCACGATATATCACGGATTAGTACTATATGGATCTCTTCATGCGATGTTATCCCCTCGGATAAATCGGATATATTGTGCTCATGTACTTTATCATGTACATCGTCTACTCATTGTATTCGTACTTATTCATGTATACTCATGTGACATTCATGCACACTCATGATCATGTGAGCCTTCATGTATAACCCAGTGTGCATGTGGACTAGCTATCCATGTGACGTACTACTTTCATGTGCAATAACATAACCTGGACAGATCCTTGTGTACTGATTGGGACAGGGGGAGTATTTATTTGGTTATGTGATCTACACCCTTTTCATGTGCAACTCCAAACTAGATTTAAGTCATGTATAACCTAAAAGCCAGTTTACATAACCAGATTGTGCTCTACATCACGTAGTTCAGTTCTCTTATTTTATCATGTATATCTATTTCCATATATCATATTCTCTCTTTTACAGTCTCATTTCTTTATCAGCAGTTCATGTATATTATTCTAAACTCTCCAATTGGACATGTGAGGGCTTAAACTCTAAACTGATATAAAATCCAGGGTCTAAACGCTAATTAGCCCTATCTAGAACTTACGAGACTCAAAGTCGTATTAGGTATCTTGTCCCTGGATCCTATAACTTTCATTTCTTTATTTATTTTGAAATAGAGGGCAACCCAGAACAATATCATCCTCTGACAAGTGACAACCTTACAATAGAGCAATATCTAGAACTTGCAAGACTCAAAGACGTATTAGGTATCTTTTCCCCTGATCCTATAATTTCATTTATTTATTTATTTTGAAATAGAGTGCAACCAACAGAACAAAATCTTCCTATGCCAAGTGACAACCTTCCAATACAACAATATCTAGAATTTGCGAGATTCAAAGACGTATTAGGCATCTTGTCCCATAATCCTATATTTTAATGTATTTATTTATTTTGAAATAGAGGGCAACCAACCACCCAGGGTATCAGGTGAGCAGAATTTGAAATCTACCTCTCTTGCAAGACTGACACAGGTTTCATCTGGAGTTAGAATACTTAACTTAATATGATTTAATATCTAAACCTTTGTCAAGTGAAATAGATGCCATCACGAGCAAGCGAGCACAACACACATATACAGGTCCACATGTAATCTCCAAGGCACGCTAGTATCACAACCTTCCTTGAATTCGCTATATCCACCCACGCACCACGATTTCTATCTAGAACCTGAACTAGAGAGCCACTGAGACCACAAGAACACAAGCAAGTTCATTTGCGCACACAGAGACATGCATTTTTATATAAACTGTGCAAGCCAAAGATTTAGTTGGTTCACAAGTATGTTTGTGTTGTAACCAGGTCCCGTGTCCATGTGGCGCTTAGCTAAACAATAGCAAAGAAGCCTTATACCAAATTCGGACCTGCATCAATCCTCAACCTCCATTTAAGTTATATCAACTGCCATCCTTTCATTCAGTAACAGATATCAGTGAAATCTTCTTTAACTTCCCTGATTTATAATTTGCTTGAATCGTATAGGAAATGAAATGTAGAGAAAATCCATATATTTAAAAAGATGAGGTACCGATTATATTTGTGCATGAATGTATATGACAACCATGGTTGTAGGTTTCGGCCAACATGTCCAACATATCAGCGGATGTCTGGTCAAGACTTGGCAAAATATATCATTTGTCATTCTTAAATATATCGGCAAGACATGTTTGGACCAATCCTATTTACCGGCCGCCACAATTTTTTTAAATATCGACTGAAACTTAATCAGGTTTTTGTTAAGGTTTTTTGAGATAAGAGGTTTTAAGTGTTAAATTATTTAGACTCTTAGTTACTTGTATATTTTAATGCTAAATTACTTGTCCTAAATTATTTAGGTTCCTAAATAATGTCTTTATATTATACTAATTGTCTTAGACTATTAAACTAAATTTTATTTTAGTCATCATCATCATCCAAGCCTTCTCCCAAATGGGGCCGGTCATGGAGTATAAGAATGCTCCATACAAGATATGGCAAAGTATTATGACTCGTTGTCAACCTAATGTTAACCCTCTATGTTGGTGCCAAATTCCTATCCAAGGTAGCTATGAGCATGAGGGGTATGCTATAAAACCTCGGTGGCTAGTTGGCAAGTAAGTAAACTTACCTTTTGGACTACATTTTAAGTTCATGCAACCAAAGAGCACTCTCCAAACTGACCTGGACTATTAAAGACTCTAGGTAATGATAAATTTGCAATAGGAAATTGCATTCATCTCTATAACACATTACGCCAAATATTTCAATGTTAGTAGTTATTTATAGGGTTAATTGCATCAACTACCCCTATGTTTTACATTTATTACACGGAGCACCCCTACTTTGAAACTAATTACACGGACACCCCTATAGTTTCTATTTTCTATAGAAACTAATAACACTGACCACCCCTATGGTTAATAAAATTTATAAAGGAGAAGGTGGTTAGTGTAATTATTTTCGGAATAGGGGTAGTCCCTATAATATTCATGAAACATAGGGGGTGTCAATGTAATTAACCCTTATTTATATTTGGACTTATAGTTGTTATGTTAATTGTTAGTTTTAGGACATTTAGTACACGTAGCAAGGATATTTAGTATGTATAATACACACTTAAGTAGCCTAACATGGACATCCGACATTGTAATGTCCCCAATATCCGACATCTACAACAATGGACATAACTGTAAGATCCATAATTTCATTGAAGAAGAAGATGAAGCATGAGTTCTCCAAGATTTCTATCATTTCAGTGCTAAGTATCAACAAGAGATCTAGGCGGCCACTTAGCGCACCATGAATGAAACACAACACGACAGAGGTACTAAAATTTGTATAGAAGCATTAGCGAAGAGAGGTAAGGCATTCTAGAAACAGGAACTCTAATAAAGGTGGTAAAATAGGTTGCAATTAAACTAGATAATAGCCCATGGTAGGAATAATTGGCAAAGAATAATTCTCAACAAGTTCTCCAAATAGTAGAGCAAGGTTTTGCAATTTACAACTAATGGTGATTGGCAAACCAATTGCAAAAGTCAGTAGAAATAGAGAAGAACTAAATTTAACAGGTATGATAGAAAACAGGTAAAGAATTCCACTGGGGTACTCAACCACCAAAGAATTCGGTGGACACTTAATGCTCACATGATAAGTATTGCTTTTGTATATATAATATATATGATGATAAAGAAGAATTTCAGAGAGTTCCATTCTGTAGCATGTGGTTTACAAATACCGAAACAGAACTCTGGTTGAGAACCTTACGCTTGCTTCCACCCCCACTCATAAGCTAATTGTTATTAAAATAGATAATAAAATAGCAGCATCAAAAATATGTTTAAAACAGTATATTCATTGAGAAAATAACTATACAAGGAGTATCCTTCCAATGTCAAGCCAGAAAACAGACGTACCAGTTCCTAGTTGCAAAAAGAAATCACCAGCTGCGGAAGTAAGCAGATAAATATCTGGACATAAAGCATAAAAAGTAACCTGCAACATCATAATTGAAAATTGGTAAAGTAAAGACTAAGATGCCTGCAGTGAACTAATGTAAGAGCAATCAAGAGTAGTTAGATGTGATAGAGAAAAGGTAACAATATGGCAGTGGCGGAGATTTTGGGGGTGGGGTGGTCGGGGGATAGGGAAGGGGAAAACTGAAGATTACTAAATGAACTTAAAACTCACTGGCTTTGGCAAAGCATAAGGTTCAAGAGGAGCCTTTTCCCAGAGTTGAAGACAGTCGTTAGATGTCTTCAGCCAATCATCCTGGTACCTACCATATAAACCATTACATATGCTTACTCGTGGAAAGTAAAGTAACACAAGTTTGCAAGATTTAAGAGAGAAACATTAACATTGTCAGTACAACGCATACCCAACAAGTATCAATGGCAGTGCTGCTACTGTTGGTCTGCAACGTTGATAGCACTTCTGTTCTGATTCCGAATTACATATTTCGTTTAGCCTCCGTTGTGAAGACTCGTCAATTCTAGCTCCATCTAAAAATAAATAAATGGTATGTCCCTCATCTTGAAATGTCATGTATTATGTCTGGCAAGAAGAACAAGACATACCTCTAATGGAAGATGAACCACCAGTGGATTGGGAAGGGCTCATCGGCTCTCCAGCGAGGGTAACACTACTCGATAAATCTTTAGAATCACTGGCAGAAAACGAATATACATCTCCAATGCCTCCTGAATCGACAGACAGGCTGCGGCCCTTACACCAGTCAATCAAAGACAATGGACCATCCAAACTTCCGAAAGCAGATTTCAAGGCTCCTTTTATGTCCGATTGCAGCAAACTGATCACAGATGACACTTGCACCTGTCGGAAGAAAACTTAACAAGTGTTATCACCGGCACAAAACAATATGATGTTACCATATATGTATTCGTATTCGAAATGGTATAGTGGTTGGTGCAAACCAATAATTTCACTAAAACTTTGGTCCCTCCACAAAGAAATCAGAACACATCTCATCCGATAAACAAAGGATATTCAGAAGATTAGCTTCATTCAAGTCATAACAAAATATAAGAAAAAGGTTCCGGACACCATATAACAACGCAAAATTTGAATAGTGAAGCACTTGTATTGTACATTTGGCACCCCATGATACATGTTTTGATAAATTAAGAATAGAAAAGGCCAACCAATGTTTTCATGTTCTTCAACAAAACAGATACGGAAAGACAAAGGTTTGTATACTGTAAAGGTACAAAACACATGTTGTTTGGTACTAGACACATCAAGAAGGTCATGCTGTCATTAAAGCAATTTGAGTTCCCGTGAGCACAAAAATCAATGTCATGTTTCCTGAGAAAGATACTCAAATAAGTGGGCAGGTAGCTGGCTTTTCCGCCCAACAATCAAAATAGAGGCAAATCATGAAAGAGTTGCTGTGAAGATGCTATTACTAACAACAGAAAAGCCACAAATTTGTAGTCCATATATGAATTAATGTAAGCTTTGATCATGACTGCATCCACCTCAGCGGCTCCCTACACCCTTCTTCTTTTGTTGGGTTATGATATAGCTTAATATGGAGTAGAAGACGAGTTACATTTACCTTGAAAAGCATGCATCACATCATTTGGCAAAGATCCAATAGCTCGGCCTTCACCAACTTTTAGCTAGCTAGCATGTATGGAAATTGTACTCTTATGGGAGGAATTGACCTTATAAGATCTGAAATTGTACTCTTATGGGAGGAATTGACAAATAACCAAAGGTTTGCAGGGTAAAGGAAGCTAAGGAACTAAAAAGCTAGTGTAAGAGAGTAGGATTAAATAAGCTACTTTGAATATAGAAACGCTAAAGGTAAAAACTATAGTTAGTATATAATAATTACAAAGAAAATTAGTAGTTTGTCTACATGAAACCAAGTATGCGGATAAAAAATGTAGAAAAATAGAAAAAAAAAATACTGAATTTAAACTTCAATATACATTTAAAACGACATCGAGCTGGGTAGAAATATTTGCGGCTAAAATATTAAAAGAAAATGGTGTAGATGTAAAAAGAATAGGAGCTAGTATAATAGTAAAAAAGTTTGTGTTCAGGGAGTAAGTTACATATGTTATCAGTGCATATGCACACCAAGCAAGATTACATGAAATATTAAAAGGAAATTTGAGAACATATTGGCATGCTTGCTACAAGAAATCATGGACACAATATGTAACCCTAAATAAGCATGGAGCTGGCGAGTTCTGGACTTCGACCACCATCTTTATTATCATCATCAAAGCCTTCTCTCAATCAAAAATGGGGTTGGCTATGGAGCATAAGAAAGCTCCATAAAAAATTAGAAGTTTTATCAACTTGACGTCAACCTTCTATTTCAGTACCAAACCCCTAGCCAAAACAGATGTGAACATAGAGGGACATGCCATAAAACCTAGAGAGTCGGTTTGCAGGTCGGTTGGCAGGTAGATTACCCTACTTTTGGTTTTGCAGTTTAAGCTCGTGCAACCAAGGAGCAACCTCCAAGTTCTCCTAGACCATAAAGAATCTAGAAGAAGAGGTAGAATGATACAATCTGCTAGAGGTGGTTGCATTCACCTCTATGGCAGATTAGGCCAAAAAGTGAAAAGGAATGATTTCTCAATTCTTGACTTCAGCCACCACTATAGAAATTACGAAACTGATACTACAAATGTGGTTAGTCTTGTTACGACCAGCAATATCCAATATTATATCGTTACTACTGAAAATCACACTATATGTGTTATCATCCCAATAGCTCAATTGCAGTACAGGGACCTTTGATACAGTAGTCATTGAGTTGTATCATTTTGATCAAAATGTTTCCATTACTTGTGCAATTGCATTTGGTGGACAATATTGACATTGGTGAACGTACATAATCACGGATGTTGCAAAGGTAATTTCTAAAAAGCAGAAATCCTACAAGCAATTTATCCATTTCAGTTTAAAAGATAAAGTTAATACCACAACATAATCACAACAATGAATATCCGCTCTTGGAATTTATGAAAGGAAAACACCAATAGTCAGTAGTTCAGAAAGGAGCTGACTTAGAAGACTTTTCAGCATGTTGCTTCTACGATTCATGTGTTTTAGAAAAGGTCATGGAAGTAATCAACCGGAGGTATAAAGAAAATTCTCTGCTTGTGTAATTGTAGTAGGCTCATTGGCGGAGCCAGCATAGGCCCAGTGGGGGTGTCGTGTGACCCCACTCAAAAAATTTATTTTATATATATATATATATATATATATATATATATATATAGTTGGAAATAAAAAAAATTAATCTTATTTTTCCTTGAGGAAGAAAACAATATTTATTTTTTATAAGACCCTAGGATGACAAGGTTCATGACTAAAATGGTAGGATCCAAGTATGAATTTTAAGATGCACTAAATCTTCTCGATCAAATGGTCAAAATTGATAGTGACACGAAAATTTAAGGTTCTGATTATATTGGATTAGAATTAATGTACACTTTAATACCAATTGTATTTTAAAAAAGAATAGAAAAAATGAGCAGTTAAAATAGAAAAACTAGAATAGACGACCAATGTTAGGTATAGAAAATTAGATTTGTGACTAATTTATGCAATTTTTTCCTCTAAATTATTATTATTATTTTGAATTAAAAAATTTCTAGTCGATTTTGACCCCGCTGTATCCAAATCCTGGCTACGCCACTAAGTAGGCTCCTTCGTTGCACGCAGTTAACTGAATGACCGAGACAGTAGGTCTACCCACCTGACAACTTGCTTCTTATGTTTTATGATAAGGCCCTCTCTTCCAATAGAAACCTTGGTTAGGAACTGGCCACCACCATAGGGTGTTGACCTCGGGTTGATAGAACATAAAAAAATGTCAATTCTTTTGTGGAGCTTCCTCTGCTCCGTAGCAGCTTCATCTGCTCCATAGCTAACCCCATTCTGATGGGAGAAGGTTTTGATGATGATGATGACAACAATGGACACTTTGATTCAAGGATAACCCAAAGGGAAAAATCATATAGCAAAGAAGATTTAGATGCTCATTTTGGAAAGAAAAAATATTAGTTATTGTGGGCTATGGGTATAGAATTGGGTTTGAAAGGGGTAATGATATCCTTGATTTTGCATTTTCGACCATGTAATAGTAAATATTTGTTTAGAAAAAAGAAATTTTTAATTACGTTAAGAGTGGATCTAGTATTAACAAAGTAGAATTCCTTACTAAGCATTTAGATATGTTAGCATCTAAAGATAGTGCGCAAGTGAAGATATTGCACCATTTCCCCTTATTGCTGCCTTACATCAAGGATCAACATTACTTACCTCCTTGTGTTAGATACAGATAAGAACTATTGTGCGTACCCAAGATGAGACTCCGCAAGTTTGCAGAGGATATTGTGTCAGATGATAAAAGTAGAGGAGGCTTCAATTCTAAAATATAAATTCGGCTAGAATCTAAAGGGTCTAAGGGTTTTATAGTCAGTAGGATGAAGACAGTGTGTATGAAATGTAACTTCAACCATTAGTCAGAAATGAGGAGTCTATATATTGATGGCTAATATTATACCTAAGAGTTATAGTTTTCAATATTTAGGACAATCAATCATCATGATGAAGGAGAATGAGAAAGATTCAAAGATGTTGTTCATAGGATTAAAAAGGATGGTTATGTTTGTGAAAGAAGGGTTCCCTTTGATTTTGAAAGAAAAGGTCTATAAGACAGCTTGTACAAAGAGTCAAAAACTATCACCTGTTAAATGCTTATGGCAACCAACTTACTATTAGAATTTTTTAATTTTTAAGTAACAATACATGATTTTTATAAGGTTGATATGAACTTATGAAAAGATTTCAAATTGCAACAAGGTCATCAAAACAAATTATAGAATTGATCAAACGAAAAGTTGTTCACTGTTCAGAAAAGAATAATAACCAAAAACAAAATCACCTCACAAGCTGAGAATTCTAAGTTATGTGTGTCAATCTTTTTGTGTAAAAATAGGCAATTGCATGACAGATTTGAATAATACTTCATCCAGATAACTAGACATAAAATCTAGGAAGCAATATGTACAATAGGACCATATTGGATGCATTTTGTGCGTAACTCCCAAATCAATAAAACCTGTATCCATATTAAATCCCAATATCCGTATATGTGCAACATACTCCTAATTTGGTGTTATATAGTATTCTATCAGTGTAGGATACGTATTGGACACTCAAAAATACACTAGGACACTGATTATAGTTTCGAGTCTGCCTCTTTGTGCTTGTATCATGTCATATTGTATCTGTGTCATGTCATATTTGTGTAATATAGCATAAAATGATCAAAAGGATAAGTGCCAAATAAAAGAGACAAAAGGATAAGTGCCAAATAAAAGAGAGTAAGATTCTAAAACCAAAAAAATCATCCCAAATGGTTGCCAGAAAATTTGAATGCTTGGGAGGTCAAGGGACAAGCATTTCAACGAAGTGAATCAAACACGAGAGACATTCAATGTGAAGACAAAATAAACATAAATGAGCATAGCAACATGTCGTAACGATTGATTTGATTTCAAACATTTAACTGCACAAGTTGAACTGTCATAGGAAAGACTGCAAAATTGAAACTAGCATACAAAAATGCACAGAACATAAAGTTGGGAAACATTTGGATACAAGGAGAGAACTCTTATTAAAAAGTAAAAGAATGAAGCAATTGTGGATAACTAGTTACTAGATGTAGCAGTATATTGGTCTCACTCGATTCTCAAAACTATCATCAGATATATCGACAACTCCAATTTAATCACATGATCTGGTTAAGCTTACAAATAACAAAAGACAGCACAGTTCACAACTTCGATAAATCAGTTAGGGGGGGAATGTTTTCTTCTTGTTTATAAATCATAACAATTTGAGAGCGGTTTCTGCACGACATGATAACAATTTGAGAGCGGTTTCTGCACGACATGATATATGAAACAGAATACTCAACATTCTCTGTCATCTGAAGATTGTAAATTGAAGCAGTATTAGTAACTTACATCAGCAGAAAGCGGATCAATTAAATCAACACCAGCAATATCCACAGAATGACTTGGCTAGAAGTCCACCACAACCAGCATGAACCATAGAAGGACCACAAGAAAATCCACGTCTCTTTTGTTCCTGTAATGCAAGCCAGCGGTAGGATCCATCGCCACTATTCATATCCAGACAAACATCAACCATTGAAGTAGATTGTTGGACTAACAAGACCATAGCATCAAGAAGATCCCGAAGAGGTTGCCTTTGCCCATGAATGCTCAGACCATCATCATTCAATGTATTATGAGACAAAGATGACAAATTATCTGGAATTCGTGCATTTGAGGGTTTTGTCACCTTAGGAGCTCCAACAGAGCGCCAAACACCAACCCGTGTGGTAAGGGGTCCATCAAGCATCTCTGCATCGACATCACCAGCTATTCTGGCTGGTATGGGATCTTTCTTCTTTACCACCTCCAGAGTAGCAATGGCTTCACTTGAGCCTACATCTAGAGTTACACTTCCATCTAGTTTGCTGAAGCCAAAAGGAACTTGTTTGCTAAGAGAGACTAGTGTGTGCCTGATACGACACATAGCAGCCTGGAACATCATGCATTCAACTTCTGTTGCAAGCACCGTCTTCAGTGATAACAAAAAATGTCCTGCCTCAAATGTGTGCCCATTTTTCTTTTGGAGAGTCGAGTTAGAATTTGGTGAATTCAGCAAACTGGATAGTGAAGATGGTGTCCTCCCTTTTTTCAAAAATATGTCATTATTCAACGATCTCGTGTCTACTTTTTTGGCCACATTCTGTACATGTTTGTATAATTCAGCACATGGATCAGAATCCAGAACTGCAGCACCTGACTTTACTTTAACAGATGTTTCAAAAATTTCTTCCGATACGTCCTTTAAAGGAGAAGGTGGTGTCAAGCTATATACATAAGCCACAGAAGTAGACTTCAAGCTCTCAACCCTTTTAGATCTGGGCAAGTAAGGACATTTAAAAATTGAACTGGAAAACTCGCTAGAAGGAGCCTCAGCTGCTGCGAATTCAGGTGCAAGTGTCATCATGGCTTCAGCTTTTGTCAGATAATCAAACTTACCTGTTAAGGGTGCTGAAGTAGTGACTCCTGCAATAGATGATCTAGAATCCATCTAATAATCTGTAGTTTTGCAGCAAGTATCCTCTGTAAATGCTCCAGATGGCAAGTTATGGCCTTCACCAGATGTAAGAGGAACAGGTGAAAGGTTCTGATCTATTATCTATAACATCCATTCCTCCAATAGGACCAACACTGACATCTCCAAAATCATCAGATGGAATCACAAGGGCTTGAGACTCAGCAGTTCCTGGAGGCTAAACAGGAAGAGCGCTTCATTTAACAGAATGATCTGTAGAATCACTTGAACAGAAACTACTGTTTGCAGAAACGAAAAAAACACGTCCTTTGCCATATTAAAGTTTCAAGTTATGTATTTAGACAAAGTAACAAGACAGTGCGAACGGTAATTATATGCAATGTAACTGCTGGTGACAAATAACAGATTATTTTAACAAGGATTATCCGGAAGGGGGTAAAGCAATACATAAACATAGACTTGCCAAAACGCATATCAAGGTCACAATTTGTTAAATGTTCTTCGAATTCACTGGGATACTACTAGATCTCTTCTGTTTAAAGGAAATCTTTGCAGTAAGAGAAAATAATACTTTAAACTTGGAGAGCAAAATTGTTTATAATAAAATAATACTTCATATGAGTCGAGCTTCCCTAACAAAAAAAAGTAAAGCTAGCATCAGTTTGCATCATTCACATACTAATCCTCAATGTTGTTATGACTTCTTTAAAATTGACATAAGTCAAGCTCACCTTCTCTTACATTCCCTAACATGCTTTTTTGATTTAAGTCTGAAACTAAATATCTTCACCCATTCCTTCCCTTTTGTCAATAAATTTGTTCCAAATGATGGAATTTACATCAAAAGATCAAAGTGCCGGTCAGATTTTTTGTTGATTAGAAACAGGATGGTTGACAGCCAGTTAAAAAATTGTCAGTTCTTTTGAGTAGCTTTCTCATTTTCCAAAGAATTTTTTGAGTAGCTTTCATTTGGCAACAGGGTAGTTGACAACTGTAGTGTAGGAGAAGGTTAGGAGGATGTGGATGTAAACTGGATGGTTCCAACTTCGAGGATTGAAGATCCTAATGAACCTGGATATGACATATATTAAGCCCGGAAAGAAAAGTGCAATGTCATCTTAGTAAGAAAGACTTCATAAGCTTCGGCTCTTGTGAGAACAAAACCTTATGATATTTTCCTTCTATGTCAACAAAATTTAAACCCTTTCTTTGGCACAGTTTTCTTTTACGTTGTGCATACTTATACTTAGACATGGTACAACATTTTTCCTTCTTAGTCAACATCATTCAAACCAAGGAAGCATGGACAATTCGAAAAATGGTGATGTCTGCCATGTAGAACATGCATTGATCGATACATGGACATTCTACAATATAGGACAAAACAAAATTGTTGTTGTATCCTTGTCAGCATGTCCCTATTGTGTATCAGTGTCCATGCAACAGAAAATAAAACCCTTTTTGGCATAGTTTTCCTTCTTTACAACATTTTAGCATGGATACTACAACACAAGAAAACGATGATACAGAAATCTTGAGAAACTAGGATATGATATAGCTAAAATACGATATGGTAGTGTTATAACTACGGCGGGTTATAATTACGACACAAAAATATGACGATACAGAAATCTTAAGAAACTAAGATATATACATCTAAAATACGATATATGATGGGGTTATAATTGCAACCCTTCATCTAAGGTCTAGGATGTGCTAGGAAGCCTATCTGACATATATCATTGGAATATCGGAGTATCCAAGTCTCCAAAACAATCCCCTACAAGTACAACCCACAATCTATGTATCCATGCAACATATAGAAATAGTTGAGGTAATAGAAATAGTTGCAAATAAGCAATCGTCGTACTGAAAACTATGTTGGCTTTTGGCTGATAATCATCCTCGTGTGATGTTAGAAAAGTGGTTTCATTTGGACAATATCAGTTAACTGAGAAATGAGGGACGGATGAAACAGTTTTCAGTAGGGAACTGTTAACTGGATCAACTGATTCAATTCCAGACAAAAGGGACACCTGAATACAATCTGCTCAATGGCGTTAGAGATTGACCGATGAGCAGTATGCCATCTTTTTGCATGACCAAGACCTTGTTCGGTGCCAACAATGTGTACCCCTTAAAATTCACAAAATTCAATTATAACTGACAATCCACGACCACTGAGATTAAACGTTTACAGAATATATATGCTCTATTATATGCAAATATTAAGCCAATATCTTTAGAAATGAAGAATCAAGACTTGTACATAGCCAAAGTGCCAAATAGGGGGGTGTGGAAATAAATGAAAGTTACAATATAAATTGAAGTAATCCTATTTCCCTTCCCAAGCTTCAACCTAATCCATAAGATATGCTCATAAAGTATGCTAATGTCAAATGTTCTGTCTCAGTTTTTTAACAAATAAAATCCAATAGAGTATATACAATACAACGATCAATTGAATCACATGGAAGAGAGAATACCTCACCAAAAGTGAGAACATCATTTTCAAAGAAGTCACCAAAATCTCCAAACTCGGACATAATCATTTGAATGTTTATACCAAAGCCTCTGTCGACATCATCCCATTGCGACCCTAGATTTACTAGCCCTACAGAAGCTGAATTGGTTGCTTCAGAAATATCCTGGACAGCCATAGATGAAATTGTGCCAGCTTGATCAAATGCGTCTGTTATGCCTATGCGAGGACGCTTAGAAACCTAGAACAATGAAATGGAGATCACTCATTGATTAATTAATAAAAGAATAAGTCTCGTTTTATATGAAATAAAAACTATAGAAGATCCAAGTATTTGCAGCAATCCAGCTTACATAGATATTTGCAGCAATCAAGCTTTTATAGATATAACAAGACAAATGTAAGTAGTTCAAAAACCTCTTGTTCATGATGACAGATATACTTGCAAGTCCTTTGTGGAAGCCTTCTTGGCTATGTTGTTAGTATCCTATGATACATGATATGTTTCTTATGATACGATATACTACCAGTTTATGGTTGATACAATACGATACATATAGGCTGATAGGTAGTGTCAGTTTTTTTTACTTGAGTCATGTAATGTATACTAAAGAATATGGATTCTGGAATTAGATAGACATGTAAAAATGAAACAAATAAAATATTTATGAGAAAGTTATATTAAATCATGTTCCTATATGGATTTAGAAGCATAGACCTAAACTCCTATCATACGACACACGGTACGATACACAAGCAAATTGATACATGATATAACAAGTTGACAACCTAGCTTGTTAGTATGTCTCATGATTTTTGATCCAAGGTCGAGAAATGAAGAGGGTGTTTCACATATATGCCTAACAAAAGAGGTCTTAGGAGTGTATTTGGAAAAGGCAATGGTGAGAAATTGAAGATAAGCTTTTCGCTCCGAGATGAATGTAATTTTAAGGGTCATACAAAAATCTTTTCGAATTACTTCTTACATGTTTTGGTTCCTCTGAGTCTAGACTTTAAGTAATCATTAGAAGGTTTAAACAGAGGTTACCGTAGTTATTATTCTTTAACTGTGCAATGTGCAACTGCCAGTAGGTGGAATTACTTGACATTATAAATCAGAAGTCAAATGGTCACGGATGTAGTTTATGCAACCCTCCAGTGAAGACCTACTCTTTGTTTATGTTTTACTGCATATAATGACAAGGATCAAAGATTTTATTGAAAGAAATTGAAGTCTCTGTTTAATTCAACTGAATACTGGTTCATATATCTCCTATGCCTTATATATTACTATAAAATGATGGCATGAAATCTTGTGTGGCATTTCTCATGCCAAGGGGAACCAAAAAAGAGCCATAAACAAGGGCGACAAAGCGCAAGGTGCAATAAAGCTTGAAGCATTAAATTTCAAGAGAAAAACAACAAATAAGCCTTTGTATCACATATTTTGTGGTAAGCTTCAAAGAAAGAAGATAGATATTTTCTATCAATAAAACAGTAACTTTAAATTTCAACTTGCTATACGTTGCAGATCCATACATGAAAAAATAATAATAATAATAATAAAAGATGTTTGAATCTTGGAGCACTTTGTCATAAGATCCAGTGCCGTGATACCTTTTCCCTTGACACATTGCTTTCTAGCAGTCAGTGGCTAGTTCAAATAAAACAGACAGATAAAAAAACGGGTCATGGATAATCCTACGGTGACTAATGAGGACACTAATGCCCAGTATCACCTCAGGTGGAGGATGCTATCAGGCTCATTATAAGATTCAAGGAGCAGAAGCAATAATCTCAAGACACACTGGCATTCTAAATATACAAAAGCTTGAACAGATGAATACTACATAGAAGTGCCTGAAGAAAACAAAGAGAAGTTGCATATTGGCGGAGACTGATGTATCTTCGAAAGTTTAAGCCATTTGCATGGATTGCAGATAAAAATATAAAAATACAGTACTACAAGCACCCATTTTGGTTGTTCATGTATTCTTTGACATAGTCAAGTCTCGGACACAGACATCATATGGTCGTGTCATTGATTACGGAGGAGCTATGCTTCCTAGGACGTCATAGGCATTAAAGAAAGTGTAAGAGCATGATCTGTTTTACTTTGTCCTTGACAAGTTTTCTATTTTTGGACAAATAATATCTTAATAATGATCAGATTAAGGGTGGCAGTTTGGGTCCAACCCCGCCAACCCGTCATCTTAGACGGGTTTGGGTCAAGGCTAAACGGGTCCAGGTATCAACAGATAACCCGCATAACCAGTTTAATAGCCACAAATGATTATATAAACTTATGAGCTTACATTATCCCATCCATTTTATTAAAAAATGTATAGAAACTAGAAACCCTTACCTGTAACAGGACTGACAAGGCTTTCCTTCATCATTTCTAGAAGCAATTACACATCATTTCTAGAAGCAATTACACAACTGGAACTGATCATCAATGACCCCAATTAAAGAACTGAACTCTCGTGCGAACATTTATCAATACATTCTAGCCCATTGCGGACACTGACACATGAAATCAATATTCAGTTCATGGATGGCAGTGTTCTCCTTATTGGCTAGAGATTAAACCATGCATTCTCCACGTTGTAAGCTTTAACTGTTCCATTTATAATAAGATGTGTTATGCATTAGATGCTACGCATCTCGATCCTCCCCATAGCCATATCCAGACACTTCACTATTAGGGGGCCTCCTGCCTATGTAACTAATGTCATGCTAAGAGACTCTTTCCATGTGTCCGTGTCTTTGATTGCCTTTCTAAGTAACACATCCCAACTCTCAGTACCAAGACTCCCGCCTTTCCTTGAGACCAGATTCCTCAGAAGCTCGATAACCTCTTCTTCCTTTCCGCACTCAGAAAGCCCGTCAACCAAAACCCCACAGGTGAACTTATTCGGCGCAAACCCCTTGTCCAACATCTCTTCCAAGACCTTAACCCCTTCCTCTGGTCTCCCGGTCTTACAGAACCCCTTGATCAGCACATTGTAAGTGAAGTCGTTCGGGCCGCACTTCTTCTCCACCATGTCATCCCACAACCTCCCAGCCTCCTGCAGCTCCCCGTTCTCGCACATCCCTGATATGAGCGTATTGTACGTCAAGACGCTCGGTATGAATCCCTTCTCAAACTCGCCAAACAGCCTCTTTGCCTCCCAAACCTTCCCGGCCTTGCACAACCAATATATCAGCGTGCTCGTGACGGAGTTGTCCGGCGTCACGTTCTTCTTCAGGAGCCTCCTCCAGATCTCGCACGCGTCCTCCACCTTCCCGCCCTCGCACAACACGTCGATCACCTTGCAGCAGAGCGACGAGCTCGGCACGTGGTTCCCGCGCAGCATCTCCCTCAGGAACCCCAGAGCCTCCCCCGACCTCCCTGCCCTGCAGAGGGCCTCGATCGCGACCGAGTACGTGACGTCGTTCGGAGCGACCCCGTCCGCCTCCATGTCGTCCATCGCCTTCACCGCGTCCTCCGTCCTCCCCTCCCGGCAGTACCCGTCGACCAGGACGGTGTACGTGGTGACGTCCGGGACGCACCCGCGGCTCCGGATCCCGTCCGCCATCTCCCGCGCGGAGGCCGTGTCGCCCTGCGCGCAGTAGAAGGCGACGAAGGTGGTGTAGGTGACGACGTTCGGCGCCGTGCCCCACTCGGGCATCTCGTCGAGCACCTCGAGCGCGCCGGAGACGTCCCCCAGCTTGAGCATGGCCTTGAGGAGGATGTTGCAGGTGGAGACGTTGGGGAGGACGCGGAACTTGGTTCGGCAGTTCCGGAAGAGGAGGGCGACGAGGTCGTAGCGCCTGTTCTGGGTCATGGCGTTGAGGAGGGCGTTGAAGGAGCGGACGGAGGCGCGGACGCCGAAGGAGGGGATGGAGAGGAAGGTGCGGAGGGAGAGGGAGGGCTTGGAGGAGGAGGAGTAGGCGCGGATGAGGAGGATGAAGAGGTCCTCGCCGCAGGCGGTGCCGGAGTCGCGGAGGAGGCGGAGGAGGGAGGGGAGCGGGGAGAGGAGGCGGGAGCGGAGGAGGCGGCGGACGAGGGAGAGGTAGGTGGGGTAGGAGGGGGCGAAGGGCGGGGAGTGGAAGTGGGCGGCGTGGAGGAAGACGCGGAGGGAGAGGTGGGGGTCCGGCTGGACGCGGACGAGGTGGGAGAGGCGCTTCTGGGTGAGGGTCCTCGGCCAGGGGCGGATGGGCGGGGTGACGGAGTAGGCGGAGAGGAGGGTGGACTCCGGGAGGGAGGCCAGGTGGCCGGGGTCCATCAGCGGGGTGGAGAGCTGGGCGAGCTCCACCACCGTGGAGAACGGCCGGCGCCGGAGGAGGAGGGTTGATGCCGCCATTTTATTTTCTTCTTTCTTTTTCGGTTCTGAGAATGGGTTCGGTGAGATGGAACGGGCTTCTGAACAAATTTCTTTTTCTTCTTTTTTTTGGGTTCTGAGAAAGTGCAACTCTTTTTATTTTTGGGTTGTGTTCGAAGAGAGGAGTAACTTCTGTACTTCTCTAATATTAGATTATAATATTTACTTTATTTATGATTTTTTTCTTTTTCTTTTTTGAAAAAGGACAGCTGTAGTTTGAAAAGGGATAGTAGTAGGGGTGAGCATTATTCGGTTTTGGACCGAAAATCGAACCGAACCGAACCGAATAAGAGGTTCGGTTCGGTTTTTAAAAAATTCGGTTCGGTTTCGGTTTTGAAAATACTAAATTTTCTTATTCGGTTTCGGTTTCGGTTTCGGTTTTTGGTTTCGGTTTCGGTACAAAACCGAAAACCGAATAAGAAATTTTAATTATATATATATATATATATATATATATATATATATATATATATATATATATATATATGTGTGTGTGTGTGTGTGTGTGTGTGTATGTGTGTGTGTGTATATATAAGTACTAATATATATAGTTATATACTAAATATATATAGGTATATACTATAGGTATATAATAAATATGTCTAGGTATATTTAGTTACTATATATATTAACAAAAAAAAAACGCAAAAAAACCAAAACAAATGAATAAACCGAATAAACCGAAAACCGAACCGATTTAATTCGGTTCGGTTTGATTCGGTTTTGGGCCAATTCGGTTCAGTTTCGGTTTTGCTTATTCGGTTTCGGTCCAATTCGATTTTTGGGTTATTCGGTTCGGTTTAAACCGAATTAACCGAATGCTCACCCCTAGATAGTAGGAGGAAACCATGTTTTAGTGTAATAATATTTTTTAGTAAAAAAATTATAAATATAAATAAATTAATTAATTAATTAATTAATTAGTATTATGCCTACTGTTATTATTATTATTATTATTATTATTATTATTATTATCATCGTTATTATTATTAACACCATTATTATTAACAGTAAATTTATTACTATGTATGTTTTGTTAAAAAGGTATTTATGTAGGTGTATTTCAATAATGCTAAGTCTACTACCAAATGCTTACAATCCTCTTACAACCACTCACCCATGTGCTGACATGTGGGCCATGACCCACATGTCAGCAATGGGTGAGTGGTTGTAAGAGGATTGTAAGCATTTGGTAGTAACTGTAGCATTACTCGGTGTATTTTGCCATTGTTATTATTAGAAGCAATATTATTTTAAAATCTTAAAGGTACAAAACAATTATAGTAATATTTGTGAAATTTAAAATATATTATTTCTTCACTTTATATATATTTACAAATTAGTTTAAACGCCAAAAAATAATTTCTTTAGATTATATAATGGTTATTTAAATATATATTTCATAAACTGTAGATTTCCTACCATAAAATAATTTCTCTAGTATTTTAGATATTACTAAGAAAATAAATTTTTTATATATACTACCAACTTAGAGTTTCAGTCAAAATGATCATTTTAGATTTTTGTAATAAATGTTAGTTTCAATTATATTAAATATTTTCTAAAAATAGTATGCGCATCTTTTACTCAAACTCTTTTCGATTATTGTCGCTGATCGTGACTAATCGTGCACTCCTATTTTCTTGTGAATTCGGACCCAGCATATCGACCATGGATATTGGACAAATCGTGACTATTCAGAGCATTGCACCATACCATGCGTCACCCAGGCAAGATACCTTGTCACTTTTACTGCTTACATTAGCTGCATTTATTTATTCAAGTTATTGTATATTTTCTGTACTTTTATTTTTAGTTATTTATTTTCTTCTTGCATGTGGACCTAGAGTTAAGGGACTACCGTCAATTTAGTGTATCTCATTAACTTGTCACGATTGTACACGAGTTGTGTGTGAGTTGTGAGTAACATATAGAGGTCAATTGCGTGTTGGCTGATCCCCCGTGCGCATGCGTAGGAATAACTGTCAATAGATGCATGTTATAATACTTGACAGTTATTAGACATAAAACAGTGTTGTGGAAGTGACACGTGTTGGTGCATCGTGGTTACGTCGCACGTATAGTATCATTGGGGGGGGGAGGGGACAGCTACTAGCGTAGGGGCTACATTTACTTTTTACACATATTCATGGGTTGATAGTGACTCGGATGAGTGCTACTTGCTGCCCGGCCGATAGTGTCTCGGATGAGCGCTACTTGACGGCCACTCTTTATTACTTGCGTGAATCCTTACAACCCCTGCGTAGAACGTTGTCCTTATAGTGCATATCACTTAGACGGTTAGGTGCCCAGTTGTGCTGTTGATTTATAGTGTTTACTTTTGCAGTTATACATGGCATGTTCTTCCTGTATCTTGTTACGTCCCTCTGAGGACCTGGTGATTTCTCCAGGTGTGTTATGATTTTTGCAGGTGCTTTAGCCAAGGCCATACTTTACCATTTACCTTCGCGATGCTAGCTCTTGGACCGTCTCCGCTTTGCTCGACTCTTCCTTCGTTATTATGTACTTCTCTTTTTTTTTGTAGTGGATTTGTCTCCGCCCAACATTTGTACAATGACATTTATGAGTTGATCTTATGATATATTTATTTGTGGATGAGATTAGTTTCATGGTTACTGCATGTTACAGCTATGTGTACATACGAGGGTTCTATATATTGGAGTATACTTCGTATGTATACAACTGACATGTCCACGTATTTAGTCCCAAGTATTTTGGGACTGGGGTGTTACACAATCCATACTTGGTAATTCACTTACAAGCGGTTCTGGAAATTTTTTACACGAATAAATTAAACAAGAAAATGTATCAGTAGTTATAATTATATATATTTTTGTGAGGATATAAATGAAATAAAAAATAGAGACGCTCAAAATCTATCGATTTGGAGTGTTTATAAAGCCATCAAAAAATATATTACACCGGTTTTGGGGGGGTTTTGAGCCGACCAAAACCAATGCTTAAAAAAAATTCACAAACAGAAGTTTTCATAAACTGTCGGTTCAAAAATACCCCAAAACCGGTAAAAATACCGTTACCAAGCCGACCTAAGAAAAGAGAAAACATACTTTTTATTTTATTTTATTTGTTTCAAACTATTTCCGGTACCTATGTGAATTTTTTGGATTTATTTCAGGTCCTAAACATTTATTTATTGGGAAGATTTATGAAATGTCCAAAAACTAAAAAAGTTTTATGTAAAACCCACCGCTAAAAAAACTTTCATCGCGTGCCCAGAATTAGAGAAACTTATCCAAAGCGGATTCCAAATGACCCTTTTGCCCTTCCTTTTAATTTATTGGAAACACCCACAAAACTGCTCTTAAAAAAACGTTTCAATACTCCATCTTCTTCCATACGCTGCTCACTTTCGAATCTAGGTTTTCTCCTCAAAAATCTTCAAAAACTCGTCGAAAAATTTCGGAAAGGCCGGGACGAACGACAAAAGTGCTAAAACGGAGGTCCAAACATCATTTTTTTGCGAATCTAAAATTTCGGAAGGCCGTCTAATGGTGAAGCGGTTACTTTCAGTCTCCTCGACGATACGCTCATTTTGCGACAAACGGGACCTCGTTTCGACCTCCCAGTCAAAAGTTATGGCCCTCCAAAGTTTCAGCTAACCATAAAATGCAGGAGAATGGCATTCTCCGTCTTAATTTACACAGAGAATGACCATTCTTCGTCTTAATTAGGACGGAGAATGGCATTCTCCGTCTTAATTTACACGGAGAATGGTCATTTCAGTGTTAAAACGCAGGAGAATGACCATTCTCCGTGTTAGAAACACGGAGAATGACCATTCTCCGTGTTAAATGAAACGGAGAATGTCGTTCTCCGTGTTAAATAAAACGGAGAATGGTATTCTCCGTCCTAATTAAGACGGAGAATGGCCATTCTCCGTGCTAAATTAAACGGAGAATGACCATTCTCCGTCTTAATTAGGACGGGGAATGGCATTCTTCGTCCTAATTAAGACGGAGAATGGCATTCTCCGTCCTAATTAAGACGGAGAATGGTCATTTCCAGTGTTAAAACGTGTAATTTAGTTTTTTCAGGAATAAAGAGTTTCGTTCTTCTTTCAAAGCGATGATAATTCTTATGGAAAAGAAGAAGAAAGATCTTCTCTCCACAATTGAAGATCTGAGTTCAAATGTCTCCACGATGAAGATGATGATGATGGTGATGATGATGACGAGCGATGATCTGAGTTCGACTGAAGAAAAATACACCGAACTACGAACGATCTTTGCGATCTCTGCTGAATATGAGAGCAATGGAATTCAGATTTTCCGTGAAGAAGAAGAAGACGAAAATCGCAATCCAGATCTGAGTTTTTTGAATTCAAATACATATAGATGACCAATTCGCGCGGAGGGGTAGTTTCGGTATTATAAAAATAGCAGTTTCTAGCGGGTGGCATCTAAAAGGGAATCTTGGAATATTTAACGTGAAAATACTTAATTCTGGGTATTTCATAAAACTTATCCAGCGGGTGGACATTTCATAAAAGCCCACCCCGAAATTGGGTTTCTCAGCAATTTCCAGTTATTTATTTCCTCAATTATTCGCAAAATTATAAAATATTAAACTGTGTTTGATTGAGCATAGAAAATATCTCCTCACAAATATTCCACCAATTACTATGTCCTATGGGCCCCGGTTCAGGTCGGGTCGGCTTGTGGCACCTAACATGATCCGACCCGGTTTTGTCCTTTACAGCGGACAAGCAAACTGTAAATTTTTTTTTTAGGGTTTCTCTCTCCTCTTCCCGCCGCCGAATCCAGAGAAACCCTAGAATTTTAGTGTTTTTCATCCAGATTACTCTTAAATTTGATATTGGTAATATTTCTTTTACGATTTACTGCTCATAATCCTTGTTCATATTCGTTAGACGTCTCTATAATCCCCAATATTTGTTATATATTGATGATTGGTGTTCCTGAAGAAGTTCCCTTTGTTAAATTTGTCAAAAGTTCACGATTAGGGTTTTGATATCGTCCAGATTCTTGGTCCTAACTCATAGTATGCTAAAAAATGAGTTTCTAGGTGTTTATACTGATTTTGAGACATTCGTTCAATTTATGTACTCAATTCCTTGCTGTAATGCTTGAAAAGCTTGTAACTTCATTTTGTATTTGATTAGTTTTTGCACGTTCAGGCGAAATTTGGAGCGGTTTATGTTACATTGTTGCAATTGGTATTAGTAAATCTGGCATCGATGGTCCATAGTCTTAATATAATGTTTTTTCCTATGTTAGTTGGACACGATTACAACATAAAACAATTTTAAATGCATAATAGATACACAACGACATGAAAATTGCACATATTTTTGTGTATTTTTTAGTATTGTGTCCAATACATTGTGACTCAACAAGAACACGACACTGATTTTTATGGCCTGCTTGGCAACTGTAGGGGTAGCGGTTATGAAGTGTTTTTAGAGTGTCGGTTATGAGCGGTTATTAGGGGTCCGGTTTTGGGTGGTTTTTAAGTAGCGATTTTGAAACTGATCCAATCCATGCTTGGTAATTCACTAACGAGCGGTTCTGAAATTTTTTTACACTAATAAAATTAAATAGATAAGGGTATTAGTAGTTGTAATTATATATTTTTTGTGAGGACATAAATGGAATAAAGTTATAAAACCGATCAAAACCCACCTATTTGGGGTGTTTATAAAGCCACCCAAAAATGGCTATCGTTGTCGACGCCTCCGGTGAGAGCTCGGATGAGGTCTCGCCTGGAGATGGCTGGGTTGGGGTTAGGGTTAGGGTTTCTAGGTTTGGAGCGGGTGAGGTGGAGGTTGTACATGCAGGCGCCTTCGGGGTTGAGGTCCTCGTGGGCGGTCTGGGTGAGGATGAGGTCCTGGCTCTGGGAGCCGCAGGCGGAGCAGTAGAAGAAGCCGTCGTCGAAGTCCTGCCGGTCGCCGCAGCAGTCGCAGTAGAGGCGGCGCCGGGACGGCGACGAGGTTCTTCTTCCTCCTCCATCTTTTGGGGGTTTCGGGATTCGGTCGCTAAGGGGCGGAAGGGAAGGAAAAAAATAGAGAGACCAATACTTCAGTTCAGAAACTTTCTATTATTATAGGGTTTGGGTTTAATTTAGATTTGAGTTCACAAGCATCCCGCTTCTGCTTAATTCCCGTCTAGGCTGTTTAAAATTTAAAAAACCTACTTAAATTTGCAGAAAAAGTTCATAAAACTCTAAAACATGCATAGTCGACCGTCGGGTGGGGGGGTTGAGTGCGGAGGACTAGGCAGCCTCCTAGGAGGGCATTGGGCGGGCACCAGGTGCGCCTAGGCGGCCTTTTAGAACAGTCGCTATAATTTAAGTTCCTACCTTGCTACCCTCAAGTTTAATTGTTCAACTCGCTACGTAGACGGTTTTAGAATTTAAAATAGAAAGTCTGTTATGCACTCATCTTATTCTAACCTCGGAATTACAAAAAGGGAAACCCAAGATTCAAATTAATTAGGCCCTGTTTGGGACTCAATTTTGATGCCCCAAAACTTGGATTTAATTTGGGTGAGCACTCTTGGTTTTTGCTTGGGTTGTGTCAAAACCAAACCAAGAATTAATAAAAAGTTCTATTCATCAAAACCAAACTATGAACTAATAAAATATGACAAAATTATCGCTAATTTTTCTCCTTCTTTCCCCCTCGTATGTACGTAAGTTTTCTTAAGATATGATTATATTAAATTAAATATGATTAAAATTAAAAATTTGTTAGCTTTCAAATTATATATTAGATTAGACTATATTGAAATTGGAATTGTGGACACAACTATTTAACACTACAGTTTGAATTATATATTATAGTATATGTTTAATTCTAAGTTTGATTGGATTACACTATGTGTAACTTTTGGATATTAGATTCGATTTGAATATAAGGTTAGGAGATCAGATATTCTATTGAAAAGATACATTCATGACTCATTTTTTTTTTTTTTTGGGTAATTTTAAGTTTTAACATACAAAACATTGTTTCCATTTTAAGTGTCCGAACATCTTTAGATTTACTAAACCAAATCCCAAACGCTTAAATTTCATTTATCTCTGTTTAGTTTCAAAACTTTGTTTAACAAAACTCGGTTTTTAAAACTAATCCCAAAATGAGCCCTTAGTAGAATGTCGAAACTCAATAGCCTAAATGAAGAACGAAGAAAGATGAGAAAACCTAAAACCTAATCCCATCCTTTTCATTGCTAACCAAACCCATAACCCAAATTCCAATTTCCTCACTGAAATTTCAAAATTTTCACTCAAACCTCACTTCTTAACTTGTTACTCTCCAATGAAGAAATAGGAGGAAGCTCGTGTTTGAAGATGTTTCTTCTAAATTGTACGAGTTAAAGAACGAGGATGAAATGGAGGTTAGAGATGATGTATATAATTTGGAAAATAGGAGAAAATCTTAATCCTAATACCAATTTGTGACGGACAACTAAAGGGGTGTAGTAACTTGCAACAACTTTATACTTGAGGGTATTTAGTTGTTAATTTTTATATTTAAGGGTAGTAACTTGCATTGTAGCAATAGTTTATGTTACCTTTGTCATCAATCTGCTTGCTGGGAAAGGTTTCCAAGAATTGTGGTTATTTGATGTACTGAGGTTATATAAGACTCTTTTTCAGTATAGGAAGCATAGGCAATTCGAAAAAGTTGATACCATTACCCATGTCGTGGTTGTCCTGTGTACTTATCGGACACACACAGATTTCTTGTTTTTCTTCATTTCAGTTAAAGTTGGATCTTTGTTAGTAAAAACTTCAGAGACATTCTTCTGCGACTGAGGCTAATAATAAGTTATTTTAATTAAGTGAAGTTAAATAACATTTAGTTTCAGTATAGGAAGCATGAGCAATCTGAAAAATTGGTACTGTTTCCATGTTGCAGTCATGTCATGCAGCGGACAGGACACGGACACACCAATCGATGTCGTGTCCATGTATGTGCCATTTCAGACACATATTCGACAGGACACAGCCACCTCGAAAGATACTAGGATATAATAAAACTAGTGTTGTCTGAGTTGTGTTGTGTTTGCATGCACAACATTATGAACACTTTTGCAGTATTCGGAAGGCACTTTGTGGTCTTTTATCCCCTGTATGTGCAATTTGCGTGTAATAGGGTGAAAGTAGGGATCTTTTTCTCATTATTTGGATTAATGGTTACATGGGAGACATTCTTCTCTAATTTAGGCTAAAAAATTATTTTGATGAATTGAAGTTAAATCAGACTTATCTCAATCTAGGATGCACTGACAACCCGAAACCCTATAATAATAGAAAGTTTCAAACTTAAAATTAATTTGATAAGTTGTTGTGATCAAATTTTCAAAAAATTAAGCAGAAGCAGGATGCTTGTGAACTCAAATCTAAATTAAACCCAAACCCAATAATAATATAAAGCTTCTGAACTGAAGTATTGGGGTGCGTTTGATTATCCACTTTGGCTCACACTTTTGAGTTTTGTGAAACCCATAGTTCTGTGAATATTTAATATTAATGTTTTCGTAGTATTATTAGTATTTTTAAATTATTATTATTTTATTATTATATTATTTCTGTGTGTTAAAATGGTTTCGAAAATAATAATAACATGGACTTTTGATTTAGACCCAGACTCGAGTCCGAACCCAGACCCGGGCCTGAGCCGAACCCTTCCTTATTCCTAAAATTTGACTTGGCTCAATAATTTATAAAAAGAATAAAAAAAATAGTTTTGGCTGGTCCCGTAGGACCAGCACCCACAAACTTGGTAAGCCCATATTTTCTCTCCTCCACACGTTCTTTTACTTTCCCCCACTTTTCTCCAACGTACACAAACCACTTCCCCTTATTTACTTCCATCTCACCCCACTCCTCTCTTCACAGAGAACTTTCTTCCAAACCCCCCAACAACTTCACAGAGAGTAAACTCTCACTCTCTATTTCCTTCACTCTCTGGAAGAGATCAGTCTCAACTCTCCCAACCTGTGCCCCTGCCGAGCCGACCACGCCAAGCTTCCCCGACCCCCGTCGGCTCCCTTCGCGCCCCGACGTCCCGTGAGCGCCGCCCCCTTGCGCGGCCGAGTCGCCGGCCCCCTTCGGGTCAGAACCGCCGGCCCCTTGCGCGGCCACCCCGCCGAACCCCTTCGGCGCCGCCCCTGGCCGCTGTCTCTCCGGCGACTTCTCGGCCGACCTAGCCCCTGTCCCGCCGAGCTTCCCTCGACGATCCCCCTTTGGGGGCGCGCGCCCCCTCGCGCGCGCCCCTTCGCGACTCCGCCGAGCTTCCCTCGGCCAACCGCGTCAGCGCCTCGGCAACCCCTGGCCGTGCCCTAGCTTCTGAGTTTTCAGCGTCCTTTGTCGACGCTGCTGATTTCAGCACTGTTTTCGGGAATACTTTCGCTGTCGGAGCTCATTTTCTTTCTATTTTTCATCTGAGAGTTCTAGCCGAGCAATCCGAGGTATAACCCCCTGTCCCGCTCATTTTATTATTTTAGTCGATGATGAAATGGTCCCCGATTCCCTTTGGGAACTCGGTTTTAGCGACGTCTTAATTTTTCGGGACTTTCGGAAAGGTCCTGTGAATTGTTTTGGATTTCCGGAATATTTCGGGAATGGATTTTTGGTATGTTTTAGCTTTCCGGATTTTTTCGGTAGCGTTCTGTGATTTGTGGATTTGGAATCGGACTTCCGAAATTATTTCGGGTCGTCCCGATTATTCTGTGGATTGGTTGTGGATTTTATATATATAAAAATTCGGATTTTTTCCTGGTTTGGGATTTGCAGGAAATTATCGGCGCCATTTCCCAGTTTTTTGGTTGACCAAAAACAGAGATGTTGCCGGATTTTTCCGTAAATCGTGGATTATTTTAAAAATGAATTTAAAATGATTTTCGGAATTTTATTCGATATTTGATTTTGGGTGACGACCGTATCGGTCAATGGACCCGGCTAAGTGGAAACGAAACCGGCCCCACCGGACGTTGAGGCAATTAGCCAAGATGAGGATTAGACCATATCTGAGACTCTATTTTTACCTCTATTTTTACTATTTAATTTCTGTTTTAATTTATTTAATATTTTAGTTTAAGACTGACGGCGGTTTTGTCTTATTTCAATTTATGTAAATAAATTGTAATGGACATAAGCCCAGCTGGCTGTGGTCTGTAACTGTAATAGCTTAGATTTTTTTGTCTTTTCTGGTTTTGCGAGTTTTTATTATTTAACGATTAAATTGACTAAAAAGTATTTTTGTATAAAATTAATTAATATTTTCTCACCTAAAATTGACAAGTTTATTAATAATTAAAAATTACGTATTTCTCACTAAAATAAGAAAAATTAGCTTTATAATTATATTTATAAAATTACCAAGTTTTTCTAAAATAATCTGGCAGCGACGATGTTTTCCGAATTCAAAGTTAAAATGACATTTTCCCCTCGTATTAAATCAACGCACTAATTATCGTATTTTCTGTGTTTGGTTAATTTAAGAACTAAAATTGGACTAGAACGCAATAGAGATTTCAACTAGCGTAGCTAGGTTGGTAAACCTGATATCTGAGTCTATCTCTCGAATGTAGGAATTCGAGGACGACTCTAGTTACCTGTCTCGAAGTCTTCTACCTCTCCAGTCATTTCCATTGAGGCAAGTATAGTTTATGTTAGTTTACAGTTATTTATTTAATCGCTTTACTGTAAGTCTAAACCACGATGCAAACACGAAACTCTCTCTGAGAGTACTGTAACTACTGGGGACTGGGGAATAGCGTAATGATTATGACCATACTGTAACAAAACGCCTTATCCTTCCTGTAACAAACCTAAGCCGGTCATATTTCATTGCCTGTTCAAATCACTGTTTTACTGTAACAAACTGTTCATGTTTAAAACTGTTTATAACTGCATGATTCTATTACTTATTTAACTGTTTAAAATTAGCATGAATTGTACTTTGCTCCCTCCTGACTGGAGATACATTTTTAGGGGATATTGAGGATACAGACCGGTTTTACAACAGCTACTACGACCCTGTGTTGTACCCAGTTGTACTGCCAGAGTCCCCACAGGAGGACGTTGGGACTGAGGCCGATGATCCGGCCGATAGATAGATTTTCTTTCTGCATTGTTGTTTTATTTCAAATTCTGTATTTCAATTCAGAACAGTTTCCTTCTGTATTTAAATTTCAAAGTTTAATAAAATTTATTTCCGATATTGAGTTGTGACAAATATAGTGTTGTTGTATGGTTACCTGCTACTGAACAGCTTACTGCCGCCGTCTCAACAACGGTGCAGGCTGGGCATGATCCGGTTCGACCCATTTAGTTGGGATCGGGTCGTGACAAGTTTAAACTCAAAAGCTTTCACAAATATCGTTTGGGCAGCTCCACTCCCAAACTAAGTCTTGAAAAACTTTTGGAAGATCTTACTTTTAAACTCACTTTTGTGAAAGGAGCAAAAACCAGTTTTCCCAAAACACTTTTCCCAAATATGCGGGCCCACCCCCCATCTCTTTCCATGATTCTCTTTCCTTTACGTTTTCTTCAATTTTTTTACTCCACCTCTCCACCTCGTTCTCTCCACCTCGACCATGGCGGTGGTGGACAGGTCTGCTCCGGCTAGGTTTCGATCGGTCTGCTCCCTGACGGAGGCGACGTCGGAGCTCGACGACCTCTTTCTCGACTTTCACGAAGCTCATCGACCTCCATGGAGGCCCCGCCGGAGTTCGACAACCTCCTTCTCCAGGTCACAGAGGACATGCATGTCCTTGGTAGCTCGGAGTGAGGTGGTGCTCGCCGGTGCTAAAAGATCGAGGCATCGTACGTGTCCGGGATCGGGAAGAGTTACCAAGCGGGGCGGATCTAGCATCGCGGCCGGTCGCCTGGACTTCGATGGGCGGTGCTGCTCCGGATCTGGGGACTGCCCCATCAACGATCTCGTGTCCTCGTCGTCTTCGTCCTCTGGACGACGCCTTCTGTCAGACCTATAGTAGAACGAGATCCCCGATCCCTCAATGTGTCGGATACAAAAATCTGTGGTGGACACAAAAAAACTGCTTTAACGTGTCGGATACAAAAATTTGAGTGTGGACATCATGACACGAAAATTATGGACACAATATATTTAGAATTATTTTCTAAAATTTATTACAAAAGTATTTTTTGAAACTTTTTTACCAAACGGAATCTAGAAATTTTGTTTCTGAAAATTATTTTCTAGATGAAAGTAACCAAACACAAACTCATAAATTTTATACCTAGAAAACTACTTTATAACATTTTCTTTGAAAACTGTTTTAAGAACAAAATTTCAGAAAGTCTATCCAAATTGACCCTTACTATTTTTGGCTTCCGACTACGTAACGACCCTATCGGCCCATCCGTCCGTAAAGACCCCCGTCGTCGCGATGTACCTCAGCCAGACCGCCGGCGCGACCCCGACGACCACCGAGCTGACCCCGAACCTCTCCACCAGCGCCTCGCACTGGCTCTCCAGCATCACCTGCAGCCCCTCCAGGTACCTCGTTCGTATCCCCTCCGCCAGCGCCTCCCCCTCCGCGCCCGCGCCCGCGCCCGCGCCCGGACCGGACCCGAAGTCCCTCGGCTCCTCGGCCCCGTCGTCATGGAACCCGAAGGCGGCACCTCTCCTGACGTCTTCGTCGCTGTCGACGCCTCCGGTGAGAGCTCGAATGAGGTCTCGCCTGTAGATAGCGGGGTTGGGGTTGGGGTTAGGGTTTCTAGGTTTGGAGCGGGTGAGGTGGAGGTTGTAGATGCTGGCGCCTTCGGGGTTGAGGTCCTCGTGGGCGGTCTGGGTGACGATGTGGTCATGGCTCTGGGAGCCGCGAGCGGAGCATTAGAAGAAGCCGTCGTCGAAGTCCTGTCGGTCGTCGCAGCAGTTGCAGTAGAGGCGGCGTCGGGACGGCGACGACGGTTCTACCTCCTCCATCTTTTGGGTGGTTTCGGAATTCGGTCGCTAAGGGGCAGAAGGGAAGGGAAAAAAAATAGATAGGAGATTTTCCTCATTTTTTCTTCTTCAAGTTTAGTTACAGTTGGGATATCTCTCTCTCTCTTGTTATTTTGGTTAGCGAGAATTGAGTCTTGATAAGAGTTGGTTTCAGTCTTAATTTGTGAAATTGATAGCCACATAAATAAAGATGATAATGAGAAATTTTGGTAGAATAGTGTCCCCACGGTTGATTTTCTAGTTTTCTCATCAGTATTGTACATACCATGATCATACGTGAGATTTGTTGGTTTAGTTAGCCTAATTTGCTATTTAGTACCCAAAAGTATCGCCAAGGTTGTAAAAGCGCTAGGCGCTAGTCGAGCTGGCACCCGCCGCCTAGCCCGTCTAGGCGGCCGCCTAGATCTAGGCTGTTTAAAATTTACAAAACCTACTTAAAATTGCAGAAAAAGTTCATAAAACTCTAAAACATGCATAGTCGACCGTCGGGTGGGGGGGGTTGAGTGCGGAGGACTAGGCAGCCTCCTAGGAGGGCATTGGGCGGGCACCAGGTGTGCCTAGGCGGCCTTTTAGAACAGTCGCTATAATTTAAGTTCCTACCTTGCTACCCTCAAGTTTAATTGTTCAACTCGCTACGTAGACGGTTTTAGAATTTAAAATAGAAAGTCTGTTATGCACTCATCTTATTCTAACCTCGGAATTACAAAAAGGGAAACCCAAGATTCAAATTAATTAGGCCCCGTTTGGGACTCAATTTTGATGCCCCTAAACTTGGATTTAATTTGGGTGAGCACTCTTGGTTTTTGCTTGGGTTGTGTCAAAACCAAACCAAGAATTAATAAAAAGTTCTGTTCATCAAAACCAAACTATGAACTAATAAAATATGACAAAATTATCGCTAATTTTTCTCCTTTCCCCCTCGTATGTACGTAAGTTTTCTTAAGGTATGATTATATTAAATTAAATATGATTAAAATTAAAAATTTGTTAGCTTTCAAATTATATATTATATTAGACTATATTGAAATTGGAATTGTGGACACAACTATTTAACACTACAGTTTAAATTATATATTATAGTATATGTTTAATTCTAAGTTTGATTGGATTACAGTGTGTAACTTTTGGATATTAGATTCGATTTGAATATAAGGTTAGGAGATCAGATATTCTATTGAAAAGATACATTCATGACTCAATTTTTTTTGGGTAATTATAAGTTTTAACATACAAAACATTGTTTCCATTTTAAGTGTCCGAACATCTTTTGATTTACTAAACCAAATCCCAAATGCGTAAATTTCATTTATCTCTGTTTAGTTTCAAAACTTTGTTTAACAAAACTCGGTTTTTAAAACTAATCCCAAAATGAGCCCTTAGTAGAATGTCGAAACTCAATAGCCTAAATGAAGAATGAAGAAAGATGAGAAAACCTAAAACCTAATCCCATCCTTTTCATTGCTAACACAAAGCCATAACCCTAATTCCAATTTCCTCACTGAAATTTCAAAATTTCACTCAAACCTCACTTCTTAACTTGTTTCTCTCCAATGAAGAAATAGGAGGAAGCTCGTGTTTGAAGATGTTTCTTTTAACTCTTCTTTCATACGTCGTTCAGTTTCGAATTTAGGTTTTCTCCTCCAAAATCTTAAAGCCTTACTTCAAAAACTCGTCGAAAAATTTCGAAAATACGGACAAACGATAAAACTGTTAAAACGGTGGTCTAAACATTATTTTTTCGCGATTCTAAAATTTTGGAAGGCCGACTAACGGAGATGCAGTTAATCCTCGGCTCCTTGGAAATACGCTCCTTTTGCGACAAACCGGACCTCGTTTAGACCTCCAAGTCAAAAGTTACGACACTTCATAGTTTCAACTAGACATAAAATGTAGGAGAATGATCATTCTCCGTGGTAATATCACGGAGAATGGTCATTCTCCTTGCTAAAACCACGAAGAATGGCCATTATCCGTGTTAAAACCACGAAGAATGGCCATTCTCCTTGTTAAATTGACAAAGAATAACCATTCTCCGTGTTAGAATGACGGAGAATGGTCATTATCCGTCAATTTAACGAGGAGAATGACCATTCTCCGTGGTTTTAGCACGGAGAATGACCATTCTCCGTGGTAATATCACGGAGAATGACCATTGGTCATTCTCCCCATTCTTCGTATTAAAATGACGGAGAATGACCATTCTCCGTGTTAAAATGACGGAGAATGACCATTCTCCGTCAATTTAACAAGGAGAATGACCATTCTCCGTCATTTTAATTTTCCGTGTTAGAATGACGGAGAATGGTCATTCTCCGTCAATTTAACAAGGAGAATGACCATTCTCCTTGTTAAATTGACAAAGAATAGACATTCTCCATTCTTCTTGTTAAATTGACAAAGAATAGCGATTCTCCGTGTCAAAATTGACAAAGAATGACCATTCTCCGTCAATTTAACAAGGGGAATGACCATTCTCCATCATTTTAACACGGAGAATGGTCATTCTCCGTGTTAAAATGACGGAGAATGACTATTTTCAGTCATTTTATCACGGAGCCATTTTTCGTCATTTTAACACGGAGAATGGTCATTCTCCGTCATTTTAACACGGGGAATGGCCATTCTCCGTGTTAAAATGACGGAGAATGGCTCCGTGATAAAATGACTGAGATTGGCCATTCTCTGTCATTTTAACACGGGGAATGGCCATTCTCCGTGTTAAAATGACGGAGAATGGCTCCGTGATAAAATGACTGAGAATGGCCATTCTCCGTCATTTTAATACGGAGAATGGCCATTCTCCGTCATTTTGACACGGAGAATGGTCATTCTCTATCATTTTGACATGGATAAGGCCATTCTCTGTGATTTTAGCACGGAGAATGGTCATTCTCCGTAATTTTAACACGAAGAATGGTCATTATCAGTGTTAAAATCACGGAGAATGATGGAGAACAGTCGACGGAAACCTAAAATCTAATTTTTTGTTTTTTGGAAAAAAAATGTCAGGAACAAAAATTCAAGAGTTTTCGTTATTCTTTCAAAACGATGCTAACTCTTATGGAAAAGAAGAAATTTTTTTCTCCACAATTGACCTAATCGTCAGAAAACTTCAAATCTTTCCACGATGATGATGATGATGATGATGATGAGCGATGATCAGAGTTCGACTGAAGAAAAGCACAGCGAATTACGAACGATCTCTGCTAAAAATGAGAGCAATAGAATTCAGATCTCTCGTGAAGAAGAAGACGAAAATCACAATCCAAATCCGAGTTAGTTCGAAGGGTAGTTGTGGTATTATAAATATGACAATTTTGTAAATACAGAACATCTAAAGGGAATCTTAGAATATTTAACGTGGAAATATATAATTCTGGACATTTCATAAAATCCATCCTGCGGGTG
Source organism: Iris pallida (assembly GCA_029216955.1). Taxonomy (NCBI): domain Eukaryota; kingdom Viridiplantae; phylum Streptophyta; class Magnoliopsida; order Asparagales; family Iridaceae; genus Iris; species Iris pallida. Next base: position 2,879,296 of record JANAVB010011394.1, read on the forward strand.
AATTTTTCATACAAAGCAACTCTGAAATTGGATTTCTCAGCAATTTCCAGTTTTGAAAATGATCTCTCTCGCGTTCGCCGTCCCTTTTTTTCTATTAGCTTCCGTCTTATTCTCGTGGGTTCGATAGTTGTTCTCCTTCTCATTGGGTTCCCTCACTTCAATTATTCATTACATTCTCAAAGTTGTTAAAAACAATATTAGTAGTTTGCTGAAATTAATGTTGGTTTTCAATGCTAAAATTTCTGAGAATGAGCAATCCAAATATGTATTAGTAAAGAGAGAAATGGTACAAGGTGGAATTTCAAAAAAAAAAACTCTTGAAACAAAAATACATTAACAAACTCTTTTGGAAATGATCTCTCATCTGCTTTCAAAAACAACATATAAAAGGTAGAAGCTTCTCAAAAATATTACAAAAAAAACAAAGCAGTCTAACCTTTTACCTCACACACATCTTAGAAAAAAAAGCACTACCAGCTAAGATAAGCTCTTTCAGAAAGCCACCAACAACTTTTGTTTGAAAGCTATTTTACTACGGTACTAGAGTATTGATTTCTCAACAATATAATAGTTTACACGCCCGCGCGCACACACACATATATATCAAGAATTAGAGTAGATTTTCAATCACATTTTTTTACGGTGCCTGCCGCAACGTTTGGGATTTTTTGTGCACGATGCATTGTATACCTTTGGGCCCACTGTCCCCTCCCACCATAAATGGAAGGGCTAATTAGCGTTTAGACCCTGAATTTTATACTAGCTTAGATTTTAGGTCCTAACATGTCCAATTAAAAGTTTATGCCCTGAATTTTTCAATCTTTTTCATTATACCCCCCATTTTATATTTAAAAAAAATAATCTCATGCATTGGGAGGAAGGGTATAATGGAAAAAAGAAGAAGAAATATTCATGGTCCAAACTTTCCAATTCGATATGTTAGGGCTTAAACTCTAAGTTGGTATAAAACCCATGATCTAAACACTAATTAGCCCTAAATGGAATGAATAATAGGCTTCCGTGGCTCAATCCACTAATCTTCTGTCACTCAGTCAAAGCATTTATGTCTCTCTTTGCTGACCACAAGGGTCATCGGGTTTGACTCAATCACATATTTTAAGTGTACTGTTTATACATTTGGGTAACTGTCCTTTTCATATTATGCAAAAATGTAGAAGAAAAATAAACATAACGGATCTAAGTCACGACTTACTAGGTCTAGGGATTTTGTATACATTATATTTCTGACAAGAAGAAAGATATTTCCTTGCAGGACAAAAAGAAAAATATTTAGCAGGACAAAAAGTAGTTCTGTAGTTATGCATTTTCTTGCAGGACAAAAAGAACAATATTTAGCAATGCAAATTATGCAATGCTTATTAGATATGTTGCTGCCTGCAAATAAAAGTTCTGCAAATAAGTTATTTCCTTGCAGGTCAAAAGAAGAAAGATTTATCGCTGCAAATAAAAGTTTTGCAAAGAAACAGTTTCACATTACAATTTGTGATTATTTTACTCTTTGTCTATTTATTTTGTTTGTCTATTTTTTTGTTTATGTTAGTTTCAGTAGGTAGGACAGTGTCACATTACAATTTCACGTTACAATTAAAAATAAAATGGCTAGGTTAGCAATTTTGGTTTATATTGGAGTGAGGTCAGAAGAATGACAGTGCTGTAACTGCTGTTAGCACTTGTTGTTTGTGTAGTATAGTGTCATTATTTGCACATTACAATTGTGTGATGTAATGTTTACTATAATACTAACATGTCACAGATGGATGCAGATCATAATGATGATGAGTGTTGGGATGAAGATATGACCAAGCAAAGGAGGACGTCAAGAAAATCAAAGGAGCAGAAGGCTGACAACCAGAAAAAAGTTCGAAGGCGTAAGAAGGCCGCTGAAGATACTGATTCTACTCAACAGGAACCGCCCAAAAAGAAGTTTCCCCATGGGACTCGACGACGAAGGCAGGGTATGTTCATTATCTACACGTCTGAATTCTAGAATCAGCAAGCAGGCATGCCTGGAAATACTAACAAATTTTAGTTTGACAATTTATCAATTATTATTCTTCTAGTGGACAAGGCTTTGTTGGAAATGCCTGAAGAAGAAATTGACCCAAGGCAGCTCAAGATAAAGGACCTGATTATGCTTGCAGAGGCTAAGGAGCGAATTTCAGTAAGCTACTTTTTTGGCTGTCATAAATTTCCTAACTACAATACTAATTGACTTGAGTTTTTAATACTATTCCATTTTGCAGAGCAAACAAGCTCCAACTTTGGCAACCGATCAAGGGTATGAATTTTCTTTAGAAAATCCTAGTAAGTACTAAATATGTGTAGAGAAGGGCCCTTTAGGAAAGTATTCTGTTTAGTTGAATCGTACTCATCAGAATGCTGGTATGTGGTTACTAGCATGTTTGCCACTAATTGCAACATAAAGCCTTCTTATAGAGAAATCATATCAGCTTTCATACACAGGTAACTCACAGGTAAACAGCTAAGTCGAGAAATTCATTTATAGACTGCATGTGCAACTTAGGTTATAGCTAATCCAGGTCCAACCTGATTTATGCACCCACCCAATTAGATGTGGAAACTAATCAACAATTTGAATCAATTGGGATTTGGATGTGTCAAGTCTTTATATAGATTTGACATGATGAGATTGTTGCTCCCATTAGTAATGTGGAATTTTTATTTCTTAAAATAATAATGAACTAGCTATTGGTTCATGTGATTAGGATCACGATTTATCAAGATATGGCACAATTAGGAATGTACCTACGTGCTATTTTAATTATTTGAACTTTAGGTCTAGTTGGGCTTGGTGTAAGGTTAAGATATTCAATATGGGCGTTAAGTATAAAAAATTTCTCGATTTACATTGCAAAACTTGGAGGAAAGCAGGTTCAGTTTCTGAGTCAACTTACAATGAAGCCTCTAGCAAAAGTCAGGTTGGCATTTGGTTTTACAAACTTTAGCCTAGTTACATACCTACAGACATTGAAGATTGACCTTAATTTGTTTTTTTTAATTAATGCAGAGTTTCTGTTCAGTAATGTAAATTTTTATTTGCAGAAAGGAGGATTCCTTTCAATATAATTTCGATGATGAAGAGCAAGATCCTGAATCCGATAATGATTATGAAGCACATCGCCGTTCGCTACAGAACACAACAAAATTGAACTACCATACCTACATGAATAGGCCAAAATCAGGGAGATGGTTAAAATTAGAGACCGAGGAGTTCTACAAAGTATTTTTTTGATTCAACCACGTGTTATTTCTTTTTTAACTTTCCATTTTTGTCCAGATGGATGGCTAAAGGATTGCATACCTACTTATTTAGGAATTTCAGAAATCTAATCAAATGAATCCTTTTTTGTGTTGTGTTTAACAGACAAGATAGTGTTTAGATTTCTAATTCATTTTCTGATTAAAATTGTTCAGGCTATTCGTCAGTTTGGAACAAACTTTGAGATGATACAACAATTATTTCCTAATAGAACATGCCATCAAGTGAAATTGAAGTATAAGAATGAGGAAAAGAAAAATCCTGTGCTTCTTGGTGATGCTATACTAAAGCGCTCCAGCGGTGAGTTTTATCTTTCTTGCTGTTTCACATTCTAATTTTTCCTTACCTTCAGGCACCTGAATTTAAATACTAGGACAATATTTTATACAATATTCCAATATTTGTATACATTAGTAACCACTTTGTCCTTGTTACTTATATCACATGATATTTTTCTTACTTGTCCTCTTTTTTCTTACCTAATAAACTTTTCAACAAATTGCATTATGCTGTGTTGCAATAGTTACGAAAATATACTGGTAATGTAAACTGAGGAAGCATGAAGGCCAAAGTAAGAAGTCTTTGGTTTCCTTCCAAATTCTAGCCCAATGTCTGAGCTAGCATCTACCATGATTATGTTCGTACTGTCATAACCTAAGATATAGAAGATACATCAGTTATATCTACCCTGATTCCATGCATACTCAACCTAGTAAGAAGTATTAGGTGAACATGTTATGTCTGGCAAAAACAAATGGTACCTTTTGTCCAAGGGATTAACTCGCATATGCATATGTATATGCATCCCATCTACAAATTTCTACCTTTTTTTCTCCGACAATCTTATTTCCATGACGAGATACTATGTAATGACAACCCATTGCTCCCACATTGGCCTCTAATGTGTCGATATTGGACCGAAAGCCCGATAGATTGGTAAGCCATCTTCATGTAAATAAGTAGAAATCACCATGACAGTCACATACTTAATATGTTTCCAATTTCACTAGCATGAACATTAGGTTTTCAGCAATAAGATGAGCTACATCACACTAACAAGTGTTTACTTCTGGATTGCAAATAAATACTATGATATCTTGAATGTTTCCCAAAGGTTCAGCTTCCATATATATATATCTTGTTTTTCATTCACATTTTTTTTCTTCTTCTATGGGATGTGGTACCATTTTCACTGACTGTCCCAAGCATGGATAATTTTAACTCCATCTGTTTTGTGCTTAATTTTCTATAATTTCACTACCAGTCCCAGGCCTGAATAAAGCATGGTTGCATTATGTAGCCGACATCCATGGTAGCACATTGTCGGATCGTTATGAAATAAATCCTTACAGAATTGCAAAATTAAGAGAGGATAAAATGAGTATATTCGTGGAAAGTTAGATGTGGCACCAATCGAGGACAAGATGAGAGACAATCGTCTTAGGTGGTTTGGACATGTGTAACGTAGATCAATTGATCCTCCAGTAAGGAGGAGCAAGGAGCGGCAATATAGTAGTTAATGGAGCCGCTAGAACTAGAGCCAAGTGGTTGGCCTAAGCAAACATGGATTAAAGTTTTAAATAAGGATATGGTTTTTGCTAGTATTACATAGGATATGGCCCTTAAGAGAGGCAAATGGTAGAACAAGATTGAAACCATCACTACACCAAAAAAGGCTTTTAGGAACAGTTTTTATATGTTCCTAATATTTTTAGGAACATATCATAACCGTTCCTAAAAATAGCGTTCCAATATTTGGAACACTTATACAGCGTTCCTAAATTTAGATTGGAACATTTATCAGGCGTTCCAAAATTAGATTTTTGGAACATATAAAATGTATCTAAATTATTTTTGGAACATTTTGAAACGTTTCTAAATGTCATTTGGAAACGCTTTAAGCTCGTTCCTAAATATAATTTGCAACACTTTTGCATTATTATTATGGCCAACTTTGCGACACTTTATTAAATTTTCTGTTAGTTTTTTTAATTTCATTTTTGCATTCCATTTTTTAGTTTGAAACACAATTAGGCAAAAGGCACAAATTAAATAATAGCTTAAACACAATAGTCAATAAGAGAACATTTGTGCGAATTATTAACACATGCAAAACATCTCTTCCATAGATCCACAATGATACTCTTTTAACAGAGATAACACTTTAATATATTATTTCAAAGAGACATACAAGTCAAAACTTTCCTTCCAAATGGCAATATAAACATCACAAGAGAAAAAGCATTGCACTTCTTCACACAATTCACAAATATTCACCAGACAAACTAAAATATTTCAAAATTATTGAGAAGTACAAAATATGATAACATTCATCTGTAGTTCCTAATATTTAAAATAGGGCAATTTAAATCAAGCACCATCAGACTCTCTCCTAGATGAACTGATGGATGACCCAACTTCGGTAGTAAACCTACTTAGATCTCTGTCTCATCAAAAATTAGTTCTTCGAAACATGATCCCGAAATTATTCTCCAACCGAATGATAGAGATTTGAACAATGGCAACTAGAAACACCTGCGTGCATTATTAAACAAGTTAAAATCAGAAAATCGCTAATACATATAGAACTGGGCAAAATGGTTATTTGAAGCAAAAAAAAAAAAAAGAAGAACTGGGCATACCATGCACCTCAGAACAAATAGCTAATACCATGCACATTATAACTGGACAATATTTCTTTCGTTATTTTAATCTCCCTGGCCTGACCATAGGCACTGAACACTGATTACGCAGTTGAAGAATGGTGCATCTAAAACAACATCAGAGTTCTCTATCTGCCTTATCTATTTTGTAACTAAAATGCATTTGAAAGAGGCCTCATCTGGGAATGGAATAAAACCATGTATCCATAAAAATAGCATCACGAAAGCACAAATGTTCTTGAGGTAAACGTCTACAAGGAAATCAACTCACTGAACAATACACTAGGTAAATAATTCAAGAAGATACAAAAAGAATTATGCAATTTGAAACCAACAAAAACACAAACACAGACTAAAATTGCTGAAATTTAGAAGTTCTTTGGCTGAAACTAACTGAATCTACTGAAGATTTTTGTGAATTTGCCAAAATTTTGAAGTTTTTCATTATTGGCTGAAACTTGCAGAAAAGGTGAAAATAGCCAAAACATTCCAACATTTACCAAATTTAACAGAAATGTGCTTTGATGTTGTTTCACTTCCATTCTAATGTTTTAATTGATTTCTTCAAGTGTATATATATTAAGTAGGTTGTGGATATGAATATGCAATTATTATGTTATAATTCCAAACATTTGTACATTTCTTTATCAAAACTGACATAAAACTACACAAGTAAATTATAGAATCGTGTTTGAAGTTCAAACCTTAAACTTTCTAAGTGTTGAAACTCGATACTCCAATACTCTGATCCGAAATGGCTGAGGTTGTCAAAACTACCCAACATAGATAGTAATATAGAGTATCGGCAGTGCTACCACATTTTCAGACCTTGCCTCTTACTTAGGCAGGCTACCTTTCTCTGTCCATCAACCTTAGCTTCTTATATTTATTATTAGTTTTTCTGAAACCTACTTTCAAATAGTGCCAAAATAGCAGGACTTCTAGTTTTTATACATTTTTCCTAGTTCAGCTAGACTGCATCAAGTATGCAACACCAGGGAGCTTTAAACATCCGAGCCCTTGTATGAGAAATGTCTTCATTGTTTGCATAACAAATCCATAATAAAGCAAACCATTGTAGCATTTTAAAAACAAAATCCATATAATTTGTTTGGCTGTAACTTTGTTTAATTCTCAAAAAAGTTCTTCCAACGTTCCCAACCACTTAGCATAATGCAATACTCATCAAGTAACATAATATGTTTACAATATTAAATGGGAGAATTTATGGAATGCCCAAAAACTAAAAAAGTTTTATGTAAAACCCACCGCTAAAAAAACTTTCATTGCGTGCCCAGAATTAGAGAAACTTATCCAAAGCGGGTTCCAAATGACCCTTTTGTCCTTCCTTTTAATTTATTGAAAACACCCACGAAACTGCTCTTAAAAAAAATGTTTCGATACTTCATCTTCTTCCATACGCTGCTCACTTTCGAATCTAGGTTTTCTCCTCAAAAATCTTCAAAAACTCGTCGGAAAATTTCGGAAAGACCGAGACAAACGGCAAAAGTGCTAAAACGGAGGTCCAAACATCATTTTTTTGCGATTCTAAAATTTCGGAAGGCCGTCTAACGGAGAAACTGTTACTTTCAGTCTCCTCGACGATACGCTCATTTTGCGACAAACGGGACCTCGTTTCGACCTCCCAGTCAAAAGTTATGGCCCTCCAAAGTTTCAGCTAACCATAAAATGCAGGAGAATGGCCATTCTCCGTGTTAGAACACAAAAAATGTTAATTTCGCATGAGGGTGGTCATTCTCCGTGTTAGTAATACGGAGAATGGCATTCTCCGTCTTAATTTACACTGAGAATGACCATTCTCCGTGTTAGTAACACGGAGAATGACATTCTCCGTCTTAATTTACACGGAGAATGGTCATTCTCCGTGCTAAATTACACGGAGAATGACCATTCTCCGTCATAATTTAGACGGAGAATGGCCATTCTCCGTCTTAATTTATACGGAGAATGCCATTCTCCATGTAATTTAGCACGGAGAATGCCATTCTCCGTGTAATTTAGCACGGAGAATGGTCAAGAATGACCATTCTCCGTGTTAGAAACACGGAGAATGCCATTCTCCGTGTTAAATAAAACGGAGAATGACATTCTCCGTGTTAAATAAAACGGAGAATGACCATTCTCCGTATAATTTAGCACGGAGAATGGTCATTCCAGTGTTAAAACGCAGGAGAATGGACATTCTCTGTCATTTTTTACAACGGAGAATGGTCATTCTCCGTCTTTTTCGACACCCATTCTCCGTGATATTAACACGGAGAATGACCAATCTCGTGTTAACATGGAGGAGAATGGTCATTCTCCGTATTAAAAAAGACGGAGAATGACCATTCTCCGTGTTAAAACCACGGAGAATAGCTATTCTCCGTACTAAAATGACGGAGAATGGCCATTCTCCGTCACTTTACCACGGAGAATGGCATTCTCCGTGTTAAAACCCATAGAAAATTGTCATTCTCAGTGGTTTTTAACACGGAGAATGCCATTCTCCGTGGTTTTTAAAACGGAGAATAGTCATTCTCCGTCATTTTAGCACGGAGAATGGTCATTCTCCGTGGTTTTAACACGGAGAATATTTTTTTTTAGAAAAAAATGTCAGAAATAAAGAGTTTCGTTCTTCTTTCAAAACGATGATAATCCTTATGGAAAAGAAGAAGAAAAATCTTCTCTCCACAATTGACCTAATCGTCGGAAAACTTCAAATGTCTCCACGATGAAGATGATGATGATGGTGATGATGATGACGAGCGATGATCTGAGTTCGACTGAAGAAAAGCACACCGAACTACGAACGATCTTTGCGATCTCTGCTGAAGATGAGAGCAATGGAATTCAGATTTCCCGTGAAGAAGAAGAAGACGAAAATCGCAATCCAGATCTGAGTTTTTTGAATTCAAATACATATAGATGACCAATTCGCACGGAGGGGTAGTTTCGGTATTATAAAAATAGCAGTTTCCAGCGGGTGGCATATAAAAGGGAATCTTGGAATATTTAACGTGAAAATACTTAATTCTGGGTATTTCATAAAACTCATCCAGCGGGTGGGCATTTCATAAAAGCCCACCCCGAAATTGGGTTTCTCAGCAATTTCCAGATATTAAATACTAGCAAGCTACATTTATTAGAAGCATTCAATGGTATGGATTCCATACTAGTAGAAACAAATAACAGATCACCTTAGACGAGCAGCAAAAATTATAGAATAGAACCACAAAGATGTAGCTATGCAAGTAGAATAAAAAATGAAGCAAAAGGAAGCTTAACAATATCACTTTAAACACACCAATAAACTATATTCTAAAGGTCAACTAAAAAGAATATTCCAAAAGTATCAAACGTTTCAGCAGTTTTTTGCTGCTCTGTATTATAGATAGGCATACAGGAAGATACAAATTGGCAGAATAGTCTGTGTCTTTCATATGATGTATGAACTAGATGCTCAAGTAAAATACCACTTCTGCATTTTAGCAAAATCCTAATTATAATATCAAGAGGCTATATAAATTCATCACGGTGAAACATAATATACTCCTTTAATCATTTTAAGGACGCATGACAATGAGAAAGAAAACAAAGTACATAATTGCAAAAGCATACTGAAGCATCAAATGATCACGTACAACAAAATAAGGTGCATCGAAATTAAAAAATAATAGCATATGAGAGAAGCAAACCCAAGCAGGCAACGAGATATCTTCCAAAACAATACATGGCAAACGACTCGTAGCAATCACGAAGGATCCCACAATCAACACTTGTTGATGGATTCGCCAGCGACACATACTACATAAACCATTAAGAGTTAGTATGCCTTTGTCCTAATACTATAAAAACATCAGAACTCCACAATAGTTGTGAAATTTGAGGCTTATCTATTTTATAGCTAAAATGCATTTGAAAGAGGCCTCATCAGGGAATGGAAAAAACCACGTATCCACAAAAATAGCATCACAAAAGCACAAATGTTTATGAGGTAAAGGTCTTCAAGGCAATCAACTCACTGAACAATACACTAGGTAAATAATTCAAGAAGATGCAAAAAGAATTATGCAATTTACAAACAACAAGTGATATGAGGAACCAAAAAGAACTTTCCAGTCGAGCTCAGAAGAGAACACACACACACATCAACCACAAAGAATACATTTCATATTGACTCAAGTAGAGTCAAGAACCATGATAGACAATAGCTGGAAATATGCATTAAAAATGATATACTTAAGGTGCGAATAAATGAAAATCATCAAGGAAATATGGAAATTGCTTATTCCTAACATTTAGAAAAAAGAAGAAGATAATTTACTAGTTGCTGCTTCTAAAGATAATAATAGGACGAAGTGTTCTAAAGGGCTATATTCTGACCTAATTCACCTACAATATGAAACAATTTGAGGCTTCATTGCCATTTGGTACATCCTTACGGACATTATTGAAACCAGTGCTTGGCCAGATGACAAGGTTAATAAACGTGAATGACATTTAGTATACATTAACATGGTAAAAGCCTGACAACATACTAATAAATTTGCCAAGTGAATGGGGACTTATTTTGGTACTTAAAATTGTATCAAGGATGAATTAGGAACAAAAACATCTGCACACAAAAAGATTAAAATTAATATCTCTGCTTTCAAACTATAAGATCATAATATAAGTCACTAAAATAGACAGCTCTCAAACCCCTAGCATAATGAACAATAATATCTAACAAGCAAAACGAACAGTAATATCTAACATGCAAAATGAACATTTATGTTCTTAATGATAGGTCCCCTATCATAAATTATATAAACCCTAAATTTGTGATCTCTTGCTTCCAAAAAATACGCAAAAGAGAGCAGTGGAGACATCCTGCGAGAATGAGAATCTAGCCAACAACGTGGTATTCAGAAATGTAGAAAGAGGTCTCTTATTTCCTTGACAAAGAACAAAAGGATACAACTCTGGAGAACACTAAGCCTTATGACATCAAAGGATCTGAGAAGTATACATGTGATCCTCCTATAGAATGCAATGCAAAAGAAAATCCGGCCTACCAAGGACGAGCCTATTAGCAACCTACTACACAGGTAAGCAAATTAAAATGTGGTTTTGCAATGCTTTTTTAAGACTAATATGATCATTTAAGGGGGTATATGAATTTACTGATGATTCATTACTTGTCATCAAGCCACTTAGCAACAATAGTAATACGAAGAGTATGACATCTTGAAAAGAATCAAATGGCTCAAGAACCAGAAGCCATAAATCATAGCAGAAATGAAAGTTTTGAGTACTAACAGTATTAATATCGATGGCTGGAAATATGTTCTGAAACATAATTGTTGTGAGCTTCAATTGTTCATCTCCATTTCCAAAGCCAGAAAGAACAATTTGCCATATAGAAAAGGTATCAACAGAAGTGAAGTTTAGAAGGAATTTAAAATATGACAATCAAAAGAAATTCAAGAAACCAGAACAAGAAAACAAAATTTGATATCTGCAATGAAAGATATCATATGACATAATTGTTACATGATAAATATGGCATAATCTCACCAAGGAAGAGTTAGTAAAAAGTTCTTTAGGACATCTGATACGTGCCCTTGTGTATAGGCACATAGCTATGTCCATTACTGGACAGTTGGTTTAGCAGTTATTCCCTTCTCAGGAATTGCCTAGCAGTCCAGCTCAGCAGCCTCAGAGGACAGCTCATCATTGGCAGCCTAAACACCTGCACATGACAAATGCAAGCCACGTCACCAAAGTATCCTTTATATAAATAGCTGTTAATTGAATAGAGAGGCATCAGAGAATTGTTACCCAAGCTTTCCCTGTTCTTCTTCCTGCATCTTTCCAATTCTTGCATTGCTTGTATTTTTCCATTTCCAGTATTATCAATAAACCTAGATTTTCTCCCCAATTCTTCTCTGTTAAGCTTCTGTATTGATCACTGATGACGATTCCTGGTAGAAATTCTGGTATATACATGTCAGGATCACAAGATCCTAACAACTTGGTATCAGAGCCTCTGGATCCAGTAATGGAGGGCAGCCGGGAGGGCAGCTCCGGCACCGGCGGATCTGGAGGGTTAGCATCTGAAGGGAGGCGAGCGTACGTCGACAACGAACGGATCCTCTCCCTCGAAGGCACTATGGGAGCCATGTCAGGTACTGTGCTAGATCTTTCGACCAAATTGGTCCAGTTAGAAGGCCTTCCTGCCAAAATTGATCAGATCGAAGATCGATTTGGAAGGATGGAAAGGATGTTGGAAGAATTATCCAGATCTCGTAGAGATGGGGAAAGTTCTAGCTCAAATATGAACCAAACCCCAATGTTTCCGCAATTTCCACCTGTCTCACAATTTCCTGGACCAAATTCTCCAATGCATACTCATAATACACATATGGGGGCTGCCAATGCTCCAGTGATGAACACTGCCATGATCACTGGGGAGCAAACACCCATACAACACATGAGGACACCACCAGCAAATGCCCCAGGGATTTTATGTACTCCCCCAAGGCCAATTATACAGGCTGGGGGCATTCCCTATAATGTTCCCAACAATTTTCAAAATCAAAACAGGGGACAGTCCCCACACAGGCTCAAATTACCTGAGTATGATGGCACAGGTGATGTAGAGGAATGGCTAATGAGAGTAGATCACTACTTCAGTTTTTATCAAACTCTGGAAATCGACAGAGTGAAGTTGTGTTCAGTCCAACTCAAGGGCACAGCTGCATATTGGCTGAGGTGGGTGTTAAAACTCAAAAATGGAGTTATAACTTGGGATGATTTCTATCAAAGTATTAGAATGGAATTTGGGCCTTCCCAGTTCATAGACCACATTATTGATCTCAAACACTTACAACAGGACTCTGATGTTCAGGAATATAATTCCCAATTTCAGAGAGTTTCACAGAGAATACAAGGGGTTCCTGAGATCTGTCTCATTAGTCACTATATTGGTGGCTTGAGAGAAGAGATCAGGTATGAGCTGCAATTAGCCAGTCCCAGAAGTTTGTTAACAGCCATGCAACTTTCCAAGCTGTATGAGGCTAAGTTCTTAGCTCTCAAGAGGAATTACAAGGGTAATACACACTTATACAAGACTGCTCCTGCAACAAATGTGGTGACAACCCCACCAGCTCTACCTGCAAACATTAATGATACAGGGAAGAAGTATACAAACACCACAGGGACTTCTACAAAGACTCCAGGAAGGTTCACTATATCCCCTACTGAAATAGTGAGAAGAAAGAATTTAGGTTTATGCTTCCTGTGTGAAGAAAAATGGTTTAAGGGACACAAATGTAAAGAGAAGAGACTGTTTATGCTATCTGCAGAGGATGACCAGGAAGAAAATGCTCAGAATGAAGATATTCCAGAATCCTTCTCCATTTCCTTACAAGCACTGTCAGGGACAAGCCAACATTCCACCATGAAGATGAGAGGGACCATACAAGGCAAGCCAGTTATAGTGCTAGTGGACTCTGGGTCTACTCATAGTTTTGTTGACAAGAACTTTAGTGAAAGACTGAAGCTCAATACTTTGAATAATGAAGTTTTTGAAGTACTGGTAGCCAATGGGGAGAAACTACAGAGCCAAGGCATGTGTCCTAATGTTTTAATTGACTGCCAGGGAAAGAAGCTACAGGTGAATCTACTCAAACTTCCCATCACAGGGTGCCAAGTGGTGTTGGGAGCTAATTGGCTTAAGACTCTGGGAACCATCCTCTGGAATTTCCAAGATCTCACCATGGTTTTTCAGCAAGGTGGACAAGTACAAGCTTTCAAAGGCTTGGGGGCAGACAAGCATAGCCTATCTGAAGCAGACTTGAAGGAGCTCAGGCAAAGAAATCAATTCTATGTTATTCAACTCTCCTCTGTAGAGTGCCAAACCACTACTACAGGTATACACCCATCCATTTCTCCTCTACTGCACAACTTCAAACATCTATTTGATGAACCCACAGGTTTACCACCCAAGAGGGAATTTGACCATAGAATTCCCTTGTTACCTGGGGCTCTGCCAGTGTGTCAGAGGCCATATAGACATCCTTACATACATAAAAATGAAATAGAAAAACAGGTGAGGGAGATGTTAGCTAGTGGAATCATTAGGCCTAGTACAAGCTCCTATTCTTCCCCTGTCATCTTAGTTAAAAAAGCTGATGGGACATGGAGGATGTGTATAGATTATAGAGCCCTTAATCAAAACACTATCAAAGACAAATTTCCAATCCCATTCATAGATGAATTATTTGATGAACTACATGGAGCCAAATTTTTCTCTAAACTGGACTTAAGGGCTGGATATCATCAAGTGAGGGTAGTGGAAGAAGATGTCCCTAAAACTGCTTTCAGAACTCATGAGGGACACTATGAGTTCCTTGTAATGCCCTTTGGACTCACAAATGCACCCTCCACATTCCAATCCATGATGAACTCTATATTCAGGGATTACATGAGAAAATTTGTTCTCATATTTTTTGATGACATACTAATCTACAGCAGTAACCTGGAAGACCATTTAGTGCACCTGGAAAAGGTTTTTTACAGGTTATCAGAGTTCAATCTGAAGATCAAAGAGAGCAAGTGCCAGTTTGCATTAAAAAAAGTTGGGTACTTGGGACATGTAATCTCTGAGGAAGGCATTCAAGTAGACACCACAAAGACTGAAGCAGTAGAGCAGTGGCCCACTCCCACTACACTGAAGGGGCTCAGGGGATTCCTAGGGCTTACTGGCTACTACAGGAGATTCATCCAAGGATATGGAGCAATAGCTGGACCACTCACTGATCTCCTCAAAAAGGATTCTTTTAAATGGAATGAATCAGCTCAAGTTGCTTTTGGGAAACTGAAATTAGCCCTCACTCAACCTCCTGTACTTAGTATGCCCAATTTTAATGAAGAGTTTGTATTAGAATGTGATGCTTCAGGAGAAGCAATAGGAGCTGTCCTCATGCAAAAAGGCAGGCCTATAGCATTCCTGAGTCAGGGGTTAAAGGGAAGAACCAAGGTACTGTCTACCTATGAGAAGGAGATGCTGGCCATCCTCTTAGCAATTAAAAAATGGAGTCAATATTTGTGGGGTAGAGAGTTCATTATCAAGACTGATCATCAAGCACTCAAGTATCTGTTAGACCAAAAGATGGGGACAGAAGCTCAACACAAATGGATAGCTAAGCTACAGGGTTACCATTACAAGGTAGAATACAAGAAGGGCAAGGAGAATGTAGCTGCTGATAGTTTGTCCAGGAGGGAAGATCTTACATTGAAGGCAGTCACTGTGGTGCAAGCTGATTGGTTGAATCAATTTCAAGAACAAATGCAACATTCTAGTTACTACAAAGAACAGTTGAACAAATGGGCACAAGGAAGTCTTAACACTGATAAGTACTCTATGAGACAAGGTCTCTTGTATTACAAGAACAGGCTCCTTATTGATCCCAACTCTGAATTTGCAGCTACCATGCTACAAGAACACCATGATCATGTCCAAGCTGGTCATTCTGGTGTAGCAAAGACATTACAGAGGCTCAAGAAGACTTGCTATTGGAAGGGGATGAAGACTGCAGTCAGGAAACATATACAGGCTTGTCAGGTTTGCCAACAAAATAAATCTGAAAATATTTCTCCAGCTGGCTTATTACAACCCTTACCTATACCTGATAGGGTGTGGGAGGACATCTCCATGGATTTTATTGAAGGGTTACCTAGCAGTCATCACAAAACAACCATCATGGTTGTGGTGGATAGACTAACTAAATACATCCACCTATTTGCCCTCTGCCATCCATACACTGCTGCTATGGTGGCTCATGTCTTCATTGAAGGGGTATTCAAATTGCATGGAATGCCCAAATCAATTGTCTGTGACAGAGATCCCATCTTCACTAGCCAATTTTGGCAAGAGTTCTTTAAAGCACAAGGAACTAAATTGAAATATAGTACTGCCTACCATCCTCAAACTGATGGGCAGACTGAAGTCACCAACAGGAGTATTGAAGCCTACTTGAGATGTTTTTGTGGGCACAAACCTCATGAGTGGAGCAAATTCCTGCCATGGGCTGAGTTTTGGTTTAACACCAATTGGCATACTTCAACAAAAATTTCCCCATTTGAAGCTGTATATGGCAGAGCTCCCCCACATCTCCTCACTTATGTTCTAGACCCCCCTCAAGACAAGAGTGTTGAAGAAGCCCTAAACTCTCGGGATAATGCATTGCAACTACTTAAAGACAATTTGCACTTGGCCCAGGACAGGATGAAGAAGCTAGCAGACACCAAAAGGACTGACAGACAATTTGCTGTAGGTGACTGGGTTTTTCTCAAACTCCAACCATATAGACAGGTTTCAGTGGGGCAAAGAAGGCCTCAAAAGTTATCACCAAAATATTTTGGCCCCTATGAAGTCTTAACTAAGATAGGTTCAGTAGCCTATAAGCTAGCCCTGCCTGAAGGGTCTCAAATACACCCTGTGTTCCATGTCTCCCAACTCAAGAAAAAGGTCAGCTCTGCTAGAGAGGTTCATACTGGAACACCTACTCAAGTGGAAACTCAAATTCTGGAACCTGACTTTATACTAGATAGAAGGATGGTGAAGAGAGGCAATCAAGCTGCAGTTGATCTTCTGGTACAGTGGAAGCATTCAAGCAGAGAATTTGCTCACTGGGTGCCCTATGAAAAGTTCATTCAAACGTATCCCCATTTTGACCTTGAGACAAGGTCAATTTAAGGGGAAGGGAGTTGATACGTGCCCTTGTGTATAGGCACATAGCTATGTCCATTACTGGACAGTTGGTTTAGCAGTTATTCCCTTCTCAGGAATTGCCTAGCAGTCCAGCTCAGCAGCCTCAGAGGACAGCTCATCATTGGCAGCCTAAACACCTGCACATGACAAATGCAAGCCACGTCACCAAAGTATCCTTTATATAAATAGCTGTTAATTGAATAGAGAGGCATCAGAGAATTGTTACCCAAGCTTTCCCTGTTCTTCTTCCTGCATCTTTCCAATTCTTGCATTGCTTGTATTTTTCCATTTCCAGTATTATCAATAAACCTAGATTTTCTCCCCAATTCTTCTCTGTTAAGCTTCTGTATTGATCACTGATGACGATTCCTGGTAGAAATTCTGGTATATACATGTCAGGATCACAAGATCCTAACAACATCTTGGGCGAGTCTGGGATCGTGCCACATTAGTTGCTAGTGCATAATCACGTATTTCGAAGCTAAGAGTTGGACCTTGAGGTGTCCTTGCAACACATAGATGGGGGCACACTCTTGGGATCAGACAATATTAGAAAATGAGTGACATCCAGAGGCCTTGCAACATTCTGAAAGTCCTTCAGATTATTTCATTTCTTCTCCTGCCATAAGCAATACACAAACATGTCAGCAAATTAGATTCCTCAAAGATGAAAGTATTCAATAGATAGATATAAAACATGCATTAATTTTCAGAAAAAAAAATGAAATTGTAGAGTATCAAACTAACAATGCATCCTTTATCTGTTCAAACAATATAGTATAAAGAGCAGGCCCTCCTCCAATTAAACAAACTCTTCTTGCCAGGTGTGGTGAGTTTGCAAAATTGGCAACTCCACTATGTCTTCAACCTTGAATACCAACTCCTTATGTCAACACATACATATGATTGAACTCACCGTTTAGCATATAAATTTGAGATTTGTTTTATTAAAAAGAATGGTTCTTTAGCTCATTAATATATTTTAACTCCCCTCTCATATAAATTCTTTAGTACAAAGCTCAAACTTCAGAATCACCGAAAGTCCATATGGACCACAGTTTAAAATATTGACTTTAGTAGAAAAACAAAAATAGACCTACCTAGAAAGATCACCCTTCCTTTTCATATTCTACAGCATGAGAACTTCCATAAAATAGAAAACCAGTTACATGTATTTTAATGCATTGAGTTTGAATAGTGACTTGTCTGAATTTAATATTAAAATTTAACTTTTCAAAAGGCTATTTGATTGGGAACACAAGGATCAAAAAAATTTCAAAACTCACAGTTACCCTTCCAAAGGTTAGATTGTAGGACATGTTCTAAAGAATATACATCAAGTTGATAATTGTAAGCAACTCTTTAGTATTAGTTGCTACTAACTATACCACTACAGGATTGGGCAAATATCTTATGGAGATGTCTATGTATGCTAAACAGAGACAATGTCAAATATGTTTATGGATTACCATCTGGAGTGAAATACACTTGCAGTTGTTAACTGATCCTTATCTAGCATTTTACTCTTTCTTCATGTGTGGTGATTCTCTTCTAGCTTCATAATTTTGATACCTGGGTTTTATTGTTATATGTAATGTTTATATCCCTTTTGATTTCTAGTTCATAATTTTGAACTAAATAATCTTTAGATCATGCTTTCTTCATATTAATTATACTACACATTTCTGTTAGTAGAAAGTAGAAATAAAGCCTCCTTGCCTCCTTTAAGCTATACAGACGAACCTCTATTATATTAGAAACTGTAATACCATCCTATTAGACTCAATTGAGATCAGTGATTTAAGTATTGAAAGCTCATTTTAGAGCATTATTTTGAGAATACGAGATAAGACACCTTAACTTAAGTTCTAATTGCAGCTCACACTGAAAACATGTCGATGCAAATATGTATATGCAATCAAACATGTAAGCTTTGAGAAATAGGAAAAGATTATCAATTATGTAGAATTTAGTAGAATTATTCATTCCTAATGCGATGTCCTTGTCAGAGTGGGTGGCATCATATTTGCATATCGGAGTATACCAATGCCTACTTCAATAGGCTAAATGTACAAGAAGAATTAGCTCATGGTAATGGTAGTTTGCTTCTTGTTCCCTCAAACACGGCCTTAGAATGTGGCTTAGGATTAGTGTTATCAGGTTCAATAGTCTAATGCTCAATGTCTTCATTGTTCAGTAGTTAGCTCAGTAACCACTTAGCTTTTCTAATTCCAGTTCAAGGCTCAGTGGTTTCTTATGAGGAGCTCAAGAAGAATTAGCTTCACTTTGACCTTCAGACAAGGTCAAAATGAGGGGGTGGCATTGATACAGACCCAGTTCCTATACTATAATCCTCACTCCAATCAATCTCTATGCTTGAGTAGCTTCCAAGAGGGACTGTGATCAGTATAGGACATGTCAAGTTCTAGACAGTTAATCAGTTGGTCTACTCAGCAAATGACTCACTGAAGGTGCGGCCTAGTCATCTGTCTAGTCAGTTTAGTGAATACACTGCTGAGTCACTTACCTAGTCAGTAGCATTTTATTCTTCTTTGTACTAGAATAACCAAACATCATCACGTTGCAATTGGTATTAATAAAACAATAAAAAAAGCTCATCTTTCTACAAGTAAACATTCAAAAGTAACCAATTTTTGACGTATTTCTTGGAAAGGGGCTTACTTGGAGCTCGGGCCACGCCATTTCCTTGAGAAGGACCTCTTCGTGGCTGGACCCCAAATAAATCGAATATTTATAGTAAAATATCATATAGAGCGGAATAAATATTGGATCTTTGAAGTATTTACCAGATTGAGAAGAGGGAGGAATCGATCGAAGGGCCAGAGAAAGGGACGATGGGGGAAGAGAGAAGAAGCCGAGAGCGGCGGAGGAGGATGGAAAACGGACGATGAGAGCCATGAGCAGCTTCGGCTAAGGTTTTAGGGTTTTTATTTGGGATTTTTTGTTGTCTGGATGTATTTGAGGGGAGTGGATGGTTTATTGGTGGAACACTTTACTACAAAGCAGATGCACATGTATGGCATCATCAATTTGGAACCCATTTAGAACATTATTAAGGTGTTCCTAAATAAGTAATTTTTCAGAAAATTAAAATACAATATATCAGGAACTTTTTTTTTAATCTGGAACGCTTTTATTCTGTTGCAACACCTAGGCACAAACAATAAGCTTTCCAGATTGAAAATTGCTTAGTGTTCCAAAATGACCATTTTGGTGTAGTGCATCGAACCGAAAAATTTGGGATAAAGGCTCTTATTTTGTTGTTGTTGGATGCCGTACCATTTGATAATTGGCTTAAACTTTACCCTGAGATGAATGCCCCTATAGCAAATTTTATAATTCCCCTTGTCTAGACTATTTGTTGTAGAGACTTTGAAGGCTTTGTCCTATGTTGCATGAGTTTAAATGGCTTAACCACTAAGAGAGGCTTCCGACCCGCCAACTTATTCTTAGGTTATATTCATGGCTGTTTTTCTGCTTTAGTTTTTTTTTGTTGAGAAATCTGCACAACTCTTAAAGAATATACACTATTTTGATGGGTGGCTGTAGCAGGTGTTATTCGTAGCAGATGGGGTACTATGTGTACATTTTTTTTTGAAGAGCCTTCCTCCCAAAGTTGAGCCTTTGTCTAAATTCAAAAACTCGACCCCAAAAAACCTTTTCGTAGCAGATTCATAAACCTTTTTTTTTGTAGCAGAAGGATTACATAAGGTTTATGAATCTCATAATTTAATTTCATATAGTTCTCTTCGTCATATCCAATAATGGTGTGCTATGTATCCCTGAAGTCCTAAGAAGTTCTCTGGTATATCTGTGGAGTTCCTCATTGGTATTCAGAAGCTCAGGTAGTGTGTCCTCTAAAAGCTAGTTCCAAGAAGGTTGATCGAGCAGCTACAAACTCAGGCAGAGGAGAACTCCCGGCAAGAGGAAAATGGTGACCCTACAACCTTCTCTCAGGATGCAGCTGATGGAAATGAGGTCCTCCATACTATTTTACTCCTTGAATTTATTTCTTTAATTTCTCAGTCATGAACTGTTTATAAGTTGAAATGCAACATTTAGTACTCCTTTTTTCACATTAGGGGCTATTTGGTTGCAGGAATTAGTATTCCAGGAATATCAATTATAATTGGAGTTATGTCGTTTGGTTGGTAGGAATTTGAGAACCACAATTTCACCAATAATTTGAATTGGTTCTTTCTTTACAGAAGTAGCGAACTAAAATTCTCTGAAAATGTGAAAGTAAATTTGTGAGGCTCATTTGATCATTTGATGTTACTTCTGGAAATGTAAAAAATAAACCGTTGGTGAATCAGCCAACTAGAGGTAGAACGATTTCAAGATTTGCAATCTATCCATTGTAATTTTACATGGGATTTCAATTCCTTGCAACCCAATAGACCAACAACTACAACAAAGCCTTTATTCCAAAACATTGGGGTTGGGTGCAACCCAATAGACCCTTACATTTGGAACTGCAAAGTGAAAGTTTATATTCATTTTTACAGAGATTTGTTTTACGTAACCACTAGCCAAAGTACAAGAAACTCTGAAGAAATACTAGTTTCCAAGCATTTTTTCGAGAAACCAATATCCATCCCTCATTGTGAAATTAACTAATTTCCTGAGGCTTTTTCTCAGGAAGCCTGTCTACGTTTTGCAATCGAGCCGGGTCGAGCTTGACATTTTAAAGCTCGGCTTGTTTATGGCTTCAAACTATTGAACCTAGCTTGAAGTCCATCTTGAAATTATTGAGTCAAACTTAAAATTATCCTGCTGAGCTTGAGCTTGAGCTTGAGCTTGAGCTTGACTAGGGTTGCGAGCGACTTGACTCATGAGCAGCTCACGAGCTGCTCGAGAGTCGAGTTGAGCCGAGTGTATTTTATATGCATGGAAGGAAAAGTCCATTAGGCTGTTGGTTGGGTTTGTTTTGTATCGGCGCTATCAATATTAGCTTTAGTTTTGGACAGTGCGTCTATCTATAATGACGGATAAACATATAAAACTTGAGTTGAGCTGTGTCGACTACTAGTCTTGCTTTGCTAGTCGAGCTTGTTTGCGAGCTCACTCGCCGAGCTTCTCATCTTCAATCTCAACTCCAGTCATGCCAAGTTGAGCTCCTGTCAAGCCGGAGTCGAGTCAGGCCGAGTTGAGCTCCTATCGAGCCAGAGTAGATTGAGATTGCAAGCTGTTCTGTTCATTTCCAGCCCTAAACTACTCAATCCCTAATGGTATTCTAATCTACAATCTGCTTTCTGCTGTTATCTCTTGTGACATCCAGGAATGGGGAGCTGAACCTGAGAAAAAAAAACTCGGGATGGCTTTGAAGGCGAGAAGGGCAATACTTCAAAGCATGATGATGATGATGATTGGGATCAGGATGATCCGAATGCTTCAAATTTCAATGGATATGAAGATTCAAATTGGGATTTTGATGCTTCTCCAGAGAAGTACTCTGCACAACAAGCAAATGGTTCACGAAATGCAGCTACTTTAAATGAGGTTTTTCCTCTAAACTACTATTTTTACTTGAAATCCCTTTATTCAAAATTTTCCACCAAAATAATCTTTGCTGTTAGAAATCTGTATGTGAAGAAGAAATGAACAATAGCTTCTTTTTTCCTCGAAAAGGGAATAGTTTTTGGCATAAATATTTATTTATTAATATCATTTGAAAAGCTAAAGTAAGGAAGCCAATTCTTTTTCATACTAGAGAAATTTGCAAGTCTGTTTTCTGTTTCCTGATTTTTTTTTTCCCATAAA
Source organism: Iris pallida (assembly GCA_029216955.1). Classification (NCBI taxonomy): domain Eukaryota; kingdom Viridiplantae; phylum Streptophyta; class Magnoliopsida; order Asparagales; family Iridaceae; genus Iris; species Iris pallida. The sequence goes on from JANAVB010011394.1 coordinate 2,901,806, forward strand.
GAACATAACATCTAACAGTAATCTAATACACTTATGCAGAAGGCTACTGCAAATAATGACGATTGGAACGCGGTTGACCAAAATGCTTCAAATTACGACGGATATCAAGAAGATGATGATGATTGGGATGGGTTTTGAGTGGGTTCCACCCGACTCCACTACTTTCCCCCCTCTCCAATCAAAGTCCGACACGTGGTGGTTGTAAGAGAATTGTAAGCATTTGGTTGTAGGCATGGCAAAGCTCTTGGCCTGTGGTTGTGGGTCGCAAGATTTGCAGGCTACCCCCAATTTCACACAACAAATCAAGTTTTTTTTTTGGGATAAGTTATGGTGATTCCAAGTTGACTGGGTTTCCAAAATAGGAAATTCAGTGCGGATTTTGTGAATAAACTGAGAGAGAAAACTGTTGATAATGATGGAGTTGTAGCAACAGACAACCAGCTGTTATTATTTTTTGTCTTGTATGTAGATTTCAATAATAAATTAGTTTCTACTAGTTTTCTTCAGGAGATATAATTTACTGAGATGGTTAATTTTTCTGTTGTAGGTAGATGTCCTGGGTTGCTAGTCATTTTTGGACAACACTATGTGGTTATTACTTGGCTTTTTATTTTCTTTCACTTTTTGATTCAATGGTTGCATTTTTTTTTTTTTTTTTAAAAAGACCATTGAAGGAAGAAAAAAAAAGGTGTATCTATTGAAGTTGTAACACTTCGTCTGGAATTGGTGCTTAGCTTTATTTTTCTTTTTTTATTATAAATTAGTGTCTACAACAATTCTGATCATCTTATTTCTAATCTTAGCTTAACGGGTTTAGTGCTGGGTTTCTGCAATTTTAAGAATTGTTTGTAATATACTTGTTTGTTTTAAAGAACAAACTTATGAAATTTTAGTCCCATATTTGAAAGATATAAAACTTATCCTCTGAGAAAATGAATAATTGTGCGAACTTTGACGGATGCGTTTAGTTTAATACGTGGGTGGGTCAGAATTGATTCGTATTCTCATCTGTGCACTCAAAATTTTCAGGGGAGAGAAGATGTACTTAATTAAAATTTGAGATGAACATCACATATGTTGTGAACAATTAGCTCAAGACAATTAGCTCAACCTCACATGTATATCAATATATGTGTCTCAATTATCTCTACAAGCTATTCCAACCTCTCTTTATATAGGAAGAGAGAGGTTGGGAGTTACATAATGAAAGGTCACTTAGGAGTTACAAAGTGAAGAGTCATGAGTTACAAAATGAAGAGTCACCATGATTCACCATGATGAGATGATTTACAACACTTCCCCTTGGCTCTTCACAAACTCTGCTTGTAAACACCTCTGAGCTTCTTTGTCTGTCTGTAGCTTGCAGATTCAAAAATAACCACCTACTTGTGCCTCGTTAAAACCTTGCCAAAGAAAATCCAGTGGGAAAAAAAAACTTTGGTCGAAGGACAAAAGAGTACACACAGGTCAGTGTGATGGGGGTAAACTTAACCATTTGCAAAGGTGCCTCGTCAAAACCATGTCAGGGAAAATCCAGTGGGAAAAACCGCTGATCGAAGGACAAAAGAGTACACGATGGTTTAGAAGTATACAACTGGATACTCCCCCTGATTATAATAATCCTTAATGAATAAGAGATTTGAACTGTGTCTCGTTAAAAACCTTGCCAAAGAAAATCCAGTGGGAAAAAACTTTGGTCGAAGGAAAAAAGAGTACACAAGCATACATCAGGATGCTTCCCTTTTCACTCGCACTCGACAGGGTGCGGGATATACGCACAACAGGGCGTTTTGGAGGCGCTCGTTGGGGCGCTCCCCCTCACATGCACACAACAGGGTGCAGAAAATATGTTTCACTTAGGCTAGCTCTGAAAGCTTCCTAAGTCCAATCGCTCTGACATGTTTCTGGAACGAGTGTTTTGGCAGTGACTTGGTGAACAAGTCTGTACGGTTATTCTTCGATCCAATGTATTGCACTTCAATCTTCTGAAGCGCTTGTTGTTCATGTGTAAAGAACAACTTGGGCGATATGTGCTTGGTAGCATCCCCTTTGATGTAACCATGTTTCGCTTGATCAATAACAGCGGTATTGTCCTCATAGACGACAACAGGTTCATCTGGGTCATATGGAAGATCACATGTACTTCGAATATGGCCAATAACAGCTCGAAGTCACACACACTCTCTAGTCGCCTCATAGAGCGCGAGTAGCTCAGAGTGGTTCGTTGAAGTAGCCACTAAGGTCTGTTTGCGAGACCTCCAAGAAATCGCCGTGTTTCCAATGGTAAAGACAAAACCAGATTGGGAACGCCCCTTGTGCGGATCAGATAAGTATCCCGCATCGGCGTAGCCAACAAGGGTCGCGTTGCTTCGAGTGCCAAGAGCGTTGGACTCACTCAAAACCGCGTAGGGATAGAACAAGCCCAAGTCCGTAGTACCCTTAAGGTAGCGGAAAATGTCTTTTATGCCATTCCAATGGCGGCGTGTTGGCGCGGTGCTGTGTCGAGCTAGACAATTCACAGCAAACGAGATGTCCGGTCTAGTACATTGGGCCAAGTACAATAAAGCGCCTATTGCACCCAGATAAGAGCACTCAGGACTCAATATCTCTTCGTCGTCCTCCTTTGGACGGAATGGGTCCTTACTAATGTCTAGAGAGCGGACGATCATGGGAGTAGCGGACGGCTTAACGTCAAAATGACTAGAGCGTCTCAACACCTTTTGGGTGTAGTTTGCTTGATAGACAAGAATTCCATCTTTACGGTGCTCGATCTGCAGGCCGAGGCAAAACCGTGTCTTCCCAAGATCCTTCATCTCGAATTCCCTCTTCAGGATATCAGCAGTTTCTGACAAGTCTTTTTCGGTTCCTATGAGATTCATGTCATCTACATAGACCGCGATGATTGCGTATCCTGAAGTGGATTTCTTTATGAACACGCATGGGCAAAGTTCGTTATTAACGTATCCCAAACCGATCAAGTATTCGCTTAGGCGGTTATACCACATTCGTCCGAATTGTTTCAATCCATATAGCGAACGCCTCAGTCTAATCGAGAACGCGTTCCGTGGTCGGGAACTACTTGATTCAGGCATCTTTAGTCCTTCAGGGACTTTCATGTATATCTCTGTGTCTAGATCCCCGTAGAGATAGGCTGTGACCACATCCATGAGCTGCATATTCAGTTTTTCGGAAACTACTAAACTGATTAAGTAGCGGAACATTATGATGTCCATTACGGGAGAATACGTCTCCTCGTAATCAATTCCAGGGCGTTGTGAGAAGCCTTGCGCCACAAGGCGAGCCTTGTATCGCACAATCTCATTTCTCTCATTACGCTTCCTTAGGAAAACCCATTTGTGACCAACTGGTTTAACATTGGGTGGTGTTGGAGCAACGGGTCCAAACACACTTCTTTTCGCTAAGGAGTCTAGTTCACCTGGATTGCTTGTTTCCATTGTGACCAGTCCGTTCGTCGTTGACACTCGGCAACACTACGAGGTTCCATGTCATCATTGTTCATAATGTCAGTGGCCACTGAGTATATGAACACATCATCGATGACAGTTTCGTTTCGCTTCAAAATATCGTCTAAGCTAGCATACTCGACGGATATTTCGAGGTTATCGACATGATTAGGAATAGGCGTTTCATCTGGAACGCGCTCTTCTAATACATCGTCGTGATCCTTAATGATCTCATGTGGCAAAATGTTTTTAACAAGATTTCTCCGCTTCCGGGGCAGAACATCTTTGGAACCAACCGGTCTTCCCTTCTTCTTGGGAATAGCGGCGGACTGGACGGCCGATGGCAGCGTCCTTTGCTCGGCGGGTTCGTCCGGAGCAACATGTTTCATAGGAACATGGCGTCTCTCAGGGACGTCTAACCTTGCAGGCACATTTGCAGCAGGTATAATTGATCTCGTGACTTTTGCTAGGTCGCTAAATGCATCTGGCATTTGATTTGCAATATCTTGCAGACCTAGAATCCTCTGCACTTCCTTATCACTATGTGCAGAGGGAGGATCATGATGAGCAAAAGCGGGCACATGCCACGCTAATTCACGTCGTTCCTCATCAACGTTAGCGAGCATTTCTCCCCCTAACGACGGGAAGATTGCCTCATCAAAGTCATAATCCGCGTGTCTCGCGGTAAAGAGATCGCCTGTCAAGGGCTCTAAATAGCGAATAATGGACGGGGAGTTATAACCGACATATATTCCCCGTCGCTTCTGAGGTCCAAAATTTGAACGCCTTATCGGCTCAATTGGAACATTGACTAGGCACCCAAACACGCGTAAATGTGAGATGTCAGGCTCACATCCAGTAACCAGCTGGTACGCGGAAAGTGGTTGGGTGGCCATGGGCCTCAGACGGACCAAATTTGCAGCGTGCAAAATTGCATAGCCCCATGCAGATAGTGGGAGTTTGGTGCGCATAACCAAGGTCCGCGCTATCACTTGCAGTCGCTTTATAAAAGCTTCTGCTATGCCATTTTGGGTATGAACATACGCAACAGGATGTTCAAGATTTATTCCCAAAGTCATGCAATAATCATCGAAAGTTTTCGATGTAAACTCCGCGGCATTATCAAGTCTAATAGACTTTATCGGATAATCCGGATGGTGAGCCCTTAACTTAATGATCTGGGCGAGGAGTTTAGGAAACGCTGCATTTCAGGTGGACAACAACACTACGTGTGACCATCTAGTCGATGCATCAACCAAAACCATGAAGTATTTAAATGGTCCGCATGTTGGTTGGATTGGTCCACAAATATCTCCATGAATTCTCTCAAGGAATTGGGAAACCAATCTCGTAGGTTTCACATGGAGTGGCTTGAGATTCGTCTTCCCAATCGAGCAAGCTTGGCATAGGCTTTTCGGATTTATAACGAAATTCTTTCCTCCAAGGGGATGCCCATGTGATGCATTCATAGTGCGAAGCATCGTATTTTGACCCGGATGACCCAGCCGGTCATGCCATAGCATAAAAGTCCTCTCATCAACTGGCGCTCGGTGAATGATGAGATTACTCTCGATGTGTTGTATCGTAGTGAGATACAAACCACTTGAAAGACATTTCAACTTCTCCAAGATACGCTTTTGGCCGTACTGAGTGGAGGTAATGAAAAGATACTCGAAGCCATGTTCTCGAGCAGTTTCAACATAAAATCCGTTTTCTCGAATATCCTTAAAACTCAGTAAGGTACGACTGGACCTTGGAGAATATAAGGCCTCTGATACTTCAACGGAAGTACCATTGGACAACGAAAAACGGGCTTTGCCAAAACCTTGAACAAGGGTTGAGGGTCCCGAAATGGTTGTCACTGAGGTTACTTTAGGCGTATAGGAGATAAAGTATGATTTATCTCTCAAGATAGTGTGAGTCGTTCCACTATCAACCAGACAATCTACTGCCCCGTGGTCCATGCCTATAAGTAAAGAAAATTAAAGTTTGTCACACGTTTGAGGAAAGTGCTCGAAATAGAATTTTAATTTATCGAGAAAACAGAAAATACAAACCACCAAAAATTTCATGACTTAAATCAAACATAGATAGAAAATGGAGATTTATTCTTCCATTTCTGCTACAAAATCGGGGGTCTCAAGATTTAGATTTTCGCACTCGATGACCAGATTTGCTTCGGCCCGGCGCCCCTTATGATAGTTATTAACTTCTTGGGGGGTCGCCCTGCAAGTCCGTTGCATATGACCGTAAGCACCACATTTGTAGCAAAGAGTAGGCGCTTGGCCTTCCACTCTCGCTTTGGGACGATTGGTCCGTTGGTTCTTACCATGAGACTGCCTAGGAGTCAAAGGTCCTTGGTTCTTGTTAGAACCTCGCTTTGGGTGGCGAGACTTAAACTCGCCTCTGTTCCTTGGCTGGGACGACTGGCCCTTGTCTCATTTCCACCGTGGATTTGGTCCACGGAGAGCGTTTGCATCAGGCATTGGAATTGCCTTTGTTCCAGCAGGACGAGAATTGTTGTTTCTCATTAAAATGAGACTGTTCTTCTCGTCTAGTAAAAGCTGGGTGATGAGCTCGGAAAACTTGGTGAACTTAGACTGACGGTATTGCTTTTGGAGCAAGTTGTCAGTTGAAGGAAATGTGGTGTATGTTTTCTCCAATAGATCACTGCCGGTTAATATCTCACCGCGGTATTGGAGAAGTGATCGAATCCTGCAGACTTCATTGTTGTAATCAGTTACACTCTTGAAGTCTTGGAAGCGCAGGTTCAACCAGTCATGGCGTGCTTCAGGTAGCCATATGGTCTTCTGGTGGTCGAAGCGCTCTTTCAGAGAGTCCCATAGCGTCTTCGGCGAGGATATTTCAATGAACTCCGACTTCATGGCGTCAGATAAATGCCTACGGAATAGAATCATCGCTTTGGCGTTCATTGAGCGAGTGACTTCCACTTCACGCTCTTCCTCGTTATAGATGACGTCCAAGAGGCCCTGCGCATCTAGATGGTTCTGGATGTCTTGCGTCCAGTCCAAGTAGTTCTTGCCAGAGGCTTCAAGGATGTGAAAATCAATCTTGATCGACATTTTTCTACAACAGGAAAAAAAATCTTGATCAGTCAACATATAAAACGACGGGTTTATATGGATTTGGTTTGTATAAGCAACAACAAACAATCGTAAATAAAAAAACAACGGTTTTGAAAAAAACGATTTTTGTTTAAAAATTATCTTATATCGATCGACGGGCCGATATAGAGAGGTCAATAAGTTTCTTGCAAACATGCATAATTATAAATACAATTTGAGCAAAAAAATAATATTCGGTCAACCCCTTTCAGTAGCTCTACGTGAATATGACCAGGCGGAAAAATGAGGGAGGAGGGTCACCGAGGACCTCTTAAGAACCAAGTCCCAAGTTCTTTCTGACATCATACCCAAGTAGGTGAGCCTACTCGGAGAGACTTCGTAAAATTTTTGTCAAATGTAAGAATAAATAAGATTTTTCAAGAAATTCACGCTATTTGCGAACTGTGCAAAATAGGTGACAATTTAGTGCGTGCTCAAAATGAGCGTTGTCTTTGAAAAATTATTAACCAAAAAGGTTATTTTTGGGAGGCCCAAATTTGGCGGTGCCAGAATTTGTTTATGTAGCCAAAACCATTTTTCAAATTTTTCAAGTTTTTTTTTCGTAATTACGCAAAAAAAAAACGTACAACATAAGCAAACAACAACACACAAAAGAATTGGTGCCTAAGCAAGCGGCACCAAAAAAATGTCAACTATTTTTCCGACGTCTAATGAAGCGACGCCAAAAAAATAACGACAAAAAATACAATTTTGTTATTCATCTGTTACAATGAATCGCTGAGCAACATAAAAAAAATTGCTACTGAGGCGCTCGTCGGGACGCAGATGCCACGGAGGTGCTCAAATCCATCATTACCAAAAAAAAATGTTAGCACTCAAAATCCCAAACAACAAGAAGGAAGGAGCAATAATGTGACAATAGCTAAAATGGGAAAGTTGGCCTAAAGGGCTACTTTAAGGTTCTGGTCCGATAGGTCATGGGTTAAAAAAAAAACCACTTGAGACAAAATATGTATATGTTTTTTTTTCTTTGAAAAAAAAACTAGTATTACAAACAATAAAGACAAACAGCAAGTAATGTAGAATTGGACAAAAAAAAAAACTTTTGTTTTCCTCTTTTTTTTCAAATGTTAAAAAAAACCTTGTCAAGTCACTTTCACACCCAGAAAATAACTGAAGAATTGAAAGGTTATGCAAAAGGACGGATAATGAAAACATGGAAGATTGCAAAACCTGAATCATAAAATTTTCTTTCGAAACTTAAAGTCCTAATGGTTTACTTGGATCCACCGTCCAAAATGTAACTACGGGGTCCTAAAACTAAACATAAGATTTAAATTTTATGGAAATCTAAACCAGATCCAATGGTTAGTCCAAGTCAACAGTCAGACCGAAAAACCCTATTATGAACAATACGAAGAAGACATAAAACATAAAATTTGAATATTAAACGAGACACTATTCCGCATGAACTTAGCAACTGTGATGGTATAACCAATGATCATTAGTAAATATTCCAGTGACCATAAAACAAATATTATAAAAACTGTCATTGCTTCCATTGGTGAAACAATAATTATCACAAGAATGGTTTTGGTGACAATAATGGTTTATTGTAAGGTCATGTTAATAAGGATTGACATTTAAGAACCTGTATATATGCCATATATTTGAGCACTTCAAGCTATTTTTGCTCGCACGAATTACAAACTAGTATTCCACAAAATCTCAAACCCATCATTGGTGTATGCTGAAATAAAGATTCAGAAGTCCAGAAGGATAAAAAATTTCAACTTTAAGACCTATGAAATCTTTCAAAACATAGAACTACACAATGCATCCAATCTATAGAAAAGCATAAAATTTCTGTAGACATCTTAAAAAAAATTACCTTTCTTACCGTACGGTGGAAGAAAATGAGAAAATGATTGCGGATACGCGGGATCGGCGACGAGCGACGGGGTGCGCGCGGGACAACGGTCGGCGGACGTCGAGGCGAGCGGTACGTCGGGTCTCCGGCGTTGCACGAGCAAAGTGCTGATAACGTGTTGTGAACAATTAGCTCAAGACAATTAGCTCAACCTCACATGTATATCAATATATGTGTCTCAATTATCTCTACAAGCTATTCCAACCTCTCTTTATATAGGGAGAGAGGTTGGGGGTTATGAAGAAATGAAGGGCCAAAGGTCATGTAGGTTACAAGGAGATGAAATGTGAGGAGCCATATGAGTTACAACAACTTAAAGTTTATATAAAAAATATAAAATAATGTGAGTAGCAAATAACCCATGAACTCTTGAATAAGAGGCACATTACTTAACCTAAGCAACTACTTAAAATACATAGAAACAAAGTTCAATATAGCTAACATAGTGTATATATATATATATATATATATATATATATATATATATATATATATATATATATATATATATATATAAGCGGATCAAAAGTCCCCCTTAGAAAGCCCCCCAAAAAACCCCCTCACTCTAATTCGTCATATTAATGTTAATATTAATGTTAATATTAATGTTAATGTTAATATTAATTTTAATGTTAATATTAATTTTTTTTAAAATTTTTTTATATTAATGTTAATGTTAATGTTAATATTAATGTTAATGTTAATGTTAATGTTAATATTAATTTTAATGTTAAGTTTAATGTTAATTTTAGTATTTAATGTTAATATTAACATTAATATTAATATTAACATTAATATTAACATTAATATTAACATTAAATTACGGATTAGAGTGAGGGGGGTTTTTGGGGGGCTTTCTAAGGCGGGCTTTTGATCCGCTTCCATATATATATATATATATATATATATATATATATATATATATATATATATATATATATATATATATATATATATATATATATAAAGAGCTGTGCTACATTGTTTGCGGATTTGGACCGCAGTCCTGATCTGCGGGCCACGTGTCGCATGCTCATTGGAGGGGATGTGTGGTGGGTCCGGTGTGGTGCGTGAGGGGTAGTAGAGGGTGACACGTCCGCACGCGGTCATCCCCCGCGGGCCAAAAAGGGTTTCCGATATAAAAATAAAAAATTCAAGGAAGCGACTGCTCTCTCTCTCTCTCTCTCTGATCCGCCACTGGACCGATCTTTAGCTCTTTACTCCATTGATCCCTTGGAAAAGGACCAATTTGCCGATCTCTTTTGTTTTTCCGACATCAATCAAGGTATCCCATCTTCAGCAAAAAAAAGGTTTAGTTCTATCAATCTATGAATCACCACTTCAATTCCATTTCTAATGGATAAAACACAGTAGTACACTACTAGTGTGTGCCTCTCACCGAGAGGAGGAAAGACTGATTTCGATGTCAATTGTTAAAAAATATACTGTGCAGTGACTGAAGTTTGCTCGATCCTGAGTTCAATTATCAATATCCAGGATTGTTTTGTATAGTGATACCAGATGTAGAGTTAATTAGACTTTGGGTACTCAGGTTTGACTGTTTTAGACTTTGGGTACTCTAATTTTTTGGTGGCACATTTCAGTAACAAAATAGGGCTTTTAGTGAAGAAATGAGTGTTTAATGACGAATGTTCCTTACTAAAACGTATCACTAAAGAAGTTCAAGCTAAAACGGAAATCCAGTATTAATTAGATCCTAAATGTTGTACTCTTATACAAAATAATCCATCATATTACTGTAATTTTTTTTAACTTTTAAATTTTTTTATGTTATGATTTGTTTAACTTTTTAATTTGCCTTTCAAGTTCGAAGGTAATATATTTATACTTTTAGCTTCCACGACAGTAAGTAATATTTTTCGCACAGGAAGCAGCTACCTGAATAATACCAATAAAACAATAGAGTATGTTTTGGTGCTTTGCGGAATATTAGGAAAAGAAAGTGATTACTTTCATATGTTTGGATGCCAAAATAATTAACAGTAAGAAAATCAATAAAAATTATACTTTTTCAAATGAAAGTAAATACAAGGATTTGATTTCCTTTCATTCTTTTGTGAGAACTAAACGAGGTATGTGGAATATCAAGCGAACTAAACGAGGTATGTGGAATATCAAGCATCCGTAGAATAATACGAATAGAACAATAGAATTACAAATAAACATTTTCACCATATGTTAAGTTTAATTAAACACTTGGTTTGGTACACATCTTAATTATTACAATATTTTACATCATATTAGTGGCATGTTTGTATGTATACCTGAATCCTTCGATTGAAATTCTAGGAAATGCAGTTCATGCACATCCCTATTCCCTAATCCTATCTAATTTATCAATTCAATTTTCTCTAATATCTCATACACTTAATTCTTTAAACCTTCGTCTAATCTTCTTTCTTGAGATGTGTGAAATTTTTAAGATATAATTAAATGAAGCCAAAATATATAAACAAATGATTGTAGTAAAATGAAACTAATTATTTTATTTTTATGAACTGAAGCTATAAAATGAAACTTATTTGTGTAATAAATTACATGACATATTCATGCCAAATGTATTTTCATGGTAATTGATTTAAAATATATATATATATATATATATATATATATATATATATATATATATTTTTTTTTTTTTTTTTCATGGTAATTGATTTAAAATATATATATATATATATATATATATATATATATATTCTCTCCAAATAATACATGTATGCTGCAATATTTACGATAACTACTCCCTTTTTAAAAGGAAAAAAAACTTATGTATGAAATAAATTGCATGACATATTCATGCAAGATGTGTTTTCATCATTGAATTCTTGGGCTGAGATGACTGAACCATCTGGGCCTCTGACCCACCATAAATTAAATAATTAAATGTTTTAACGATTTGGTTATCCAATCATCCGATAAAAAAATTAAAAAAATAATTCCGAAGAAAGAAGGAATATAAGAAGACATACAATAGATTCTACTGACATGGATGATAAATATATTTTAGTACTTGTATTAAGGACTAATTTTTACTCTCTAATGGTTCTCTATCTAACATGTAGAATCCAATATTAATCAGGCGTGGAGAGTGATGCCCAAGATTTTGCGTCCCAACGAAACCGACTTGCATAACCTTCTACGGGCCAAGGTGTTATGTTGGAAGCTTTCATAGTTCCCTGAAGTCTTCATAGCCTTCTATATGTTCTAAAAGCTTCATTGAAATTGTCTAGACCGCTAGAATAATCCCTGGAATATGTTAGTTCCAGAAGCCAGAATGTTTTCTAGAATAATCCCTGAAATATGATATTTCTAAAAGCTAAGCTTCATGTAAGTCATTTGAGGCAGATAAATTGGAGGCTCATTTATTCCTTACTAGTGCTGGCACAAGACTTCGAACATGAAGCTTGTGTGCCACAACAAGTAAAATAATTAATCTAATCATGTGGAACCCAATAATAATGGATACTAGAGATGTAGAATTTATACGAGAGTTTCTATAGAACTCTCTATCCTACATCGCATCATAGAAATTGAAATACTAATTTATTAATTTAGGATCAGCTGTTAAGTTTCGATCCTTGATTAGGATATTTGTCTCTGAATTTTGTTCTTTTTGTGGGAGATCAAAATAACCTTGTTTTGGAAATCATGGACAGGGCCGACCCTGGGGTAAACCAGACAAGACTTGGAGCTTGGACAACCTTCCTCTGCTAGGACAACCCCTCCAGACTCAGCATGATCTCACCAAAGGTCATGGTCACGGATGACCACCAAAACTAGCTGGCAATAAAGATCAAGGGACAACTAAAATTAGCACCAGAATAGGACAATTCAACCCTCCGGTTCGGCCATGATCATGGATATTGGTCGAAGTAGAGGAGGATGTTCATTCTGCATATGCTCGACCTTGTTTTGGCAAGAAATGTTATTGTATTACTTGTATAGTGACTAATGACTGAAGCCAGGGAGGCTTGGTTTATCAGTCCGCTGGGATTGCGCACTGATCAATGCGGCAGCCTACACTCTCTCTTGGCTGCTTGGACAAATGACAATTTCGATTGTGATGTTGTCCGGATGGGGGCAACGATTCTCTGGGCTATCTGGAAATCTAGAGGGGACTGTGTTTTTCGAAATATTGCTCCACGTCCCCTGAATATCATCAAACATGCTATGAGCATCCTTTCATTGCATCCTGAGAGCTTCAAACTAAAACAAAGGAGTTTTGCAACCTGAGGCTTGAGGCCAATGATGGGAATATTTGGCAAGCGCCTCCTACTGGCTCTATAAAGATTAATGTAGATGGGGCGACATCCCCGACAGGTAGCGCTGCTGCTGCAATCGCCAGGGATGACAGGGGATCTTTCATTATGGCTGAAACAAAGTATTATTTCAACTACAATCCTATTGATCAATGTCTTCAAGCTGAGTTGGAGGCTATTAAGCTCGGAATTGGGTTAGCTCGAACTATGTCTATGAGCAATATTTCTGCGAGTAACATTTTCATTGAAGGAGACTCCATGGTGGCACTCCGGATTCTCAGAGGGGAATCTCGATTAATTCCTTGGCGACTGTCAGATTTGGTTCATGACATTCAAAAGGATTTGCTTGATTCTCCGTCCATAAATTTCCTATTTGTTAGACGAAGAGGCAACAATGTCGCTCACATTCTAGCAGGACAAGCGCGGGACACTCTCAATTCTGAGAAATTCTTCTCTTCCCCTCATTGTATTCTCCAGCCTCTTATTGAGGACTGTTCTTTGGCTGTAAACAATTCGGTTTAATTCAATAAATGTCTTCATTTCAAAAAAAAAAAATAATAATAATCAATATCCATATTACCATATTATTACTATTTGTTTAACTTTTTAGTTTTAAATTGGAATCTAATATATTTTATATTTTTAGCTCCTAGCAGTAATATTATCCGTAAATGAATATGCAAATAATAGTTTTAAGTGAAAATTCTGTTGATTTTCTTGAGTATTCAATAGATTAATTCAAGCTATGTTTTTAGTCAAATTTTCAAGCTATGTTTCTAGTCAATTATTGGAATAACTCAACATAGTTTTTATTTTATTTTCTATGTGTATCATTGAATGATTTTGAATAGTTAAATTATTTTGAATAGTCAAAATAATTGACTATTTATTTTATAATTGGTGGAGGTATTAAATTTAAACTGAAAGCGAGTGAACGGAATTTGTTGTCAAAGTGATTTGATAAGAAAATTTGTTGGAGAAAAAACAAAAGAATTGACAAAAATAATAGTGATATGAAGTACGGGTGAAGACGCATATGTGTTCTACCAACAAATTTTAATATTTTTGTATTTATTTATCGAGTTCAGACATTCTATATACATTCTTTTTCGATTCAATTTTCTCTAACGTCTCATGGTTATGTTTTTGTTTGAACAACAAATTTTAATATTTTTGAATTTATTTATCGAGTAAACAGTCTATATACATTCTTAATCGATTTTTCGATTCAATTTTCTCTAATGTCTCATGGTTATGTTTTTTTTGAATGAGTGTCTTCCGAATCTTAACATTTCGAATGAGATTGGGAAATTTATTAAGATAAAACTAGATGGAACCAAAACATTTAAACAAATAACTCTAGTGGAATGAAACTTATTCATGAAACAATTGCACACAAGTTCATGCAAGATATGTTTTCATGATTTCTAAAAAAAAAAAAAAAAAAAAAAAAAGTATTATTATCACCAAATAATACTGCAATATTTATGGGAAATACTCCCTTGAGTTGAAAATAATAAAATAAAAACACATTAACTGTGTGCATTTGTTACATGCTTATGGTTAATATCTCTTTGTTTCTCAAATTGATCCTGGACTGGTTTATTTCTTATTATTGAGTTCGCGGACTGAGATGAAAGACCCAACCACATGGGTCTCTGACCCACATTTAAATCTAGATCTCTAATCCACAAATTAAATGTGTTAACCTATAATTAAATGATTAATTTGGTTCCAACAACACAAGTTTCATTTTAGATGAACAAACATTGGAACAAACTTTACAAAATACTTATGTAACAAATAGGGATTGATCTTAGGAACTATCGGTTAAATCCATATATATTTACCAACTAAACTACTTAATTGATCCACATTAGAGACACTCCAAACACATATTCCAAATTATTGTAAATTTTGTAAAATAGTACTTTTGGAGTGTCTCCTTGATATTGACACACAATGGTACACTCTAAGCAAATAATCTAAATTAATCTCTTCTCTTTTTTCGACTTTTTCCGCGTTGGTAAAAGTTTATATCCCTTAGTCCTAAACCTCTTTACTAACTTTTTTTCTGTTATTTATCATATTTTAAGACAGAATAGGACCGGACATAGGACAGATTACAGGTAATAGCGATCCAGTTCAGACACATTTCTAATTCTATCTAATTTATAAATTCAATTTTCTCTAATATCTGATACACTTATTTAACCTTATTGTCCTTTAATCTTCTTAGTGAACATGACTATAGTAAGATGAAACTTTTTTTTAATAAGCTGAAGCTATAAAATGAAACTTATTCGTATAACAAATTACATGACATATTCATGCCAGATGTGTTTTCATGGTAGTTGCTTTGTATTAAAAAAAAAAAACCTCGCCAAATAAATCATGTATGCTGCAATATTTATGTTAACTACTCCCTTTTAAAATTTAAAAGAAAAAAAAGAAACTTATTCATCAAAGAAATTACATGACATTCATGCACGATGTGTTTTCATTGTCAATTTTTAAGTATTGTTATCTCCAAATAATACATATGTGCTGCAATATTTATGAGAACTACTATTGTTTAAAGAAAAGAAAAAATTGTAATTATGTGCATTTTTTCTATGATCTTTAGATTAAAATTGATCATGGACTTGTTTATTTCTCATCATTGAATTCGTGGGCTGAGATGAAAGGCCGAACCATGTGGACCTCTGCCCTACCACAAATTAAATAATTTTTTTTTTAACTTGCGATTTGTTCATCCAATCTTTCAAAAAAATAAGAAAAATAATTCGGAAGTAAGGAATATAAGAAGACGTATTGACTAAAAATATATTTTAGTACTTATATTAAGGACTAGACTAATTTGGTTGATTATAGAAATAAGGATTGATCTAAAGTAACTATTGGTTAAACCATGTATATTTATTTACCAACTAAACTACCACTTAACCATGGTTTGGTGGGATCCATCTATCTGGGATTTCTAAAATTAAGCTTTTATTCTACTTGTTTCTATCCTTCGTGAAAAAATAATTTAATGATGTGGAATCCAATATTAATCGGGTGGAAGAGAGTGTTACGTACAAGATTTTGCGCCCTATCGAAATCTTCTACGAGCCAAGGTGTTATGTTGGGAGCTTTCAGAGTTCTTCAAAGTCTCGATAGCCTTCTATACGTTCTAAAATGTTCCTTGAAAATTTATAGGACTGCTAGAATAATTAATGGAATATGCTAGTTTCAGAAGGGAGAATGTTTTCTAGAATAATATTTGAAATATGCTATTTCTATAAGATAAGCTTCATGTAAGGCTTTTGTGACAAATAAATTGGAGGCTCATTTGTTCATCACTAGTGCTGGTACTGGACTTTGAATAGGAAGTTTGTGCGCCACAACAAGTAAAATGATTAATTTAATCATATGAGACCCAATATAAATGGATACGAGAGATGGAGAATGTATATAAGAGTTACTATAGAAACTCTTCATCCTACGTCACCTTTGTTAATTTCACAGTAATAGAAATACTATGACATTAATAAAATGATTAAATACATGTCCTGCGAACACATATTTTTTTTGCCTAGTAGACAAAGATTTACCACTCTGAAAATAATATTCATTCAGATCGACATTAGGGTCCAACTATGCATTGCATTGGCAGAATTCATATTGTATATTTGAAGTAGTTGACATTTTTTCTTCCCTCGTGGTACAACCCTCTTCACGAGCCCCTTTCTTCTCGGTCCACACAGACTGGTCCAAAAAATGTGGTCTCATCTCTAATTTTCCTTGGTAAACACAAAATAGTGTTTGTTTCCTCGGTAAAATTCCCTGGTAAATTTTTACATAACTTCATTATAAAATCTAATTTCTTTCTTTTTTAAAATAATTTTTTGGTGCTAATTTGAAAGTGCCAAATCGTCACTTATCGAAGAATAGAATTATATGGATGGTTGTTAATCAAAACAAACATCCAATCTTTCCAATGGAGTTTTATTGTTTCAATTTTCGGTTCTAAATATTTCTAATCTTTAAAATAATAAACTTTGTTTCTAAAGTAGGATAAATGACAAAAAATCCCTCGTTAGATTTTCGTCTTTTGCGTACAAAGATCTTTTAGTCAAATTTAGCAAATAAAGACTCCCGCAATCTATGACTTGCTCAGCCAGCCCCTACCGTCAGTTGACCGTTAGTTTTGACCGTTAAGTGACATTTTTATTAGAAAAAAAAAACCTATACTACCCTCCCTCCCCGCCCTGGCGAGCCCCTCCCCTCCACGTCCCGGCGAGCCCCTCCTCCCTCCCCGCCCTGGCGAGCCCCGCCCCCTCCTCCTCTCCGCACCACCAGAGAGAGAGGGAGGGAAGAGGAGGGTGGAGGGGTAAAATAGTCATTACATCCTCCACTAACAGGAAAGGGGATAATTTTTTGTCATTTACCCTTCTAAAGTATGTCTAAATATCAATAAACTTCAGTTTTTTTTTTCCCCTCCAAATATCTTGAAAATATACGGAAATTTTCACCTAAAGCATGTAAAATATATTAAATTGTATACACAGCACAACTTTTTAAAAAAATCCAACGAAAGCATCAGCACGCCCTTCCGATGGGCGTTTTGAATATTTTATAATTTTTTTTAAAATGTATTGACGGTTGGATGGACGGACGTTAAGTGGGAATATTTTCAATCATTTGATCAGTATACACGAACGTTAGTGCATGAATTTTTTTTTTTCCTCGAATATTTGTACAATCCTCCGTCCAATCAATTAATATTCCCGCCCCTTTAGTAGGTTTCACGTCGCTTTCACGCAAACTTTTACGTCGTTTCACGTAATTTATGCGCGAATAACTTTCACGTCGCTTTCACGTAATTTATGTGCGAATCTGCACTCGGGTGAACCGACTATTATCACTGTATAACGTTAAAAACATATAGGGAGTAGGTAAAAGATAGGTAACGTTCAAAATAGGATAGGTAACGTTTTGATAACGGATAGATTTTTACCTTATATAGGAATTTGAAGAAGCAGTTCTCATTCACTTCTTCATTTTCTTTCACTTCTTCTTCTTCTTCTATTGCAGACAGAAAGATAGAAGAGAAAGAAAAACAGAAGCTTACAGAAAGACAGAAGAGAAAAAAAGACAGAAGCTTTTCTTCGATTCCACTCTTTGGAAGCTGCTCTCAACTTTCATTTCCAACATCCGTTCGTAAGCTACAAGTTTGTAACGATGGATCAAAATTTAACAATTATTTGCAATCATGGAGGTATACTAGATGGATTGTCTTATCAAGGAGGTAGTACTCATCTAATTTCTACTTATTATAATATCACATTAGACGGTTTACGTAATATTATTAGTGAACGGTTTTCCATTACTTATGAATTTACCATAAGTTGGTTTTTTACAGATACTTTTTTAGTAGTAGATAGTGAAGAAGCATGGAATTTTGTTGTTCAAAATTGTCTAGGTTCATCTTGTATTAAAATTTATGTTAATCCCTCAGTATCAAGTACTATGACAAATATCATTTCCAGTAGTCAACGTTTTTGTAATAACCCTGATCAATTTGGTGCCGGCCCTAGCGCTACAAACCAAATTGAAGAGAACGTTGAGACTGAAAATAGGGATATTGACGATGAAAATAGTGATGATTTAGTAGAAGATTTAGATTATTATTTGTCAAATGATGATAATTTAGATTCTTCCACTTCCGAATTATTTGTTGGTAAATCATTTAATACTGATTCATGGACATGGTTTTTAAACTGTTTGAAAATGTCTTTTGAAAGTTTTTTTGAACGATGGGATAGTATTTCATTTATATCAGATAAGCAGAAAGGATTAATTCGTGGAATGCGAGAAATTTTTCCAAACTCTCCCCATTTTTTTTGCATCCAACACTTCAAGCAAAATATGAAAGGTCATTTTCCTGGTTCGGGTTCGCGAAAATATCTAGAATGGTTAGATAAACTTGCCCGATCTTACAATGAGGTTGATGCGAATGAGTGGTTCGAAAGAATAAAATCAGCAGATATAAATGTTTTCAATTGGCTTGTAGGTTCAAATGATGAAAATCGTATTTTCTCGCACTGGATCACTGCTTATGCACCATGTCCACGATTAGATATCAACACATCAAATATTGCTGAATGTTTTAATGGTTGGATAAAAAGTTTGCGTGATAAGCCGATAACAACTTTGCTTGATGGCATTAGAGCTAAAATTATAATATTGCATGACAAGCATCGAACAAATGCTGAAAATATGCATACAGACTTTTGTCCAAGAATGCTTAAAACTATGACACGTATCATGAAAGAGGCACACCATTTACAGTTGTTGCGTTTTGATAATTTATTATTCGAAATATTTGATCATGCAACAAGTAGATGCTATGTGGTTCAGCTAGACCGTAAATGTTGCACATGTGGTCGGTGGCAACATACTCTACTACCATGTGTACATGCTTGTTATGCTTGTCATTCATCTAACTTTACAGTGGAAAGTTTTTATCCTGTGGAATTTTCAGTTACAACACTTAGAAGTGTATATTTTCCACGTATGGAACCAATTCCATCCCCCTACACTCCTCAAAGTGAATTGGTAAGAGGTCAAATCGGAGTACCACTTGTTGGACGCAGAGCTGGAAGACCGAAGAAGAACCGTATTGTGACGCGAGAGCTGGCGACAAGGGATCTGCATTGCACGAATTGTGGCGGGATAGGGCACAACAAAAGAACATGCACAAATCAACCGATACAGTAATTATTGTAACTTGAGTGATTGTATTTGTAGTATTTTTTTTATTATTTTTAGTGTTTATTGTAATTTGCCTAATAATGATATAGTTTGAAGTGTTGGTTTAATTTAATTTTTTTTAAAATTTTAATGATGTTTCATTTCATCTATGTTGGCTGCAATCTGTATATGTCATCAATATGGTTCACATGATCAAAGTATATAACCATAGGGACAAGTTGATGAAGTAGGAGTGTGCAATATGGTTCACATTGATCACAGTAAATAACATCAACTCCCTTCATACATAATTTATTATTTGAAATAACATCAACTCCCTTCATACATGATTTCTCAAAGAAATGAAATAAACTACCTGCCTCTATCATCCCTTCTATAGTCTCTGCGGTCTACTTGCCTTAGACCTAGCCTTCTTCTTCTTTCCTCAGTGACCTCCGGTGGCTCCTCCACTTGTGAAGGTAGCACTGATGGGGTCGAATAAAATTGGCTACTTGGATCAAGATGGCTTGGACCAAACAATGAATACCCCGTCGTCTCCTTGTAATAATTCCAATCAAAGGCATGAGAAGTGTCCTACGGCGTGCCCTCGTAACTCTGGGATGCTCCATGATAACTCTGGGATGCCCCCTCATAACTATCCGAGGTATCAGCATGAGGACGTGAGGGGCCTGCATAAGGATCTGAGATACCAGCGTAAGGATATGAAGGGCCTGCATAAGGATCTGAGGGACCAGCGTAAGGATATGAGAGGCCTGCATAAGGATCTGAGGTACCAGCATAAGGATCTGAGGGACCAGCGTAAGGATGTGAGGGGCCCTCGGCATCATCTGCAGAACGTGCATGTGACTTAGTCGTACGGGGATGTGCGTGTCTCTGCCTGACAATACCTACGGGGTGATCGGCCGGGACATCCAACGGTACAAAATCGGGTTCGAGGGGCTGTCGTAGATATTCTACGCCATGCGTGCTAAATCTGGAATGCCAACCGACAAGAAAGTGGGCCGTCCGGTCTTCTATATTAGCTTTGGAAATGCTAGAAGGTAGAGGATCAAGAGGTATCATCTGTTTTAGTCCAAACTGTCGCATTACACGATCAGCCGGATGAAACATAATATTTCCGTTGAAATTAATATAATATCGATGGAGACTCAAGCCCCTTGTACTGTTTATTATATCTTCTGGTACACTTTGGGGTTGCCAGAATACCTACGTATCGTTGAACAAGTAAATTGAGACATGCACGAAAATATACATTTAAGAACTTTAGTAAATATGAGAGGTTATTAATATACTAACATCAAACGCGATTAATGTGTCAAATTGATTCCGGTAAATGGAGACAGCTTTGTGGACAACATGCTGGTAATCTATATTTTCAGTGTTCCACTTAAGGCCTGCTGGATATACTCGTTGATCACTATATATGGTAAGTGGCCTACCAATAGCAAAGTGCTCGAAACTCCAGAACTAAAAATGGATTTGCATGAAAGTATCAATAGTGTTAGACATCCAAAATTATTTTTAGCTGATTATAAAAATGTTCTACCAGCAATATAAATATACCTGTATAAGTGTTAGACATCCAGAAATATTTTTTGCTGTTTTTCCTCCTGAAACCTTAGTCACGAATGATGTCATCGAGTGATATAAATGTGCTAATACTGCTACACCCCATGCATGCTTTGTGCGCGTACCCAAATCTTGAAAAAATGGTAGCAGTCGGACGTTTATCATATTTCCCGTTGCGTCAGAAAATAATAATGCACCGCAGAGACATAACAAATAAGCTCTTGTACAATAAATCACCCGTGAATCATCGACAACAACTGTCGTATCGCCGATGCGATCAAGATGCATGAAAGTAGACCGGAGCCAAGTTAGTCTAACAGTGCTCCGACCTCCTATATCAGATGGTGGCTCCACACCGAGGTATGACCTAATGATATTAGAAACATTGAATCCCTCGTGAAAGTATATAGGATTACCCTCGATAGGTAATCCTAGAATCTGTGCTGTGTCAGCTAAAGTGATGGTCATCTCGCCAAAAGGTAGCTGAAATGTGTTGCGTGTTGGCCACCATCGTTCAACTAGGCTCAATATCAGATCCCTGTCATGACGTTTAATACGTATAGCGTCAATAAAGTCAAAACCGAACGACGCTACCAGGGCCTTTTGGGCTGCAGACAACTCCCATGATCCTCGCCACTCACCATGCTCACGTAATTTAACTTCAGGATAATCATAGCGCTGTAATATAAATATACATTATTAGTATAATTTAATAAAATTAACAAGCAGAAATTTAATTACCTAGAATTAAGTTTACCTCTCCCGAAAATACTAGTTTAGAAACGTGCGATTCTCGTTCATGTTTAATGAATGGAGTTGTCGGACCACCGGGTATTTTTCCATCATTTGGAGTAGCCATCTGTAATAATTGTTACAATTTTGTTAAATTCTATAATTATTATCTACCTATAGAAATATTTAAAAAAACATTATCAAATATTAACCAACTTAAAGATAGCAATTAAATAATTTTCGAAAATAAATTCATATTACCAGCTAACAAGACAGGAGTATTTCTTCTTGCTTTGTTCCTACTCTTCTTTCTTTCGTTTGCTTCTCTTTCTCCTTCTTCTGAAAAAACTCATTTCTCTCATTATCCTTTTATTCACTCCACAATCCTGCTAAAGCAGCTCCAATCCGGTCTCCAATGTTACAACACAGTCTCCAAAACAAATAAGGCTGCAAGCAAATAAAGACAAATGCATGCGGGCGCGGCAGCCGAGGCGTGTCAATAGTGTTAGACATTAACATGCATAAAGCGTGCGCGGCAGCCGAGGCGTGTCAGCTAAAGTCGGGGCGCGGCAGCCGAGGCGTGGAGCGAATGCATGCGGGCGCGTGGCACGAAGCAGTGGCAGCAAAGCAGCGGGCGCGTGGCAAGCGCGTGGCAGCGACGCAGAGCGGGGCAGCGCGTGGCAGCAAAGCAAGCAAGGCGTGGCAGCGGGCGCTCGAAGCGAGGCGTGGCAGCGAAGCACGTGGCATCCAGGTAAGGGGAAACGCCCTTCCGATGGGCGTTTCCAATTTATTATTATTTTTTTTTTTTTTCGATTCGCTGAGGAATCTGGCGCGGCCCGACGAACGAGGTAAGGGGGAAACGCCCTTCCGATGGGCGTTTCCAATTTTTTTATTTTTTTTCGATCCACCGAGGAATCTGGCGCGGCCCGACGAACGAGGTAAGGGGGAAACGCCCTTCCGATGGGCGTTTCCTATTTTTAAATAATTTTTTTTTTTTTTCCGTTTGCTCGCTGACGGACGTCAATAATAATTCATTATTTAATTGAAAACGCCCTTCGGATAGGCGTTCTGGTGCTTTGGTTGAAAATTTTAAAAAGGTTGTGCTTTCCCTGCAATTTAATAAACTATTAATGCTTTAGGTGAAAATTTTCGGAAAATATATTCACTATTCACAGGAAAATTAGGTTAATTACGTGGCATCCTCTGGATGAAACCACAGCCGTTCGATTGCCAGATCAAATAATTCAGATCCAGCTAAATCTAGGGTTAGGGTTCCTTGGAAAATCTATAAAAGGACCACCTTCCCTTTTTTATATTTTTTTCCTACACTTCCTCTCCCCCGCCTCCTCTTCCACAAAAACCCTAATTTTTTTTATTTATTTCGTGGCGGCTAAAATTTAAGAAAAGCCCTTCCTTTTTTCCCCTATTTTTACCTCAACCTTTTGGAGACTTTCGTAGGTTTGCCTCTAAAATTTCTCTCCATAATTGCAAAAAAAATCCTTGTTTTTATGATGTTTGCGAAGGGAAAACTAATGGTTGAATTTCTTAATATGAGCTGACATCGATACTTTGTAAAACAAACAAACTTTAACTTATTTGTTTAGTAATTATTACTTAATTTTGAATTTTTATTCGGTTATTGTTGATAATTTTCATGATATAAATATTGATATTTTTTTGTTTGTTGTGTTTATGCAAAAATTGATGAAATTTTTATAAAAAGCTTTATACGCCAGTTCTGCCTTAGAATTGCTTGACAGAGATTCGATTAAAAATACGGAAATTTTCACTCAAAGCATCAATATTTATTTAAATTTCAGTCAAAGCACAATTTTTATAATAATTTTGAAAAAAAGCACTAAAACGCCCTTACGAAGGGCGTTTTTCTTTTTTTAATTAATTTATTTAACGTCCGTTAACTATCTCATCGAAGAAAAAAAAAGCGTGAAAAAATAATAAAAAAAAAAAAGGAAAACGCCCTTTCTAAGGGCGTTTTCCTTTTTTTTTAATTTTTTTCACCCGTGAAAAAAAATAATAAAGAAAGGTTTTCCTTTCTCGAGATAGAAAAAACAACAATAAAAAAAACACTAACATACAATTAAAAAGGGATATCAGTAAACAAAATACAAATAACATTTAAAGCAAATGTGAGTAGCTGCAGAAGGAGAGAGGGCGCGTTAGAGATAGAAAAAGGGTGCGAGAGAGATGGAGAAAGAGAGAGCGGGAGAAGAGGGAAAAGAGGAGGGGGACGAACGGAGAACTTACAGGAGGGTTCGGACGGAGGAACCGAGCCGAGGTGCTCAGCCGGGAAGGACACCGGCGCGGGTCACGGAGGCGCAGAACCAATGGGGCTCACTGGCCGCGACGTCGCGCGTGGAGGCGACGATCACCGGGTGGTCCGATTTGGACTGGCTATGCCGCCGAGGAGGATGCCCGTGCGAGAAGCTCTTGCCGGGGGAAGGGCGCTGCTGTGTCCACCGGAGATCGGTGAACGGCGAGGCTTGACCACCGACGACTAGGGTATTAGAGCATTTTCCATTATTTTTAAATATATTTTTTTTCAGTTACTTACTCCTTTAGCCATCGAACGGAAAAAAAAAAATATATATGAGAACGGCCACGCGGCGTCGCGCAAAAAATACACGTCAGCAAAAACGTACTGGCAAAACGCCCTTCGGAAGGGCGTTTCGCTTTTTTTTTTTTCTTTTCCCACGTTGACGGAGGATAACGGAGGAGTTTAAAAAATTATTTTAAAATGAAAAACGCCCTTCGGAAGGGCGTTCTTGTGCTCTAGATATAATATATCCAAACTTTATGCTCCACGTACAATTTTACAAAAGTATTATGCTTTCAGTGAAAATTTTCCTTAAAAATAGTTGGCTTTAATTCCTTTATTATTGTAAATTGATTTTTTTTATATTATTCGTGCTGATTTTTTTAGAATTTGCTGTTTCTGCAGTTTTTGGCAAAATTTTAACAAATTTTTTAGAATTTGCTTCAGAGAATTCTTGATTGAGAAAGCTGATAAAAACCACCGAGCCTTCTGTTTGTTTATTGTTTGTTTATTATAGTCAGTTTGTTTATTTTTTAGAATCTTCTACGTTTAAGATCATTTTAATGAGCAGTTTTTGATTGAGGCATAGTTTCACATCAGAATTATTTTCACGCTGTTGTATATATATTGTTTAGTTTCAATTAATAGATATTTACACAAAAATATTGTTTAGTTATCAACTTATCATTTACATAATTTATTTTTTTGACATTTCACGACATTTTCTGTATTAAAACAAAGTGACATCAATAGATACATTTGCATTTTCCAATACCTATTCAATTGTGTTTATGATATATATGCATTCAAAATTTCAAATACTATTTTTGATCTGTGCTGTTAATTCAAGTTTTATACATTCAGTCATCAATTTATGTCGATGTGTTTATGTTTGTACGCCGATGACGACAAATCGAAGAAGGACGCGTATGCGGAACCAAGACCCTGCTTGCAGGGAGAACCTACTTGGGGAAGCTGCACTTTGCATGACATTTTCAGATACTTCTGAGGCTTTATGGATACTATTTTACTAATTTGTGAACTAAGTTATTTCCAATTTGTTTCCTAATTTGTATTTTCTTTTGGTCAGTTTGTTATTATTGAGTTTTTAACTATCCTCCTAAAAAATATAAGATTTGTATGGAGACTGAAAAAACTCAGAGAGCAAGTGTTGTCTATCAGCTTCTTCTCTTTATTCCTACGAGATTGGAGTTAAATAACAGCACAACATTTCTTATATTTCTTCTGTTCCTTTTGTGCTATTTAGTCAGGGGCGGCCCTGGCCCAGGGCCCCCCGGCGAAAGGGGGCACCATCATGGTTCTATCTACAATAGAACTAGTATGTATCAAGTGTCATTTTTAACCAAAACAATTGTAGTAGTGGTTATAATGAAGGCTTTTACTTTAGAGGTCCTTGGTTCAAAACTTGGTGACAACAATTTTTTGTTATATTTTTTTTTACATGTATGGAGGGTCCATTTTAAAAATTTTGCCAAGGGCCCTCATTAGCTCAGGGCCGGCTCTGTATTTAGTCAAGAAGAACCTGTGGTAGCTCTGCAAAATCTTGGCTTTTGAAATAAAATTAGGTATGATTAAACTGGTTGCTGCTGTACTTGTACTGTTATCCAGCTTATAACCAAGGTTCACAGTATCGGTAGGTATAAGAATTGGTATCGGATCCCTCCTATATCTGGATCGGTGGTAACGGCAATATCGATGACTTTACTATGGTTCTATATGGAATTTAGGCATAATTTTAGGTATTTTTCGTGTTTTTATAGTAAGGTCTGTAATTGAATGAAATAATAGTCAATTTTGTTCTTTGTTGATTTTTTTTTATTTTAACATTTTACAACCTTACTATATTGTTTTACATTCTTGCTGATTGGTCCTGTCTGTTCAATTCCTTTTGCTGAATTGAGTGTGGAAGGGATCCTATAGCTGGTATAGTCGGTATCAAAATGTTTCGGTATCGACTGTATTGGATTGGTAACGACCGATACTGCAAACTTATGAGCTATTATGGCTAACATTGTTGTGATGTTTTCTGCCATTGAAATTTGATTGTTTCCTTGGACAACAAGGTTCTTTTTAACAAATAATTATAGCAAATTATTATGGTTTGTGCAGATTGGACATTGTCAAGTTTCATTAACATCTGGTTGTTGTTGTAGTTTTGATGATTGTTATTGGACAATTGCATTCTTTTCCTCTTGTCAGCAGATGAGATGCAAAAACAAGCTACCCACTGGAGCAAGGATGACTTATTTTGTCAATGATACTTATATCAGATTGTAAATGGCTGTAAATGTCTTTAGTGCCTCACTGTTATATGATATAGGGAATTCTATTTCTCTCATTTTGGAAAATATAAAGAATTTATTTGTTTTTTGTTATTTTCTTTCTCCCAACATTTCCATCTGGATTGTTGTGTAGCCCATGCCAGTCCTAAGCAGCAGGCTACCCTACAATGTGGTTTCACAGTTGTGTGCCCAAGGTTTGTGATAGGCAATGATATTGTTAGTCATGTAAATGTAAGATTGATAATTGCTCACAAGTGTGTAGATATCAGTGACAAAATAGAAATTTCAGTGACGAAATGAGTCATTTTAATGACGTATGTTCGTTACTAAAACGTATCACTAAAATTCAAGTTTCCAAAGTCTAAAATGGTTAAACACAATTCCCAATATCTAATTAGATTCTAAATATGGTACCATTATACAAAACAATCATCATATTGCTATAATTTGTTAGACTTTTAAATTTTTATATATTATCATTTGTTTGACTTTTAAATTTTATATAATACCTTTTAAGTTCAAAAGTAATATTTTTATACTTTTAGCCATAATTACAAAAGAAGACCAAAGTTCATGGGCATCCGAAAAGTTCGACCAGTCAGATGGGCCAAAACCCGATAAAGTCCGGTTATTATGGTAGTCCGATCCGGTCCATATTAGTATAGGGCTGGACTTGGACTATGCATCCGTCCGAGTCCGGCCCAAGGCCCGCCCGAGCCTGGCCTTGATCAACAACTTAAACGTGTAGTCAACAAAGTCCAAGGCAGACTATAAGACAAACTGACATATAAAATATTAGTCATAACCCGTGCCCATAGGGCATGGTTCATTTAAGGTATTCCCCCTCAAAATCTTGGACCCCCAATTTTAAACGAACAATAATAATTATGAGGCCTCCATCAAAATATTAAATCCCAACCACTGCTGGATGTGAATTTTCTTTGGATTCTCCATAAAATTCCACTCTCAATAATGCTCATCCACAACCATTATGAGTGCAAACCCCACTATTTAGATTTTCCATAAAACCCCACTCTCAATAATGTTCGGATTCCTTATAAAATCCCATAACCGTTGATTCAACGAGATTAAATCCCAACCACTCTTTATCTTGGCACAATCAGCCCTAGGATTCAAAAACCTTTGTGTTTTGTATAAGAGAGATTCCCTAGAAAAATATAGCTAAATCTGAAAAGTGCTTGCCAAATGCTGTCATGTAATGCATACACATGCTTTTGAATAATGTTTAAGAAGTGATCTATTATTCAATTCAACATAACATTATAGGCTTTTGAATAACTAATTTTGCTTATGTTACCATAACAGTATTGGTTCACAGTATATGTAATTGTCCGAAGGAGTATGTACATCATGATAGCTAGATCTTCCAGCATATACATCATCCATACGGTGACCAGTCTCCAGAGTATTCATGTGACTGGTCTCCAGGATTTTCATATTCATGTGACTGGTCTCCAGGATTTTCATATTCATGTGACTGGTAAACACCAGTCGCGAGTGTAGCTCCATTTCCTCCACTATCAGTACTGTCGTCTTTATCGCTGTCGACCTGTCGAGATGGTACATTTGTTGTTTTCTTTCTTTTTTTCAGGCCTTCGAGCATTTGCAGCAGTATCTTGTGGATCGATATCCAAGTTATCATCTAAACATTCATTTTCTCTACCATCCATTCTCTTTCTCTAGTCCAAGCTGTGAGTGGATCTTGATCATGAAATATCTCATCCAAATCTATAACATTTGTAAGTCTATTGCGGGGACGAGTATGGAAGAGAGAAAATGTTGTCAAGTTCCTTTCACAATTGAAGGAAGACACCGTTTGACTCAGGATGCGCACAACTAATCCAGTCAAATTTAGAGCATCCTCCCTAGCATATATGGACCATCACTCAGCTACAAAAGTAATAAAATATGTTAGTTTTTGTAAATATTTAACTTTACCTAATAAATATTTGAAGTATTAACTATTACTACCAGGGAGACATATATTTACAGCACTTTGAAATTGATTTAAACCGAATGCACCAGTTTTCAATCTGAACCTTTTCGCCTACAAAGTGATATTACACAAGTTATGACATTAAATATTAAATATTTTAAAGATGAAAAATTTAATATCAAACAAAAGTTACCTCTCTGTTTATATTGAGGCGTGTTTCATTGTCATTCACCATTCTATTAACGACGCGGTGGAAGCCATTTAGTACTTCATCGTCGTTTACAACATCATTAGCATATTGGTATTTGAGATTCAAGAAATAACCTGCAAAATTGAATAAATAACTAGTTTAAAAATTCTATAAGCATTATAAAAGATATTTTAATGCTATTCAATTTATAGAGTACTTACCAGCTGCATGGATATCTTGATGTAGTTGATTATTCCATCTTTTATCAATCATTGTCCACCACTTCTTGTACCCTTTACCAACATTATTTTTTATCATAAATTTAGTTCTGTCCATAGCTTCATAAAGATGGCCCATCTCAGCTTTATCATCACTATCAACCACCCTTAAAACTTCTACGAGAGATACAATTAGTTAGTAAAAAAAAAGAACAAAACTATATATATATATATATATATATATATTTTTTTTTTCTCTCTTTTACTTTTAACCGTTCTCTCTCTCTCTCTCTCTCTCTCTCTCTCTCTCTATATATATATATATATATATATATATATATATATATATATATATATATTAAAAAAAAGAAGAACAATATATATATATATATATATATATATATATATATATATATATATATATATATATTATATATATATATTGTTCTTCTTTTTTTTACTATAATATATATATTATATATATATATATATATATATATATATATATATATATATTATATATATATATATATATATATATATATATATATATATAATATATATATATATATATATATATATATATAATATATATAATAATATATATATAGATTATAGTAAAAAAAAGAAGAACAATATATATATATATATATATATATATATATATATATATATATATATATATATATATAGAAGAACAATATATATATATATATATATATATATATATATATATAGAAGAACAATATATATATATATATATATATATATATATATATATATATATATATATATATATATATAAACAATATATATAGAAGAACAATATATATATATATATATATATATATATATATATATATATATATATAAAGTTAGTGGATTAAAGTTATTGGATTAAAAAGAGAGGCAGTATAATAAGTTAATCAAAGGAAACCTATATATACATGTGTGAGCCAATAAATATATATAGATGTGACTTTAGTTTAGACATGAAAGTAAGATGGAGTTTGTGGTTAGTGTATTAAATTTTGTTCTGCTTTTACAGTGAAGTCCACTGTTGTCTTGGGTTCGAGCCTTTGGTTCTGCAATTTTTTTTTTTTCCCTCTGTCCAAATACATCTGGACCGTTCATTTGAAATTTTTTTTTCTTCTTTCATCTCAGCCGACCATTTGGCTGAGATGCTAAACCTAGCATATATTATTGGGGGGAGAGGGGAGAGAGAAACTCCGCCTCTCCACAGTCCCCTCCGCCTCTCCGCCTCCTCTCCGTCCAGAAACCCTCCTTCTCGTAGTCGACGTCGGCGGCGGCGGCGGCAAAGGGGAAGGCGAAGACGAAGGCGACGGCGGCCTTGTAGAAGCTAGATCTCAGCCTCTGTTACCTTCGACGACGGCAAAGACGGGGACGGCGAGGTGATTCTTCACTAATTTCTGTAAATTTTTTTCCTTCTAGTTGTTGTGTGTTTGTAGGCAGATTTTCATCTATTTATAGAAATTTGGGATGAATTGTTTCAATTTTTTCATTATTGAAATCTCTGTTGGATTTGACACAGCACAGTGTTCTTTTTTGTTTTGGTCGGAGATTCGATTCTTCATGCTTAGGATTTTTTTTTCCTGTTTGCATCGTATCGCCCGTATCGGTCCGTATCGGCTAGTATCGGTCGGTATCGGCCGATACGACCCGATCCAATACTGTCAACGGCGTTATCGGCCGATACCGATATTTTAAGCACGTTTCGGATCGGGGACACCCAAAACCGATCCGATAAGGCCGATACGTATCGGTATCGGCCGGTACTTTGATCCTTGAATTTATAACATACCCGCGCTTCTGAGATTTCGGTCGCTGAAGCATAAGGGAAAACTAATGGTTGAATTTCTTAATATGAGCTGACGTTGATACTTTGTAAAACAAACAAACTTTAACTTATTTGTTTAGTAATTATTACTTAATTTTGAATTTTTATTCGGTTATTGTTGATAATTTTCATGATATAAATATTGATTTTTGTTTGATTGTTGTGTTTATGCAAAAATTGATGTGCTGTGATGAAATTTTTATAAAAAGCTTTATACGCCAGTTCTGCCTCAGAATTGCTTGACAGAGATCCGGTTAAAAATAGTTGGCTTTAATTCCTTTATTATAGTATTATTATTGTAAATTGATTTTTTTTTATATTATTCGTGCTGATTTTTTAGAATATGCTGTTTCTGCAGTTTTTGGCAAAATTTTAACAAATTTTTTAGAATTTGCTTCAGAGAATTCTAGATTGAGAAAGCTGATAAAAACCACTGAGCCTTCTGTTTGTTTATTGTTTGTTTACTATAGTCAGTTTGTTTATAATAACCAGACTGAAATTTGAATTATTTATTTGCTATTTCTAACAAATTAATAAGTTGAATTTTTTTTTTTTTGCAATTTATAACAAATAAATTTGCCGATGATGAGATCTCTAGATTATTTGAGATGTAGGTTAGTTCAAGATCCTTAACAAGGAGAACCCACTTGAATCTTCTACGTTTAAGATCATTCTAATGGGCAGTTTTTGTTTTGAGGCATAGTTTCACATCAGAATTATTTTCACGCTGTTGTATATTTTTTTAGTTTCAATTAATAGATATTTACACAAATATTATTTAGTTATCATTTACATAATTTATTTTAATTTGCACTTGTGGATTTATTCTGTTATGTTTTTTTTGTTTTGACATTTGTTTTCTGTAATTTTTGTCCTTTTGAATTGATACATTGTTAAAACAAAGTGACATCACTAGATACATTTGCATTTTCCAATACCTATTCAATTGTGTTTATGATATATATATATGCATTCAAAATTTCAAATACTATTTACAATCTGTGTTGTTAGTTCAATTTTAAACATTCAATCATCAATTCATATCGATGTGTTTATGTTTGTATGCCGATGACGACAAATCGAAGAAGGACGTGTATGCGGAACCAAGACCCTGCTTGCAGGGAGAACCTACTTGGGGATGCTGCACTTTGCATGACATTTTCAGATACTTCTGAGGCTTGATGGATACTATTACTATTTTGCGAACTTAGTTATTATCAATTTGTTTCCTAATTTGTATTTTCATTTGTTGTTACAGAAAATTTTGCTGTAAGATACCCAATTTTATATAAATTACTTGGTAGGGTAACAATTTTTCAAAATTTTCAAATAAATGTATTTTCTGCCAGACAGACCAGCGGAAATTGGACATGTCGGTCTGGTGGAATTTGGGCACTTGGCCGCGTGGCAGATCGGCAGGGTTGGGTTGGGGGAGGGCTACTATCAGGTAGTGTTGATTATTGTGTGTGCGATTGGGGAGGGGCTTGAGAATGAATGAATACACGTAATTAAGTAAAATTGAGTATTTTACAACAAGTCTGCAGTTTGTTATTATTGAGTTTTAACTATTCTCCTATAAAATCCTCTGCAGTTTGTTATTATTGAGTTTGTTTCATTTCAACCATATTAATATTGGGGTTTGGACCATCACTCAGCTACAAAAGTAATAAAATATGTTAGTTTCTGTAAATATTTAACTTTACCTAATAAATATTTTGAAGTATTAACTATTACTACCAGAGAGACATCTATTTACAACACTTTGAAATTGATTTGAACCGAATGCACCAGTTTTCAATCTGAACCTTTCCGCCTACAAAGTGATATTACACAAGTTATGACATTAAATATTAAATATTTTAAAGATAAAAAATTCAATATCAAACAATAGTTACCTCTCTGTTTATATTGAGGCGTGTTTCATTGTCATTCACCATTCTACTAACGACGCGGTGGAAGCCATTTAGTACCTCATCGTCGTTTACAACATCATTAGCATATTGGTATTTGGGATTCAAGAAATAACCTGCAAAATTGAATAAATAACTAGTTTTAAATTCCTATAAGCATTATAAAAGATATTTTTAAGGCTATTCAATTTATAGAGTACTCACCAGCTGCATGGATATTTTGATGTAGTTGATTATTCCATCTTTATCAATCATTGTCCACCACTTCTTGTACCCTTTACCAACATTCTCTTTTATCATGAATTTAGCTCTGTCCATAGTTTCATAAAGATGACCCATCTCAGCTTTATCATCACTATCAACCATCATTAAAACTGTTACGAGAGATACAATTAGTTAGTAAAAAAAAAATAACAAAACAATATATATATATATATATATATATATATATATATATATATATATATATAAAGTTAGTGGGTTAAAAAGAGAGGCAGTATAATAAGTTAATCAAAGGAAACATATATATATATATACATGTGTGAACCAATAAATATATACTAGTCATAACCCGTGCCCATAGGACATGGTTCATTTAAGGTATTCTCTCTCCCATCAAAATATTAAATCCTAACCACTGCTGGATGTGAATTTTCTTTGGATTCCCCATAAAATCCCACTCTCAATAATGCTCATTCCCCATAAAACCCCACTCTCAATAATGCTCATCCACAACCATTATGAGTGCAAACCCCACTCTTTGGATTTCCCATAAAACTCCACAACCGTTGATTCACCAAGATTAAATCCCAACCACTCTTTATCTTGGCACAGTCAGTCCTAGGATTCAAAAATCTTTGTGTTTTGTATAATAGATATTTGTGACTTTAGTTTAGATATCTAAGTAAGATGGAGTTTGTGGTTAGTGGATTAAATTTGGTTGTCCAAATACGTCTGGACCGTTAATTTGAAACTTTTTTTTTTCTTCTTTCATCTCAGCCGACCATTTGGCTGAGATGCTAAACCTAAGCATAGGGGAGAGGGGAGAGAATCATTTCTCAGCTCGAGAAGTTTCTCTCCGCCTCTCCACAGTCCCCTCCGCGTCCCCTCCGCCTCCACAGTCCCCTCCGCCTCTCCGCCTCCTCTCCGTCCAGAAACCCTCTTTCTCGTAGTCGACGTCGGCGGCGGCGGCAAAGGGGAAGGCGAAGACGAAAGCGACGGCGACGGCGGCCGTGTAGAAGCTAGATCTCAGCCTCTGTTACCTTCGACGACGGCAAAGACGGGGACGGCGAGGTGATTCTTCACTAATTTCTGTAAATTTTTTTCCTTCTAGTTGTTGTGTGTTTGTAGGCAGATTTCATCTATTTATAGAAATTTGGGATGAATTGTTTCAATTTTTTCATTATTGAAATCTCTGTTGGATTTGACACAGCACAGTGTTATTTTTGTTTTGGTCGGAGATTCGATTCTTCATGCTTAGGGTTTCTTTTTTTTTTCCCCCTGTTTGCATCGTATCTGTCCGTATCGGCTAGTATCAGTCGGTATCGGCCGATACGACCCGATCCAATACTGTCAACGGCGTTACCGGCCGATACCGATATTTTAAGCACGTTTCGGATCGGGGACACCCAAAACCGATCCGATACGGCCGATACGTATCGGTATCGGCCGGTACTTTGATCCTTGAATTTATAACATACCCGCGCTTCTGAGATTTCGGTCGCTGAAGCATAAGGGAAAACTAATGGTTGAATTTCTTAATATGAGCTGACGTCGATACTTTGTAAAACAAACAAACTTTAACTTATTTGTTTAGTAATTATTACTTAATTTTGAATTTTATTCGGTTATTGTTGATAATTTTCATGATATAAATATTGATATTTTTTTGTTTGTTGTGTTTATGCCAAAAATTGATGTGCTGTGATGAAATTTTTATAAAAAGCTTTATACGCCAGTTCTGCCTTAGAATTGCTTGACAGAGATCCGATTAAAAATAGTTGGCTTTAATTCCTTTATTATAGTATTATTATTGTAAATTAAATTTTTTTTATATTATTCGTGCTGATTTTTTAGAATTTGCTGTTTCTGCAGTTTTTGGCAAAATTTTAACAAATTTTTTAGAATTTGCTTCAGAGAATTCTAGATTGAGAAAGCTGATAAAAACCACTGAGCCTTCTGTTTGTTTATTGTTTGTTTATTATAGTCAGTTTGTTTATAATAACCAGACTGAAATTTGAATTATTTATTTGCTATTTCTAACAAATTAATAAGTTGAATTTTTTTTTTTTTGCAATTTATAACAAATAAATTTGCCGATGATGAGATCTCTAGTTTATTTGAGATGTAGGTTAGTTCAAGATCCTTAACAAGGAGAACCCACTTGAATCTTCTACGTTTAAGATCATTCTAATGGGCAGTTTTTGATTTGAGGCATAGTTTCACATCAGAATTATTTTCACGCTGTTGTATATATTTTTTAGTTTCAATTAATGGATATTTACACAAAAATATTGTTTAGTTATCAACTTATCGTTTACATAATTTATTTTTTTGACATTTCGTGACATTTTCTGTATTAAAACAAAGTTCAAACTTGGGAATCCTTCAGATGCTTGCCCCTTCAGTTCGAGAAGTTTGTTCATGACTATTTTACTAATTTGTGAACTAAGTTATTTCCAATTTGTTTCCTAATTTGTATTTTCTTTTGGTCAGTGTGTTATTATTGAGACCGAATCCCGAAACCCCTCAAAAGATGGAGGAGGAGGAAGAAGAACCCTCATCGCCGTCCCGGCGCCGCCTCTACTGCGACTGCTGCGACGACCGGCAGGACTTCGACGACGGCGACGACGGCTTCTTCTACTGCTCCGCCTGCGGCTCCCAGAGCCAGGACCTCATCGTCACCCAGACCGCCCACGAGGACCTCAACCCCGAAGGCGCCGGCATCTACAACCTCCACCTCACCCGCTCCAAACCTAGAAACCCTAACCCTAACCCCAACCCAGCCATCTCCAGGCAAGACCTCATTCGAGCTCTCACCGGAGGCGTCGGCAGCGACGAAGACGTCAGGAGTGGTGCCGTCTTCGGGTTCCACGACGACGGGGCCGAGGAGCCGAGGGACTTCCGGTCCGGTCCGGGCGCGGAAGGGGAGGCGCCGGCGGAGGGGATACGGACGAGGTACCTGGAGGGGCAGCAGGTGATGCTGGAGAGCCAGTGCGAGGCGCTGGTGGAGAGGTTCGGGGTCAGCCCGGTGGTCGTCGGGTTCGCGCCGGCGGTCTGGCTGAGGTACGTCGCGGCGACGGGGGTCTTTGCGGACGGATGGGCCGATAGGGTCGTTACGCAGTCGGAAGCCAAAAATAGTAAGATTTTTCTCATTTTTTCTTCTTCAAGTTTAGTTACAGTTGGGATATCTCTCTCTCTCTCTCTTGTTATTTTGGTTAGCGAGAATTGAGTCTTGATAAGACTTGGTTTCAGTCTTAATTTGTGAAATTGATGGCCACATAAATAAAGATGATAATGAGAAATTTTGCTAGAATAGTGTCCCCCCACGGTTGATTTTCTAGTTTTGTCATCAATATTGTACATACCATGATCATATGTGAGATTTGTTGGTTTAGTTACCCCAATTTGCAATTTAGTACCCAAAAGTATCGCCAAGGTTGTGAAAAGCACTAGGCGCTAGTCGGTCTGGCACCCGCCGCCTAGTGCCTAGTCCGTCTAGGCGGCCGCCTAGATCTAGGCTGTTTAAAATTTAAAAAACCTACTTAAAATTGCAGAAAAAGTTTTTAAAACTCTAAAACATGCATAGTCAACCATCGGGGGGGGGGGGGGGGGGAGTGCGGAGGACTAGGCAGCCTCCTAGGAGGGCATCGGGCGGGCACCAGGTGC
Organism: Iris pallida; assembly: GCA_029216955.1. Taxonomy (NCBI): domain Eukaryota; kingdom Viridiplantae; phylum Streptophyta; class Magnoliopsida; order Asparagales; family Iridaceae; genus Iris; species Iris pallida. The sequence continues at coordinate 2,938,507 of JANAVB010011394.1, forward strand.
GCCTAGGCGGCCTTTTAGAACAGTCGCTATAATGCAAGTTGCCACCTTGCTACCCTCAAGTTTAATTGTTCAACTCGCTACCCAGACGGTTTTAGAATTTAAAATAGAAAGTCTGTTATGCACTCTTCTTATCCTAACCTCGGAATTACAAAAAGGGAAACACAAGATTCATATTAATTAGGCCCTGTTTGGGACTCAATTTTGATGCCCCAAAACTTGGATTTAATTTGGGTGAGCACTCTTGGTTTTTGCTTGGGTTGTGTCAAAACCAAACCAAGAATTAATAAAAAGTTCTGTTCTTCAAAACCAAACTATGAACTAATAAAATATGACAAAATTATCGCTAATTTTTCTCCTTCTTCCCCCCTCGTATGTACGTAAGTTTTCTTAAGATATGATTATATTAAATTAAATATGATTAAAATTAAAATTTTGTTAGCTTTCAAATTGTATATTAAATTAGACTATATTGAAATTGGAATTGTGGACACAACTATTTAACACTACAGTTTAAATTATATATTATAGTATATGTTTAATTCTAAGTTTGATTGGATTACACTATGTGTAACTTTTGGATATTAGATTCGATTTGAATATAAGGTTAGGAGATCAGATATTCTATTGAAAAGATACATTCATGACTCAATTTTTTTTTGGGTAATTTTAAGTTTTAACATACAAAACATTGTTTCCATTTTAAGTGTCCGAACATCTTTTGATTTACTAAACCAAATCCCGAACGTGTAAATTTCATTTATCTCTGTTTAGTTTCAAAACTTTGTTTAACAAAACTCGGATTTTAAAACTAATCCCAAAATGAGCCCTTAGTAGAATGTCGAAACTCAATAGCCTAAATGAAGAATGAAGAAAGATGAGAAAACCTAAAACCTAATCCCATCCTTTTCATTGCTAACCCAAATCCATAACCCTAATTCCAATTTCCTCATTGAAATTTCAAAATTTTCACTCAAACCTCACTTCTTAACTTGTTACTCTCCAATGAAGAAATAGGAGGAAGCTCGTGTTTGAAGATGTTTCTTCTAAATTGTACGAGTTAAAGAACGAGGATGAAACAGAGGTTAGAGATAATGTATATAATTTGGAAAATAGGAGAAAATCTTAATCCTAATCCCAATTTGTGACGGACAACTAACGAGGTGTAGTAACTTGCAACAACTTTATACTTGAGGGTATTTAGTTGTTAATTTTTATATTTAAGGGTAGTAACTTGCATTTGAGCGATAATTTATGTTACCTTTGTCATCAATCTGCTTGCTGGGAAAGGTTTCCAAGAATTGTGGTTATTTGATGTACTGAGGTTATATACGACTCTTTTTCAGTATAGGAAGCATAGGCAATTCGAAAAAGTTGATACCATTACCCATGTCGTGGTTGTCCTGTGTACTTATCGGATACAACACAGATTTCTTGTTTTTCTTCATTTCGGTTAAAGTTGGATCTTTGTTAGTAAAAACTTCAGAGACATTCTTCTGCGACTGAGGCTAATAATAAGTTATTTTAATTAAGTGAAGTTAAATAACATTTAGTTTCAGTATAGGAAGCATGAGCAATCTGAAAAATTGGTACCGTTTCTATGTTGCAGTCATGTCATGCAGCGGACAGGACACGGATACACCAATCAATGTCATGTCCATGTATGTACCTTTACAGACACATATTCGACAGGACACATCCACCTCGAAAGATACTAGGATATAATAAAACTAGTGTTGTCTGTGTTGTGTTGTGTTTGCATGCACAACATTATGAACACTTTTGCAGTATTCGGAAGGCACTTTGTGGTCTTTTATCCCCTGTATGTGCAATTTGTGTGTAATAGGGTGAAAGTAGGGATCTTTTTCTCATTATTTGGATTAATGGTTACATGGGAGACATTCTTCTTTAATTTAGGCTAAATTTTTTGATGAATTGAAGTTAAATCAGACTTATCTCAATCTAGGATGCACCGACAACCCGAAAATGATAATTTTATCTGTGTGGCCATGCTGGGCACGTATCGGACATGACACAAACACTCCAAAACACTCTTTAGGCACACCAAAATCAACGCCGTGTCCGTGTTTTGGTGTATGTATCTTGCCATTGGCAGTGCAATTTCAGATTTTATAGTTAAATCTTAACTGAATTAACATATATACTGCTTATTTTGTCATTGTAATAACCGATTCAATTGCTATGATTTGCTGAATAATGTTGCTTACCCTTTGCTGCAGAAAAACCTAGAAAGCTTAGATACAGGTCGAAGTACAGGTCAGAACCCCACAATTCGGGCGGACAAAGAGTCATCTACATTTGGTTGCGTGCTCTCAGAAAGGCGGTGCCATTATATACTACTTTGGCGATCTCTTTTCTAGTTTGCCATATTGCAAGGGAGCCAATCCTGCCAACAGATATCTTCGAATGGGCGTTGGAGGGAACCCTTCCTTACCTTGTCTCATTTCTTGACATGGATAAATTCCTTGGGAATCCTTCAGATGCTTGCCCCTTCAGTTCGAGAAGTTTGTTCAGGCCTAGAGGAATTCTCCAAGCAGATCAGTTAGAAGCAGTGGCTGCTAAAATAGCTCAAACTTTTGGTTTGCGCCTTGCATCAGTGAACTTCTATGCAATAGCTCGTCGCTATCTCAAGGATCTTTGACTTCCGGTGGATAAGATTCTTCTCTTCCGCCCCTTAGCGACCGAATCCCAAAACCCCCCAAAAGATGGAGGAGGAGGAAGAAGAACCCTCGTCGCCGTCCCGGCGCCGCCTCTACTGCGACTGCTGCGGCGACCGGCAGGACTTCGATGACGGCGACGACGGCTTCTTCTACTGCTCCGCCTGCGGCTCCCAGAGCCAGGACCTCATCGTTACCCAGATCGCCCACGAGGACCTCAACCCCGAAGGCGCCGACATCTACAACCTCTACCTCACCCGCTCCAAACCTAGAAACCCTAACCCCAACCCCAACCCAGCCATCTCCAGGCGAGACCTCATCCGAGCTCTCACCGGAGGCGTCGACAGCGACGAAGATGTCAGGAGTGGTGCCGCCTTCGGGTTCTACGACGACGGGGCCGAGGAGCCGAGGGACTTCGGGTCCGGTCCGGGAGCGGGCGTGGAGGGGGAGGCGCTGGCGGAGGGGATACAGACGAGGTACCTGGAGGGGCTGCAGGTGATGCTGGAGAGCCAGTGCGAGGCGCTGGTGGAGAGGTTCGGGGTCAGCCCGGTGGTCGTCAGGGTCGGGCCGGCGGTCTGGCTGAGGTACGTCGCGGCGACGGGGGTCTTTGCGGACGGATGGGCCGATAGGGTCGTTACGCAGTCAGAAGCCCAAAATAGTAAGATTTTCCTCATTTTTTTTTCTTCAAGTTTAGTTACAGTTGGGATCTCTCTCTCTTGTTATTTTGGTTAGCGAGAATTGAGTCTTGACAAGACTTGGTTTCAGTCTTAATTTGTGAAATTGATGGCCACATAAATAAAGATGATAATGAGAAATTTTGCTAGAATAGTGTGTCCCCACGATTGATTTTCTAGTTTTGTCATCAATATTGTACATACCATGATCATATGTGAGATTTGTTGGTTTAGTTAGCCCAATTTGCAATTTAGTACCCAAAAGTATCGCCAAGGTTGTGAAAAGCACTAGGCGCTAGTCGGGCTGGCACCTGCCGCCTAGCGCCTAGCCCGTCTAGGCGGCCGCCTAGATCTAGGCTGTTTAAAATTTAAAAAACCTACTTAAAATTGCCGAAAAAGTTCATAAAACTCTGAAACATGCATAGTCGACCTTCGGGTGGGGGGGGGGGGGTGAGTGCGGAGGACTAGGCAGCCTCCTAGGAGGGCATCGGGCGGGCACCAGGTGCGCCTAGGCGGCCTTTTAGAACAGTTGCTACCGTGCTACTCTCAAGTTTAATTGTTCAACTCGCTACCCAGGCGGTTGGCGGTTTTAGAATTTAAAATAGAAAGTCTGTTGTGCACTCTTCTTATTCTAACCTCGGAATTACAAAAAGGGAAACCCAAGATTCAAATTAATTAGGCCCCGTTTGGGACTCAATTTTGATGCCCCAAAACTTGGATTTAATTTGGTGAGCACTCTTGGTTTTTGCTTGGGTTGTGTCAAAACCAAACCAAGAATTAATAAAAAGTTCTGTTCTTCAAAACCAAACTATGAACTAATAAAATATGACAAAATTATTGCTAATTTTTCTCCTTCTTTCCCCCTCGTATGTACGTAACTTTTCTTAAGATATGATTATATTAAATTAAATATGATTAAAATTAAAATTTTGTTAGCTTTCAAATTATATATTAGATTAGACTATATTGAAATTGGAATTGTGGACACAATATATATTATAGTATATGTTTAATTCTAAGTTTGATTGGATTACACTATGTGTAACTTTTGGATATTAGATTCGATTTGAATATAAGGTTAGGAGATCAGATATTCTATTGAAAAGATACATTCATGACTCAATTTTTTTTTTTGGTAATTTTAAGTTTTAACATACAAAACATTGTTTCCATTTTAAGTGTCCGAACATCTTTTGATTTACTAAACAAAATCCCAAACGCGTAAATTTCATTTATCTCTGTTTAGTTTCAAAACTTTGTTTAACAAAACTCGGTTTTTAAAACTAATCCCAAAATGAGCCCTTAGTAGACTGTCGAAACTCAATAGCCTAAATGAAGAATGAAGAAAGATGAGAAAACCTAAAACCTAATCCCATCCTTTTCATTGCTAACCCAAATCCATAACCCTAATTCCAATTTCCTCACTGAAATTTCAAAAATTTCACTCAAACCTCACTTCTTAACTTGTTACTCTCCAATGAAGAAATAGGAGGAAGCTCGTGTTTGAAGATGTTTCTTCTAAATTGTACGAGTTATAGAACGAGGATGAAATGGAGGTTAGAGATAATGTATATAATTTGGAAAATAGGAGAAAATCTTAATCCTAATCCCAATTTGTGACGGACAACTAACGGGGTGTAGTAACTTGCAACAACTTTATACTTGAGTGTATTTAGTTGTTAATTTTTATATTTGAGGGTAGTAACTTGCATTGTAGCGATAGTTTATGTTACCTTTGTCATCAATCTGCTTGCTGGGAAAGGTTTCCAAGAATTGTGGTTATATTATGTACTGAGGTTATATAAGACTCTTTTTCAGTATAGGAAGCATAGGCAATTCGAAAAGTTGATACCATTACCCATGTCGTGGTTGTCCTGTGTACTTATCGGACACAACACAGATTTCTTGTTTTTCTTCATTTCGGTTAAAGTTGGATCTTTTTTAGTAAAAAATTCAGAGACATTCTTCTGCGACTGAGGCTAATAATAAGTTATTTTAATTAAGTGAAGTTAAATAACATTTAGTTTCAGTATAGGAAGCATGAGCAATCTGAAAAATTGGTACCGTTTCTATGTTGCAGTCATGTCATGCAGCGGACAGGACACGGACACACCAATCGATGTCATGTCCATGTATGTACCTTTTCAGACACATATTCGACAGGACACAGCCACCTCGAAAGATACTAGGATATAATAAAACTAGTGTTGTTTGTGTTGTGTTGTGTTTGCATGCACAACATTATGAACACTTTTGCAGTATTCGGAAGGTACTTTGTGGTCTTTTATCCCCTGTATGTGCAATTTGTGTGTAATAGGGTGAAAGTAGGGATCTTTTTCTCATTATTTGGATTAATGGTTACATGGGAGACATTCTTCTCTAATTTAGGCTAAAAAATTATTTTGATGAATTGAAGTTAAATCAGACTTATCTTAATCTAGGATGCACCGACAACCCGAAAATGATACTTGTATCTGTGTGGCCATGCTGGGCACGTATCGGACATGACACAAACACTCCAAAACACTCTTTAGGCACACCAAAATCAACGATGTGTCCGTGTTCTGGTGTATGTATCTTGCCATTGGCAGTGCAATTTCAGATTTTATAGTTAAATCTTAACTGAATTAACATATATACTGCTTATTTTGTCATTGTAATAACCGATTCAATTGCTATGTTTTGCTGAATAATGTTGCTTACCCTTCGCTGCAGAAAAACCTAGAAAGCTTAGATACAGGTCGAAGTACAGGTCAGAACCCCACAATTCGGGCGGACAGAGAGTCATCTACATTTGGTTGCGTGCTCTCAGAAAGGCGGTGCCATTATATACTACTTTGGCGATCTCTTTTCTAGTTTGCCATATTGCAAGGGAGCCAATCCTGCCAACAGATATCTTCAAATGGGCGTTGGAGGGAACCCTTCCTTACCTTGTCTCATTTCTTGACATGGATAAATTTCTTGGGAATCCTTCAGATGCTTGCCCCTTCAACTCGAGAAGTTTGTTCAGGCCTAGAGGAATTCTCCAAGCAGATCAGTTAGAAGCAGTGGCTGCTAAAATAGCTCAAACTATTGGTTTGCGTCTGCCATCAGTGAACTTCTATGCAATAGCTCGTCGCTATCTCAAGGATCTTTGTCTTCCGGTGGATAAGATTCTTCCGCATGCATGCCATCTATATATGTGGTCAATCCCTCCAGATTTGTGGTTGTCCAGTAGCTTTGGACTTCCAACTCGTGTTTGTGTGATGTCAATCTTAATGGTCACGATAAGAATTCTATATAATATAAACGGCCAAGGGACATGGGAGATGAGTCAGTCTGTTCTTGGAAAGTCGGCTCCAAATAGTCATGGGGCTCACATTCATTCTACAAACATAAGCTCTACAACAATGAATGGATGTGGAATTGGTGATCATCCTGATGCCTCAGGTGCGAAGGCTGCTAATTGGTTTTCACACTTTCATACTTCTAACTACAATGCTGTGGAGGTATTGGAAATTCTTGGAGCCACATATGACAAGATCAATACGACTTATGGTACGTACTTGTGCCGAGTCATTTTTGCCATTGTTTTCAGTTATAATTTAGCACAACGTAAACTTGAATTTCATTTATCTTAGCATGAGTCGTTTACGGACTCTAGATATTGAGCTATATTTTGTTTTCCCATGTATGATGTATCACACTTAAACTTTGATTTCATTAATGAAGGGTTAAGTCCTGGTTAATATGACAACTCTTTTGAATTTCCTATATGCTGCCTTAAGGGATTAGACAACTAAATAAGCTGCTTTCTTTGGGCTTGGAACATTAACTTTAATATTTCTAGTGGTTGCAATTTTTGGTATAATAAGTCATCAAGTATTGATATATTTTGCAAATCCACTTGTGCCGTTTTTGTTTATGTGCATTGAGATTTGTAAATACATATTTCACTATGAATGCTAGCCACAAGTTGAAACACCTCTGAGAAGTTTTTTTTTTGCCTTGCCTTCAGTTTTATCACATGTTTTTCTTATAATGCCCAGCTATGTATTAGAATGGGTGAACTCTTGCCTGACTCTTAATGCTTAGGGGCTGTGAACATATACAAACAATTCAATTCAAAGATCTTTTTTTTTAAATACATCTTAGATAATTTTGTTTCAGAAATTAAACTTTCTTTATTTTGAAACTTAAACTACTTAGTTTTCGACTAAAATTCATTCGACGGCTATGGTGAAGAAATTCATACTCTTAGAGAATATATATATATATATATATATATATATATATATATATATATATATATATATATATATATAAGCATTTTTAGAAATTCTCGTACTGCCGTACTGTACCCACTATTGGTACCTGTTCCTGTGTTTCATAGATAATTAGGGGTGAAATAATAATAAAGGGCATTTCACACTTACAGTTAACTCTCAACTTGGAAAACTGATAGTTCAAGGTATTTGATAAAGCAAAGTTTAGGGTATATAAGTGCCTATTAAAATGGTACGGGTATTTATGTGCAAAAGTGGAATGTCTCAACCAATCTATACTTACTATTCAAGACGTAAGCTCAACAAAGATCATAAATGCTGAATAGAATTACTCTGTTAATAAATGTATAAATTACAGACGTGGTGACATAGATACTGCACCGATTTATTGGTTGTGGTATTTTGTACTATGGCACGGATACAGGACCACTATTTCCGTGCTTCATAGAATTTACTAGCCTAGAACATGGATGTTTGAAGAAACTTAGGCTCAAATGATGTTCAAGTGAAATTTGTATTTTTATAATATGAATGGAAAATTAGCCTTTGGTTACCAATGAGTACTTACTTTGTCTTCTGTACTTTTTGATGCCAGATTACTCAAAAGACTTGCCATCTTATCTCAAATATTGCAAGGATATTATTTTTGCTGGTTCAACAACATCGTACGAGGAGGAAAATATAATTGAAAGGTTGTGGGATATGTATGAGAAGAAAGAGGTAATACCAATGTTTGACTGCTTAATCGACTTTATAATGTTTCATTACACAATTAATAGTATTTCTACTACTCTAATTACTGAGGACTTATGTTCCAGAGTATCTCTTTTATATTGGCCTTTAAAAGTTTAAATATGCTTTTGTTATTATTTATCATTTACTTATGCAAAAGAGAGTGTCAGATATTATGGTTCCAAAGCATATGGATGACTGATATAGTTAACTAGCACCAAATAAGGTAGCGAAAGAGAATTTATCTGTCATTCAACATCAATTCTATGTTTCACGCAACATAGACATGGATATGGCTACACGATATGAAAATGGAGATGGCACCAATTTGTCTCCTAATTCTCTATATAATTGACACCAAAGTAATGTGTTAGATTCTTGACATACATGGAATCAACAGCAATTTTGGCATGCCTATGCCTCCTATATCATTATCTAAAGCCTTTTCTCGTCTGAATGTATCAAGAAAGCTATACTAGACCATAGCATATGTAAGAATTTAATACGATTTGGTTATACTTAGCTTTATGTATTATGCTGCAGATAGATATGATCCCTCTCATTGTTGTGTGTGCTGTGTTTCGTCCTTTTCTAAAAACGAAAGTAGCTGAGCTCAGAGATTACCAAAAATCAATCCTGAACAGGACTGGTACAAGCAGTCCCTGTTCAGGCTTCCAGTTCAACATACTAACTCAATCTTTGTAAACCTAGATAAAATGTAATCTGCACTCGAGAGTGCAGCAAAAGCTGAAGTAAATCTAAGACCCAGTTTTTAAATACTGCCAACTTAAATACCCAGAGTAACAGTCCCAATTTGGACTGATATCACCAAATTCCCTGCTCAGGCTGAATCGAGCACACATTCAAATCATGTTAGCTGATACAATATCCCCAAACTAGAGTTCAACAAATGCAAAACTCGACAGTATACTAAATGCAAGTTCAAATGAAATTGGGATTTAACTCAAGGAGATTATATCAACAATTTAACTGCAAACTCCCCAACACATCCCTGGCAACAATATGATTATAACCTATTTCCTGAACCCAAGTGTTGACTGAAATCCCTAGGTGCAGTATTGCCTTTAACATAGTTCACAGGCCCTGTCCTAATCCTCAGGATACAGGACACCACTTCCTATTAATTCTCAAGTGATAAAGTTCCCAGGTTCATCACATTTAGGAAAATAAAAACTGAAATAAAGTATTGCTATGCAAATACACCTAAACTCAGGTTTTAACACATCCAGGTTCCCAAAGTCACTGGAATCTAGACTGCTCTCACAGTTCACCAGGTCGGGTTTCAATCCCCTCCCCTTCTGTACTTGCTGTCAATTTAGTGCTTTTATAGTAAAATGGTTAGTTTTTGGAAATATTTCTAAATAAAGGGTTCTATTTTGTAATTTATATTGTCTTCCTTGTAGGTTTCTTAAATGAAATCATATATATATTGATTTATCAAACTAAATTACTTTCGAGTCCTAGTTATTATAATATTATTTTCTTGCTAATATCATCTATATATATTAATATTTGATTAGAACATTATTTAGATAATATCATATTATCAATATTTGTTAAAGTTAGCTAGCAGGAATTTTTAGACACATGAATTTTCTTACTAAATATAGTTAAAGGCTATTGTTATTAGCTGATAGTAATATTTTCTATTACTAAAATTTGCATAAAAAATGCTATGTTTCGGTATCACATAATACTCTCTAATCAAATTAAGTTATTTTAACAACTCTATTGCTTTATTAAAATAAGCTTCCTCATCAAGCATATGATTTCTTTAGTTTTTCCAAACTAATGGTGTTAAAGCTTTTTTTTTTTCTTCGCATTATCTCATTCGTCTAATCCTTTTTTTTAGAAAGCATCTACTTGCAGTCCCTTGGATCCGAAGGAAGAAAACAACAATGGTGGCTTTGACAATGCCCCCTCGATCCCAAAGGAACCGCCTGTTGAGAGTTCTCCAATTGCAGGAAATTTTGCGTTGGAGAAGATGCAGCTTGACATGGAGGAGAACGGGTTTCAATACCTTCCAGCAAGGGTTCAGCAGATTGATGGTTATCTTCATTACAAGAGGCAGAGGATCGATGGTGGATTGGTTTACGTTGCGCATGCCGATTATTATATATTGCTCCGATCTTGTGCAAAGGTTGCCCATATTGGCGCTCAAAATATGCATCAAGGTGTACTGAAGCTTGAGAGAAGGCTAGACTGGCTTGAACAACAGATAGTTTGTGTAGTGCCCCGACCCGCAAGATGCCTTATGATGGATGGTTGGTTCGATGAAGCCTTGTTGGACTTGGGATTTTTTTGAAGGATCGCTTGGAAGTCTATGCGATCGTGGCGGAAATCGTCCTATGAATGTGAGTAGTGTTGAACCCTTCTAAGATCCTTTAGCTTCACGCTTAAAATAAGGATGAGTTTGCTATGTTTCTTATTGTGTTACTCAATAACACCTTGCATGGAATTTGGAAAGATAACGAAAGATAATAATCACATGAACGTAAACTGTTGTGGCTAAGTGAATTGTATGCTTGTACACTGTTGCGATGAATTGCATGACAGGTGAAGGCAAAGTCCCAAATACTTGGGCAGTGAGTATATCGAGCTTTGGCTCAATGAATAGATGGCAAAGCAGGTATTAAGACCCAAGAACTGGGCAGTGGGTATGCTTGAATTGCATTCGAATAAATGAATGCTAAACAGATGCTAAGTCCCAGGAATTGGGCGGTAAGTACACTGAGTTGGTTAGAAAGATGTATGGTATCAAAGATGTGGCAAGGCATTGGGTAACAACATTCTATTATTCCGTCGCCGATGTATAATGTTGATTATGCCAAGACCCTGGATGGGCAGATGATAATATGAGCGTTGGCTCAAGGCAAGATGGCTGATGGCAAGATGGCAAGTATAAATGAGAATGATGGTTTTGCTTAGTTTTCCTTATCATGCATTATATGTTTTCTTCTTAGATAAGTTGCATATAGTTGCATGGTCATGGATAACTTGTCGACAAGGTGGTTTCTCGAACGGTATTCCTGGGCCATGGAACCCGGTTCGTCCTAGGGGAAACCAATGCCGAAGTAGTGGCAGTGCTGAAGTAGTAGCACGGTATACAGGACTTGCAGTGGGGCTAGCTACTTGCACTTGCAAGGGCGCTGTATATCTGTAAGACGGTCCAGGATGGCGTGTCGCCAGTGACCTTCATATAGATAGGTCAGGTGCTAATGATGTCTTATGCAGGTAGAGTAAGTTATTACTCAAATACAGGGAAGGATGTCGGCTTTGGTAAGAATTCACCTGAACGGTGATAATCATATTGAATCATGATATTGTTCCTAACAATGTCTTGTGCAGGCAGAGTAAGTATTATAAATGTACAGGGATGGCTACACGACCGTGGGTAAGAATCACCAAAGGGTGATAACTGTATGTTTTAAAATATTGTTGGCTATGAGTTATGCATGCTTTACTTCTTGTCGGCTATAACATGAAATTGACCCTAAGGCAACGAGAAAGACCATTGATAATAATGTTCTGTAACATGATTACTTAGTGCTGTCTTCTTAGGTGAGTTGGGCCAGCACCGCTCGCCAGTACATTGATGATGTACTGACCCACGTTGTGGGCAATATTACAGGTGTTTGCTTGGGGGAAATCCTGTAAATCAGTGCTTGGCATCGATAAATCGGATGGGTGTGCAGAAGTTCTTCTTTCAAGATGATGTCTTCTGCTATACGGGACATAATGTATGGAACAGTGGAACTCAGTTGTACCAGTGAGATTGTAGCCATATTGGCAAGTTCATTGTAAAGGAGTCGGTATATTCAGTTGTAGCCTGAAGGGCAAGTGTATACATTCAGTCGACTATATAAGAGCCTTGTAAACAGTTGTAAACTCTATATTCCGCTGCGAGTCTTGTAATCAATTGTAAACTCTGTATTCTGCTATAAGCCTTGTAATCCATTTGATTATCAATAAAGAGATACATTTCTTCATACATTGTGTGACTTCAATTTATCTGCTTGGTTCTGCTGCGTTGTCTATGTTTTCTGAGAATTACCAGGAACTGTAATGGTTTTGCCTTGTACAAGTGCAATCTAGACTTGTACGGCATTACGCCCAGTGGCTTGTTTTCGATCCTCCGGGATCGGGGCGTGACATAATGGTATCAGAGCACGGCTTTACGTCCTTGGATTCCTATTCGATTTGTTTCGAATCAATGTTGCTACTAAGATGATTCTAAGCTGCTTCCGCGATGATTCAAAGATTGCTTCCGCGATTATTCAAATGTTGCTTCCGCGGTGAATCAAAGTTGCTTCCACGAATACTCAAAGTTGCTTTCGCGATGAAATCAAAGTTGCCTCTATGATGATTCATAGTGCTTCTGCGATTGTTCTGTGTTGCTTCCAAACTATTCTATGTTGTTCCCTTGACTGAAAGTTCGTTGATCAGTCTAACCTCTCACTGGGTGTTCCATACAATAAGTCTAAATATGTGGGCTGTGATATGTGTGTTTTGTTGAATTTCTAAAAGTTACCAAAAAGAATAACAATGATGCGATGCGATGATAAGTTTGTGATGTATGCTGGATGTCTTATGTGTGGGCTTCGTTGAGTCGATTGTTATGCAGCAATCGACCGTGGGTGATGGCTTGGTATGTTGGAACAGAATGTGCATGAATTTCAGTGAATGGGAATCAACAGAATTTTGAGTCGGTATTTGTGGTCAGCATAACCACTGCTGGATGGATTGTCCATGTTGGACGTTGGTTTGATGTGAAGGAATATTGTGTTGGAATGGCTTGAGTTCTGGGTGGTATATTGCATATACCCTTGTTGTGATCAGATGTCCCTTGACCCTTGATGTGTTTATGATTTTGTGATTGCTTTACCTATAAGGTATTGGGTGGTATCGAATCGTAGCTGAGCTTACGATTGATACATGTTGGCTAGGAATGTCCCTTGATGATTAAGTTGGATGACCCATTGTGAGATTTTGATGTGTTCGGATGAACCATCGCTAGACCATGTCGGTTAGCATTATGTTGGGTAATAAGAGAATTGAGAATATGAAATGAATGGCTTAGTTGGGAATGAAACAAATTTCAGATTCAGGCGAAAACTTGAATCAGTTGGGTAAGAAGGATGGTAGGCTTAGTAACGATAGTGTGGTGTTGCTATCGAATGATTTTGCGGGAATAGCTATGGACCGAATTTTGAACGATGTTGGAATTGAGTAAAAGAAAATTGCATGTTGGATATCGACAGAATTGTTGACGATGTTCGACGCTTATCGGGATGTTGCAAATGATTTAGAAGATGTCGAGAGTTGCATCAACGATTGAAAGATTGAAAATGGGCTTGAGAAATAGATGATCTTAGCACGTGGTGCAGTTGTGCTTGAGAGAATTTGATGTGTCCCGAATTAACAAGTTATGACCCTTAACTATTTTGAGGCATAGAGAATGAGTACTTGTCCCTTGATGCATGAAAGAGTAGATGTTCCTTAAGAGAGTCGAATGGCTGGAATACAAATAAGTATCGAGGTGCAGCGATATATAATAGACCATGTCGGTAGATGATGTTGTCGCATGAATAACAAGTTGGGTGGAATATAGAATTGTTGGATTATGACTTAGCTAATGAGTTATGTTATGTCCGCTAAGATGACCGATGTGCGTATGCTAGATGATTGGTGCTATAGAGATTGGATCGGTGCTTGAATAGTAAATCTTCTTATGGAATCATAAGGAGATGATGCAAAACGAATATTGATGGTTAACGTGAATCGCTAAGAGATGACCGTGTTGGTGCTCGAAAATTTATAAAGGATGCCTCGGAGGAAATATGATTGTGTAGTTGCCTTGTATTGTTGGTTAAGGAGTACATACCGTATCGATGATCTAAGAATGTGGAAAATGAATATGTCGCGAAGAGATCGTAGGAGGAGATCGTAAGTGATAAACTACTGAGATAGCAATGTCGGATGATGACTCAGAATAGTTGACCCGATTGAATAGACAATTTGAGTACGATATAAGGATGCAAGTCGGATTGAACAAGTGATGCTATGTCTATGCAAGTGGAAATTGAAAGTTGGATATTTGATTGAGGAGTTTTATATGATAGCTTCGAGATTGACACATAGAGTTGTGGGTTAGAATTGTTGGATAGAATTGTCAGATAGATTTTGTCGGTTGCGGGTAAGTCTAGAATGAGACTTCATTGGGTATAACTCGAGTATGAGTACGGGTAGAAAGACTTGACCCTAGAATGTCGGCTGGTTGCCTAGTTTGTCGGCTGGTTGCCTAGAGTGTCGGTTGGTTGCCTAGAGTGTCGGTTGGTTGCTTAGAATGTTTGTTGGTTGCTTAAGTTTCAGATTGGTTGGCTATGTTCTTCAGTTGTCCGTGTTGGGAATAAGTTCATAAGATTGGGGTGGTGTCCCATGTCCCTAAGTTGGTCAGACCGTAGAGTTGCCCTATATTGAGAATTGGTTGCCTCTAAGATAAAAGATAAGTATGTCCCTGATAGCTACTCATCTCATATGGGTTAGCTGAATGTCTGGTTTAGCTTAGATTAGCTGACCGTAGAGACTCGACTGTATGCTAAGTTGACTGTGGGAAAAACCGTAGGATGTCCCTATTGATGTTGCATGAGTATAGTTGGAATGAGTAAGATGTGTCGGAAGGTAGACTTTGGAATGGAATGGATATTTGGGAAATTGATGTTATAATGTTGGATGGGATGACGGATCTTGTTGGTTTCGGAAATTTGGTTGCCCTTGTTGGATTGCTGGAAATTGTTGGAACTAGTTGGATTTGATTGATTGATATTGAGGTACGAAAATTGTTGGTAGTGCTTTGAGATAGTTGGGATAATTTCATTGACCGAATCAGAATTGAGGATATAAGTGTAATGACGGCGAATGTGAATAAGAACGACCCTCAGGAATTGATGTTATTGGAATATGATAGGCTGCCTATGCGAGAGGATAATATGTTGGCTTGATCAATACAAAAGAATGTTGGAGTACAGCAAGAAATGTTGCTAGAGTGGAATGGTAGTACAATTTGATGGATGATACGATTTGGAAGATGGATCATGATCGAGAAATTTACAAGTTGCAAACAGAGTGTATGGATACGAACGATGATGAGTACGAGATTTGACCAATGAGAATTGGGGTATCGAAATGAAATGTGGCAATGGGATTTATCAACTTTGGTGGCATGGATGACAATGAACTTGAAAGGAATACTTGATACATCTAAGTTTGAATATTATGAAAATGTTGGATCGGTTGAGGAAAATTTACCGAGCTGGAATTGGCAACATCTATTGTGTTATCAGTTGGTTGGGATATTGAATAAAACAAGTGGGATTAGACAAGATGCTCGAAAGGAATTACTGATGTACGGAAGAGAAGTTAGACCGTAGCTCGTTCGTTTTCTCTATCACTAAACTTGGCTGAAGTGCATGTATTTCGGGGACGCTTAAAATATGTGTATGATTCCAACTAAGTGATATGCTGAATTCAAACGAGGCCACGGGAAGGATTATTATGTGCTAAGGATTTGCACGAGTGTTGGAGGAAAGATCAAAGATGGTAAACTATGTTGAATTAATTGGGATGCTGTAACGAGACGGAACATTACTTGAGATCAATCGAGAGATTGCGGGAAAATATTTAAATGGTGCAAGTTGTTCGTTGAGAAGTTTCATGAAAAGTTGGTTGAAGTTTGGGGATGAGTTTTGTTTTAAGTTTCGAGGACGAAACTTTTTCTGGGTGGTATATATTGTAGTGCCCCGACCCGCAAGATGCCTTATGATGGATGGTTGGTTCGATGAAGCCTTGTTGGACTTGGGATTTTATGAAGGATCGCTTGGAAGTCTATGCGATCGTGGCGGGAATCGTCCTATGAATGTGAGTAGTGTTGAACCCTTCTAAGATCCTTTAGCTTCACGCTTAAAATAAGGATGAGTTTGCTATGTTTCTTATTGTGTTACTCAATAACACCTTGCATGGAATTTGGAAAGATAGCGAAAGATAATAATCACATGAACGTAAACTGTTGTGGCTAAGTGAATTGTATGCTTGTACACTGTTGCGATGAATTGCATGACAGGTGAAGGCAAAGTCCCAAATACTTGGGCAGTGAGTATATCGAGCTTTGGCTCAATGAATAGATGGCAAAGCAGGTATTAAGACCCAAGAACTGGGCAGTGGGTATGCTTGAATTGCATTCGAATAAATGAATGCTAAACAGATGCTAAGTCCCAGGAATTGGGCGGTAAGTACACTGAGTTGGTTAGAAAGATGTATGGTATCAAAGATGTGGCAAGGCATTGGATAACAACATTCTATTATTCCGTCGCCGATGTATAATGTTGATTATGCCAAGACCCTGGATGGGCAGATGATAATATGAGCGTTGGCTCAAGGCAAGATGGCTGATGGCAAGATGGCAAGTATAAATGAGAATGATGGTTTTGCTTAGTTTTCCTTATCATGCATTATATGTTTTCTTCTTAGATAAGTTGCATATAGTTGCATGGTCATGGACAACTTGTCGACAAGGTGGTTTCTCGAACGGTATTCCTGGGCCATGGAACCCGGTTCGTCCTAGGGGAAACCAATGCCGAAGTAGTGGCAGTGCTGAAGTAGTAGCACGGTATACAGGACTTGCAGTGGGGCTAGCTACCTGCACTTGCAAGGGCGCTGTATATCTGTAAGACGGTCCAGGATGGCGTGTCGCCAGTGACCTTCATATAGATAGGTCAGGTGCTAATGATGTCTTATGCAGGCAGAGTAAGTTATTACTCAAATACAGGGAAGGATGTCGGCTTTGGTAAGAATTCACCTGAACGGTGATAATCATATTGAATCATGATATTGTTCCTAACAATGTCTTGTGCAGGCAGAGTAAGTATTATAAATGTACAGGGATGGCTACACGACCGTGGGTAAGAATCACCAAAGGGTGATAACTGTATGTTTTAAAATATTGTTGGCTATGAGTTATGCATGCTTTACTTCTTGTCGGCTATAACATGAAATTGACCCTAAGGCAACGAGAAAGACCATTGATAATAATGTTCTGTAACATGATTACTTAGTGCTGTCTTCTTAGGTGAGTTGGGCCAGCACCGCTCGCCAGTACATTGATGATGTACTGACCCACGTTGTGGGCAATATTACAGGTGTTTGCTTGGGGAAAATCCTGTAAATCAGTGCTTGGCATCGATAAATCGGATGGGTGTGCAGAAGTTCTTCTTTCAAGATGATGTCTTCTGCTATACGGGACATAATGTATGGAACAGTGGAACTCAGTTGTACCAGTGAGATTGTAGCCATATTGGCAAGTTCATTGTAAAGGAGTCGGTATATTCAGTTGTAGCCTGAAGGGCAAGTGTATACATTCAGTCGGCTATATAAGAGCCTTGTAAACAGTTGTAAACTCTATATTCCGCTGCGAGTCTTGTAATCAATTGTAAACTCTGTATTCTGCTATAAGCCTTGTAATCCATTTGATTATCAATAAAGAGATACATTTCTTCATACATTGTGTGACTTCAATTTATCTGCTTGGTTCTGCTGCGTTGTCTATGTTTTCTGAGAATTACCAGGAACTGTAATGGTTTTGCCTTGTACAAGTACAATCTAGACTTGTACGGCATCACGCCCAGTGGCTTGTTTTCGATCCTCCGGGATCGGGACGTGACAGTTTGTGGCTTGGGTTCATTAGCTGAACTCTCGTCATCAACTGATGGTAAGTGTTTTTAACCAAGTATCAATGCTCAAGTAGTCATTGTGTTTTTTGTATCATGCTCTCTTTATTGTCAAGATAAATGCTAGCTCCACACCCACTTTCAACAACCTATCGTTCTTGTGAGTATATGTATTTTCTTTTCTTCATTACTTTAAGCAAAATTCTGCTTTCTTATTAGCTGCTAGTACTTGTTATTGCTAATGAGTTACTGCTAATTCATTTGGAGCAGAAATTTACATAAATTGGCCATGAACATGCCCTTTACATAAGAAATTCTAGTCATCACAAAATGAACCTGGGTTCTTGTGAAAATGAAATTTGCACTTTGGCATTCTTATCAGGAGTCCAATTACCTGTAACTTAGAGTGCCATGTTTAACAAATTTCAGTTTCAGTTTCCTTAGTTCCTGATATATTCGCGTGTCATTTTCATTGCGATTTCCTTAGTTTCTAATATATTCACCTGTCAGTTTTATTGTGATGAAGGTCAGTTTGGATCGATGGAGGCGCAAGTAGTTCAAGTTGGACAGCATTTTGAAGACAACTATATATACGTGGTCATCTTTTTGAAGACAACCGTATATACATGGTCTTATTTTTGTGGAAACTTATTTGAAAAGTTTATTTGGAGGAAAGATTATATACACTTCAGGTTATTAGACAACTTTTTGATGACATATATACATATGCCATTTTTCATTTTGAACATTATGGCATATTTTAGAAAGGTTGTTTTGAATGATGTATGTATTATTCTAGCAGGTTAGAAAGCTGATTTTTTTGTGGAATTTGATTATAAATGTTAGAACATCATGTCATATATTGACGGAGCGAGAAAGAAAATAATTTTTAATATTTTTTTAAGAAAGTGAGACCTAGTGACGACTCAATTTGTCACAATAAAATGTCTCTTATTGTCACAGCTTAGGCAGCATAATAAATCAAGGCAATTGTCACTTGTACCCTAAAAAGGAGAACAACATGTTTATTAGGCATCCATTGGTGACAAAAAAATCCGTCACAATAGATTTGAACTTCTTGTGACGAAACAATCCGTCACAATAAATTGTACCAAAAGAGATTTTGTGACGGGCATCAAAGGCACGACTTTTGTGACGGTATTTTTTTTCTGTATGTGCCGGTTTATGGGCGTGCCAATAGGACGTGTGTTTTGTAGTACGTATAACTGAATATCCTATCTTTTATCCACAAATAATTACGGAAGATTATAATTTTAAACTCTTTCTTTTTCGCATAACCGAATACGTTCTCTTTTATCCACATATACCCATAACAAATTATAACTTTATATACACACACACACACACACACACACACACACATATATATATATATATATATATATATATATATATATATATATATATATATATATATATATATATATATATATATAATCTTAACTTAAATTTAAATGTTTGAATAAATTTTTGATAGGATTAGAAAAAAGGAAAAAATATTTCTGTGTGTGTGTAGAGTAAAACCTTGTCATCTCTCAGTACAAAAATACGGAAACGGACTAGGCCAGCTACCCCGTATGAGGTACGAAACCTTGTCATGTTCCAGTACCGAAATACGGAGACGGAATAGGCCAGCTACCCTGTATGAGATACGAAGACGTGATACTGCGATTACAGCTGTCAAGAGACTCGGGGTGCATGCTACAATAAAGTCTCATATGGTCTCACAGAGCATCTATGCCTCAATCAGTCAATCAAGAAGCAGTAAAAATGATCATATACTTGGACAATTAGCTAGTTCTAAGTGAATCATCTGTTGTTTTCTGTTGAGTGCCTGAGTTTTTCAGTCTTTACCCTAGTATTTTTGCCCCAAGCATTCACAAAGTATTTGATACTATTGTACAATCTATGATTTCTCTCTCTCAATGTTGTACATTTATAAGCTGAGAAAATTGTTGTGCTTTTTTTTTTAGCACTTAATAGTGTTGAGAAAGATTGCGGAACATTAGGGAGGATAAGTACATGATTGCATCCTATTTGTACATGAGTGCAATTCCTTTCTCCATTTTGCCAAGCATTTTGGTTCACATAAGTGAACTGTGTCTTCATGAGTATTTTAGTGTCCTCACATGCCTGGTACGAAGGCTAATTATAAGGGCACAACCTTTTTTACTCGGGGCTAGCCAGGATTAGGGCTAGCCAGACTTTGAGGAACTTTTACTCGGGCTGTCCAAAGTTTTCATTCAGGGGGCTGTCCAAACCCCACAGCCCCCCCAAACCCGAAAATCACTCTCATTTCAAATTTTTCCTCTCTCTCTTCACAAACCCTATTTTCCCTCCTCCTCTTCTTCTTCTTCTCCACGATTTTCCACTCCTCTCTCTCCATTTGTTTTACGCAATTGTCAGGGTTTCGATTCTCATCTCCACCATTTCCTTTGTCTTCACCATTTTTCAACGATCTCTCCCGAACAACCCCAGTCAGTTCCTCTCGAGTCGACGACGACTGTCCATGTTTCTGGCAGTCCTATGTACTGTTAGGATTGCCAGAAAGAGAGGCAGTCCAGTTGTACAGCAAGTATTACACAGGACTGTCGCACTTTGTGGCAGTCCTTTATGCATAAAGGACTGCCACTAAGGACGGCAGTCCTGTGTAATACTTGCTGTACAACTGGACTGCCTCTCTTTTCTGGCAGTCCTATGTACTGTTAGGACTGTCCCTTTCACGGTCTCTCTCCCTCTCATCCCTTTCCCTCTCTTTATCTCTGTCTCTTTCCTCTACCTTAACTGATCTAGCCAGTTGTCCTTCGTTCCACGATGATTCTGTAAGTACACAAGAATATGTAAGTCACATTTTGTAAAACTAAAAAAACAACGAATACAGAAATCCCTTCACAGTGTATATACAGAACAACAATGAACAAGTGTTGCTCAAGAATACAACTGATTTCGCCAAAATGAACAACATAGTGATGAAGAAGATTTTTCACATACTCTTATTAATGACATCAGCCAGAAATCCATCTGCAAAAAAAAAATAAAAAATAAAAATAAAACTTATTAAGAAACACCAAAAGAATGGGAAAAACAACTAGATGTTCTATGCCTGGGACAATATGTGCAGCTGTGAACACACCTATACTTTCACACTTAGCCAAAAACTCGTTAAAACCGACCATAAGATCTGGATACTTCCAAAGTATATCACTCACCTGAAAGAATAAATATTAGCTTCATTACCGATTATCAGTAGAAATAACCACTTACAAAGATAATAAAAGATAAGAAGGCATTATGATCTGAAATTATCGAGCATAGAAATGAGAAATCAGTTTATAAATTGGACTGCCCAGTTCCCTGGCAGTCCTTCATTCACGATGGACTGCCAGGGAACTGGGCAGTCCAATTTAGAACTTGCTGTGAACAAGGACTGCCTAGTTTCCTGGGCAGTCCTTGTTCACAGCAAGTTCTAATTTGGACTGCCCAGTTCCCTGGCAGTCCTTCATTCACGATGGACTTCCAGGGAACTGCCAGCAATTGTGGCAGTCCTGTTGTACATCGAGACTATTTCAAGACTGCCACAATTTCTGGCAGTCCTCAATACTTCTAGGACTGTCAGAAATTGTGGCAGTCCTGATATGAACCCAGTTATTCTACAACTAGGATTTCTTCCATAGTTTTCTTCTACAACTAGGATTTCATGCATAATTCTTCTATTAATAAAGAAAAATTGGTTAATAGACTAATAGATTAATAGATTTGATAGATTTGATAACCCAATTTCTTCTACAACTAGGGTTTCATCCATAATGCCCAAACAAGAAGAAGAAAAATAAAGTAGGGTTTGGAGAAAGAGATCTGAGAAATTAGACCGACCGATCGATCAATCGAACAAATACCATCGATCGGTCACTCTGAGAAATTGTTCGATCTTGTTCTTGTTTTTTTTTTTTCTTCTTGTTGTTGTTCTTCTTCTTGTGAGGAATGGAGAGTGAGGAAAGGAACAAAAATTATAACACTTATCTTTTATACCTACCACTTGGATAGCCCTGAGCAATTTTTTCAGTGGCAAACTTGTAAATAATGAAAAACTAACACTTGGACAACCCTGAGTAAAATGTGCCGTGCCCTTATAATTTACCGGTACGAATGTTACTACTAGGTAGGGACTTCTAACTTTACTAATTATCATTGTTATTTCAAGACCAGTCTAACCTACTAACTAAATTATCAGACTTCAATATATATATATATATATATATATATATATATATATATATATATATATATATATATATATGATGTGTGTGTGTGTGTGCACGTGCCTTGCACGTATTTTAATATTATTTTAATTAACTTAGGAAGACTATTTAGGAAGACCAAAGGGTAGTCTTCTTAATTATTAAGTTGTCTTTATTAAAATAAATTAATGAACAGTTTTTAATTAATATAGATATGCAAGGGTATTTTCGGAATTCAAAATTTTCACCATCCAAGTTTTCCTAATATATATATATATATATATATATATATATATATATATATATATATATATATATGGATTTTGGTTTTGCTAACATATCCAACGAAAGGTAGAGAATAACAGTGTACCCTAATTTTATTTTACTAAACGCCCCTATGAAACCTTTAATGTTATGGACAATAGTTTTATTTCTTGAAATTTAATGTGCATTAAATTATTACATTATGGTGGGTGGGGGCAAATAAAGTTGATTCGTTAAATATAACTATACGGTTATATTCTTGGCCAAACTAAAGGGTACGGCTATTTCCACCCCAGCAATTACTAAGCACACCCCTATTCTACCCCCCTCCCCCTCCCCCTGCTCCCCTCTCCTCCCCGCTCCCCCGACCCTCCTCCTCCGACCCCCCTCCCCCGCTACTCCCCCGACCCCCCTCCCCTCCTCTCCTGACCTCCCCCGCTGCTCCCCCTCCCCCCTTCCTCCCCCGCCCTCCGGCTCCCCCTGGTCTCCCGCCCTCCGGCTCCCTCCTCGTCGCTCCCCGACCCCCCTCCTCCGGCCCTCCGACCCAGACCTCCGAACGAGGAGGAGGAGGAGGAGGGCGGGGGAGCAGGGGGAGCCGGAGGGCGGGGGAGGAAGGGGGGAGGGGGAGCAGCGGGGGAGGTCGGGAGAGGAGGGGAGGGGGGTCGGGGGAGCATCGGGGGAGGGGGAGGGCAGGGGAGGAAGGGGGAGGGGGAGCAGCGGGGGAGGTCGGGGGAGGGGAGGGAGGCCGGAGGAGGAGGGGAGGGGGGTCGGGGGAGCAGCGGGGGAGGGGGTCGAGGGAGCGGGGAGGGAGAGTGTGATAGAATAGGAAGTTCACATTTTTTTTTTTAGGATGGAGTGTGCTTAGCAATTGCTGGAGTGCGGATAGCCGCACCCCAAACTAAATCCATATATATTTTAAATTTTGGAAACAAAAGTGTCTATACTGCAAAGCTCCTAAAATTGAGTGTATATAAATTTATAATAATTTTCCGGTGGCATTTAGTGAAAGAGTACTTGCATTGCACTACCATTATTTTCTTTGGGTGTTATCACTATTCGCTAACCCTAACCCTCTTTTTTTTGTACCCTTACTAATTAAGAGCCCTCTTAGTCTCTTCTAATAGTAATAATAAGCCCTAGCTTAGCCTCTAAGCTATCCCAACATTATATGGCATGTTGATTCTCGTCGAAACTGTTCAAAATATGTTGAAATTTGTCCGAACCATCTCGAACCAACATACTATTGATAGACCATCGACATGCTTAATACCCACAATTTGTGCACAGAAATTTACTGAAAATTAAGAGCAAAATCCAGTATATCGTTACTATTGTTTTTGCTCCAATTTGAGCCATGGTTTCGCCGCCATTGATCTCTTGTCTTTGCTGCAACTTCTGTCATCGCTCCAGACTTTCTTTCATCTCAAAATTGGGCTGGATTCCCAATAGAAATTATATTGAATTGGCCTTTGCACTCTAGTGATACATTGATGCTACCGAAAGGTGTAGTATTGTTACTAGTCTCACACCAGATTCTTTACTTCATATTAATGTTGAGCTTCAAAATATATACGTAAAATTATTGTTTTCAAAATATACAAACTTTTAGTCACAAAAATATGTATACAATTCAGAGTATTTACATAATTATATGATTCTTATTCGGTTTTCGGTTCTGTACCGAAATCCAAATCGAAAACCAAAACCGAACCCGAAACCAAAATCGAGCAAAAAAATTTTGTATTTTAAAATCGAAACCGAACCGATTTTTTTTAAACTTGAACCGAATTTCTTACTTCGGTTTTGGTTTTCGGTCTAAAACCGAACCCTACTCACAATAAGATCATGCCTATGTCATAGAGCGTTGTTCTCGTCCCCTTCCCCTTGGCCTTGACAATACATACTCCAAACAGAGCCTAACTAACCACCTCTGAGGAAGAAATGAAGAATCCCACTGTTCATATAGAGCGTCTCGTCAGAGAGCGCTGTGGCTCGCAGAAGCACCTCTCCATGGAAGAGGCACTCCATCTGTTCGACAAATTGACTGCTGCCAAGCCCAAACCCGACGTCTCAACCTACAACATCCTCTTCACCTCCATCACTCGTAAGAACAACCCACCTACAACATCCTCCTCCTCCTCCAACTTCTTCCCGACCATCTTCTCCTTGCTCAACAAGCTCAACCGTTCCGGCACCTCTCCCAACACCGTCACCTACGCCATCTTCATCGACTTCTGCGGCCGGTCCAACAACGTAGACCTCGCCTTCGCCGTCTTCGCATGCATGCTCAGACGCGGTTGGACTCCCAACATCATCATCCTCAGCTCTCTACTCAACGGACTCTGTGTCAAGAAGAGGTACAGCGCCGCAGCCCAGTTGCTCGACAAAATGCCTCAGTTGGGTTTTGTGCCAAACGTTGTATCTTACACTACTGTCATAAAGGGTCACTGCGACAGCGGAAACATGGACTTGGCAATCGACGTACTCAGGAAAATGGATACCAAACCCAATGTGTTCACTTACAATACATTCATCAACGCTCGTTGCAGACAAGGAAATATGAGTAGCGCTTCTGAGCTGTTCGAGGAGATGGTCAGCATGGGAATCCAGCCGAACGTCGTTACGTACAATAGCATTATTAGAGGCCATTTGGTTCTCGGTCGCTGGAAAGAGGCCAGCGGAATCTTTAAAGAGATGGTCGATAGAGGACTCGCACCAGATGCTGTAACATTTAACACGTTGATGGATTATCTTTGCAAGCAGGGGAAAACGAACGAAGCACATAAGCTACTCAATTTGATGGTTGAAAGAGGTGAGAAACCCGATATAATCACGTATAATGTACTACTGCATGGATACTGTCTCGAAGGCAGGTTCGAGAAGGTGGACGAGTTGCTCAGTTCTATGTCTCGTGAGGGTCTAAGGCCCGACGTCCGTAGTTACAATGCTTTGATTGATGGGTACTGTAAGAACCAGAAGGTAGATGAGGCCATGGATGTGTTCAAGAAACTGCAACAAGAAGGGGTGCAGCCGAATGCTATTACTTACAACACTTTATTAGATGGATTTTGCAAGATCGGGAAAGTGGAGGAAGCTGAAGATCTCTTCCGTCAAATGGTGACTCAAGGTCTCTCCCCTGATATTATCACTTATACCACTTTGATTGATGGACTTTGCAAAATTAGAAAAGTGGAGGAAGCTAAAGCCCTCTTCTGTCAAATGGTAACTCAAGGTCTCTCTCCTGATATTATCACTTATACCACTTTGATTGATGGACTTTGCAAGATCGGAAAAGTGGAGGAAGCTGAAGACCTCTTCCGTCAAATGGTAACTCAAGGTCTCTCTCCTGATATTATCACTTATACCACTTTGATTGATGGACTGCGCAAAATTGGAAAAGTGTTGGAAGCTGGAGTCCTCTTCCGTCAAATGGTAACTCAAGGTTCTCTCCTGAAGGTGGAGGATGCTGAAAATTTATCCCTGAGGGAGGCATCTACTACATCATCCATAGTGGATCTACTCTCATAGGATGGACAGTGTCATCAATATATGAAAATGCTTCCTAATTTTTCTCAATATTTTGCGAACAGTAATGAGATAGACATCGACTCGTCTACATCATCATTGATACATACAATTTCTGGGTAAACACCAACATGGAGGTCATATGAAGTTTCTCACTTGAAAGGGTTTGCATACCATCTGATCTCAACATGTCATCTATTGGGACTATTCAAAATTCACCCCAATTACTTGGTAAGATTTCTTGGTTAAACTTATTGCTTTATTATATTCGGCAATGCTCTTATTCAATTGATTTTATTTGATATTTTCGTTTAACTTACATTATTGATTGGTTATATATACATTGGATTGGTTACAAATAAGTGGCACACCTTTTTAGAGTTTCTTCTCAATTAAGTATATGGTTTGTCTTTGCCCACGCGTACATCAAAAATAGTTGTAAGAACCATATTATGATATTATTATCATGCATTTAAACATACTTCCCTGCTATTTAGTCACTTAAGATGTCTAACCTTCTAAGATTGCTAAGGAGCACAAGTATAGAGAGCATAAAATGTGTTTAAGCTGTATATTGTCTTTAAGATAGAAGAGCATGCTATGTGCATATTGGGTGTTGTATCTTTTACTGGGATTTCAAGTAATACTGTTGGGATTGGAAATCTAGTTGCCTCACACTTGGGGAAGACTGTCAATCACTACACAAGACTTCTTTTAGGAATTCAACTATCCACCAAGTAGGCATCTTGGTTTTTCGCCTGACCCCCTCTTGCCTGAAGTTGAGCAGCTCGAGAATACGACAAAGATCGGTCGATGTCAAGTCGATAGGCAATCACAATAAATATGCATAATGCATGTGTAAAACATGATGTGCGTCATCGTTCACCTGTCAAGATGGGTATAGGCTTGGTGTCACAAATACTTTTGTATTGTTGGACATGGTTGGAAATATGAACAAGAGGCACAACTCATTCTTTATCCAGTCATCAAAATTAATTAAATAATATTAGCTTCTTGTTGCACAGACAATTCAGAATAATTATTGTGGATAATAGCTTGCGTCCGAAATCTTTGGATGCATGTTCTACTATTTGTTCCCTTTAGGTGACTAGATTATTAAGGACTCGTCCTCTATTCAGTTCATGGATCTCTTTAATTTTAAAGGACACAATGTTGCTTCTGTATAAGTATGGTCCAAACTCAATTGCTGATCACTGGAAATTGGAATAGTAGATCAACGAATAAATTTAAGTAACACCGGTCAATAAGAAAAGGCTGTGGCATAGAGTAACTTCTCAAATCTTCTGCTTACATCAGCTTCACAACAGGTAGTATGTCCATAAGATGCAGACAAACTGTTCAAAGAATTAATGTATATTGTTGAAAACTTTATCCTCCACAAAACGATTGGTAAATCCACTTTCAAAAATTAGCTTAGATCAGGGTTTTACTTTTTATGTAACTACGCAACATGGTAGTTGGAAGTGTGAGATGGGTGGAGTACAAAATCCATGAGCCTCACTTGTTCCTTTTTTAAAAGATTACAACTTTATTTCCATTTAGACATGCTGCAAAGGTTGAAGAGGCTAGTTTTTCCTCCAAATTGATTTATTGTGCTGGTACTATTGCAATACTCATGTCTCCATTTAAAGACAAGATGGGTATATTGGATATTTTCTTTTGACATATATTTATTGATATTCGAAAGGAAAAAATCGAACTTACATGAGTACATCTCATACAATGCATATTGATCTGTCAATTTAGAACTGCCAGTCCTTTTGATAGTTGTATCTGTCTAACTTTGATGTTTGACCAAATAATTTACTGCCAACCTGACACTAGCATTCCTGGCCAAGGCAAGTATTTCCAAGAGAGACTTGTCATTAAGCTTGGACAGCCAAGTTGTTGATATCTCTATATGTTTGAGTTTGATCTCTTGCATCTGAGTGGTATGTCCCCAAAATCTTAGGTTTCAGCTTCATTTGGCAACATGGCACATTTATCCAAGAATATTATTAAGCCAATTTCTTTTTTGCTCGTTAGTTTTACATTTTATCTGCACTAGTGTTTAGATGTTATTCGAAAGCACACTTGGATTGTGATGAACATTAAAATTTGGATGGTAACAGTTATTAGGTTTGTCACGTAACTAAGTGAGGACACAAACCGACCCAAATCTTACTACAATTTCCAACTTGGGTTTCTTGACTTCGACTCTCAAAAGCAGACTGCAGGATAAACTGCGTCAGATCCATCTGCATGATTATGATGTGAAACAAGATCAATGCAAAAAAGAGTAGGTATTATAAGAGTTCTAGTGATATGTTTTTATTGGAGTACCAAAATCTGGCTTATGCTTTATGGTGAAATGGATAGGGTAATCTCTATGTAAAAAAGCTTGAGCGTACCCGAATGTGTTGGTGGTTGGATCGGGGGTGTCTATTAAGAGGAATCAAGCCCGGACAGATTCAAAACAAAGCCTACATGGCTAGTGTCAAGATCCAACTACTAGCATAGATTTGTTACGTTTTAATTATATTATGGTAGATGGTCAAATTGCCTGATTAATAATATATGAGTTGATCAAATAAGACAAAGAATACTTTTCTTTAATAGAGATATTCTTGCTTGGAGCTAAAAGTTCTCTAATAAAGGAGGAGTAAAAAGGAATCCAGATAGTGAACACAGTCATTTGAGTGACACAATAGTTTTTGGCAAAAATAAGTGCTAGTTTTGTACCTCAGTCACTTACTCCATAGCAAGCAGCAGCTAGAGTCTAGCTGAGCTAGAAGGGGGACTATGCTTGCTGTAAGGGATCACAAACCTATTACAAGTATTAAAAATTGACTCATGTTAAAGCTTTTTTGTTAAATTAGACCCCTTATCAAATATGTGACCATGATCTAGTAATGTAGGTAGTTTAATCACAAAACCATCGAGGAGCTAAGTTAATGTGCACAAAAATTGGTCGCTATAGGACTAAAATATAATTTCTTATTTGAAACTGGATGCATGCTTATTCGGTTATATCCAATTAGTTTTGGAACAGAGCATTACCGAATGACATGGGAATTCTAACTTTCGGGAAAACCATATTTAGACAAGTGAAATGGAATTTCTATTATAGTTTTTTTTTTAAACATGGTTAGCTTTCTTGTTTTGGGGTATATTATCCGCACCATAAAACTGACTCTTATGGATTATAAGCTGAGTCTCCGGATCTCCGGATAGAGAGTTTATATTATCTCATTTGAGTAAATCTCCAGCAGAGGTTCTAAGGTCAGTCCCATCAGTAAAGGATACATTTCATGCTATTTAGTATGTGGGTGGATTCATACAATTAATTATAATCTACATGCATAAATGATTTTAAATTTTAGCCTCAAAAGGAAAAAAGAAGATGTTTCTAAACTGTTTTAACTGATACTCACCTTTAACGTAAGCATTCAACAATCTTAACAAAGTGATTTAAGGGACATAATAATACCGACTCCAGTACTGTTATCTAGATTTTTCTACTACACATTTAAATGTTCATATACTGAATAGTTTAACCCATAAGTAGGCTATTGTAAGATTTTTTTACCTATAAAGTGAAAGTCTATTTATCGCATTATGCTTATTTTGAGCATCAATCTTGATGCCACTGGGCGCTGACCAAATATATAGTGGATGACGTACCACTAGTATACTAGGACCTTCATTCTTTGATCCCCCTAATGCATACAGATAATAAGCATACAAAACACTTGATTTTTGTTTCTGGTAATTATAAATGCAATAATGCTAAGTATACAACCCAATGCTTACAACCCTCCTACAACCACTCACCCATTTGCTGACATGTGGGCCAGGTGGTGGCCTGGCCCGCATGTCAGCAAATGGGTGAAGGTTGTAAGAGGGTTGTAAACAATTGGTTGTAACTGTAGCATTACTCTTATAAATGTTATTAGATAAGTACCATTTTTGGAATCTCAAGCCGGTTGTCCTATCATATAATTGAAGTTGAAGTAGCCTACATTTGGAAGCTCCTCTGATATGAATAAGATTATTGTTTTCTTTTTTGCTTATCGAGTATATATTGATCACCAGACATTTACTTTCTTACTGGAAAGATTAGTCTGATTGAGACAAATACCAAGATGAACCTTTCAGTTGGAACACTGTTTTGCTTGGGAGGTTTGAAAATCAGCTAGGCTTAAAACCCTAGTTAGTTGGGATAGGTGTTTGTTACATACTTCTTGATACAATTTGCTCACTTTATTTCCTACCAACAATTCATTTCTGCATAAGAAAGCTCCAGTTCTCTTATGAGGATTAATCGTGATTATGTTGTTGATACACCAATATATTCTCTCTTTTTCCTTGAACTGTTATTTCTTCTTAAATAGAACATCCTTACTGCTAAGCCTGTTGTTACCATATTCATTCTATTTACATCTTTCTGAAGCCTTCTTTGAGATGAGGGGAAAAGTGTTGAAAGTCATGTTTATGGGAAAAACATTTTTTCCCTTTTCTTTCCCAAAAGTAACTGAGCAATATCTGGTTCTCTCTCCATTTCGCCGAAAAAGTTGCCATATTCATATGATTTAACAGTTGTCTTATTACCACAAAAGACCTAACACCTTTCCTTGTACATTTGCCACACTTGACCTCTTCCTCCTGGTTATAGAATAGCTTCACACAGCCATTACATTAGTAGTTCACTATATGCTTGGCCAGGAAGGGGCATCTACCACAAGGACTTGAAGGAACCATGCTTGTCTCTGCCTATTGGAAAGGAAATGAGATAAGAGAGAGCTTTGTGAGTGTCATTTCAAGAGGAGGCCTGGTGTTGAATGTTAGGTTGTCTTCAACTCAAACTGCATTGTGTGTTGGTGTGCATAGCACAACATGTGATGTGACCTCTCTGTGTTCATTCAGAGACATGCAAACATAAGATCTGAGTTAAGGAAGGTTATATATATACACACACACATAGATAAAACCAGTAGAGTCCTTGTTTCAATGTCATATGTTTTTCTCCTAGTCCTAGAGTTCAAAGAAGTCTAGGATCCGAGTTACAATTCAACTAGTGATTTGTCAATTTCCATTCTAATGGTATAGCAAGAGTAATCCCAGCTGGTCTGGTTTAGCCAAGTGTTGATACTCGAGTATTGAGAATTGGTGATCTTGATGGAGGTAGTAGACTCGAGTCGAGCCAGTAAGTATTTTCGAATTGATACATGATAATTGTTTGCGGTGGTTGTTCATTTTCAATGACTATAAAGAAGAAGCAGATGGAGGTTCCGAGTACACCGATGTCTATTGTCACTCTGGTGCCATAGATGCGTCCGTCTTACTTTTGATTTTTACGAGAGCAATGCTGCAATAACTTCCTGAGAGTTGGACCATAAATGATTACAATTTACAAATTCCTTAAGTCTACAAATCTGATATTTCTCACGTAGCTAATCAATTGTAGCGTCTTGGTAAAAAAAAATGAAATTTATAACTATGTTATCATTTGCAGAGGAAGTCATGAATTTAAGATGCATACCTTATAGATTGACCACTGCATACAGACATACATCACTTACTATTGAAAGATGCAATGCCATATTGAGAAGGCTAAGTAGAGACACTTTGTGCAACACTTTGACACGGACACGAGAAGTAGGCAAAATGTGAATATTCAATTTTGTACTTGGCTATATTCTGTTTGCTAGACACGTTACTTTATCGGCTTGACTATGCTGACAAAGTGCGAAAATTTACAGTTTTCGTTCATATAAACCTATTTATTGCTTGTGTCCTTTGATGCCTATATACATATCGATTTGAATGCTCAGGTTTTGTTTTATGTTAGATTTTATGGTATGGATTGTTACGTTAAGATTTTGTTCCCGAATCCCTAACAAAAGTTTTTGGTTTCCATTGACATACCAGGAAGGGTGGATGAGCACACGGATAGTTGCATGCACTTTTGGCCGGTGGGGATAGTTTTTAAGGCTGATGTTGCACAAATAATGACCATTATCTGCGTCATGGACTACTAGCACCAACTACCTTATCTTTTCATTTTTGTTGTCCGAGCTGGAATTTGAATCGGTGTTGTACTAAATTTTACTAAGTCTTTAATAGTTCTTAGCATCTTTAGGGATGCCAAGGGAAGCTGAAATTGGATCATAGTAAACATAAGAATTTGTTGAACGATTTTACCGTCGAGAAGCTGAAATGTCATACATGGGCCACACTAATGTGGAACGATTTTGTTATAAGAATTTGTTGCATGCAATAGTTTTTTGTGTTGCTCTCTTGATTGATTCCTCCCCTACTGTGAATTTGTGATCGTCAAGTTGCCAATTCAGGTTAAATATTGACTTCCACAATTACCGTTCCCACCACCCCTTGGAACAGTGTTTAAGTATCCCGCAACCCCAAATGAGGTGGTTTCTCTTATGTCACTCTTTTCTCATACTTAGTTTGGCCTGTTTTCCAACTGGATTTAATGTTTGAAAGCTTGCGTTTTTATTGGGTGCAGGCCCATTGTTCAGCGGCTTCGTCTGCATTAAAGGCATACATGTTTCATTGTCAAAACTTCTTCACTAACTGGCCAAACGGTTGTTATTTTGAAGTATATGTTTTCTTCTTCCGTATGTTGTTAGGTGTGCAAGTTTCAAATTTGATGGGGTGACGGATGCTAGATACTTGGACAATTAGCTAATTCTAAGTGCATCATCTGTTGAGTGCCTTGAGTTGTCAGTCTTTACTCTAGTATTTTAGCCCAAGGAATTGACAATTATTTGATACTATTGTACAATATATGGTTTGTACTTGGTCCCCAAAGCTTTATTGGCACTATAAGCTTCTATCTCAATGTTGTTCATTTTAAGCTGAGCTTTGAAAATTGTTGTGTTGTTGTTGTCTAACACTTAATAGTGTTGAGAAAGATTGCGGAACATGTTGTCAAATGGTTCAACTCCTTCGGTTGGTTTTTTCTTAGTTGAGAAGAATTGAGTCCAATCTAGCTAGTAGGAGTTCTCTCTTAATCACATGTATGTCTAAACGGAGCTATTCATGAGTACAAATTGAATCAAGTCTTTCATGATGCTTGCTAAGGAGATCCATATATTCATGATGTCTACTCCCTTTTGTCTGGGCAATAGGATGAATTGTCACAGAGAAGCCAATCTCTCAAAAAATTTCTGATTTTGCACTTATAAGCTCCAAAAACAACAAAATCACCTTACGTGTCTTCTTCTAAGGATCATGTGGTTACATTCTCCATCGCTTGTTCGAGTCTCGTGTGTACATCTAGCTTAACCACTTCAACAAGTGGACCTAGTCATGATGCACGTAAGCTGTAAATTGGTTCAATCTGTCACGGGAAGAATGTGATTGAAGTGTGACGCTTTCAAAGACGGTGGCAAGTGGCAACCCTAGTAAGGTTCTCTCTCCAAAAAGAACTACAATAATGTAGACAACTTCAACTTTTGGGCACAACCAAGTTTGTTTAATATGCATGTTTAGCTGGAGCAGCTGTTACAGTAATATTTTATTTCACCCTTCCTACTTAGCACCAAGAATTGCTTCTGGAATAATCATAATAACATAGGTAAATTAAACAACAGGAATATAAAAGTTTTTAAACATTTGCTAATTCTTTATGATCCAACAAATATAACATCATGAAGCTATTAGGAATTGAATTTAATGTCTATAAAAATCTAAATCTTATCTCCCATAGACCATGCATGTAAGGATTTTCTTTTTCAAGAATTTTCTTGACAATTGCGAATTAAAGATCAAGCATAAATGAACAATTTGGAGGCAAGTAAATTCTAAGAGACTAAGATAACAAAATAAGGAAGAAAAATATGAGATTTATTTCTTGTTAAATGAGAGATGAACATAATATGATTTTGGAAACAAAGCATTGTTGAATGACTATTAAATAAGTTACAATTAGCATGACGAAATGCATTGCAGTACGTTAGCAGGTGTTATGACAACTCATACTCTAATATTTGGATACTTCCCTACAGATCCCTACTATGTTATTTATATAAGTTTTTCAAATAATCCACAAATTAGACACTGAAGGTCTAGCGAGTTACCATTATTTTGGAGTTTCTATCAGGGCACTACACAAATTACTCAGGACGAGCCCAATTTTGTGGAACTTTTACTCAGGACAGTAAAAAAAACTTACTAGTTAGGGTAGCCCCCCCCCCCCCCCCCCCCCCACCCCTCTAAATTTAAATATTCTAACTTTTACTCTCTCTCTCTCTCTCTTTAAAATCATTTCCCACATTCCTTCACTTCAAAACTCTAAACTTCTTCCCAATCCTTAATAATGCCTGAATATCATAGTGTAGCAATGTAAAATTGGTTTAGGATGAACTTTCAGCGGATTTCTAAAGTTCTGAACCTATTTTAGGATTTTTCGAACTTCGGATTTCTGCCGACAGTCGCGACCGGAAAGAGTTAGGACTGTAAAAAAAAAATTCTACACAGGACCGTAGAAAATATACAGGACTGCACAAATTGCTATAGTACTGACAATATTTAGGTCTATAGAAACCTTCTAAAGTCATGACAACATACATGACTATAGAAAATTTGTATAGTCCTAACAACATACAAGACTATAGAAAATTTCTCTAGTCTTGACTAGATCTAGGATTTATGAATCTTATGACAGTCCATTATATATTTTTGGCAGTTTCGAGTAAAAAATTAGAGTGACAAACTTGTAAATAAATAAATAAAAATGGGCAGTCCTGAGTAAGTTTTGTAGTACCTTTATAAATACTCATATTTTGCCATAGAGCTGGTTTAACAAGCAATTTACTAAGCGAATAAAAGAGGAGTAATGCTATTATTACCTCCAAATTGTCCATCCAAACAATTCCTCCTAATGTGGCAGCTGACGCGGCATGTTAAATAGCATTA
This sequence comes from Iris pallida, assembly GCA_029216955.1. NCBI lineage: Eukaryota > Viridiplantae > Streptophyta > Magnoliopsida > Asparagales > Iridaceae > Iris > Iris pallida. The sequence continues at coordinate 2,973,584 of JANAVB010011394.1, forward strand.
TGTGGCATCTAAAAGCGACATACCAAATTTTAAGCCAACAAATTAATTAATCATACAAAAAATGTTAATGTTAATTTTAATATAATGTTAATTTTAATTATAAAAAATAAATTATGTCAACAGTCATATTAAACACAACACAAGGTTTCCACCAACTTTCTCACAATAAGAGAGGCCGCCCATGTAACTAACAGAGCGTTGTCCCATTAACACCCACCTCTGAAGTAGAAAGAAAGAAAGAAAGAAGAAGAAAGAAATGAAGAAAACCACTGCGTCATCATCGTCATCGTCATACTTTCTTCGTGGTGGTAATGTAGAGCGTCTCGTCAGAGAGCGCTGTCGCTCGGAGAAGCACCTCCCCATGGAAGAGGCACTCCATCTGTTCGACAAATTGACTGCTGCCAAGCACCCCATCCCCGACGTCTCCACCTACAACATCCTCTTCACCTCCGTCACTCGTAAGAACCACCACCAAGCATCCTCCTCCTCCAACTTCTTCCCGACCATCTTCTCCTTGCTCAACAAGCTCAACCGTTCCGGCACCTCTCCCAACACCGTCACCTACGCCATCTTCATCGACTTCTGCGGCCGGTACAACAACGTAGACCTCGCCTTCGCCGTCTTCTCATGCATGCTCAGACGCGGTTGGATTCCCGACATCATCATCGTCAGCTCTCTACTCAACGGACTCTGCGTCAAGAAGAGGTACAGCGCCGCAGCCCAGCTGCTCGACAAAATGCCTCAGTTGGGTTTTGTGCCAGACGTTGTATCTTATAATACCGTCATAAAGGGTCACTGCAAGAGCGGAAACACGGACTTGGCAATCGACCTACTCAGGAAAATGGATACCAAACCCAGTGTGGTCACTTACACTACAGTCATCAACGCTCGTTGCAGACAAGGAAATATGACTAGCGCTTCTGAGCTGTTCGAGGAGATGGTCAGCATGGGAATTCAACCGGATGTCGTTACGTACACTAGCATTATTAGAGGCCATTTGGTTCTTGGTCGCTGGAAGGAGGCCAGCAGAATCTTTAAAGAGATGGTCGATAGAGGACTCGCACCAGATGCCGTAACATTTAACATGTTGATGGATTATCTTTGCAAGCAGGAAAAAACGATCGAAGCGCATAAGCTACTCAATTTGATGGTTGAAAGAGGTGAGAAACCCGATATAATCACGTATAATGTACTACTGCATGGATACTGTCTCGAAGGCAGGTTCGAGAAGGTGGACGAGCTACTCAGTTCTATGTCTCGTGAGGGTCTAAGGCATGACGTCCGTAGTTACAATGTTTTGATTGATGGGTACAGTAAGAACCAGAAGGTAGAAAAGGCTATGGATGTGTTCAAGAAAATGCAACAAGAAGGAGTGCAGCCGAATGCTATTACTTACAACACTTTATTAGATGGACTTTGCAAGATCGGGAAAGTGGAGGAAGCTGAAGACCTCTTCCGTCAAATGGTAACTCAAGGTCTCTCTCCTAATATTATCACTTATACCACTTTGATTGATGGACTTTGCAAGATCGGAAAAGTGGAGGAAGCTGAAGACCTCTTCCGTCAAATGGTAACTCAAGGCCTCTCTCCTGATATTATCACTTATAACACTTTGATTTCGGGATTTCTAAAATTAGGAAAATGGGAAGGGCCTTCTAGATTGGTCGAGGAAATGAAGGATCAAGGGGTTGAACTTGATGTTGTGACATTCACCATGATAATTGATGCTCTGTGTAAAGAAGGAATGGTTGGAAAAGCTTATAAATTATTAGATGTGATGATTCAAAGAGGTTTGGAGCCCGATGTAGTAACATACAATACTTTAATGGATGGATATTGCCTGATACAAGAAACAAGTAAAGCATTTAAAGTTTTTGAGCTAATGCTCTCACGAGGTCATAAACCAAGTACAGTTACTTACAACATCTTGATCAACGGATTTTGTAAGTGGGGAAAGGTTGATAGAGCTAGACACCTTTTTGATGAGATGCCTTGTATGGGATTGCAACAAACACTTGATACTTACAATATTATGTTAGATGGATTATACCAAGCTGGAAGAGTTGTCGATGCAAAAGAAATACAAGATAAAATGATTGCTTCTGGAACTTCCTTAGAACTCCAAACCTATCATATAATATTACATGGACTCTGTAAAAATCACCACATTGATGAGGCCATGAATCTGTTCAGCACCATATCATGTCAGAAGGAAAAACTGGATGCTAGGACCTTCAATATTTTAATTGAAGGAATGTTTCAAGTTGGTAAGGTTAATGCAGCAAAGGATCTCTTTAACTCTATTCTTGCAAATGAACTAGTGTCACCAGACGTTGTAACATATACCATAATGATGAAAGGCCTTATTAAAGAAGGGTTGTTGGATGAATTTGATGAGTTGTTTTTGTCACTGAAGAAAGATGGTTACTCTTCAGATTCTGTTATGCTTAATGCTATTGTTAAGGGCTTGTTGGAGAAGGGTGAAGTAAACAGAGCTATGGGGTTTCTTGCAGAAATGGATAAAAGTAAATTTAGCCTTGAGGCATCTACTGCGGCATCCATAGTGGATCTAGTCTCAAAGGATGGACAGTGTCATCATTATATGAAAATGCTTCCTGATTTTTCTCAACATTGTGCAAAGAGTAATGAGATTAACATCGACTCGTCGACATCATCATTGATACATAAAATTTCTGGGTAAACACCAACATGGAGGTCATATAATGTTTCTCACTTGAAAGGGATTGCTTACCATCTGATCTCGACATGTCATCTAATGGGACTATTCAATATTCACCACAATTACTTGGTAAGATTTCTTGGTTAAACTTATTGTTCTATTATATTTAACAGTTCACTTATTCAATTGATTTAATTTGATGTTTCCTTTTAACTTACATTATTGATTGGTTATATATACATTGGATTGGTTACAAATAAGTGCCACACCCTTTTAGAAAGCAGATAAACACTCTCAGGAGTACTCTGCCTAAATCGTATTTATATTAGTCTTGTATTTTGTCAGGACCGTAGCAAATTTCTCTAGTCCTGAATACTTCATGGACTGTTGAAAATTTCTACAATCATAATTATCATGACTGCCTTAAACGGGGGCTTGATTTGCACCGTCTAACAAATTTGATGGGAGGATCATCTTTATAACTAGTACAATGCAATTCATCTGTTAACTCGAAACAAGGTTATAACCTGAAAGAATAGAAGTTATTTCCATGTATAACTCTTGTCATTTCTTTCTTGAATTACTCCTGTAAAGTGATTTTTTCTGGGTTCAAATATGTTGGGACACATTAGCACAACCCATAGTGCGTTTGGGCAAATTCGCACCGTAATGATGCCCAAGTACTTGTACCTTGATAGCCCAACATAGAAATACCATTTTTGCGCGTATATATATATTTTTTCCAATATTTATTATTGTTTGTTGGGTCTCCCTGCAGGAAATGCCGTTGAATTCTTAATTGGAAAAACATATGTAGCCTCTTCTATTTCTTTATATATTCAGATGGCAAGGGTTTCGTGTCAAAGACCCTATAGTTCTGTCTTCACAGAACTATCTGCTAATTGAAAAACTAACAAGCAAATTTGAGATAGTTGATGAAACTCACATAACATGAACTTCAACATGTCATTCTTTCTTCATTGGGGGTAAATAACCTTCAGTTTGATATTTTTGTTAAACTCCAAAATGGTTGGAAAAGCTTATAAATTATTAGATGTGATGATTCAAAGAGGTTTGGAGCCCGATGTAGTAACATACAATACTTTAATGGATGGATATTGCCTGATACAAGAAACAAGTAAAGCATTTAAAGTTTTTGAGCTAATGCTCTCACGAGGTCATAAACCAAGTACAGTTACTTACAACATCTTGATCAACGGATTTTGTAAGTGGGGAAAGGTTGATAGAGCTAGACACCTTTTTGATGAGATGCCTTGTATGGGATTGCAACAAACACTTGATACTTACAATATTATGTTAGATGGATTATACCAAGCTGGAAGAGTTGTCGATGCAAAAGAAATACAAGATAAAATGATTGCTTCTGGAACTTCCTTAGAACTCCAAACCTATCATATAATATTACATGGACTCTGTAAAAATCACCACATTGATGAGGCCATGAATCTGTTCAGCACCATATCATGTCAGAAGGAAAAACTGGATGCTAGGACCTTCAATATTTTAATTGAAGGAATGTTTCAAGTTGGTAAGGTTAATGCAGCAAAGGATCTCTTTAACTCTATTCTTGCAAATGAACTAGTGTCACCAGACGTTGTAACATATACCATAATGATGAAAGGCCTTATTAAAGAAGGGTTGTTGGATGAATTTGATGAGTTGTTTTTGTCACTGAAGAAAGATGGTTACTCTTCAGATTCTGTTATGCTTAATGCTATTGTTAAGGGCTTGTTGGAGAAGGGTGAAGTAAACAGAGCTATGGGGTTTCTTGCAGAAATGGATAAAAGTAAATTTAGCCTTGAGGCATCTACTGCGGCATCCATAGTGGATCTAGTCTCAAAGGATGGACAGTGTCATCATTATATGAAAATGCTTCCTGATTTTTCTCAACATTGTGCAAAGAGTAATGAGATTAACATCGACTCGTCGACATCATCATTGATACATAAAATTTCTGGGTAAACACCAACATGGAGGTCATATAATGTTTCTCACTTGAAAGGGATTGCTTACCATCTGATCTCGACATGTCATCTAATGGGACTATTCAATATTCACCACAATTACTTGGTAAGATTTCTTGGTTAAACTTATTGTTCTATTATATTTAACAGTTCACTTATTCAATTGATTTAATTTGATGTTTCCTTTTAACTTACATTATTGATTGGTTATATATACATTGGATTGGTTACAAATAAGTGCCACACCCTTTTAGAAAGCAGATAAACACTCTCAGGAGTACTCTGCCTAAATCGTATTTATATTAGTCTTGTATTTTGTCAGGACCGTAGCAAATTTCTCTAGTCCTGAATACTTCATGGACTGTTGAAAATTTCTACAATCATAATTATCATGACTGCCTTAAACGGGGGCTTGATTTGCACCGTCTAACAAATTTGATGGGAGGATCATCTTTATAACTAGTACAATGCAATTCATCTGTTAACTCGAAACAAGGTTATAACCTGAAAGAATAGAAGTTATTTCCATGTATAACTCTTGTCATTTCTTTCTTGAATTACTCCTGTAAAGTGATTTTTTCTGGGTTCAAATATGTTGGGACACATTAGCACAACCCATAGTGCGTTTGGGCAAATTCGCACCGTAATGATGCCCAAGTACTTGTACCTTGATAGCCCAACATAGAAATACCATTTTTGCGCGTATATATATATTTTTTCCAATATTTATTATTGTTTGTTGGGTCTCCCTGCAGGAAATGCCGTTGAATTCTTAATTGGAAAAACATATGTAGCCTCTTCTATTTCTTTATATATTCAGATGGCAAGGGTTTCGTGTCAAAGACCCTATAGTTCTGTCTTCACAGAACTATCTGCTAATTGAAAAACTAACAAGCAAATTTGAGATAGTTGATGAAACTCACATAACATGAACTTCAACATGTCATTCTTTCTTCATTGGGGGTAAATAACCTTCAGTTTGATATTTTTGTTAAACTCCAAAATGTCTACACTTATTCTTCTTGTATATGAGGTTAGTTATATTAATGCAGACCTTCTACATTTGTAGTTATCTTAATGCAGACCATCTACATTTGTAGGGATCTTGCGGTTCCATTTGTTTATCAGGATATTTGGTTAAATTGGTTTTATCTGCACTTAAGTCTTAGTAAAAATGTTGGGGTCCGTCGGGCTCTACAACAAATTTATTTTTCTTTGCAGTCATTTGGTTGGCTCTCTTTTTGCCTTCCAGTTACCCCACAGTTATTTATTTATTATTACACGTATGAAAGAAGAACAGATAGTTTATTATAGCTTTTTTTTACTCTCTCTCTCTCTCTCTCTATATATATATATATATATATATATATATATATATATATTGTTATTGCCGGGAACGCCGGGGCACGCTTTTCGATGGAAAATACAGGAATTGAAACAGTTGTAAAGACAATGTTTCAAATGCAATTCCTTAAAGAAGGTTTTGCAACAGAGATCCAGAAGGATTCTGCAAATTACGAGATCTAAAAAGATATCGTAATTCACGAATAATCTAAAGAGATTTTCGTGATTGTAGCAATCTGGCAGTAGTGCCTTCTAAAAAGAAGATACTGACAGAAATGCTAAAGGCAACAGAAGGGTGACAGGCGAGAAGATGGAATTGCTGGGGTGAATTATCACCGTTGCTCAAAGCTTTATTCGTCCTCTGCGAACAGCTTCCAGGAACCAGCAAGGTTGACGGAAAACCTTGGAACACTCCTGCTCTTCTGACTCCTCGGAAGACGGCGAACTCCTCTGGCAATGGCTCTGCTCTTCTCTCTCTGTTTCTGAAATAACAGAACCCATGCGCTAGTGTATGTGTTAAAAACACGCTCACTACTCTGTTGTGTTAAAGAACACTTAGAGTTTTCTCTCTGGAATTCTGATTGCTTCTAACTCTGAGAGAGAGGAGAGAACCTGCATATATAGCCCACGGGGCGGTTGCCAAGCAGTTGCCTGAACTTCAGGGTAGTGGCTGAACCACTCCTGAATGTGCAGCAACTGCTGCAACCGTTCCCGCTCTAATATGCAGCCAGCCACACGCACACTACGCACACTACGCACTCTACGCACACTGCGTACGCTGCGCACACTGCGCACTCTACGTACGCTGCGTACGCTGCGCACTCTGCGCACTCTACGCACGCTGCGTACGCTGCGCACACTGCGCGTACTGGGCGTACTGGCTGCGTACTGGGCTGCGTAACTGGGCCAGCGTAACTGGACTCGCGTAACGGGCCGTGCAACGTGGTCGCGCAAGTGGCTCGCGCAACGAGCGCAACTTAAGCGCACTATGCGCCTAGCGACGATGCTGACGTGCTAAGTGCAAAGTGCGCCAACAAAACGCCACATTACGCCTCATGAGCCCTTGAGCCCGAGTCCGAGCCCGAGTCCGAGTCCGAGTCCGAGTCGCTAAGCTCCTACGGAGCTTAGCTCCATGGAAATAAATTTCCAAGAGCAAAAAGCTTACAGCTTCTTAATTGTTGATTAAGCCTTTATACCATTAATAATTAATCCCACATGGCACACACCCATGTGCACTACATGTGCATCTCCATAAAGAGTAAAGACTCATATATATGGAGATACACATTCCTTTCTAGCCGATGTGGGACTAAAAACCAAACAATAAAGGCTAAAAATCCAACAATCCCCCACATATCTCTATATATATGAGTACGAGTGTTCCCCACAGTAACTGTCCATTATGCTTTTAGGATAGATGCCACTTAAGACTTGAATCTTCCCACGTGAGTCAAAAATCAAACTATAATACAAGAATGGACTAAGCCTTGAATTCTGCATCATAGCTGAAATTCTTTCCACTCACATAATGTAGTTACATGTGCTTCTGGCTGCACATTTAAGGCCGTGTGCCAGCCTGGTTTCAGTGTATAATATTGGGCGTCTACAAGTTTACCCTCAAGAGACGGCCTGATATCTCTTTGTCCATACACTATAGGTGAGTTCTTTATTAAAGAGACATGGCATGAAGCGTCCAACGCTTCTTTTGCGGTGCTACACCGCTATGACATGGCCTTAAGCCGAGGACCTTACCCCGAATCACCGAGAACCTCATTGTAGTGTCATACTACCCGTAGCATGAGGACTAGCCCCTTTGTAGTGCCAAACTACCCAGCATGAAGCCTTACGCTTCTGTGCGGTGTTACGCCGCTACGACATGGCTTGCAAGGCCGAGGCTTATCCCTAGCCGGGTTTACCTCATTGTGGTGTCGTGCCACCCGTAACATGAGGAACACCTCCTCTTTGTAGTGCTGACTACATCCCTCTTTAATTCAATATACAGCATTAGGCCAACTGCCTATTTGCGGTGCTACGCCGCTGTGACTTGGCTAACATAGCCGAGGTTTTACCTCCTTCGAGAACCTCATGGTGGAGTCACCGCCACACATAGCATGGAGTCACACTCCTTGTAGTGCTGTGCTACCATGCTTCCTGTAAAGCATACCAGACATTCCAAATGCCTGAGAACTCATTAAGGCAATTAAGCCAACCTCCCACAGGATCTGTTTTTCGCAGAAAACAACAGTAGACAACAGTGGTTATAGGTCCGTAACCTCTCCATGCCCACTAGAACATGTACCCACCGTTCCTGATATTCTTCCGATTAGTGGTCCTCCCTTGAACCAAAAGCTAGATGCCTAGTAGATAAATCTTTGAACTAATAGCATAAAATTTTATGGTAGGAATACAATAATACAATATCAGAATGCCTTCAAGCCCATTTTACAAGCTGTGTCATCGACCAGCTGGCGCTTGAGGTCCTTGGTGAACGGATCCGCCAGGTTTTTTTGACTCCGAACATCAATTACTGCAATAACACCTCTCTTGATAAGATCGTGTACTGCCCTGTGCTTCAACCGCACAGTCCTCTTCTTCCCGTTGAAAAGGTCATTTGATGCCACCGCCGCAGTCGCCTGGTTGTCGCAGTATATCGGTATCGCCGGTATTTGCGCCCCAACCACTGGAAGATCATACATGAGCTCCCGAAGCCATTCTGCTTCCTCGGCTGCGGTATCAAGTGCAAAGAACTCAGATTCCATGGATGACCGCGAGAGCATAGTCTGCTTCTTCGACTTCCACGATATAGCAGCTCCACCCATTGTGAAAATGTATCCACCTGTGGACCTCTCGCTCTCCACCTCTGAGCACCAACTGGCATCACTGAAGCCTTCCACTACCGGAGGATCTCCGCTGTAGTACAGTGCATATGTCTGAGTCTTCTTGAGATATCTCATAATCCGTTCCACAGCTTTCCAGTGTTCAACACCTGGATTGCTCGTAAAACGACTCAGCATTCCCACGGCAAAAGCTATGTCAGGCCTTGTGGCAGTAGTAGCATACATCAAACTCCCGATTACGCTTGCATACTCCAGCTGCCTGACGCTTTCCCCTGAATTAGGCTTCAGCTTCAGATCACACCTGTACGGCGTATCGATCCCTGGAAGATCCTGATACCCATAACGAGTGATCATTTTCTCAATATAATGAGACTGTGACAGCGCTAGTCCAGTGTCTGTCCGGATGATCTTGATCCCTAAGATCACATCAGCTTCCCCCAAGTCCTTCATACTGAACTTGTTTGAGATGAAATTCTTTGTCTCCGTGACACATCTAATATCCGTACCTAGGATAAGCATGTCGTCCACGTACAGACAAACGATCACACCTCTTCCATCAGCGAACTTCGTGTAAACACACTTGTCCGTATCGCTGACCATGTAGCCATTTGACCTTATAACTTTGTCAAATTTCTCATGCCACATCTTGGGAGCCTGTTTAAGACCGTACAAGGATTTCACCAACTTGCAGACTTTGTCTTCAAGACCTCTGATGACAAATCCCTCTGGCTGTTGCATGTAAATCTCTTCGGTCAGCTCGCCATTTAGGAAAGCCGTATTCACATCCATCTGATGTATCACCATCTTATTTATTGCTGCGAGAGCAATCAATATTCTGATGGTGGTCATCCGGGCTACTGGAGCATATGTGTCAAAGTAGTCAATCCCCTGCTTCTGAGAAAACCCCTTGGCTACCAACCTAGCCTTGAACTTGTCAATAGTTCCGTCTGCTTTCATCTTCTTCTTGAAGATCCATTTGCATCCGATGGGTTTCGCTCCTTCAGGAAGATCAACCAACACCCAAGTGTTATTTGAGGTGATGGAATCAATCTCATTGTCAATCGCCTCCTTCCAGAAAACCGCGTCTCTGGTCTTCATCGCCTCATCATAGGTAAGCGGATCTGCTTCCACATGATAGGTGACAAAGTCACTTCCGAAGTCCTTCGGCCTCCTCACTCGCTTAGCTGACGGCTCAGCTTGTTCTGGTTCAACCGTTGTTTCAACAACAACATCTACTTGGACCACATCTTCATTGAAGACTTCAGTCTCTTGTGCACCCTCATTATTCTCCGGAACATCCGGAAGAACAATATTCTTGTGCCTTGCAAACTTATCTTCAAAATATTCTGCATCGCGAGATTCAATGATATGATTTGACTCAATATCAAGAAATCTCCGAGCATCACTCTTCTCGGCATACCCCAAGAAGATCGTCTTTGTAGTCCTTGTTCCAAGCTTCTGAATCTTTAGATCTGGAAGCTTGACATACGCCAGACACCCCCACACTCGAATGACATTCAAGTTAGGTCTGACCTTGAACCAGAGTTCATGAGGAGTAACGTCTGAAGTTGCATGAGGCACTCTATTTAGAATATAAGTGGCTGTCAATGCAGCTTCTCCCCAGTAGCACTTAGGAAGGCCAGCAGTCAACAACATTGAATTTATCATTTCTGTCAACGTCCTGTTCTTCCTCTTAGCTACTCCGTTTGATTGAGGAGAGTACGGAGCCGTAGTCTCATTGACAATTCCATGTTCCTTACAGAACGATGCGAATTCATGAGACCTATACTCCCCACCTCGATCACTTCTTATCCTTTTGAGTTGTTGTCCAGTCTGCCGCTCAGCTTCGGCTCTGAACTCCTTGAACTTCTTGAATGCTTCGTCTTTAGCCTTCAGCAAGTAGACGAACGCATACTTTGAGAAGTCGTCGATGAAGGTTATGAAATACTTCATCCCGGCCTTTGTAGAGAACTGTTTGAAGTCACAGATATCTGAGTGTACCAACTCCAGAAGATCTGTACTTCGATTAACCCGAGGAAAGGGTTTCCTTGTGATCTTCGTTTGAGCACAAACTTCACATTTCTCTACCTTACCCCCACACTTGGAGATAAGTCCTAGACTAGACATTCTGTTTATTCGTTTACAATGAACATGTCCTAGCCTATTATGCCACAACTCAAGAGTATAAGCAGAAGGAGAGATTTCATTAATTACATTAATTACATTGGACTGATTTACAAGCTGAATCTTGAGCATTCCTTCGGTATAAAAAGCTTTCCCGAAATATGTTCCCTTGATAGATATCACCATCTGGCCAGCATTGATGTCCATTCTGAGGCCTGCATTGCAGAGTAAGCCTCCCGAGATCAGGTTCTTGGCGATAGCAGGTACGTGCTTCACGCCTTGAAGCGTCAGAGACTTGCCAGAAGTCAGCTTCAGAATAACCGTCCCGATCCCTAGAACTTCAGCTTGTGCTTGGTTCGCCATCACAACCGCTTCAGAAGTGGGTGTGTAGGTGGTGAACCACTCCTTACTGGAGCAGACATGGCAGGTGGCTCCAGTATCTACCCACCAGTCTGAATCAGATCCTAAAGCATCAACCTGTCCAATCATAGCAATTACATCAGTAATCATTGAGACTTTGCTAGGCTCACCTTGCTCTGATTTCTTGGCCGGTGCTGTGCATTCACTTTTGAAATGGCCCAACTGGCCACACTTGAAACAAGGCATCTTTGCCTTAGATTTCTTTGACTTGAAAGAAGTTTCCTTAACATTCAAGTTGTTAGGGTTCTTCTTCTTCTTCTGGAAATCTGCACGCTTTCCCTTTTCCTTTGGTTCCTTGGTCTGAACCAGATTGGCGTTAGCCAATTGCTTGGAAAGCGTGTCAACTTTATGTTGAGCCCTCATCTGGTCTTCAACATAAATTTCCTGCAGGAGATCTTCAAGGGTGATCTCCAGCTTCTTCCTATGCATGTTTGCATAGAACTTACTCCACCCAGCGGGGAGCTTTGAGACAATCCCTCCAACAACAAACTTGTCGGGGAGGGGCATCGCCTCGTCTTCCAACTTCTGTCGCAGCTTCAGAAATTCTTTGACCTGCGGCAGCATGGACTTCTCGTCCTCAAAGAGTCATTTGTGATATTTTTCAACCACAAATATTTTGCTCCTGTTCTTGTCTTCTTCGTATAGTTTTTCTAGAGACTCCCATATGTCTCTAGCGATATCCTTCTTAGAATAGGATTCTGCTAGGGAATCCTCCATAGCATTCATGATAAGCAACCTGCAAATGCTATTCTCCCTTCTCCACTTGGCCTGAAGTTTAGTAGCCGCAGTGATTGCGGCAGCAGACCCAGTATCTGGAACAGTAGGTTCCTCTTCAAGCAATACGTGATCCACGTCTCTGAGTTGAAGAGTGAGAAAAACCTTCCTCTTCCAGACTTGATAATGCTCTCCATCAAACTTCTCTAACTTACAGAAGTCAGTGTTTAGGAGTGAAGCATTAATATTTTCCATCGTAGCAATAAAGCTTTGAGATTGTTATTGCCGGGAACGCCGGGGCACGCTTTTCGATGGAAAATACAGGAACTGAAACAGTTGTAAAGACAATGTTTCAAATGCAATTCCTTAAAGAAGGTTTTGCAACAGAGATCCAGAAGGATTCTGCAAATTACGAGATCTAAAAAGATATCGTAATTCACGAATAATCTAAAGAGATTTTCGTGATCGTAGCAATCTGGCAGTAGTGCCTTCTAAAAAGAAGATACTGACAGAAATGCTAAAGGCAACAGAAGGGTGACAGGCGAGAAGATGGAATTGCTGGGGTGAATTATCACCGTTGCTCAAAGCTTTATTCGCCCTCTGCGAACAGCTTCCAGGAACCAGCAAGGTTGATGGAAAACCTTGGAACACTCCTGCTCTTCTGACTCCTCGGAAGACGGCGAACTCCTCTGGCAATGGCTCTGCTCTTCTCTCTCTGTTTCTGAAATAACAGAACCCACGCGCTAGTGTTTGTGTTAAAAACACGCTCACTACTCTGTTGTGTTAAAGAACACTTAGAGTTTTCTCTCTGGAATTCTGATTGCTTCTAACTCTGAGAGAGAGGAGAGAACCTGCATATATAGCCCACGGGGCGGTTGCTAAGCAGTTGCCTGAACTTCAGGGTAGTGGCTGAACCACTCCTGAATGTGCAGCAACTGCTGCAACCGTTCCCGCTCTAATATACAGCCAGCCACACGCACACTACGCACACTACGCACTCTACGCACACTGCGTACGCTGCGCACACTGCGCACTCTACGTACGCTGCGTACGCTGCGCACTCTGCGCACTCTACGCACGCTGCGTACGCTGCGCACACTGCGCGTACTGGGCGTACTGGCTGCGTACTGGGCTGCGTAACTGGGCCAGCGTAACTGGGCTCGCGTAACGGGCCGCGCAACGTGGTCGCGCAAGTGGCTCGCGCAACGAGCGCAACTTAAGCGCACTATGCGCCTAGCGACGATGCTGACGTGCTAAGTGCAAAGTGCGCCAACAAAACGCCACATTACGCCTCATGAGCCCTTGAGCCCGAGTCCGAGCCCGAGTCCGAGTCCGAGTCCGAGTCCGAGTCGCTAAGCTCCTACGGAGCTTAGCTCCATGGAAATAAATTTCCAAGAGCAAAAAGCTTACAGCTTCTTAATTGTTGATTAAGCCTTTATACCATTAATAATTAATCCCACATGGCACACACCCATGTGCACTACATGTGCATCTCCATAAAGAGTAAAGACTCATATATATGGAGGTACACATTCCTTTCTAGCCGATGTGGGACTAAAAACCAAACAATAAAGGCTAAAAACCCAACATATATATATATAAAAAGGGTAAATTTTATTCCAAATGCAACGCAATAATCTTACAACATACAACCATAGTGGAGTCCCACTCATCAGTTTCCCATAGCATTTACATCAAATTCTATGTTATGAAGGATGCCTACCGTAGGGGTGATTAGCCCCTCGAAGATACGTCGGTTTCGTTCTCTTCATACATGCCAGAGAGTGGCAGCCAGTCGAACTCTGGCTGTCCGGAGCCAGTCCTGCCCTCTACCTCTGCTATCCCGGAACCCAGTGATGATGTCCCTAACCCCCTTTCCTAAGTCACATCCACCCATCATCCTACATTGTTCAGACCAGATCTGCCATGACATGTCACACTCAAAGAAAATGTGCCCTATAGATTCATTCTCCACACTGCATAGCACACACTTTGGGTCAGGAACCGGAACCCCAAAAGCACTAAGTCGATCCCTCGTCAGAAGATGACCAAGAAGAAGCCGGTAAACACAAAGTTGCATCTTCCTTGCAAGTCCCTTACACCAAACAAACTCATAGTCAGTACTCAGAGGAAAAATGCGCCTAATAAGATTATAGCAGCTCCGGAACTGGAACTGTTCAGTCCCAGTAGAATCTCCAGGCGGGTCCCAAATCCATCGATCAGTTGACAATACTGGGTCAATGGCGACTGTACTGATAATCTCTCCAAGCTCCTCGGTATAGCGGTAGGACTCAGGCCTCCACTCTCCATCACGGATAATCCGTTGGCAAGTCAGCCCCCTTCTATCCTCCTGATGCGTTGGTACTCTCCTGATCTCTAACAGAGATTGACGATCAATCCAAGGATCCCGCCAGAGGTCCGTGCCAGCCCCATCCTTTATGACCCGTCGGATTGCAGATTTGAGTACCCCTCTGTGCCTCAAAATAATTTTGAAAGTGACAGAATGATTGTTGTCCGTGGCACAGTCCCAGAGGTTGCCATTTTTCACATATCTGCTATGCATCCAGTCAGCCCAGAGGGATCTCCTATTAATGAATTGCCATGCCAACTTCAGCGCCGAGGCCTCCCTGATCTCCAACAATGGCCGTAGCCCCACTCCTCCCTCCTTTCTGGGCCGACAAAGCTGCTCCCAGGAGATCGTATGCATACCACCCCTCCATATGAAGTCTGCACAAATTCGCTCCACTTTCATGATAGTGGCAATAGGAAGTAGGATGGATTGCAGCCAAATTGGGCTACAGTCGATATCACCGATCTAACCAGCTCGATGCGTCCTCCAAAGGATAGACCAGCGGCTTGCCATCCATCAACCCTCCTCTGGACGTACTCCACCAGACTATGGCAGTCCTGACCCCGCACATAGTTAACTGTTAGAGGATCCCCTAGATACTTCACCGGTAGATCACTCCTCTCAACACCCAGCGCGTCGGCCCGCTCCTCTTTCTGGGAGCAGAGGGAGCTGAAATACACCTTGCTCTTCTCTCTGTTCATTTGAAAGCCTGAATGGGATTCCAGCTCTCCCATAATCTCCGCAATCGTGTGCATACCCTCCGTAGATGGCTGGATGAATACCAAGAGATCGTCTGCATAAATAAGGTGGGTAACTGGGAGGTCAATCCTCCGGAACAATGGAACCAGTCTCCCATGATGCACTGCCATGTCTATCAGGCAAGTGAAGTATTCCATGACAAGCGTGAATAGGTAAGGGGACAAAGGATCGCCTTGCCTAAGTCCACGGTTGGTCTGGAAGTACCCAAATGGGGTGCCCTGGATGAGAACAGAGAAAGTGGGAGTCGTTATGCATTCCCGGATCCTCGCAACCCAGCCGTCGTCGAAATCTATGGCAGACATCAGATGACAAAGGAAATCCCTATTGACCATGTCATAGGCCTTCCTCAGATCCAACTTCATGCATGCCTTCTCCCCTCCAGGTTTACTGAAGTCCCTCACCATCTCATGCGCCAGTAGGCTGTGCTCCGCGATCGACCTTCCCTTAATGAAAGCCGCCTGGTTCGGAGAGACTAAGTCCTGCATGATCCCCTCCATCCGCCGGCACATAAGGTGCGTAATTATCTTATAAAGATAATTACAACACGCAATAGGCCTGAAATTCGCCAGTGATGTCGCTCCCCTCCTTCTTAGGCACAAGTGTCAGAAAAGTGTGGTTCAGCTCCTTCAACAACTTTCCTTTGGTGAAAAACTCCTGAACCACCTCAAGGACCTGAAACTTCAGAGTATCCCAGTGGCGTTTGTAGAACCTACTGCTAAAACCATCCGGTCCGGGTGCCTTTTTGGGATCCGTCGTCTTGATAATAGATTTCACATCCTCCATAGTAACAGGAGCAAGTAGAAAGCTATTCCCATAAGGAGTCACCAACCTCTTCGGAACTACATTTGGGAACGTAGACAAGTAGTCGGACTGGAAATATAACTCAGAGTAGTACCTGACAGCCTCGCCTTGGATCTTAGTCGGCTCCCCCACGAGATGACCCTCCATGTCAAGAAGCTGGAAAATATGGTTTCGATGCTGTCTGGTCCGGATAACATCATAGAAGAACTTTGAACATCAGTCATCATCCTTCAGCCAGGAGCATTTAGCGCACTGGGCCGCGCTAATCTCCTTCTGTAGACGGAAGATGTTGACTTCCCCGATCAGCTCCTTCTCTCTCGTCGCCAGGTCTCCGTTCAGCATGTCAGATTGCATGTCCTGTTGGATGGATCGAAGCTCCGCCTCCTTATCTTCTAGGGTAGTCTTGGGCAAACCCTGCACCCAACTCCGTAACGCCTTCTTCGTAGCCTTGAGCTGATATATCATGCGATACTGAGTCGTCCCCTCCTGTCGGCTAGTAAGCCCCTCCGTAACAGCAACCAAGTAACCCTCTGAAAGATACCAGCTGTTGTTGTACCGGAAGGGGCGAGACCTCACAATAGGCCGAACAGTGAAGCCAACCCTGATAGGGGAATGGTCGTTCGTCCCAGCGGCCAGATCCTCAGCCGAAGAGTTGGAAAAACGGCAGAACCATTCCCCGTTGCCCAGGGATCTATCCAACTGGCAGACAACCCTATTACGGACTGCTTTGTTATGCCAAGTCCATATGAAATCCGAGCGCGACAACCCCTGGAGCCCCGCCTGGAGGAGGCATCTCTGGAAATCATACAGAATCGAATCTGGAACCGGACGGCCGCCCACCTTCTCCCCTCTGTGCAGAAGGGCATTGAAGTCCCCTATCAGAAGAAGCGGCAGGGACGAGGAGTCCGCAGTGGCGGCAACTCTGGATGTCGCTCCACAGGGACTCCCGTCGCCTCCTGTCGTTGTGGCCATACACCGCAGCCAGCAAGAACCGAAAGCCCCCCTTGTTCATGAAAGAGATGACGATCAGCTGCTCCATCATCAAGATTAAGTCCCCATTCCAGCTCTTCGAGTTCCATCTGACCCAGATCCTGGCCATGTCACATATAGCCAATTGTGGAGTTGGACCTAATGAGATGGGGTCCGCCGAGCAAGGGTCTTCTCTCCTTTAATCTTAGTCTCTAACAGTACATATATGTCGCACTTCTCTCTGTGGAGAATCCCACAGATCTCTCTCCATCTCCCTAACGAACACGCACCCCTCATATTCCAAGCGATGATTGCCATTAATTATTTAGAGATAGGTTCCCCTGAATATCACCCGGACCAGCACCCGGGGTTGGTACCACATCCGTCGCTAACAAATTCTCCTCCATCCCAGTCGGGTGGGCCTGCTGGGTCGCTGCCTGGGAGAGCACCAAAGCCCAGGCCGGATTGTCCACACAGAGCGCCTCCTCACTGGTAGTAGAATGCCCCCCCCCCCCCCCACCATCCCTCAAAGGTCTAGCTCGTCGCTTCCTATTATAGACTATCTCCTCAGAAGATCTGCCATCCCCAATTCCTTACTCCCCGTAGCCACCATGCCTCTGGCGACCATACTCCTCTGCGCCGAAAAGGTGATCATAGTCCCACTCAAGGGATCTGGCTAGGGTGAGACAGTGAGGCTCAGTCCTCCATCCTCCTCCAGCAGTGGGTCCTCCTCCTGCATGTCATCCTCCCCTCTGTCGACCCCGGAACTCAATGCCCGTGATGTGCCAGGCACCTCACTAGTTGGTGGATGCGACCCCACCTAGGGGCCTCCTGACGGATATGCACTGTTCAGATGCCCGAAGCAAGCACACTGTGAACAGGTTGGTGGAACCCATTCATACTCCATCTTCTGGGTTAGCACCTCTCCAGAAGGTACTTCATACTCCAACAGACTCGGTAACTCCCTCCCAGGCCGGATCTCGACGAATATTCTAACATACATCAGCCTCAATCGGAAGGCTGTAGCATCATCAGCCTTGATTGGGGTGCCCACCAAGCTAGCAAGTCGTATCAGCAACGGAATACTCCAGAACCTGACAGGGAACTCAGGGAAGCGTATCCAAACAAGAATGGCATTCAGGACTTCCTTTTCACATCTTAGGTCTGGGGTCCACTCCTTCAAAATGATAAGCCTGCCATCGAACGTCCAAGGACCACCTTACAGGATCCTGGTGACATCCTCTGCTAGCCCAAAATTCATGTAGTATAACCCATTTTCTCTAGCAAATATCTTCATACTGTCCTTCGGCTGCCAGACCCGCGCCGCATATCCCCGGATCTGCCCATAGAATGGCTTGTTACCCAAGACGTACAGAACCAATGTGTTTTCCCAGAAGGCAGTCACCTTCTCAATCTCCTCAGCAGGGAACGAGGCCCGGAAGCCACTCCCTACCTTTTTCGGCGGCACGAACTCTATAGATGTAGGATTTTTTGGTCCCACTGGTTTGCATATATCCGCCCAGGATCTACTCGCCATCCGGGGAGCCGCCCCATACGGCCTGGGGACAATCCCCGAGGGAGTTGACCCTGGACCCTGACCACCCAGGTCCACCACCTTGCCCTTCCATTTTTCCGCCGCAGACGCCTTGGGGCGCTAGCCCACCGATCTTCTAGTAGACGCCACAAGACCTCGGGCCGATGTCCGCAACCCCAAACCCTCGCCCTGTCTCCTGTCTGTAGAGTAGTGCGCCTTTTGGTGGCCCACCTTGCCCCCCACCTTGCCCCCAGTCTTGGCTACACGACGTCTCGTAACCGTCGTCCATCCGCCTCCCTCCATCTGGCCACCCTGAGCCCCAGATCCAGATCCGAATTCGAACGTCGGGGCATTGGGGACGTCCGAGAGGATCCGATCCACATCCGACCCCGTTGTCGGGCCTACCGCCGTCAAGCCTACCGCAGCAGCCGCTGCCTGGCCTGCACGACCATCCGTTTCCTCCTGGGGGGGGGTGCACCCGACCCCTCCCCCGGAGTCGCCCCCAACCCCCTCCTGGCTTGGGGGGTCGCCGCCGGTGCCTGGGAGGGTCGGCCCGACCCCCCCTTCTCTCCCGCCCCCCTCCCTCGCCTGGAGGGTCGCCGCCGCCGTCTAGGGGGGTCCGCCTGACCCCCCCTTCTTCCCTGGCCTCCTCCCCCCTCCGGCGAGTGGGTCCGGAGGACGGGAGGGGAGGCGTGAGCGTCGTCGCGGACGATGCCCTAGCAGAGCTTTCGTTCGCAACCATTTTAGTTTTATTATATATATATATATATATATATATATATTTTGTTAATGACCTCCTTAGCAAACTCTTAGTCTGCTTGTTAATAGTGTTTTCACCGGTTTTGGGGTGTTTTTGAATGACCGTTTATGAAAATTCCTGCATGTTAATTTTTTTGAGGCATTGGTTTTGGTCGGCTCAAAAAGTCCCCAAAAGCGGTGTAATGTATTTTGGGGTGGCTTTATAAACACCCCAAATCGGTGGGATTATTTGTTTATTCCATTTATATCCTCACCAAAATATATATAATTATAACTACTGATATTCTTCCCTATTTAATTTATTCGTGTAAAAAACTTCCAGAATCGTTCGTTAGTGAATTACCAAGCATGGAATGGACTGCTGTAAAAGCCACTACTTAAAAACCATTCAAAACTGGACCCCTCATAACTGGTATTGTAAAAATACCTCATAACCATTACCCTTACAATTGCCAGGCAGACCTTTAACAAATCCCCTAAGATCAAAAGAACCCTTTGTTGCCGAACACACATTTTGCATTTGATGTGCAGCTAAAATGGTAGCAATTTATCTAAAAAGATGATTTCGAGAGCACGACGTGTATGTGGTCTTGAATCCCAGTCGCAGTCCCAAACATCAACGCCACAACCTCCCAAGTCCGTCCGTGCGCGTGTGCCCCCTATTCTTGTCCCTCCAAATGCACAAGAGGTTGGTAGCATATGCCACAAACTACAAACTCGTGCATGTAGTTGGTGTTGCAAGCAAATTGTGCCAAGCAACTTGATGGCACTGCCCAAGGCCTCCAACCACATAGCTAACCCACAATCTTAGAATATACACAAAGGCTAGGCATAAAACACATACCTAACCTAACCTAACCCACATAGCCAACCCACAATCTTAGAATATACACAAAGGTTTATGACAACATAAAAACGACGAAAAAGATATGCTCCATATATAAAATGTATCGGGCGGTGGAAACTTTATCTTCTTCGGTATGCAGCTTTTGATATGCTATTAATTTGTTTCCCGTTTTGTAGTAAGGTCTTATTCATGTTCAAATTTCTTGTTCAGCCTACCTGTGGTAATTGATATTCTTTCTTTTTTATGTTTGCCATCAGTTATGTCATCGACAACGACGAAGAAGAAGCTAGATGGATCTCTACCTGATGGCCATCGCCAATGAAAATAAGCACATGCAACTGCTCTCATCTTCTCGAGGATCCTACTTGGGAGTTTCAACATGTCGAATCACAATTAGTGTCTAACTAGATTGTACACATGCATTATGTTTTGATGTAACTAACACTAATGCTTGAGCAAAACACAATTGTATCATCATCATTACAGATACTCTCAGTTTTAATGTGTATGGGGAAAAAAAAAAAAAAAACTGGTGCACTTTGAGTAGCCATGGATGTCTAATGCTCTCTAGCATTCCTTCGGCAATCACAAACCTGCTTATAGCAGTAGTGAGTAAACTTCTTCTTATATACTTGATAGCTAGTTTTACTCTCATTGCGAACACTAATAAACATCACTAATGTTTTCACTCAAATTTCCATATTATTTGTGGAGTCATTCTTTGTACCTAGACCAAATGGTGGAGCTTTGTTAGGAAATGTTCCAAGGAATCATCATCATCATCCAAGCCTTCTTCTTCCATCAGGTTTGGTCGGCTATGGAGTACGAGAAAGCTGTTCAAAATAGTTTTGCCAAGCTTTTGTGTTTCAAATTCTTATTTTAGGATTAACTTAAGCTGCATAATGCTATTCTAAAATTTCTGGTCATTCATTTATAGGCCCCTGTGATGTACTTATTTTGAAAAGGTGATGATGTACTTCTTTCTGGTCCTACATATCCTTTATCGTTGCTCCGAATCATATCAATTGATTTTTATGATTCCCATGATTAGTAGACTCTTGGTTTAAAATCTAAATTTGATACCTTGAACAACATATTTTTTTATTTAGGACTGTCAAAAGTTTTGACAGTTCAGTGTATTGGTAGAAGTGTAAAAAAATTGTGATAGTCTTAAAGAAAGAAATATTGTTCATTTAGGACTGTTAAAAATTTCGACACTCCATTATGTATTTTGGGCAATTCCAAGTAATTTTTTTGATGGCAAACTTGTAAATAAATAGAAAAAGGACAGTCCCGAGTAAGTTTTATATTTCAATTGTAAGTACTTTTCATTTTACCATATGATTGAATGAAAGACGGGTAATACTATTTCTACCTCCAAATCATTCTTCCTTATGCTGCAGTTGACGTGACATGTTAAATAGGATTATGTGACAAACATACATACTCCAAACAGAGAGACCCAAACAAACCACCTCTGAGGAAGGGAAGGAATGAAGAATCCCACTGCAGCGAGATTATACTCTCTTGGTAATAATATAGAACGTTTTGTCATAGAGCGCTGTCGCTCGGAGAAGCACCTCCCCATGGGAGAGGCACTCCATCTGTTCGACAAATTGACTGCCGCCAAGCACCCCAAACCCGACGTCTCCACCTACAACATCCTCTTCACCTCCGTCACTCGTAAGAACAACCCACCTACAACATCCTCCTCCTCCTCCAACTTCTTCCCGACCATCTTCTCCTTGCTCGACAAGCTCAACCGTTCCGGCACCTCTCCCGACACCGTCACCTACGCCATCTTCATCGACTTCTGCGGCCGGTCCAACAACATAGACCTCGCCTTCGCCGTCTTCTCATGCATGCTCAGACGCGGTTGGATTCCCGACATCATCATCGTCAGCTCTCTGCTCAACGGACTCTGCGTCAAGAAGAGGTACAGCGCCGCAGCCCAGCTGCTCGACAAAATGCCTCAGTTGGGTTTTGTGCCAGACGTTGTATCTTATAATACTGTCATAAAGGGTCACTGCGAGAGCGGAAACACGGACTTGGCAATCGACCTACTCAGGAAAATGGATACCAAACCCAGTGTGGTCACTTACACTACAGTCATCAACGCTCGTTGCAGACAAGGAAATATGACTAGCGCTTCTGAGCTGTTCGAGGAGATGGTCAGCATGGGAATCCAGCCGAATGTCGTTACGTACAATACCATTATTAGAGGCCATTTGGTTCTTGGTGACTCGAAAGAGGCCAGCAGAATCTTTAAAGAGATGGTCGATAGAGGACTCACACCAGATCCTGTAACATTTAACACGTTGATGGATTATCTTTGCAAGCAGGGGAAAACGATCGAAGCACATAATCTACTCTATTTGATGGTTGAAAGAGGTGAGAAACCTGGTATAATCACGTATACTGTACTACTGCATGGATACTGTCTCGAAGGCAGGTTCGAGAAGGTGGATGAGTTACTCAGTTCCATGTCTCGTGAGGGCCTAAGGCACGACATCCGTAGTTACACTGTTATGATTGATGGGTACTGTAAGAGCCAGAAGGTAGATGAGGCTATGGATGTGTTCAAGAAAATGCAACAAGAAGGAGTGCAGCCGAACACTATTACTTACAATATTTTATTAGATGGACTTTGCAAGATCGGAAAAGTGGAGGAAGCTGAAGATCTCTTCCGTCAAATGGCAACTCAGGGTCTCTCTCCTGATATTATCACTTATAGCACTTTGATTGATGGACTTTGCAAAATCGGAAAAGTGGAGGAAGCTAAATACCTCTTCCGTCAAATGGTAACTCAAGGTCTCTCTCCTGATATTATCACTTACAACACTTTGATTGATGGACTTTGCAAGATCAAAAAAGTGGAGGAAGCTGAAGATCTCTTCCGTCAAATGGTAACTCAAGGTCTCTCTCCTGATATTATCACTTACAACACTTTGATTGATGGACTTTGCAAGATCAAAAAAGTGGAGGAAGCTGAAGATCTCTTCCGTCAAATGGTAACTCAAGATCTCTCTCCTGATATTATCACTTACAACACTTTGATTGATGGACTTTGCAAGATCGGAAAAGTGGAGGAAGCTGAAGACCTCTTCCGTCAAATGGTAACTCAAGGTCTCTCCCCTAATATCATCACTTATAACACTTTGATTGATGGACTTTGCAAGATCGGAAAAGTGGAGGAAGCTGAAGACCTCTTCCGTCAAATGGTAACTCAAGGCCTCTCTCCTGATATTATCACTTATAACACTTTGATTTCGGGATTTCTAAAATTAGGAAAATGGGAAGGGCCTTCTAGATTGATCGAGGAAATGAAGGATCAAGGGGTTGAACTTGATGTTGTGACATTCACCATGATAATTGATGCTCTGTGTAAAGAAGGAATGGTTGGAAAAGCTTATAAATTATTAGATGTGATGATTCAAAGAGGTTTGGAGCCCGATGTAGTAACATACAGTACTTTAATGGATGGATATTGCCTGAGACAAGAAACAAGTAAAGCATTTAAAGTTTTTGAGCTAATGCTCTCACGATATCATAAACCAGATACAGTTACTTACAACATCTTGATCAATGGCTTTTGTAAGTGGGGAAAGGTTGATAGAGCTAGACACCTTTTTGATGAGATGCCTTGTAAGGGATTGCAACAAACACTTGCTACTTACAATATTATGTTAGATGGATTATACCAAGCTGGAAGAGTTGCTGATGCAAAAGAAATACAAGATAAAATGATTGCTTCTGGAACTTCCCTGGAACTCCAAACCTATCATATAATATTACATGGACTTTGTAAAAATCACCACATTGATGAGGCCATGAATCTGTTCAGCACCATATCATGTCAGAAGGAAAAACTGGAAGCTAGGACCTTCAATATTTTAATTGAAGGAATGTTTCAAGTTGGTAAGGTTAATGCAGCAAAGGATCTCTTTAACTCTATTCTTGCAAATGAAATAGTGTCACCAGACGTTGTAACATATACCATAATGATGAAAGGCCTTATTAAAGAAGGGTTGTTGGATGAATTTGATGAGTTGCTTTTGTCAGTGAAGAAAGATGGTTACTCTTCAGATTCTGGTATGCTTAATGCTATTGTTAAGGGCTTGCTGGAGAATGGTGAAGTAAACAGGGCTATGGGGTTTCTTACAGAAATGGATAAAAGTAAATTTATCCTCGAGGCATCTACTGCAGCATCCATAGTGGATCTACTCTCAAAGGATGGACAGTGTCATCATTATATGAAAATGCTTCCTAATTTTTCTCAACATTGTGCAAAGAGTAATGAGATTAACATCGACTCGTCTACATCATCATTGATACATAAAATTTCTGGGTAAACACCAAAGTGGTGGTCATATAAAGTTTTTCACTTGAAAGGCATTGCATACAATTCTCGAATCTGGTAAGATTTCTTGGTTAATCTTATTGCTTTATTATATTCAACAATGCTCTTATTCAATTGATTTAATTTGATGTTTCTGTTTTTACATTATTGATTGATTATATATATACATCGGATTGGTTACAAATAAGTGGCACAGCTTTTTAGGTTTTCTTAGCTTCTCAATTTAGTATATGGTTTGTGTGAACACCCCCCCCCCCCCAACCCAAAATTTATTTTCCTTTTATTTATTTTAAGTAATAGTCTTAGTTAATAATTTTAATCTATTATTAGTGTTAAACCTAAGATTTTCAGAGCCTTGTTAATTGTAGGAATTTAGACTGACATGTATATGTGTAAGAGGGTGAGTTAGTATGTTAAATTAATTCAAGCCTTAATTATTTATCTTTTAATGCATTTGGGCTTAGTATAAACAAATTTCCAAAGAACAAACAACAAGTTTACTAGGACCCAACTTTCATGGCCCAACTCCAACTTATTATTGTTTCCTTCTTCTTTTTTTTCTTTTCTTCCTTCTTAGCAACCAACCTTGTAGCCGCCCCCCCCCCCCCCCCCCCCCCCCCCCCCCCCCCCCACCTAGGACCAGGCCCATGTAGGAATAGGTTGCACAGCCTTATTAATGAGGCTTACTCCTAATAACTGGCATGTAGACATTTATCAAACCCGATTCGAATATTTACCCGATCCATTATGAGAAGATTTGAATCTCCTCTCTCTGCCAATAGTAACACTGTAGCCCTGTGCGGCAGAGCACGCAGCGACCAGGCTTCCCTCCTCTCTTCTGCAGCTCATAGGAAACCCTACCCTCCCTCTATATGTATAATCCTGTTCATCATCTCCTCCCCCATCTAAAACCCTAGCAACCAAGCTCTCGATGCCATTTTCCTGAGATTGTTCTCTCATCTTCCCACTGGTAACTCCTATCCCTCTCTCCCGGTCCTTACTTGTATCCCTGCTAGAGAAATACTTCGTCATGACAATGTACGCATATGCATGTGTAGTATTAAAGTTGGCTGCAAGCAGTAAATGGGGGTACCAGTAGTAAATCATAGATGGAGAATATGTGAGTAAACAGAAATATATTATATGTGTGTTTGGAGATGGGAGTCATATGATATGTTTCTTGAGGGAATGGGAGGGCTCATCGAGTGCTATGTTCCTTTCAATACATATGCACAACACTTTGTTTTCTTTCTTCCAGAGAATGGGCATTAAGGATTCATGTAATAGGAAATAGGAAATTAATTTAGCAGTACATAGGTTTGAATATTGATAGGAAAATAAATGTCATGAGAACAATCAAAAGACGAATATTTGTTTGGATGTGTGGTTTCACGTAGAAACTATGTGACTGTGCGAGATTAACCTGTGTAAGAGTGTTCATTGCTAAGAAACAAATCAAAAGATGTGCAAAGTGAATAGGAGCATACATACAAAGAGAGAGGCTGCATGTGGGGATGTGGTTGTGCATGGGACCTATTGGAAGTATGAAGGAAATAGATGCAAGGAAGGAAAGTATGAAGGAAATAGATGCAAGGAAGGGACGCAATCGTAATTGGATGTTTAATGTGATGCTATAATTGTGGGGAGATAATATGTGCATAGAGGACTTATTTTGTTGTTGTATGCAGATGCATTTACATATGCACACATGATATAGAATTCTTTCAGTTAGCTATTATAATAGGACTCTCTAAATTCCTACAGTAACCATAATAATATAAAATAACATCTACCTATATACTATAAATTCGGTTAAACCAAAATTTTAATATTTTCTATCTATATGGAGTTTTCTTTTAGATAAATAATTAATTAGTTTTAAAATATTTCTCTAGATCCCGTTGGCTCTTCGGACTTGGACGTGGGACCAGATACTTCTCATCAGCTTCCTACTCCAAGCAAGTGTACCTTGCCATTTTTGTACTTCAGTTCCATATTTGATTCTTAAATATTTGTTCTGTTTATGGTGATCGTACCGCCATAGGACCGTTGATCGATACTTCAACAGATTCGGGTGCAGGCTGACGTTAGTAACGTCTAGTATCGGTTATTAGAAATTGCTCTCGATACCGTGGTTGTACCAACCTGGATACATCAGTACCATAGGACACTATTATACACTATCATCTTGCCAGATCTCATGTATCCTGGTGTTGTTAGGAAGACCGAAACCTGTGTTGACTATATGATCCCGATTACTTTTCTATGTATGATCCGACTGTTACTATTAGAGGATCAGATCAAGCGAGTCGTGGATTCGGCTCGTACGGTCTCATGGGGAGAGGAGGTCGGCTACTAGATGCTTGGACTACTACGCACACACTATGTATTCATATTCACCGGGAGACTATTCTCGGAGCTACGACCCTGTATAATAGTCTCCCGGGATACATGGTCGTAGCTCCGAGAATAGAGTCTCCTGGTGAATATGGAGACTCTATTATCGGAGCTACGAAATTTATATTTAGAAAGCCCACGTATCGAACATTGTCCTCAATATTACATATCACATAGTATGGATGTTACTAGATTCACCATACCTTGACTGCAGTTTGCATACATATATTTATGGCACTATTTTACCTTAGCTTGAATATTATGTACCTTGTTGCGTCCCGTTGAGGATCTGATTTTCTCTTCCAGGCTTAGACGATGAGGACTACCCGGAGATTTACGAGTCCGTAATTGATTTAGGAGCGGGACCAGCATCTGAGGACGAGGTTCTCCCAGCAGAGTAGCTTGACTAGTGGTAGAGCTCCTTCATTGACCTGATACTATTATCTAGTTAGCCAGTCATCAGATCTACTTATCTTACTGTTTCTTTCATTCAGTATTGTACTAGCGGGATTGTTTCCGCAAGACTTTCGTTTCAGTATTGTATTATGTTATATTCAGACTGTTTATTTCAACACATTTAGTGGACTTTTATCTCTATGTGTTCTTGCTTTGTTTCTGTGGATGAGATTAGTTTGCCTGAGATTTTTGAGCATTTTTACTGTTGTTGTACTTTACAGCTTAAGTGCTACCCTAATGCTTCCATTAAAATGGGATAAAACCATTGGAGTCGTATTCGCTGGCCATTGCCACGTGGCTCGGTTCCGTATTTTTGGAACTGGGACGTGACAGTTTGTCATTGCCTACGTGTACGTCAAAAATAGTTGTAAGAACTATATTATGATATTTTTTATCATGCATTTGAACATAAGATCAAGCTCAAATGGAATACATTTTCAAAATGACGCCAGAGCAATCTTTCTTGATTATTTCAAAGTTTGTATCAGTTTATGGATCGTTTTAACTTGTAAGACTCTCCTTATGGGTTTTGGTATCAGTTGTTGCATATCGTACTTTCCAAGTTTTGGTATGGAATAGCCAAAAAGTAAGAAAATTATAAATAAATAAAAAACCAGATAGATTTGATACTTGAAGTCATATATTTATGTTATTTTTCCATATTAATTTTGAATGAAATAATATTGTGCATTGTTGAATGAATCAATGAAACACAGTATTTCAATTGACATGTATATATAGAGGTAGTTGACTATCGTTCTCTTTCTCTATTTTTATCTTTTGATTTCTTTGTATTAAATTCCATGCCTCTACACCAAAATTCTAAACTATTGGTAAGGGTTATATTTTTGTATTATTCAATATGCCCCCAAATAGATTGAAGATTTACTTTTATGGGTTGAGAGTTAGATTCATGCAAAAAAAAATTTCGCAAAATCAACTTAAATTTTTTTCCAAAGAGATTGAATCTGGGTTCTTTGGGGTTCTTTGGATAGGAAGGACTCATAGGAAATGAGAAAGTGGAAGGTATAATGTAGATTTTTTTTTTTTTTTGGGGACTTTATTGCACTTTCTTGTCCACTCCTTCCAAAATGTGTTTCGATAGCCATTATGAAAGGAAGTGATAAAATCATAAAATGTGAAAGTGCATTATAATATCAAAAATATTATTAATATTTAAATAAATTGATGTATACTTTTTAATATATAATTATTGGACTTGATAATTAAGCATTAGTTATTGAGTATTATTTAATTATGTTAATTACTTTTTTCCAATAATTAATCATGCCCAATATGATAATACATTACGTAAGAATTATTATTTAGTAAAAAAATAGTGAAAAATATTAATTATGTCTAAAATTTTACCTACTACTTGTTATCAATTTATGAGTTTTATTTCGATATTAATTAATTATCTTAGTTATTACACGCCAATTAAAAATTACTTAAATGTTAATTAAATGTTACTAATTATTTACTTAGTATTGAGTATTATTAGTTAATTAGTTAACATTATTACAAACAAAATGATTAAACAAACATTAGATGAGAAGTTCCAACCCACTTCTATATGTTTTGAGAAGGTTAATGAGGTATATAAGACTAACATGTCCGCTTACAACGAGCTTACTACGAAAGTCTACGATGAGGTTACAACCGACCCGTCCGACAAAGGTGCAATAGTTCTTTCAAGACCCTTCTTAGCCTAGATGTCCTTAATGGCTTCTTCTAGACACCTACCTCTCAGCCCTCCCTGATCTCTATGGTCCCTCGACGCCATCTGCATTATTTGCTTGGTTTTGTGCTTGCTTTGTTTCTTGTCTTTGAAGCTGCTTTACTTCGATCCGATGCTTTGGCGTATTTAATCGCTTGCCACAAGAGTTGGACATCCACATTTGTTGTACTGATCTTATATTTTCTTGATTATGACCTTCGAAGATGACAAAGGTTTTCATCTTGATTCTTCTTCTGCTTTGGTCGACTTCAAGACCGACTTACGACTCACTACAATCTCTTTCTACGGCTCAAATGAGTTTTACAAGAACAATGCTGGAATAACTTTCTAAGAGTTGGACCACCTTAAATTATTACAATTTACAAATTCTTCAAGTCTGCAAATCTGACATTCTCACGTAGCTAATCAATTGTAACGTCTTGGTCAAAAATGAAATTTATAACTATGTTATCATTTGCAGAGAAACATCATGAATTTAGGATGCATACCTTATAGACAGACCACTACGTACAGACATACATAACTTGCTATTAAAAGATGCAATGCCATATTAGGAAGGCTAAGTAGAGACACTTTGTGGACACGGACATGGACACGAGTAGTAGGCAAAATGTGAATATTCAATTTGTACTTGGCTATATACTTTTTGCTAGACATGGCACTTTATTGGCTTTACTATGCTGATAAAGAGCGAAATTTACAGTTTTCATTCACATAAACCCATTTGTTGCTTATGTCCTTTGATGCCTATATATAGAATGATTTGAATGCTCAGGTTTTGTTTTATGTTAGATTTTGTGGTATGGTTTGTTATATGTTAGATTTTGTTCCCAAATCTCTAACAAAAGTTTTTGGTTTACATTGACATACCAGGAGGGTGGATGTATGGAGAGGAGGAAGAGGAGGAGGGCTTCGCATCGGGGCACACAACACGGATGGTTGCATACACTTCTGGCCGGTGGGGGTAGTTTTTTCAGGGCTGATGTTGCACAAGTTAATGACCATCATCCGCGTCATGGACTACTAGCACCAACTTCCTTCTCTTTTCATTTTTATTTTGTCGGAACTGAAATTTGAATCAGTGTTGTACTAAATTTTACTAGTCTTTCTTTTAATATATCTTAATCTTTAGGGATGCGAAGGGTTTCAATTTATTCAAATGACCAATTTGAACACCTATTGATTCTAATAACTGATTGCAAGGTTGATCATTCGGATCGGATCACGAACCTATGAATGGTGTCACCCATTAATTGCTATAAAACTGCATCACTTTGTGTTTGAACGAATACCGACTCCCATTCTCAGCTTTCACTCAAAAAACTGGTTCTCATAGAAGAGAATGGAGAAGTGCAAGTCCGTGGTCTTTTGTTCTCTCCTTGGGCTTTATATACAATTAAGTATAAAAACAACTAACAGGAGTAAGTCTACCAAGTTGGACAGAAGACAATTTCTAGTGCCATTCCTTTACTTTCACCACAACTTTCATGTGCAAAACTTGCCTGAACAAAATCCATTGTGGAAGAAAAAATGAAACACTATTTCCATATTTCTAACCGGTCTACTTACAGTAACTGAAAACATGAGCGATATTGTTCTCGAAAAATTATCCATGCATTTTGATAAAACTTCAGAGAGGGGTTGAGATTGTAACTAGGATAGGCCAGTACAATTAATTAGATGGTTATAATACATATTGAACTCTCTGAGGTTCCTTTTAAAGATACAAAATTGCCGCACTGCAAAATTCCTTTGCTAGCATGCATGCCTCATAAACGATCAAGACCTGAACAGAGACGAAAGGAGAACTCCGAATGTAATCCTTGTACAACATCTCAGCTACTTTTCTTCTTTGGCTCCCCTACGCTTTTAAAAGAAGCCATTGCTGCCCGTCACCTCTTTGATTTCTTGTTTCCATTGGCATTCTTTCTCCCTAGGTACTTCTTAACTTCGTCTTCATTGTCATCGTCGCCTCCCTTCCTCCTTTTCTTGTTGCCATTACTCTCCTTGACCTTCTGCATTCATCAATAGTAATTTAAGCTTCCAACGGGAACAAAAAAAAACAAAAAAGGAGGAAAGAAATGATAGCAAGAAAATAGTCCAAGGCCAGGAAAGATTACAGATTTCAAATCTAGCAAATTTTGCAATGAATACTGTAACTAAGGGGCGGTCCTACAGCCCAGCTTTTACTGTCAAAAGAACAACTTATAAAGTTTGATGAAACTGACATTGATAACTTAAAAGTTTATGGTCTATATCTCCCTGAATTCCAAACTAGTTGAGATGCCTCCTAGCTTCCGTAATAGTGAAAAACATATTGTGATCGAGCAAAGTTTTACTTAGCATCAGATTTAATGCAATTCCCCAATAGGTTAAGGTTAGGCCTGAGTCACAAAAAGGGGGTCAGATTCGTTAGTGGCTCGACCAATACCTATTGCAACCACAAATAAATGGTCAATGATGAGCTCTATTGGCTGATCCTGATAAATTCAGCTTGTTTCTGGATTGGGTATGCTCAAAACCGTTCCAGATCCGTTTATACGTATCAGTACCAGTCGCTTTTTTAGAACCTTGGTTTGTTCTCTTGCTACTAAAGAGCTAATAGCTTTTAAAGCTACAGATTGAGATCTCCATCATGTTCTCAACTGGTTACTGTATATTTTTGGAGAAAATTTGGCATCATAGTAAACATAAGAAACACTCCTCGTGGATCAATAAAGTGGAGAAGCCGAACCTCTTACTCCTCAGCTGGAAACTCTGGAAGCTTCCTCCCTGTATATCAAATAAAGAGAAGGAAAAAAAAGTATTTGTTCAAATATATTACAACGTGTCAGGTTCTTTAATAGAAATGAGTAAAGCACAGATACCTACCAAGGAGCTTCTCTGTCTGCATGAACCATTCCACCTCATATTGGTTAAATATAGTAATAGCAAGCCCAGTATGGTCATCTCATTTCCCACCAAAGCTTGTAGGCCGCCTTTGGCAATAGTAATGTAGGATAACAGAGGCATTATATAGTTCAGAACAGAGGCATTATATACTCAAAACTGAATTAATGTACTCAAAACTGAATTAATGACACTTGAGATTATTGAAAATACATTATTAGTTCAGAACAGAGGCATTATATACTCAAAACTGAATTAATGTAGGATAACATTCCCCCCTACTCAATACAGAAAGTATGACTTCCATGTAAAAATGATGCTCTGTGAGGAATGGTTGAAAATGTTTATAAATTATTAGATGTGATGATTCAAAGAGGTTTGGGGCCCAACGTAATAACATACAGTACCTTAATGGAAGGATATTGCCTAATAAAAAAACAAGTAATGCATTTAAAGTTTTTAAGCTAATGCTCTCACGAGGTTATAAACCAAATACAGTTACTTGCAACATCTTGATCAATGGCTTTTATATGTGTGGAAATGTTGATAGAGCTAGACACCTTTCTGATGAGATGCCTTGTAAGGGATTGCAAAAAACACTTGCTATATACAATATTATGTTAGATGGATTATACCAAGCTAGAAGAGTTGCTGACGTAAAAGAAATAAAAGATAAAATGATTGCTTCTGGAACTTCCCTAGAACTCCACACCTATAATATAATATTACATGGACATAATGAAAAACTGGAGGCTCAGGTTTGTTCTTCCATCGGACATGGTGTTACCAATCATCTCTCTCTCTCTCACTGGTCTATTATTGTATACCCCATTTCAGTCCCACATCGCCTGGGCTGAATTTCAAAGACAATGGCTGCAACTGGTTGCCATCATGTTAGCTGAGCAATCAAAGTTGCCTCGCATCAGTATAGATTAGATCAACATCTACAGGTCAGTCTAAACAAGTCAATCTGAGGATATCAGACCTAGTCCGAGCCATTGGAACATTTTCAAGAAAATTGCCTCATCTGTACATCCAAAGGGAAGAATATCACCTATGACTATAACTCTGAGAAACATGGGGACAAAAATTAAGCATAAGAAAAAGAACTAGAACACGATGTCATTTGAGTTTTGAAGACACTGAGTTAGGTTAAGATCCGGCATCATAACAATAATGATCTACAAAAGTGAGAGAGGTGAGGAAAGTGTACTTTAATGTTGCATTTTTGTGTAGGATTAAATTGTAAAATGTTGAAAGTGGAGGCTACATCTTGACTAGAATAGGATAAATTTAATTAGGACTCTTGTTCAACATTTACAGAATATAGACTAGCATTGTTCACCACGATTCTCTCTCCTTTCCACCTTGAATCCTTGACCTGGAGCAGGAATAAAGGATCATCCTCAAAAAGGCTTTAAGCTTTTGGATCCTAGGAGTTCAGTCATCTAGGAAATTTAATAAAATAAGCGACTCTTTCACTTTGGATTCAGTAATTCATGAATCAATCAACCAGTCTTTTACTCGTGTTCTTTGAACATGTTGAAAATAAAATAACTAATCTACTCTTGAAGAAGACCCCTTTATGGAAATGGCTCTAATGCCCCTTCGATACTCCACCTAAGCCATCAATCTCCAAAGCAATATATTCCAGGTATGTGCTCAACAACTACCTCTCTATTTCAATTCTGTCTAACATAATGTCTATGAGTAACTTTATTGGCAAACTAAGGCTAGAAGCTGAAGAACAGTATAATTTAATAAGAGCTCAATACAGGCACTTACTTATTCTATCTATAAAATATCCACATATGTTAGATCTCAGAGTAGTAAAGGGGTTTCCTCAGAAACGGCTGTCACAAAAAATGTGTCTAGTAACATTGGGACCTATATATCACCACCTATGTTGTTAATCTTGTATGATACACGATAAGTATTACACGATAAGATTCAAAAAAAAATTGAATAAGGATCTTATAGGTGTATCGGATGGAACTAAAAATCGTGTGATGTGTTTTATCCTCTGATACAAAAGGATATATCGATACGATACAATTTTTATTTTTCTGTTCCTCCAACTTTCTTCCGTTTTCTATTTCTTTGTCTATTTATTGAGCTTTCTTCTACTTTTTTTCCTTCTTTTTTGGGTGTTCAATTGACTATTGTTTCTCTTATAGATCTTACGGTGTTGAATAGATGAATTTATAGCTGTCAAGAACGGTTTTCTAAATTGTGTTTTAGTTCACTTTACTTGTCAACTTTATAATGATAGCCACTTAGATGCTTAATGATACTCTTCATCGCTTCTTAATGTGTTCAGTTTATCCTTATATGTTATTTTAACTTTCCAATGCATTTGCCAATTGGATATAGTATCTTATGATATAGATACACGACAAGATAATCAAGCAAACCGATACACAGGATATGTATCATGAAACTACAAAACAGATCGCCACCATACTTGTCGTACCTGGACCGAACAGGCAGTCAGGCCAGAAAACCAGAGATTCACCAACATTTATCACGACAACCAAAAGTCAATACTTATCCCGGTCCACGAGTGGGGAAGTGACCTGAAAACCCAACAGCCTGAAACAATTCCAACTTGAAACTCTGGATCCTTAAATTTGAAGCCAAAGGAAACAGAAATAAATTCAATTTCTTGGTTATCCATATACATACTAGGACTGTTATTTGGACACGAGGACCCCGACCAGACAAGGATCGGACCCCTCTTTATCCAGCATAGTCAAAACAATAGGGGTCAACTAACAAGGCCAGCTCAGATCTGTCCTTTGATCAGACATGAGGTTCCAGGCAACCCTCTACCCTCCAGCCAAGCTCATTTTCTTTGTTATCCGTATCTCTCTCTTTCTCAATGCACATCTAGAGAATCTGCAACAATTACCTGAGGAAAACCAGACTTTCTAATGTTGCTTCACCATCACAATATAACTGCACATGAAAAAGGAAAGGGTTAGCTCCAGGAAATAGAAGCAACACAATAAACTCTAAAGGGAACATCATCTCCTCTTGCAAGAAAAGAGATCAAAAAGATCTTGAGGGTTACATGCACATTGTAACATTTGGAAAAGAGGATTGTGGTTACTGAAGACCGGAAGTCTGGTATGAGCGTGTAGAAGACCATGTGCAAATGCAAGCAAGACTGTTGAATGTTGCCTCACAATCACAATATAACTGCAGAAGGAAAAAGAAAGGGGTAGCCCCATGACATAGTACCATCACTCTTAACTCTAAAGGGCACATCATCATCGCCAGCAAGAAGAGATTGAGAAAATCTTGAGGGGATTCCAGTTGTTGAGGACCGATAAGTCCAGTACGGGCATGTAGAAGTAACAGTTCATTGTTTGACGATAAGCTCGGTCATAGATTTAGTTAACCACCTGCATGTCAGAGCAGGGTAATGGAGAAAATACCATCCAGTACATGTGCATGAGAGACTTGCTAACCTGACCCTAAAAAGACCAGTCAAAGGGCAAAAGCCTAACCCCCTCTATCCCTCTCTTTCTCCCATGCATATCTACAGGAAGGCCCAAGACTGCCCAATGCTGCCTCGCCATCAAAATAGAACCACACAAGAAAAAGGAAAGGGCTAGCCTGAAAAAGAGGACCATAGCCTCAAAATACAAAGTGCACACCAATCATTGCCCGCAACCTGCAAGAAGATGACCTGAAGCTGAATTATGTTCGATTAGGGCTCATTCCCTCTCAGGAAGAGTGTTCTAGAATTGAATATCTCAGCTAGGTGACAAACCAATATTAGACATACCAAAGAGGAATTGGCACTTGTACATTCATGTGACCAATCTTGTCAAGGGTCGCAACACATTATGGTACGAATAACCTGCAAAGCCTTGTGAAAGTCATAAGTAGCCCCACCATATTTCGGAAAGTTACAGGGAGATTTACCTAAAAATCCATATCGCAAAATTTCAGGAGAGGCTATTAGAACTCTTTTCTTTCCTTTTCTTCGCTTCTATGATGTTCCATCAGGACTCATCCCCTCTCTAACATTAGCAAATGTGATAGTCCATTTTTGCAGCCCTGCGAGTTTGGAGGACTAACTCTTGCAGCCCCCAGTTTTGTTTTCAAAGTGTGTTTCTCAGTCTCACCCTAAAAAGGTTAACGGGGTTATGAGCATGCTCAGACCTGCCCTTTAATCAGCCATATGATCTGCTAGGCAAATTGTAAGCTCCATGCACGCGGGCGCAAACACACGCACGCGTTCACGCGTCTGCGGGCGCAAACACGCACGCACACACACAATACATAACATACATGCATACATACATCTCTTTCTCCCATGCATATTGACAGGATGGCTGCAATGACTGCCTCGCCAGTCCCTATCAAAACAGAACCGCACAAGAAAGAAAAAGAAATCGGTAGTCTGAACAAATAGGACCGACAACATAAACCAAAGGGCATATCATCATCGCTCGTTTCTCTTTAAGAGGCATATGCTACAAGATATATTAAAGTATCAAAACAACCACCCCCACTATGCCCCCTTTATAGCAAATTTTTTGGGTCTGCTATTTGAATCATTTTCTTCCATTCAGCTCTAACATTAACAAAAATAATTGGGTTATTTAGTTGTAGTGTCTCGTATAAATATTCAATTATAGCACTTTGATTTCGAGATTTCTAAAATTAGGAAAATGGGAAGTAACTTCTAGATTGCTCGAGGAAATGAAGGATCAAGGGATTGAACTTAATGTTGTAACATTCAACACGATAATGGATGCTCTGTGTAAAGAAGGAATGGTCGGAAAAGTATATAAATTATTAGATGTGATGATTCAAAGAGGTTTGGAGTCCAATGTAGTAACATACAATACCTTAATGGATGGATATTGCCTGATACAAGAAACAAGTAAAACATTTAAAGTTTTTGATCTAATGCTTTCACGAGCTCATAAACCAGATACATTTACTTACAACATCTTGATCAATGGCTTTTGTATGTGTGGAAAGGTTGATAGAGCTAGACACCTTTTTGATGAGATGCCTTGTAAGGGATTGCAGCAAACACTTGCTACTTACAATATTATGTTAGATGGATTATACCAAGCTGGAAGAGTTGCCGACGCAAAAGAA
Source organism: Iris pallida (assembly GCA_029216955.1). Lineage (NCBI taxonomy): Eukaryota > Viridiplantae > Streptophyta > Magnoliopsida > Asparagales > Iridaceae > Iris > Iris pallida. The sequence goes on from JANAVB010011394.1 coordinate 3,010,674, forward strand.
ATACAAGATAAAATGATTGCTTCTGGAACTTCCCTAGAACTCCAAACCTATCATATAATATAACATGGACATTGTAAAAATCACCACATTGATGAGGCCATGAATCTGTTCAACAACATATCATGTCAGAAGGAAAAACTGGAAGCTAGGACCTTCAATATTTTAATTGAAGGAATGTTTCAAGTTGGTAAAGTTAATGCAGGAAAGGATCTCCTTAAGTCTATTCTTGCAAATCCCTTACAAGGCAATTTGCCAATGCATATTGACGGGATGGCTGCAATGACTGCATCGCCAGTCCCTATACAAGAAAGAAATACAAATCGGTAGTATGAACAAATAGGACCGACAACATAAACCAAAGGGCATATCATCATCGCTTGTTTCTTCTTAAGTAAAGGGACATATGCTACAGGATATATTTAAGTATCGAACCAACCACCCCCACCATGCCCCCTTTATAGCAAATGTTTGGAGTCTGCTATCCGAATCCTTATCTTCCATTCGGCTCTAACGATAAACAAAAATAATTGGGTTATTTAGTTGTAGGGTCTCGTATAATATTCAAAATTTACATTTAGGTCTCCATATTGTCTAGAAGAGGATTTGGGTCTCGTATTGACGGTTGACTTAGGCTGACAGTACAAGATCTAAAAGTCACCCCAAGTCAACCATCATGATGAGACCTAAACACTCCTGGACAATATGTAGACCTAAACACTCCTGGACAATATGTAGACCTAAACGCAAAATAGTTTATATCAACCGACGCTACAAGAATCGTCAGACTAAAGAGAGAACAGTAGCCTCGTCTTTTAAGACGAAAACGCGCCCGTGACAGTTGCCAACCCACCCATTGCCTATCAAATATGATAGATAAATCACACTAAATAATAAACTAGTTAAACATGTTCAAACTTCAATATAGGACATGTTTGTTTCGGTGAAGTGCACAGAAATGGAAAGAAGGGTTGTTGGATGAATTTGATGAGTTGTTTTTGTCAATGAAGAAATATGGTTACTCTTCGGATTCTGGTATGCATAATGCTATTGTTAAGGGATTGTCGGAGAATGGTGAAGTAAACAGAGCTATGGGGTTTCTTTCAGAAATGGATAAAAGAAAATATATCCAAGGCATCTACTGCATCATCCATAGTGGATCTACTCTCAAAGGATGGACAGTGCCATCATTATATGAAAATGCTTCCTAATTTTTCTCAACGTTGTGCAAAGAGTAATGATAATGACATCGACTCGTCGATATCATCATTGATACATCAAATTTCTGGGTAAACACCAACATGGAGGTCATATAAAGTTTCTCACTTGAAAGGGATTGCATACCATCTGATCTCAACATGTCGTTTAATGGGACTATTCAAAATTCACCCCAATTACTTGGTAAGATTTCTTGGTTAAACTTATTGCTTTCTTATATTCGGCAATGCTCTTATTCAATTGATTTAATTTGATATTTTCGTTTAACTTACATTATTGATTGGTTATATATACATTGGATTGGTTACAAATAAGTGGCACACCTTTTTAGAGTTTCTTCTCAATTAAGTATATGGTTTGTCATTGCCCACGTGTACGTCAAAAATAGTTGTAAGAACCATATTATAATACTTTTATCATGCATTTAAACATAAGATCAAGCTCAAATGGAATATCTTCCGTCAAATGGTAACCCAAGGTCTCTCTCCTAATATTATCACTTATACCACTTTGATTTCGGTGCGCCAAAGGAGCGCCTAGTGCCTAGGCCACTGCATAGGTAAAAAAAAAAAAAAAAGTTTTGGGTTTTGACTTTTGAAATTTTTTGAAAATTCTTTTGAATTTTTTTGAAATTTGAAATTTTATTTATCTTTTATTGAACTTAATGCTTTTTTTATTTTATTTTTAAATCTGAATTTTTTTGAATTTTTAGATCTGAAATTTCAAAATTCAAAATTTTGAATTTTCCGCCTAGGCCGATTTTTAGAACACTGGATCAAGGGATTGAACTTAATGTTGTGTCATTCACCACGACAATGGATGCTCTATGTAAAGAAGGAATGGTCAAAAAAGTTTATAAATTATTAGATGTCATGATTCAAAGAGGCTTGGAGCCCAATGTAGTAACGTACAATACCTTAATGGATGGATATTGCCTAATACAAGAAACAAGTAAAGCATTTAAAGTTTTTGAGCTAATGCTCTCACAAGGTCATAAACCAAATACAGTTACGGCATCTTGATCAATGGCTTTTGTATGCATGGAAAGGTTGACAGAGCTAGACACCTTTTTGATGAGATGCCTTGTAAGGGATTGCAATAAACACTTGCTATACACAATATTATGTTAGATGGATTATACCAAGCTGGAAGGGTTGCTGACGCAAAAGAAATACAAGATAAAATGATTGCTTCTGGAACTTCCCTAGAACTCCACACCTATCAAATAATATTACGTGGACTTTGTAAAAATCACCATGTTGATGAGGCCATGAATCTGTTCAACACCATATCATGTCAGAAGGAAAAACTGGAAGCTAGGACCTTCAATATTTTAATTCAAGGAATGTTTCAAGCTGGTAAAGTTAATGCAGCAAGGAATCTCTTTAACTCTATTCTTGCAAATGACGTAGTGCCACCAGATGTTCTAACATACACCATAATGATGAAAGGCTTTATTAAAGAAGGGTTGTTGGATGAATTTGATGAGTTGTTTTTGTCCGTGAAGAAAGATGGTTACTCTTCAGATTCTGTTATGCTTAATGCTATTGTTAAGGGCTTGTTGGAGAATGGTGAAGTAAACAGAGCTATGGGGTTTCTTGCAGAAATGGATAAAAGTAAATTTATCCTTGAGGCATCTACTGCGTCATCCGTAGTGGATCTACTCTCAAAGGATGGACTTTGTCATCATTATATAAAAATGCTTCCTAATTTTTCTCAACATTGTGCAAAGAGTAATGAGATTAACATCGACTCGTCGACATCATCCTTGATACATAAAATTTCTGGGTAAACACCAAAATGGAGTTCATATAAAGTTTTTCACTTGAAAGGGATTGCATACCATCTGATCTCGACATGTCATCTAACGGGACTATTCAATATTCCCCACAATTACTTGGTAAGATTTCTCGGTTGAACTTATTGCTTTATTATATTCAGCAATGCACTTATTCAATTGATTTAATTTGATGTTTCCATTTAACTTACCTTATTGCTTGGTTATATACACATTGGATTTGTTACAAATAAGCTACTCAATTTGGAAAACAATCGAAGTGCAAAAGCTACTCAATTTGATGGTTGAAAGAGGTGAGAAACCCACTAAAATCACGTATAATATACTACTGCATGGATACTGTCTCGAAGGCAGGTATGAGTTACTTAGTTCTATGTCTCGTGAGGGTCTAAGGCACGACGTCCGTAGTTACACTATTTTGATTGATGGGTACGGTAAGAACCAGAAGGTAGAAGAGGCTATGGATGTGTTCAAGAAAATGCAACAAGAAGGAGCGCAGCCGAACATTTTACTTACAGTATTTTTATTAGATGGACTCTGCATGATCGAAAAAGTGGAGGAAGCTGAAGACCTCTTCCGTCAAATGGTGACTCAAGGTCTCTCTCCTGATATTATCACTTATAACACTTTGATTGATGGACTGTGCAAAATCGAAAAAGTGGTGGAAGCTGAAGATATCTTCCGTCAAATGGTAACTCAAGGTCTCTCTCCTAATATTATCACTTATACCACTTTGATTTCGGGACATAAAATTAGGAAAATGGGAAGTAACTCTAGATTGCTCGAGGAAATGAAGGATCAAGAGATTGAACTTGATGTTGTGACATTCACCACGATAATTGATGCTGTGTAAAGAAGGAATTGTTGAAAATGTTTATAAACTATTAGATGTGTGATGATTCAAAGAGGTTTGGAGCCCAATGTAGTAACATACAGTACCTTAATGGAAGATTGCCTAATAAAAAAAAACAAGTAAAGCATTTAAAGTTTTTGAGCTAATGCTTTCACGAGGTCATAAACCAAATACAGTTACTTACAACATCTTGATCAATGCCTTTTGTATGCGTGGAAAGGTTGATAGAGCTAGACACCTTTTTGATGAGATGCCTTGCAAGGGATTGCAAAAAACACTTGCTATATACAATATTATGTTAGATGGATTATACCAAGCTAGAAGAGTTTCTGACGTAAAAGAAATACAAGATAAAATGATTGCTTCTGGAACTTCCCTAGAACTCCACACCTATAATATAATATTACATTTGGAGGGGTGTAGAAGCAAAACTCCAGGAAAAGAGAGGAGGGAGGAAGGAGATGATCTGCCATTGCCAAAGGAAGAAAGTGCAAATGCTGCTGCTTTTTTTTGGGCTTTTTGAGAACAAGTACTCGGCCTCTGTCGCTCATCTTTGCCGTCCATTCTACTTCTTCCATTTACAAGAAATTAGGTTTTGCCTTTGGTTTGGATAATGGCAACTTGTTCCAAGTTTTGGGGTAATATTAATAGATAGATTAAGAAATTGGAATTTTGGCTTTGGGTTATTGAAAAATGATAAAGTAAGAGTTATACAAAGGGGACTAGGTTTGGTGAGTTTTACCAATCATGTATTAGTATGAGCGATACTCAGGTTTTGGATACTAAGTTATTGTATCTTTCTTACGTATTTGAAGTGATTGTGAAGTAAAGATATGTTAACCAATCCTTTAAGCCTAGACTTTGTAATAGTTGATTATGTTATTCTCATTATCCTTTATTATACATGTGGAATGACCTTTGGTTATATGGGTTTGGTGGCAAGTGGCACGAAATACATGAGACTATCTACGTTCTTGGTCATTTATATTTCACGCTATGATGATACATACCTGAGCCATATGTTGCATGTCATACCTGAGCTATATGCAATAGACCTTTTATGTTTGAAAAGTTTGTTGCAGGTCAAAGAGTACTTGTGATTGGGTTTGTTAGATGAGAATCTAATTTGTGAAGGAAGGTCCTTCAATGGAGTTCATTGTGAGTTGATAAATCTATTATTATTTTTTATATAGAAAATTTCCTGTAGCGATAGAAATTTATAGTAAATTGGACAAAACGATAAAAGTTTTCAAAAATTGACTCCAACGAAAGCTTCCGACAGAAGGTTTTGCGGAAATTGGACATGTCTAATTTCCGCCAAACGGTATGTAGGATTTTGAGCATTTGTCCAATTTTCGCCACAGTGTATGTAGGATTTTGGGCATTTGTGGGTTGGTTTTGGTTCATGGTGGTTTTGTATTTATTTTGTTTAGTTTACTAAGTAACTTTTGGTTTCTTTTATTTTGGTTTGTTTCATAGTAACTAGTGTGGTTTGTTTTATTAGGTTTAGTTTTTTAGTTATTTGGCTAACGGCTAGTTCCAACGTTCATTTGCAACGGCTATTTCATATCATCTATAAATTGAGGCATGAAAGTATCAAATGAAACAATCCCTTACAACCTTCAAAATGCATTGATTAGAGGCCACATTGGAGTACCAGATGTACGATGCAAAGCGGGAAGACGAAAGAAGAACCGTATTATGGCGAAGGATCAATCTTCAAGAGATCTTCGTTGCAGTAATTGTAATGGTTTAGGATACAATAAAAGAAGATGTACAAATCAACCAAGAGAATGAAGACATTATGTGATATATTATAAAATAAAGTTGTAGTGAAAGAAAGTTTAGCGAAAGAAAGTTGACTTTTATATAAAATTTTATTTCTAATACACTAGTACAAAAGAAAGTTTAATGAATATACTGGGAATAGTAATTGCCATCCATAGTATTCTCCGGGGGCACATCACCACCTTCTTCTTAAGTATCCTCATGTTGTGTAGGTGCCGGTGCTGATGGAACCGTTAGTAACTGGGTATAATAATTGCCATACATCCTATATCTTTCAAACCAGATGATATAAAATAGCCGTTGCAAATGAACGTTGGAATTGGAATTGGAACGTTGGACTAGCCGTTAGACTCAAAGAAAAAAAATCAACCTAAACCAAATAACTAAAAAACCAAACATAAGAAACACTACCAAAATAAGTCATATCAGCGACGTAATTAGCGACGCCAACTTAAAACGTCGCCAATATTTTTGGTTTTAGCGACGCCAAATTTAAACGTCACAATACGTCGCTGGTAGCGACATACAGCGACATATTGCGACTACCTATAGTCTAATAAAAATCAACGTCGTTGATTTGTCGGAAAACGTCGCTAGTTTTATCAGTTCAGCGACGTTTAGCGTCACAAAGTTTATAACGTCGCCGAATATTTAACTAATACCGACGCTTTGCGACGTATTTCGGGCGTCGCTAATTTCTGCTAAATAGGGTTTCCTCTGTTCCAATTTTTATTTCTCCCTCTCCCCAAATTCTTTGTTCCCGCCCCTCTTCCCCCGACCTCGACGACAGCCCGACCCCCTTCCCTCCGGCGCCGCTCATCCTCCTCCTCCACCGCGAGCTCCTTCTCCTCCCTCCGGCGAGCCCCTTCTCCTCCTCCTCCTCCACCGCGAGCCCCTTCTCTTCCTCCACCGCGAGATCCTCCTCCTCCACCACCGCGAGGAGACTGAAGGTAAACCCTAACCCTAATTGAGGTGTTTTTCGTGTTCAAAATGGACACGGAGACACATTACGACCATGTGTTCACTGATACAGTGTGTTCGTGAGGTTTTGGACACTTTGTGTCCATTTGTTGGACACGTGGACACCCCCAAGCTTGCATATATATGTATTTCACCTCTGTACACTTAATCCCCTCCTCCTCCACCACCGAACTTGTCCTCCTCCTCCTCTTCCACCACCGTGAGGAGACTGAAGGTAAACCCTAACCCTAATTGAGGTGTTTTTCGTGTCCAAAATGGACACGGAGACACGTTACGACCATGTGTTCACTGATACAGTGTGTTCGTGAGGTTTTAGACACTTTATGTCCATTTGTTGGACACGTGGACACCCCCAAGCATGCATATATATGTATTTTACCTCTGTACACTTAATCCCCTACATACACTTGTGTATTTTGTATTAATTTGGATTTGCATATTGGGTTTGGGTTTCGATATAGTGTTTGATACATTGTTTCACCTTGCAACATTCCTACACTAATTTTAGACAACAAGTATATGAACCAATTAGTCAACATCTATTTGTTGAAGTATAGTACTCCATTCTTCGTAAGTTCTAGCTATATATGTCTCAAGATCCAATACTCGAAAATCCCAAGAAGAAGAAGAAGAAAAGAATAAAATGACATCGCTCAATACCCTATGACAACTCTTTGTAGAATTGTGTTAAAGTGTGAGTTCTACAGTATGAGTTCTACAGTATGGTTCTCTTTGTAGGATAAAATGACATTGCTCAACCCTATCGATCCTCCATACAAGTCTTCCTTCATCTATTGTCTTAAAGTGTGAGTTCTAAGTATGGTTCTCTTTCTACAATTGTGTCTTATTTTAGACAACAAGGGTTTCCTATTTTTATAGGTAACATGGCAACATGTGTAAGGGAACATATAGGTGTGTGTTTGTGTTTGAAAGGGAGTGTCACAAGAGTAAGGCGTGAGCATGTGTTAGTATTTTGAGCTGTGAGAGTGTTTGTTCTATTGAGGTTAGTACCAACTGGCAAGTTAGGTTAAAAGAACCTGGGAACTATGGTGTGGTTGTATACATCATGTATATGTATGTGTGTGTCTAGTGGGAGAAAGGGGGAGGTTTAACTAGTACCAGGTATTTGGAGAGGAGGGAGAGTTTATACTAGTATATATAGACTAATATCCTAAAACTTGACTTATACAACTTAGAAATGGCTAGTTTGACCAAGTTGGACTAGTTTAGCTTAGAGTTGGCTCGGTTGGACTATACATAATATATAGACTAATATCCTAAAACTTTACTTCTACAACTCAGCCTATATGAAATATTGTAGACACGGGTGATATACCGTCGCGATAATCTCTGACCACCGCACGCACAAACACGCGAAAGAAAAGTTAGCAATGCGAAAAGAAGATGACAGATAATCTCTGACCATTTAACGTAAAATGTCATGTGTACATATACTGCGAAAAGTGTAGACCGCATGAACTGACAATTGCATATCATTCACTACCTTGATGTATCTATCTTACAGAATTATGGAGCTGAATTACTATCTGCAGAATCGTACTTGGATGTACAACCGTCATCCTGATGACATGTGCGGTGTGCGGGATGAATTCATAGAGGGTGTGAAACCCGCAAAATTTTCAGTTACATTTTTATTATTATTTTGTGTGTTTGTTAAATTAATTTTCAGATTAGTATTATTATGTAAAATGTAAAATTATTTTCAAAATAATTTACTTGGACTTTTGATTGACAGCCCAGACCCGAACCCGATCTGAGGCATAAAACATTTTTATTTTAAAATATTAGTTATAATTTTTCTAAAAAGGAAATTATTTTTATCATTATATAGCCCCAAATATTTTAGCCCACAACTTAATAAATTCCATTAGCCCAAAGCTCATGTTTACAAAAAAAAAACCTTTAAACCAAATGGTTTCAAACTCAAATGGCTCAAAGCCTATTTAGCTTTAAAGCCCATTATCCATATACCCATTAGCAAACTTTGCTTTTAAACCATCTCTTATAAACCCATTAGCTTCACAGCACTTTTCTTGCTGGAATGGAATGAACATTCATTTATTTGTTTGGGCTCTGGGTCCTTTCCTCTTCCCAAACCGATAGACTCCTCCTTTTCCAACCCGACCAAACGTCCGGCCTTCCGACTTCCGCCGTCGGCCATGATGGCCGTGGCCCTTTCGACTTCGTAACTCCTCTCCTCCCCTCTCCCTATATAAACTCCTCCTCCTCCTTTCCCATCTCCATCCCCAAATTTTCCACCTTTCCCGTGCCCTAGCCCCGATCTGGCGACCGGAGCTCCGTCGAGCCACCACCCGGCGAGCCCCGCTCCGGCTCGGCCCATCGCCGCGCCACTCCGCGGGCCCTTGCCGCCGCCTCCAGAGCCCAGCCGAGCCCGCCTCTTCCGGCGACCCCGTGGCTGCTGTTCAGCGACCGCCGGCGCCACCCGGCGCTGATCCCGGCCCGGCGATCCCGGGTTTCCCCTGGAGTTTCCCGGCCGATTCTTCCCGACCCGCGGTTCCCGGTCCGACCGCCCGGTCCAGCACCTCCCCGTGTCTGGCTTGCTCTTCCGAGTCCGAGGCTACCCTTCGGATTCTGTCAATTTTGGGTAACCTCTGTTAATCTCAGTAGTTCGTCCCTCCCGTTGGTCTGTGATGATAATTGGTCCACGAATTCCTTCTCGGGAACTCGGATTTTGATACGTTTTGGTTTCGGATTTTCTCGAGAACTCTTCGGAAAGAGTTCTGTGGTTTTTAGCTTCTGTTGGTTTGATTTGGATTTTTCCGAGACTTTCGGAAAAGAATTCTGGGAATATTTGGTTTTCGGATTTTTTCGAATTATTGCTGTGATGGTATCAGAGTTCCGAATGGTTTCGGGTTTTCCGAATAAATATTGGGAAATGATTTTGTGGATGATTTTATGTATAAATTCGGGTTTCCCTGGTTTGGGATTATTTTGCATGAAAATTGGCACACTTTTCCCAGTTTTGGGTTGACCAAAAATAGAGGAAGTGCTGCCGGATTTTTCTATAAAATTTATTTAGATATTTTTAAAAATGATTTTCGGAATAAAAATATTATTTTATTGGGCGACGACTGTATTGGTCAATGGGCCCTAGCTAAGTACAAACGAAACCGGTTTCGCCCGGACGTTGAGACATTAGTTTATATGACGATTGGACCAATATCTGAGACTCGCTAATAAATTTATTTTAAATTTAAATAATAACTATTATTTTGTAATTAAATTATGGGATAACTTTTAGAGACTAACCAGTTTTATTTCTTATTTAAATTCATTGGTCTGTAAGGGCATAAGCCCATTTTTCCTATTTTTCTCTGTGGCCAGTAATTATTATAATATACTTTTTCTTTCTTTTTCTGGTTTGATGGTTTTTAACATAAACGCGTAGAATATTAAATGAGTAATTATTTTATATGAAAATCAATAGTTTTCTCACATTAAGAAATACAAGTTTGTTATTTGACAAATTCACGTTTTCTCACTAAAAGAAAAATCTTAGTTTATTATATAATGTTACAAACACAAAGTTTTGTTAAATAACCGGAAAAGTGCGAGTTTTCCCAATAAACGATAAAATTGACTTTTACTTCACAAATGGATATTAATTGGAGTTCGCATCGATAGACGTGTTTCGGTAGTTCTTATTAATAACATAAAACTAGACTTGGACAAAACTTCTAGAGTTTGGAACTAGCACACCTAGAAATGGTATCAATTTTGGTTCTAAGACAGGATTCTCAAACTGTAGGATTTCCAAGGACGTACTTGAGTTTCTTTCCGGTACCGACATCTCAATCCAGTCATAATCGAAGGCAAGTACATTTATGTTGATTACAATTATTTAATAATCACTTCACTGCAATTTTAAACCACTGTTCAAACACGAACTCTTTCGAGAGTACTGACCGTACTGTTGGGGACTGGGGGAGTAGAGTAGTGGATATGACCAAATCCAAAATTAGGAATACTGACTGTATTAGCTTTCCCCTCTTCACACGGGGACAAGCCATACCGTATCGCTAGGATACTACTGTAACCCAATCCGGTCATATTCATTACCTATTCACATCACTGTACTGTATTATTTCAAAACTGTTCATCTTCAAAACTGTTTAAAAGTGCATGATTTTATTGTTAAATTAATTGTCAAGATTAGCATAAATTGTACTTTGCTCCCTCCTGACTGGAGACCAACATTTTTAGGTGATTGCGTTGTCGAAGATCTGATGCCTGTTCTCGCAGAACCTGGAACCCAAGAACAGTAGAGCTGGATAGTAATTTATTAACCAATGTATCAAGTGTAATTGCTGTATTAATGGTTGTTGTATTTCAAAATTTTAAATTGAATAAAAGATTTTATATTCGTTAGAATTTTTTATCTGCATGAGTTTCACTACTGAATACAGCTTACTGCCGCCGTCTCAACAACGGTGCAGGCTGGGCATGATCCGATTCGACCCAAGTAATTGGGACCGGGTCGTGACATGTTTTTAGTGGTGGCCCATGCAGGTCAGATCTGTAAATTGGTCTAGTCAACTTAGTCTAGACCATCGCGCAGTTCTGTAACTTGACCTAGGGATAGTTGAGACTTTAGGAAAATAGACTTTAGAAACAACTAGAACACTTAGATGAAATACACCATGTTATATGATAGGGCCGAAATTATTTACTTAAAAATCTATTTTTGCCTGTTTATAGATTCATAGGATACCTTGGTTGTGTTTGTACCTAAACCTTATCTAGATTAAGCTGATTGTACCTTTGATGTCCCATGACTTTTGAGATTCTTTCCTCTCATAATTTTTAGGTTCTGGTATACTTTAGGATTCACATTCTTTTTGGATTAAGATTGAATTTTTCGATCTTCTTCGTCCTTATCACACCTAATTTCAATTTCTCCTTTGGTTGATCAAACTTACTTTTTTTACCTTTATTTTGAATCTTGATTCGATTGCTATTCTCTTAGCAACTCTGATAAACTTTTATCTACCCAATGTACTTCTATAACCATTTTATCCAATCTTTTGCTTTGACCTTCTTTCCAAATTGACTGACATTCTCAGAATCAATCTTGAACCAAATTTTTCTGGAATCATAAAGCCTCAAGGATATTTATGACCAGAAGAATTAGTCAATTCATGATTGTCCTGAATAAGTTATTTTCAACTCCAATATTGATTGCTATATCCTAAATTATTCCAAAGACTGAGAAAATTCTCATCTGTTGACTTCCTCCACTCAACCTGAAACCTTATTCTCTATGCAATCTCTTGATCAAATCATGGCCTATAAAGCTTCTATGTTTGCATACCATGAAGTTGGAATGGTCATAAAATTCATCCCATTTTGAAACATTGAATTTCCTTTAGTCATGGAAATATCTTACATTGTTGAGTTGTCTCAAAGCTATTTCAATCATTAGCTTTACTAGACAATTTCAATATGATTTTCTTGAATCAATGAGACTTACCTTCTCTCAAATTTCCAACTTTCCTTAGTCCTGAAATTATTTTTCTCAAAATAAATTCTGTATTCCCTGAGTGATTTATCGGAAAATATTTTCATTGGTCTTTCTTATTAAATCCGAAGCTATGGTCTTTCTATCTGATCTTGTGTCTAACTCGATTAATCAAAATCAAGGTTGATCGATTCCATAAGTTTCATCTTTGTAAAAGAAATATCGGAGAACAGATACTTCTCTTGATTTTAAGAACCAGTCTCTTGAATCTCAAACCTATATATATATATATATATATATTTCCTTGATCTCAGAAGAACAGTCATCTACATTTTCTATCCTGTTTAGAACTTTAAACTTGTTTGGATTTTTTTGAAATTCCTCTGAAAATTCACATGGACAAAGTTGAGAAAATATTTAGCGACCAAACATGGCTTGGCACGTTTACGTGTTAGTCGTTTATCTGAGTTATGGAAAACTGCGAGTTTATTGCAGCTAGTTGCGCACTGGCGAGACATAAACTTTAAGTTAAAATAATGACAGGTATTCGTTAGGTTTCCAAATATGATTGAGACTTTGTCCTATGTTTGTTAGCCATGAGATGGATAAAGTTGGAAGAATACTCAGTAAACCAAATTATTCAAGTTATAGAGTCAAAATTCATTGCAGTCAGGTGCACTCTGGCGAGGCATGAATTAGAGACAAAGTGACTTCGAAAATAATTGGCTTCCGAATATCATTAAGACTATAATCATGCCATGGTTATCTTTAATTCTTTAGAGGAATTGCATTCTAGTAATTATCTCTACTTTCAATATTCTATCGGATTATATTCTTGTCATCTTTTCACCCTCACCATTTTAAATTGTACAACTTGTAGATTTCTTTCCTGAGTCATAAATCTTCTATACATTATCTCAATCCGAATTGAAAAGTTCTCCCTCCCTTCGGAAAATTATATTATCTTTTGTTTTTTTTAATAAAATTGTTGATATCGTTTTGCATAATCTCATTTTGAATTTCCTATACTATGATCATATAATTTATATCTCGATGTTACTCATGCCTAAAATGATTTTTGATCGCAAACAAATATTTTAATTCTACCTTAGATGATTTTTAAAACATGCTTAAATTTTATCTTTGTACTTAGCAATCATGCCTCGAAATCTGATTATACCAAGAAGATCGTTGCAGAAATTTATGGAGTACATGAAATATGAGATTTGTGATTGAACCTAAACCTAGGAGGAGGAAAAATTAGTGATATGAATACCAAGCATTAAAGGTTGTTGAATAAATGATAAAATGTTGTGATACATTTTAGGAAGATACATCGGATGAAATTTTTTTTTTGAAGGTGAACTAAGCAAGGATGAAAATTGTATGAATAGAAGAATGCCAGGTTTACAAATTATAAATGGAAAAGATTAGTTGAAGGAGGTAATAAGATATACATTTGATAGAGAAAAGTTTAGTCAAAGTAATACAATAAAAGCAAAATGAAGGATTTGAACTTAATCATGATAAATAGAATCTTATAGGGAGTTCAGGAACAATGAGGAATTGAAATCAAGATATGTACATGTTAGTCTAAGTCACAGAGTGTTCACTTGTGAGTAAAAAATGATAAAGACATTATGGATCATGACAAATCGAAGTTTTGGAACGTAGTGTTGGATTTTAGATTTGATAAATAGGAATCGAAGCTTGACACTGGAGTATTAAGACAAGGAGTATCAAATGATAGAGTTAAATTGAAAATATTAGTAAGCTTGAAGAAATACATATTAAATTGTATGAATATGAAATGTGTTCAAAAATTAAATTGTGGAAGACAAATTTTAAGGTGATTAGCAATTCAGGAATGGAAAGGAGAACTCATAATCATGGAGAATAGACTTTATTCTAAGGAGGGAAGAATGCATGATTGATATATAAGTTAAACATGAAGCTATAAAAAAAAAAAACGCTTAGAGGCATGATTGCATGATTGTACCCCTAACCCTGCCTTTAATTTCGAGGACGAAATTTTCTAAGGAGGGAAGGTTGTGAAACCCGCAAAATTTTCAGTTACATTTTTATTATTATTTTGTGTGTTTGTTAAATTAATTTTCAGATTAGTATTATTATGTAAAATGTAAAATTATTTTCAAAATAATTTACTTGGACTTTTGATTGACAGCCCAGACCCGAACCCGATCTGAGGCATAAAACATTTTTATTTTAAAATATTAGTTATAATTTTTCTAAAAAGGAAATTATTTTTATCATTATATAGCCCCAAATATTTTAGCCCACAACTTAATAAATTCCATTAGCCCAAAGCTCATGTTTACAAAAAAAAACCTTTAAACCAAATGGTTTCAAACTCAAATGGCTCAAAGCCTATTTAGCTTTAAAGCCCATTATCCATATACCCATTAGCAAACTTTGCTTTTAAACCATCTCTTATAAACCCATTAGCTTCACAGCACTTTTCTTGCTGGAATGGAATGAACATTCATTTATTTGTTTGGGCTCTGGGTCCTTTCCTCTTCCCAAACCGATAGACTCCTCCTTTTCCAACCCGACCAAACGTCCGGCCTTCCGACTTCCGCCGTCGGCCATGATGGCCGTGGCCCTTTCGACTTCGTAACTCCTCTCCTCCCCTCTCCCTATATAAACTCCTCCTCCTCCTTTCCCATCTCCATCCCCAAATTTTCCACCTTTCCCGTGCCCTAGCCCCGATCTGGCGACCGGAGCTCCGTCGAGCCACCACCCGGCGAGCCCCGCTCCGGCTCGGCCCATCGCCGCGCCACTCCGCGGGCCCTTGCCGCCGCCTCCAGAGCCCAGCCGAGCCCGCCTCTTCCGGCGACCCCGTGGCTGCTGTTCAGCGACCGCCGGCGCCACCCGGCGCTGATCCCGGCCCGGCGATCCCGGGTTTCCCCTGGAGTTTCCCGGCCGATTCTTCCCGACCCGCGGTTCCCGGTCCGACCGCCCGATCCAGCACCTCCCCGTGTCTGGCTTGCTCTTCCGAGTCCGAGGCTACCCTTCGGATTCTGTCAATTTTGGGTAACCTCTGTTAATCTCAGTAGTTCGTCCCTCCCGTTGGTCTGTGATGATAATTGGTCCACGAATTCCTTCTCGGGAACTCGGATTTTGATACGTTTTGGTTTCGGATTTTCTCGAGAACTCTTCGGAAAGAGTTCTGTGGTTTTTAGCTTCTGTTGGTTTGATTTGGATTTTTCCGAGACTTTCGGAAAAGAATTCTGGGAATATTTGGTTTTCGGATTTTTTCGAATTATTGCTGTGATGGTATCAGAGTTCCGAATGGTTTCGGGTTTTCCGAATAAATATTGGGAAATGATTTTGTGGATGATTTTATGTATAAATTCGGGTTTCCCTGGTTTGGGATTATTTTGCATGAAAATTGGCACACTTTTCCCAGTTTTGGGTTGACCAAAAATAGAGGAAGTGCTGCCGGATTTTTCTATAAAATTTATTTAGATATTTTTAAAAATGATTTTCGGAATAAAAATATTATTTTATTGGGCGACGACTGTATTGGTCAATGGGCCCTAGCTAAGTACAAACGAAACCGGTTTCGCCCGGACGTTGAGACATTAGTTTATATGACGATTGGACCAATATCTGAGACTCGCTAATAAATTTATTTTAAATTTAAATAATAACTATTATTTTGTAATTAAATTATGGGATAACTTTTAGAGACTAACCAGTTTTATTTCTTATTTAAATTCATTGGTCTGTAAGGGCATAAGCCCATTTTTCCTATTTTTCTCTGTGGCCAGTAATTATTATAATATACTTTTTCTTTCTTTTTCTGGTTTGATGGTTTTTAACATAAACGCGTAGAATATTAAATGAGTAATTATTTTATATGAAAATCAATAGTTTTCTCACATTAAGAAATACAAGTTTGTTATTTGACAAATTCACGTTTTCTCACTAAAAGAAAAATCTTAGTTTATTATATAATGTTACAAACACAAAGTTTTGTTAAATAACCGGAAAAGTGCGAGTTTTCCCAATAAACGATAAAATTGACTTTTACTTCACAAATGGATATTAATTGGAGTTCGCATCGATAGACGTGTTTCGGTAGTTCTTATTAATAACATAAAACTAGACTTGGACAAAACTTCTAGAGTTTGGAACTAGCACACCTAGAAATGGTATCAATTTTGGTTCTAAGACAGGATTCTCAAACTGTAGGATTTCCAAGGACGTACTTGAGTTTCTTTCCGGTACCGACATCTCAATCCAGTCATAATCGAAGGCAAGTACATTTATGTTGATTACAATTATTTAATAATCACTTCACTGCAATTTTAAACCACTGTTCAAACACGAACTCTTTCGAGAGTACTGACCGTACTGTTGGGGACTGGGGGAGTAGAGTAGTGGATATGACCAAATCCAAAATTAGGAATACTGACTGTATTAGCTTTCCCCTCTTCACACGGGGACAAGCCATACCGTATCGCTAGGATACTACTGTAACCCAATCCGGTCATATTCATTACCTATTCACATCACTGTACTGTATTATTTCAAAACTGTTCATCTTCAAAACTGTTTAAAAGTGCATGATTTTATTGTTAAATTAATTGTCAAGATTAGCATAAATTGTACTTTGCTCCCTCCTGACTGGAGACCAACATTTTTAGGTGATTGCGTTGTCGAAGATCTGATGCCTGTTCTCGCAGAACCTGGAACCCAAGAACAGTAGAGCTGGATAGTAATTTATTAACCAATGTATCAAGTGTAATTGCTGTATTAATGGTTGTTGTATTTTAAAATTTTAAATTGAATAAAAGATTTTATATTCGTTAGAATTTTTTATCTGCATGAGTTTCACTACTGAATACAGCTTACTGCCGCCGTCTCAACAACGGTGCAGGCTGGGCATGATCCGATTCGACCCAAGTAATTGGGACCGGGTCGTGACAGAGGGTGTACACCAGTTCCTGCAGTTTGCCAAGGCGTTCCCTCAGTACATGGACGGTACCAAAATTAAGTGTCCGTGTGTGAGATGTCGTAACTTGAAATATCATCCAGAAGTGGATGTCACGTATCATTTATACTCGAAGGGTTTCACGCCGAATTACTATCAGTGGAGCGAGCACGGAGAACTTGTGTCTTTAGCATCGGAGTACGAGCCTTATGTGGATGTCCACAACAACGCTCCTTACGACGATGGGTTGGTGAACATGGTTTTCGACGCGGCCGGGCCTAGTTTCGATCCGGATGATCATGATGCACCTGAGGAGGCACCGAACCCCGATGCTGCACAGTTCATGGAGTTGCTGGAGAATGCAAGGACTCCATTATATCCTGGTTGTGAGGATCATTCACCGTTGGAGGTGGTTACAAGATTGTTGAGCATCAAGTCCGATTTTAACATGTCGCAAGATTGCTACAACCGTCTTATGGAGTTGCTTATAGAAATATTGCCTGAGGGTGCGAAGTTGCCTAAAGACTTCTACCGGTCTAAGAGGATGGTTAGATCACTCTGGATGGGATACGAAAAAATCGATGCCTGTCGCAACGGGTGCATGTTGTACTACAAAGACGACAAGGATGAAGACGCCTGCAGATTTTGTGGTGTCGATCGCTACAAGACATGTGCTAGAGGAAAGTCTGTCGGTGCCAGGAAGCCTACCTCTTCGATGCACTACTTGCCGTTGACGCCGCGGTTGCAGCGGTTGTTTATGGTGAAGGAAACTGCAGAAAACATGAGTTGGCATAAGCGGGAACATACCGAAGGAGTGTTGGATCACCTATCTGATGGAGAAACATGGAAGCACTTTGATCGAGAGTATCCAGATTTTGCTTCTGATCCGCGTAATGTCAGATTGGGTCTCTGCTCCGACGGTTTTACCCCATTCGGACTTTCGGGATCCCAGTATTCGTGTTGGCCTGTGATCGTAACCCCGTACAATCTACCGACTTGGATGTGCATGAAGACTCCGTATATGTTTCTCACCGTTATTATTCCAGGTCCGAACAATCCGAAAAGGAACATCGATGTGTATTTACAGCCGTTGATTGATGAGTTGAATCAGCTGTGGGAAGTAGGTTCCAACACGTACGATGTATCTAGAAAACAAAATTTCCGGATGCGGGTAGCACTTATGTGGACCATCAACGACTTTCAGGCCTATGGAATGTTATCTGGATGGAGCACGCATGGTCATCTTTCATGTCCGTATTGCATGGACAGCACTAAGGCTTTCCGTTTGAAACACGGAGGCAAACTGTGCTTCTTCGATTGTCATCGACAATTCCTGCCGAAGGATCATCCGTACCGGAGGAACAGGAATGCTTTTCGTGCTGGAGTTGTGGAGAAGGCTAATCCCCTGCCAAGGTGGACCGGATACACGATATGGGAAGAGGTAAAAGATTTACCAAGAGCTATTGAGAAGCCTGCTACGGGCTACAAGTGTGACGGATTTGGTCGCACTCATAACTGGACGAAGAGGAGTATATTCTGGGATCTTCCATATTGGAGCACCAATCTGATTAGACATAACCTTGATGTCATGCATATCGAGAAGAATGTGTTTGACAACATAATTAATACTGTAATGGACGTAAAGGAGAAGACGAAAGACAATCCAAAGGCTAGATTGGACTTGGAAGAAATATGTAGACGTCCTGTATTGCATTTGATAGAGGACGGGAATGGGAAGTTGAAGCAGCCTAAGGCAATTTTCTCACTAGAGAAGGAGGATAAAGTGAGGCTTTGTAGGTGGATTCAAGGTCTGAAATTTCCAGATGGGTATGTTTCGAACTTGAGAAGATGCGTCGACCTCAAGGAGAACAAACTGACAGGTATGAAGAGCCATGATTGTCACGTATTCATGGAGCGGTTAATTCCGATTGCATTTCGGAAATTCTTACCGCAGGCAGTTTGGGATCCATTGACGGAGCTTAGCATATTCTTCAGGGACCTTTGTTCTAAGAAATTGCTCGTTGAACGTCTAGAAAAGCAAGAGAAGGACATTGCGGTAACACTGTGCAAGTTAGAGAGGGTGTTCCCTCCTGGATTCTTTGACTCTATGGAGCATTTGCCGATTCATCTTTCCTACGAGGCACGTGTTGGTGGACCCGTCGAATATCGATGGATGTACCCGTTCGAGCGACATTTGAATCACCTAAAAAGAAAGGTGAAAAATAAGGCTCGGGTCGAGGGTTCTATTTGTGAAGCCTATATTCTCAAGGAGATTACAAATTTCTGCTCCTCCTATTTCAAACCTCATGTTGCTACGAATAGAACGAGGGCTCCGAGAAACGACGACGGATATCAAGAATTTAATGATGGAATACTGAAAGTATTCAATGCGTCTGGAAAGCCTTCGGGGAAAATGAAGAAGAGATATTTGAATGACGAAGAGCTAAGGGCTGCTCAGTTGTATGTATTACTCAATTGCGACGAGGATGAAGTGGAGAAGCTAGAGGGGTAAGTAACTCAGGACGATGAGTTTACGTCATCTCAATGTAATAGTATAAGCTAATATTATTGTACTAATCGGCAGTTGCTTCGTTGTTTTCCAGCACATATAATGATGAGTTGAGGCTGGTTAGACCCTACCTAACAGACGAAGCATTAGAACAAGAAATGAGACATCATTTTCCTTCTTGGTTGAGCGAATATGTAAGTAGCTCGGTAATTACTGGCCTCTTCTAATGCAACTGCGCAATAAATAACTGATTATCGCTTATTTGATATTCAGGTCGATCGTCTAATTTCACCCGAGATTGAATTAATTAGAACTCTTGCCAAGGGACCAATTACTCTTGTTAAAATATGGCCAAGTTACTGTGTCAATGGCTTTCGGTTCAAGTCGACAAATGCTCCGATCAGAGACAGCTTCCTGGATCTTGATTCCACGAAAAATAGTTGTTTGTGTATCAAGTCTTCGAACTACAAAGACGTCGATCCAGGAAATGATTTCTTTGGCATCTTGCGAGAGATTGTGGAGTTGTCATATAATAATGGCAGAGAACCTGCAAAGATCGTGTTGTTCAAGTGTGAATGGTTCGATCCGATTGAAAATCAAGGTTGGAAAATTGACAAGCATGGTCTTCTGGATATAAACTACAAGCGTAGATATCAAGGCTACGAACCGTTTGTCCTAGCAACTCAGGCTCAGCTCGTGTACTTTACAGCTTATCCGAGACGGGGAGCAACGAAGTCTGACTGGTGGGCAGTATGCAAGACTAAAGCCAGAGATACTTTTGATGTTGACGAAAAAGCTTACCAGGAGGACGAGCTACCTCTTGTAACCAATATTGTCGATGTGGACTCCACGGAAGTTACGCATTACACGACACATAATGTAGAAGATGTAGAATTATCCGAAGAGGAAGACGAAGCCGACGAAGGCGAAGATGAAAGTGAAGATGAGGAGGAAGAGGAAGATGAGGTCGAGGAAGACAAACAAGATGATTATTCTGAAGATGATTGAGAGAGATATACTTATCTGAACTTAGATGTTTCTTCTAGAATACATTATCTGGGCTTAGATGTTTATTGTAGAATGTATCATCATATGTTGTCTTGGTTATTATTTTGTCTTTGTTGTACTTTCATATTTCTAGTCTCTATTATTTGTTGTACTTTCATATTTCTAGTCTCTATTATTTGTTGTACTTTCATATTTCTAGTCTCTATTATTTGTTGTATTATCATATGCTGTTATCAGGTATGGCAGGTCGTCGCGGAGCGTACCGAAGGGGACAACGAGGTCACTCTCCTCCGGTACTTCCTACAGGTACTGCTAGAGGACGGAGTTTTCCTTCGGTACCTCATTCTGGTACCGGCTCTGGATCCTCGTCGCCGATTACTCCTCCATATCGGACAGTAGGTAGGCCTGGTGGGACGACGTCACGTGGGATATCTCCTGGGACGAGTAGTTCCAGGTCTGTTGAGAGTGATCGCACGTCTAGCGTTCCTACTGCTGATACGATGATGGAGACGGATGAGCAGATGGCGGAGGCTGCGGCGACGGCCGAGGCGGCGGCGCCGACGGCCGACCAGCATCATGCAGATGATGCGTGCGCACCTCCGGAGGAGAGGAGGACGGAGATCTGGGTCGACGGTACAAAGTAGGTGTTTTGGTTTATAATTTTTTCTTTCTGTTTTTATCATAATTTAACTTTTTTCATGAATATAATATGTTTGAATAGATATCATCCCCCAGAGGTATAGAGACGTCTAGGCCACATGCTGAGGCATAATTATGGTGGTGCTTGGATTAACTACTCTGAGGCTCCGGACGAGAGGAAGGCCTTCTGGTTTGCGCGCTTCAAGGTTAAAATATATTTGCTTTTAACATGAATCATATAATTTTTGTATATTATATATAACTGATAAATATTTGGTTTGCGCTCTTCTAGGATATGTTTTTCTATCCACCGCACCGGGCCGAGCTTATCGAGGGGATGTTTCCTGCCGTAGCTGCCAAGCTGATCCGCGACTCTATCAATGATCAGAAGGATTGTGATCGTGCTGGAAAGCCGATCCAGCCGATCCAAGGTTGGATCACCCCTGATCAATGGAATGCGATGAAGGCTCGATTCGAGGAGCCAAAGTACAAGAAGAAGTCGGAGAAGGCCAAGGCGGCTAGGCAACATGCCTCGAAGTGGTGCGGTGGGTCGATTCCGACGACATAACATTTCCGTCGTCTGGTATGTCTTCCTCTTTTAAAAATATTATTTTAATGCAAAATCGATAAATTATTACTAAGATAATATATTTAATTACAGGTAAGGAAGGTCGATAACGCCGACATGGTGACCGTCTTCCTGGCCACCCATCGTCGCGGCGCTGACCTTATTGACGAGAGGGCCGAGCAGACTTATGTAAGTATTACAATACGTTATCTTAATTTAATACTTCGTGTCAATTTTAATATAACTTAGTAAATATGATGCAAATAAATATTCATGTAGTTAGTAATAATAAGTACATTAATTAAAAATTAGAAATAATAAGTACGTTAATTAGAAATTAGTAATAATAAGTACATTCATTAGAAATTAGAAGTTAGTAATAATAAGTACTTTCTAGGCCGAGTATCAGAGGCTGCGGGAACGGGCGGCTGCTAGTGCACCTGATGCAGGAGAGGCCGGTACTTCCTCGCAGCCCACTCAAGCTCTGTCGGAGGACGAGCTGTGGATTGCCGCTGCTGGTGGACTCCGTAGGGGTACGTACTATGGTACGGGATCCTATGGCGCCCTAGTTGCGACCCAGTCCTCTAGGACATCTCCTGCTAGTGTGCATGGTCCACAGCCGTCCCAGGAGTCCGCCCGAGTCCACCAGATGATGGAGTCTCTCCGTGACGACCTGCTACGACGGATCGAGGAGCAGTCTCAGCACCATATGGACGATCCTGCGCTGCTAGCACGATTGGATGCGCTCGACCGCGGCATTATGGACCTCATGGAGATGACTGAGAGGACAGAGCGCACCGTTGGAGGGTTAGAGCGCACGGTCACGGAGCTGTAGACAGGACAGACGACCATGGCCGAGAGGATGAGATTGGCGCAGGAGTCGATGGTCGAGAGCAGTGATAGAATGTTATCTATCATGGATTCATACCACCAGCGACTTGCAGCGTTGGAGCGTGCTAGTCTTCCGGGTGCGCCTTCATCGTCGTCGACTCCGCCGCCTCCACCGCCATCTTCTTCGACACCGACTCCACCGACGTCACTGCCTCCATCGGTATCGATTTCACGTGAGGAGTATGAGTTGTTCGTATCCCTTCGTCGCGGCGGTGCCCCTTCTGCACCAGATTCCTAGTAGTCCTAGTTAGGACTGTTTCTATGTTTGTTTCATTCTTTGTGACTTGGATATTTGTTGGTTGTGTAGATTTGGATACTTGGTTGTTTGGATATTTGGTTATTTGGATATTTGGTTATTTGGATATTTGGTTATTTGGTTATTTGGATATTTGGTTATTTGGTTAGTTGTTGTGTGATTGTTGTAAACTTGGTTATTTGGATATTTGGTTATTCGCAATTATCGACGTCAAGTATACAAACTTGGTTAGTTGTGTACAGCGAGAAATGGACATTCTGTGATTGTTTGGATCCTATTCTACAGTAAGAAATGGTTATCTTTTTAAACTGCAGGGAGAAATGGACATTTTGTATTTTTTTTTTTTTTTTTTTGCAGTTTTAGCGACGTTTACCGACGGACACCGACGTAAGTTTGCATCGGTAAACGTCGGTAAATATGCAATATTTTCAGTTTACCGACGTTTTAGCGACGTTATAAACGTCGGAGAACGTCGGTGTACGTCGCTACTATTCCCAGGAATTCCTATGATTTACCGACGTTTAGCGACTTTGATCATGTCACTAAACTACCGACTATTCGTCGGTAGTACGTCGGTAATTTACCGACGCGTAGCGATACGCAGTAAGACGTCGGTAATCCACCGACGTCACGACGGTAGACGTCGGCAATATACCAACGTACATATACGTCGGTAAACGTCGATAATGGCGACGTTTTGCGACGTTTCGGAGATTAGCGACTTACATTTCAGCGATGATCACAAAACGTCGATAATACCGTCGCTAAATATATTTAACAACGTAATTTGTCGTTTTAGCGACGTCTTTATGCGTCGCTAAAACGACTTATTCTGGTAGTGAAAACAAACTACACTAGTTACTATGAAACAAACAAAAATAAAAAAACCAAAAGTTACTTAGTAAACCAAACAAAATAAAAAATAAACCACCATGAACCAAAACCAACCCACAAATGTCCAAAATCCTACGTACACTTTGGCGGAAATTGGACAATGCTCAAAATCCTACATACCATTTGGCGGAAATTGGACATGTCCATTTTCCGCCAAACATATATATATATATATATATATATATATATATATATATATATATATATATATATATATATATATATATATATATATATATATATTAAAAGTTGTATGTTGTACATAAAATAATTTTTTCTAATTTTATCAAAATATAATTTAAATATTTTTTCTAATCATATCAAACCTATGAGTCCACTTACTTTTAGGGGAGAGCAAAAGGTCGGTTCGGTTCAAACCGAACCGTAATTTCTTAAACCGACCAAGGACCGAACCTAAATAGTTGAAAACCGACCCGAACCGTTTTAGTGGAAAACCGATCCGATCCGAACCGTTATAAATCGGTTCGGTTTGTTCGGTTAATTCGGTTCTTGGGCCTGATTTTAATGGGCCGGTTTATGGGCCAAAGTAGGCAAATTTAACCTAGAAAATTAATTTCCAGCAGATTTACTGATGCCAGCTCAAGCATGGACTTCCAGAGTTCACAAATATACAATGCCAGCTCAAGTATGGACTTCCAGAGTTCACAAATAAATTTCCAGCAGATTTACTGATGTCAATTTCTGGTGCCAACTTTAACAATTCAAGCAAGTATACACTATACAATTCAAGCAAATATACAATTAAAGCAAGTATTCCAATATACAATGCCAATAAGGCCAATTCAAGCAAGTATACAATTCAAGCAAATATTACAATTCAAGCAGATTTGCATGTTTACAGACGAAGGTCCATGCCACTGATGCCGCTTTCTTAAGACGAAATCTACTGTTCAAATGTCCTGCACCCGAAAAAAGAGGAAGAAGAAAAAAGGAAAAAAATGGCTCAGATGGGTAATTTATGCATCATAGTATGATGCCATGTAGTATCAATTACACTTTCTCAAGCCCTAATCATCATTGCCACTTTCTAAGTAAATATGTTAGTAAAATTTTAAAGAATAAACAATAAATAAACTAGCATTAATAAATAAACTAGCCATCATCATCAATGGTTGTCTGCAGACTTCTCGGCAATGGCTGCAACGAGTGCCTCGCCATTGCAAGCATTTATAATATATGCCTCGCTAGAGTCCTCATTCCTCAATGGCTGCAATAATTTACTCTGCACACTGCATACATACTATACAGGCTACAGAAAAGAAAGACAACAAAAGTAAAAAGTCCAGAAGTCCCAGATTATACCACCATCGTCAATAGAGTAGCAGGAACATCCGAACATAGAGCATAAAGGATTATACAACCATCAATAGAGTAGCAGAGTAGTAGGAACATAGAGCATAGCTTCACATAAAGGATTATACTAGCCCTAGATTATACCACCAAAATGTAACAAGTCCAGAAGTCCCACTCCCAGTGTCCCACATTACAAAATAGCAAGAACAGAAAGACAGCAAAGTAAAAATAGTACAGTACAAGCTACAGAAAGTCCCACAGAAAGTCAGCACAGGCTACAGCCAGCCACTGCAGTAGAAACTGGAGAGTAGCAAGTCCCCAATATTACAAAATACTAATGTGACAGCAAGTCCAACTCCAAAAATATAGCAAGAACAGAAAGTCAGCAGGAATACTAAAGTAGCAAGTCTAGCAAACCTTGCTTGTCGACGTTGATTCCACCGTTAAGTTACTCAAATCTAAATGAAAGAAGCAATGAACAAAGTTATAATAAAAAAACATTATATACGAAAGTAATGCAATAAAATTCAAAATCAAACATATTACCCATTTCCACTTTGTACACGTCTTCGAAGTCCTCTTCAATAATAGATACTATGGGTCGATCGGATGGCCCCCGGAACCAATCTTGACAACAAATAAGGGTTTGAACAATTTTTGGAGTCAATTAACTCCTATACTCATCAAGGACACGACCACCGGTACTAAAAGCGGACTCGGACGCCACGGTAGATATGGGAACGGCCAACACATCCCGAGCCATCTTTGAAAGGATAGGAAAACGAGGAGAATTAAGCTTCCACCAACCCAATATATCAAAATCATCATCATCATCTTCTTCATCTACGCTACTCTCTTCAAGATAACGATCGAGCTCCGAATTTGAATCACCACCACCCAACTCCATCTTGTGTTTCTTGAATTGGGCTTTCATGAACTTTTTCAATTGCAACAGTTGATTTTCGGTAGAAGGTTCAACTCTTTCAATGGTAGCACTAGCACCACCACTTTGAGAAGCACTCATACTTTTGTACTCATTGAACAAAGATGAGGCAACAACTTTCACTTTACTTTTAATGGAATTGCTCTTCTTCGAACCATAGAGATGATCAAGAGCATACTCCACATACTCCAACTTATGTCGGGGATCAAGAATTGGTGCAATAAATATCACCATATTCATCTTCTCTATATCCCCCAAATATTTTTCATACTTCTCTCTCATTTTATCGGCCATGATAGTCAAGTTAAAGTTGTCACTATTCTTCGAAGAGCGCAAAAGAATGTCAATTGATGTGATTTCATCAAAAAAAATTATTACATGTGACATACAAAGAACCTAAGACACGCTTGGTAAGCTCACAGAAGTGTTGAAGAAAAGTGCAAAGTCTTCTTGTATTAGCCCAATCATCTTCATTTGGGTACCCACCATTCTCCGCTAGCTCCGCTTTAAACCACGAATCTAAAGAAGTAAACCTCTCAAATATCGTTTCAAATCTTTGTGCAGTCTCCAACATAACAAAAGTAGAGTTCCAACGTGTGCTAACATCAAGACATAATAATTTCTTGCTTTGGATCTTCTCGGCTTCAACACACTCCCTAAATTTTTGAAATCTACTAGGAGAATGTCTCACATAACGTACCGCATGCCTAACACGAGTAACCGAAGAAGACATCAATTTCAAACCATCCACCACCACGAGATTGATGATATGTGCAATACACCGCATGTGCAAATATTTGCAATGTAGAATGCTATTTCCCCAATTCTGGATCTTCTTGCTCAAGTAAGAAATAGCTACATCATTTGAACTTGCATTATCAACGGTGATAGTGAATACCTTGTCAATACCCCATTCAAGCAAATATTTTTCTACCGCTTTCCCGATGTCCTCACCTTTGTGACTAAAGATTGGACAAAAGTTGATTATTTTTTCTTTAATTCCCACTATTCATTAATGTAATGTGCCGTAAGACACATATAATTGACCTTTTGTACTGAAGTCCACGTATCCGTTGTAAGACATACCCTTTGCTTTGACTCCTTTAAGTATGCTTTGAACTTACTCTTCTCAATAGAGTAAATTTCATAACAATCTCGTGCCACAGTCCATCTTGATGGAATACGAAAGATAGGACATGCAACACTCATGAAGTTTCTAAATCCTTCGCCCTCAACAAACCGAAACGGAAGCTCATCAAGGATTACCATACGTGTCAAAGCCTTCCTCACCTCCTCTTGATTAAATCTCAAACTAGTAAGAGTTTTATCCGTGCCCTTCGTATCTGATTGCAAGTTGAGTATAGACTGATTTTGATCACGATTTCTTGGATTCACCGGACATTGATTCCAATGATTTTTTACATTGCTTGTACCATTTAATTTACTATGACAATGGTATTCTTTCAAACAATGCTTACAACTAGCTTTAGGACGGCCTTCCGCATCCACAAACTTATTAAAATCTATCCAAAATGGTGCTCGTTGCTTCATAGGTTTTCTATGAACCCCAAGCCTTGAATGTGGATTAGAAATTGGCTCATTTGTGGCTTGCGAACTAGTTGGTGGTTGAGGAGGATCTTCTTGCGACATCTAAAATATAAAATTTGTGGCTTTCAAAATTTGAACAATAGAAAACAAATTTCAGTAAAGAAATACGCACATTGCATGAATATGATGATGTTGCCATTGATTGGTTTCGTGCGTGCTACCTAGTAAACATCACAAAATGTGATTTTACTTGCAAAAAGACCAAATCCTAGTGCTAACTGCTATGTGTTAATCAATTGCTAACAAAAAAACTAATTTGCTTAACCATAAAACATTTTGTGCACATTAAACGAAGACAGAAACAACAAGCACATTTTATGGACATTACGAAAACAGAAACAACAACTCAATTTTTTCCTGTAAGCAATTTTTTCCCTGCAAGCATTTTTTCCCTGCAAGCAAGCAATTTTTTCCCTGTAAGCATTTTTTCCATGCAAGCATTTCTTTCATGCAGGAACCATTTTCTTTCATGCAAGCATTTTTTTTCCCAACCATTTCTTCCAGAATGCATTTTTTTGCCAAATAACAAACAACAACTCAACAAGAGTCTAACAAACAAGAGTGTAGTGTTCACAGAGTCTAAGTGTGTGGAGTCCCAGCATGATTTTTTTTCAGAATGCATTTTTTCCTCCCAGCATGAATTTTTTTTTGCTAAACAAGAAATTTAAAGAGAGATAATAGTATTATACCAGTAATTTTGTAGTGTTCACTCCAATATGCAGAAATCCGAGAGATCGAGCCTCCTAAAGCGAGAATATGGTTCAAAAAAATAGATCTGCCCAACAAAAATTAATAAAACATTAAAAACAGAAATATAACTTAGATTCTTTGAGTAGATCTAAGTAAAAAAATTTACCTGTAGATGTAGCTCAGATCTGTCCACTCGGACCTGTAGAAACCCTAGTCTCCAGTGGAGAATCAGAGTCAGAGTCTCAGAGAGGTAGAGATACTGGAGACTGGAGGAGAGGAGGGGATCGAAGAGTGGAGGGAAACCCTAATCTCCAGTGGAGAGTGGAGACTCGGAGACGGGGACACCCACCGGACCACTCCATTATATTCCCTAATCTCCCGTGGAGTCAGGAGACGGGGAGAGCAAACCCTAGTTTTTAGGAGCGGGAACAGAAGGGGATCGCTCGGGAGGGAGAGCAAATCCTAGTTTTTAGGAGCGGCCGAAAATAATGTGAGGAGAGAGAGTTTTACGGGTGGGTGGATATATATAATATGGAGGGCAAATAGGTAATTGCCCATATGTAATTCGGTTTTCGGATCGGTTCGGGTCAAAAAACCCAAAACCGCGAACCGATCCGAACCCGAAATTCCAAATTTTAACAACCGTCATCCGACCGTTAGTTTTCAAAACCGATCCGTTTTGCCTAAACGGATCGGATCGGTTCGGTTTTCGGGTGAAACCCGTATTCTGCTCACCCCTACCAACTTTCTCACAATAATAAGAGACCCACTGCATCGTTCCATAACACCCACCCACCTCTGAAGAAGAAAGAAATGAAGAAACCCACTGCATCATCATCATCGTCGTACTTTCTTCGTGGTGGTAATGTAGAACGTCTCGTCCTTGAGCGCTGTCGCTCGGAGGAGCACCTCCCCATGGAAGAGGCACTCCATCTGTTCGACAAATTGACTGCTGCCAAGCACCCCATCCCCGACGTCTCCACCTACAACATCCTCTTCACCTCCATCACTCGTAAGAAAAACCCACCTACAACATCCTCCTCCTCCAACTTCTTCCCGACCATCTTCTCCTTGCTCGACAAGCTCAACCGTTCCGGCACCTCTCCCGACACCATCACCTATGCCATCTTCATCGACTTCTGCGGCCGGTCCAACAACGTTGACCTCGCCTTCGCCGTCTTCGCATGCATGCTCAGACGCGGTTGGAGTCCCACCATCATCATCCTCAGCTCTCTACTTAACGGACTCTGTGTCAAGAAGAGGTACAGCGCCGCAGCCCAGTTGCTCGACAAAATGCCTCAGCTGGGTTTTGTGCCAAACGTTGTATCGTACACTACTGTCATAAAGGGTCACTGCGAGAGCGGAAACATGGACTTGGCAATCGACGTACTCAGGAAAATGCATGCCGAACCCAATGTGTTCACTTACAGTATAGTCATCAACGCTCGTTGCAGACAAGGAAATATGAGTAGCGCTTCTGAGCTGTTCGAGGAGATGGTCAGCATGGGAATCCAGCCGAATGTCGTTACGTACAATACCATTATTAGAGGCCATTTGGTTCTTGGTCGATGGAAAGAGGCCAGCGGAATCTTTAAAGAGATGGTCGATAGAGGATTCGCACCAGATGCTGTAACATTTACCACCTTGATGGATTATCTTTGCAAGCAGGGAAAAACGGTCGAAGCACATAAGCTACTCAATTTGATGGTTGAAAGAGGTGAGAAACCCACAAAAATCACGTATAATGTACTACTGCATGGATACTGTCTTGAAGGCAGGTTCGAGAAGGTGGACGAGTTACTCAGTTCTATGTCTCGTGAGGGCCTAAGGCACGACGTCCGTAGTTACATTGTTATGATTGATGGGTACTGTAAGAACCAGAAGGTGGATGAGGCTATGGATGTGTTCAAGAAAATGCAACAAGAAGGAGTGCAGCCGGACACTATTACTTACAGTATTTTATTAGATGGACTTTGCAAGATCGGAAAAGTGGAGGAAGCTGAAGACTTCTTCCGTCAAATGGTAACTCAAGGTCTCTCTCCTGATATTATCACTTATAACACTTTGATCGATGCTCTGTGTAAAGAAGGAATGGTCGAAAAAGGTTATAAATTATTAGATGTCATGATTCAAAGAGGTTTGGAGCCCAATGTAGTAACATACACTACCTTAATGGATGGATATTGCCTAATACAAGAAACAAGTAAAGCATTTAAAGTTTTTGAGCTAATGCTCTCACGAGGTCATAAACCAAATACAGTTACTTACGGCATCTTGATCAACGGCTTTTGTAAGTGGGGAAAGGTTGATAGAGCTAGACACCTTTTTGATGAGATGCCTTGTATGGGATTGCAACAAACACTTGCTACTTACAATATTATGTTAGATGGATTATACCAAGCTGGAAGAGTTGTTGAAGCAAAAGAAATTCAAGATAAAATGATTGCTTCTGGAACTTCCTTAGAACTCCAAACCTATCATATAATATTACATGGACTTTGTAAAAATCACCACACTGATGAGGCCATGAATCTGTTCGACACCATATCATGTCAAAAGGAAAATCTGGAAGCTAGGACCTTCAATATTTTAATTCAAGGAATGTTTCAAGCTGGTAAAGTTAATGCAGCAAGGAATCTCTTTAACTCTATTCTTGCAAATGAAATAGTGTCACCAGACGTTGTAACATATACCATAATGATGAAAGGCCTTATTAAAGAAGGGTTGTTGGATGAATTTGATGAGTTGCTTTTGGCAGTGAAGAAAGATGGTTACTCTTCAGATTCTGGTATGCTTAATGCTATTGTTAAGGGCTTGCTGGAGAATGGTGAAGTAAACAGAGCTATGGGGTTTCTTACAGAAATGGATAAAAGTAAATTTATCCTCGAGGCATCTACTGCGGCATCCATAGTGGATCTACTCTCAAAGGATGGACAGTGTCATCATTATATGAAAATGCTTCCTAATTTTTCTCAACATTGTGCAAAGAGTAGTGAGATTAACATCGACTCGGCGATATCATCACTGATACATAAAATTTCTAGGTAAAGACCAAAATGGAGTTCATATGAAGTTTTTCACTTGAAAGGGATCTATTGGGACTTTTCAATTTTCACCACAATTACTTGGTAAGATTTCTTGGTTAAACTTATTGTTCTATTATATTTAGCAGTTCACTTATTCAATTGATTTAATTTGACGTTTCCGTTTAACTTACTTTATTGATTGGTTATATATACATTGGATTGGTTACAAATAAGTGCCGCACCTTTTTAGAAAGCGGATAAACACTATCAGGAGTACTCTGCCTAAATCGTATTTATATTACAGTCTTGTATGTTGTCAGGACCGTAGCAAATTTCTATAGTCCTGAATACTTCAAGGATTGTAGAAAATTTCTACAATCCTGACAACATACAAGGTTTATGACAACATAAAAACGACGAAGAAGATATGCACTATATATAAAATGTATCGGGCGGTGGAAACTTTACTTTCTTCTGTACTATCACTAATGCAGCTTTTGATATGTTCTTAATTTGTTTCCAGTTTTGTAGTTAGGTCTTATTCATTTTCAAATTTCTAGTTCAGCCTACCTGTTGTAATTGATATTCTCTCTCTTTTATGTTTCCCATAAGATATGTCCTCGAGGACGACGAAGAAGCTAGATGGATCTCTATATACCTCAGAGGAATGTTCCATTCCACAAGGTTGTCACACTACCTGATGGACATCGGCAATGAAAATAAGCCCATGCAACTGCTCTCATCTCCTCAAGGATTCTACTCGGGAGTTTTAACATGTCGAATCACAATTAGTGTATTGTACACATGTATTATGTTTTGATGTAACTAATACTAATGATTGAGCAAAACACAATTGTATCATCATCATTACAGATACTCTCAGTTTTAATGTGTTTGGAAAAAAACTGGTGCACCTTTGAGTAGCCATGGATGTCTAATGCTCTCTAGCATTCCTTCCACAATCACAAACTTGACAGTAGTTTCCAGTCGATTCGCAAATGACGGCTACTGTAGTTGTCTCAGCATCATGGGGTGCAGGTTTGCCTTCTTTTTATATGATTCATAGCTAGTTTACTCTCGTGTCTTTTCTGCCTCCTCAACACATTGGCACCGTGCTTCTCTTTACATTTCTGCCTTTACTGCATTTCTTTCCTGTAATTGTGTTTTGCGTTTTCTAGGTCATCTTGGGCTTCGTTTGTGGCACTCTGCTAGGTCGTGCCAGACTTATCATAGTTTCATATTTAGAACCAAGACAAAGGGGTTCCAGATCTCTAGCTTGACGGCTAGGATGATACGCGGAGGATGCTGGCGCCAACACATGAGTGATTTTTCTCTTTCTGTTAGTTGTTATCATTTTGGTAGCGTTTAACCGGTGACATTTATTAGCCCTATAGTTGCTTTACTTATATTATAATCATCTTGCTTATGTTCATACTTGCTCGACTGGGATACATATTATAGATTGCTTGTTGGTCGTAGGTGGACTTTGCATGCTAGATTAAACCCAACATAGTCTGTTACCATCATGTAATGATTTACCATTTTGAAGTAGCTGTCTTGATGCTAATTTTGGATTTCATGCACCCCCTTTTGTTTCATGATGCTGGAGTTCCATAATGCGGCTGATGCCCTAACAGTTAAATGTATATCTTTTAATATATTTTATTTGTTCTTATGAATAATCATGTTCTTGTTCCAGAATTCAATTTGGATTCTGATAAATGCCCACATTATTTCAGGAATGCAAAGAAGTCTTTTACGTCTTGATCTTGCAAATATTCTTTTCCTGGATCTACTTGTTGGTGTTTCTCCATTCATCTTTGTAAGTCCGTAGTCTATCCAACATTTTCCTGTATACCTCTAGTTCATGTGATCCTTGCTTCTACAAGTAGACCAAGTTACCAACAATTTGGAATTACATGATCAATCTTAACATGTAAATTAGTATTGTACACTTGCAAAATTTGAAATATAGACGAGAGAGCATACTTTGTAAAACGAAAGAAAATACACATGAAAGTAGATCAAGATGTCATTCCTATATGTATTAACGTTTATAATGTCACTTTTAGTTAGCAAATGTCCAGTGCCAAGCTTGACAGTAACATCTATGTGGAATCATTAAACTCAGATGATTGCCATTTTGGAACTCTCTCTCCCAATCATGGAAGGAAAACACATGCAACATACACACGGTTGTGCCTACTTTAATGGTTGTTTTCCTCCCTTCTTTTTAGATAGCGGATAAACATTATGAGGAGTACTCCGCCTAAATTGCATTTTTATTAGTGTTTAAGAACAAGTACCATCAATCTAAAACAATGTTTAACAATAAAGGTTATTGTTGAACCTGAAATGCAAGTCAAAATACTAATACACTAAGCGCTTCCTTGTTAACCACCAGTATAAGCTCCATGCATCTCAGCAATAAGCCACAAACATCGATTGTATACCTTCCCTTCCATAAGTTGACTATTGAATTGAGTCACCACCATATTTTCTTCTTTTCTCTGTAAGGGATGTTCCCCAGTAATTAGTAAGGAATGCAATTTGAGTCGGAAGTTCCTGACGGAAAGATTTAAAGATTCTGGCATCTCTTTCCTTAGTACCCCATAAAAGATCAGTCCTTGCTAAATTCCAAGTCAATGTGAATTCAGTATTCACTTTCCTTCCCCTCCGATATGTCCATCAACTAAAGACGACACTAGGTTGCCATATCGTCTACAAAAGAATTTACATGGCCCACAATTGTTATCAGTAACTTACATTACATTGAACAAAAATATGGAATATGATTCAGCATTGGTACCACATATTACATAAATAAAGGTCGGGAGTGCACCCGGCTGCCTGCACAAGCATGTCTTTGTATGTGCATGACCTAAAATGCATACAGTTTTGTATATTATCTAATTTCATTAATGCCCAAGTCTTTTCGACCACGCATGCCTTACATCATTGCATAATGGACGGCGTATTGTTCTTCGATTTATGTTCCACGGTCAGTGTTATGCATTCTTGTATCCTGAGAACACTCCTATGAAGCATGACACTAGATTGAGAGACTAGCCCCAAAACTTTGGCCAAGTTTACAGTAACTATCATGGTTTTAAGCAAGAGGTATATGTTTAATTCCCAACGTCTCCTTAATTTTTTTAATTGAAGGTATTTTTGGACCTCCCGTCCCCTCCCTAATTTTTTAATTTAAGCTATCATCTTACATTTTTGTCCAGACTCTTTAAAGTGTTGGTGCATGAGCTTAAACTGCAATCTAAAAGGTGTGCTATCTTGGCTAGGAATTTAGTACAAATTGTCACATTTTTTTACGGAGTTTTCTTATGCTCCATAAGAGCATTCAAATAAGAGAATGCTTGGATGATGATAATGATGATGAAAATCCAAACAATATGCCTAAATTCGTGTTGAAATGGGACTTAGTTGACCTTCTTTAATGATACTAAATTACTTTATTTATTTTTTGGTGAGCCAATACATAGGTGGTTTGACGTATGAGGTGAGATATGAAGTACAAGTTGCTAATCCCATCAAGTAGCTAAATTACATGAAGGAAAATTGTTAGTTGTAAGAAGAAGCTATAAACCTACCTCTTATCCTGACAAAAATTAGGGTCTGGCAAGCAGCACATCTTCTATGAATCATGATTCATACAAGAAGTTTTCAAGTCAAGGGTTGGAAACCAAACCACAGCTAATGCAGGACAACATACTGCTACTATCTCACTAACTGAGATAATTAGAAGGAAAAAAATTTGGGATTGCGTTTTCTATGTGATGAAAAGTGGTCAAGGGGGGCATAAGTGTAAAGAAAAGAGGTTGTACATGCTGGTGGCTGATGAAGACAATAAGGGATACTGATACTCTGAGCCCAGTATCAGAAACAGTAGACTCCACACTGAGTAATAGCCAGTCTCTTTGAAATACCACAGTAGAATCCACATTGATTCATAAGGATGTCTTTATTAAGGTCATTTTATTTGTGGAGTGTCCTTCTGTTTATGCCTCTAGTATGAGATTCTTGGTTTGTGTATGAGATGGTAAGCATTTTTGGATATGATGCCCTAAAATTTTGAAAGTCACACAAGAAATGTTTTGTATTGTTGTTGCAATGCAAACGACTTATTTTCCTACCTAATTTAGTTAAATTTGGTTAATTAGTATCATTTAAGTCTTTGTGTTCTTGGCTTAGTAGTGACCATCCTCATTTTGTTGCCATTCCTAATACCACCATTTTAAAGAATTTTTATTGTGTGCATGCTCTTAATTGCTTCCCTACTTGTTTGGTTACTTCTTTGTTCATCCAAGTTTGTTCATCCAAGCTGCTTTTGTGCTATACTTACTTTCCCTATTTCTGAATTTTTTATTTTTGTATTCTCGTATTTGCTTATACAATCTTCAATTTTGCAGGTCCAGGTATGCCTGCATAAAGAGTTGACAAATTTTTCATATAACCTATTTACATGAAATCGGTGTGAATACTATTATATGTTGCAGTGCCTTCATCCACGTTTCAAACAAAGTACATGTTTTGTTGTCAATACTTCTTCACTAATTGGTCAAACAGTTGTCATTTTGAAGTATATGTTTTTCTTCTTCCTTCGTATGTTGTAACTTGTTATGTGTGCAAGTTCTGATTTTTGTTGAAGCCATTAATGCTTAGATACCTGGTCAATTAGCTAGTTCTAAGTGCACCATCTGTTGTTTTCTGTTGAGTGCTGAGTTTTTCAGTCTTTATCCTAGTATGTTTGCCCCAAGAATTCACAAAGTATTTGATATTATTGTGCAATCTATGATTTATTTTTGGTCTCCAAGGTTTTACTGGCATTATAAGGTTCTGCTCAATGTTGTACATTTATAAGCT
The DNA here is from genome assembly GCA_029216955.1 of Iris pallida. NCBI lineage: Eukaryota > Viridiplantae > Streptophyta > Magnoliopsida > Asparagales > Iridaceae > Iris > Iris pallida. Next base: position 3,046,993 of record JANAVB010011394.1, read on the forward strand.
GAGAAAATTGTTGTGGCTTTTGTTGTTTAGCACTTAATAGTGTTGAGAAAGATTGCGGAACATTAGGGAGGATAAGTACATGATTGCATCCTATTTGTACATGAGTGCAATTCCTTTCTCCATTTTGCCAAGCATTTTGGTTCACATAAGTGAACTGTGTCTACATGAGTATTTTAGTGTCCTCACATGCCTGGTACGAATGTTACTACTAGGTAGGGACTTCTAACTTTACTAATTATCATTGTTATTTCAAGACCTGTCAAATGGGGAGCTAACCTACTAACTAAATTACCAGACTTCAAAATATATATATATATATATATATATATATATATATATATATATATATATATATATATATATATATATATATATTGGTTTTGCTAACATATCCAACGAAAGGTAGAGAATAACAGTGTACCCTAATTTTATTTTACTAAACGCCCCTATGAAACCTTTAATGTTATGGACAATAGTTTTATTTCTTGAAATTTAATGTGCATTAAATTATTACATTATGGTGGGTGGGGGAAAATAAAGTTGATTCGTTAAATATAACTATACGATTAATATTCTTGGCCAAACTAAAGGGTGTGGCTATTTCCACCCCAGCAATTACTAAGCACACCCCAATCTAAAAAAAAAAATTGTGAACTTCCTATTCTACCCCCCTCCCCCTGCTCCCCTCTCCTCCCCGCTCCCCCGACCCTCCTCCTCTGACCCCCCTCCCCCGCTGCTCCCCCGACCCCCCTCCCCTCCTCCCCCGACCTCCCCCGCTGCTCCCCCTCCCCCCTTCCTCCCCCGCCCTCCGGCTCCCCGTGGCCCCCCGCCCTCCGGCTCCCTCCTCCTCGCTCCCCCGACCCCCCTCCTCCGGCCCTCCGACCCAGACCTCCGAACGAGGAGGAGGAGGAGGAGGAGGAGGAGGAGGGGTCGGGAGGGGAGCAGAGGGTTGGAGGAGGAGGGCGGGGGAGCAGGGGGTTCGGGGGAGCGGGAGGGCAGGGGAGGAAGGGGGAGCAGCGGGGGAGGTCGGAGGAGGGGAGGGGGGGGTCGGGGGAGGGGAGGGGGGTCGGGGGAGCAGCGAGGGAGCGGGGAGGGAGAGTGTGATAGAATAGGAAGTTCACATTTTTTTTTAGGATGGAGTGTGCTTAGCAATTGCTGAGGTGCGGATAGCCGCGCCCCAAACTAAATCCATATATATTTTAAATTTTGGAAACAAAAGTGTCTATACTGCAAAGCTCCTAAAATTGAGTGTATATAAATTTATAATAATTTTCCGGTGGCATTTAGTGAAACAGTACTTGCATTGCACTACCATTATTTTCTTTGGGTGTTATCACTGTTCGCGAACCCTAACCCTCCTTTTTTTGTACCCTTACTAATTAAGAGCCCTCTTAGTCTCTTCTAATAGTAATAATAAGCCCTAGCTTAGCTTAGCCTCTAAGCTATCCCAACATTATATGGCATGTTGATTCTCGTCGAAACTGTTCAAAATATGTTGAAATTTGTCCGAACCATCTCGAACCAACATACTATTGGTAGACCATCGACATGCTTAATACCCACAATTTGTGCACAGAAATTTACTGAAAATTATGAGCAAAATCCAGTATATCGTTACTATTGTTTTTGCTCCAATTTGAGCCATGGTTTCGCCGCCATTGATCTCTTGTCTTTGCTGCAACTTCTGTCATCGCTCCAGACTTTCTTTCATCTCAAAATTGGGCTGCATTTCCAATAGAAATTATATTGAATTGGCCTTTGCACTCTAGTGATACATTGATGCTACCGAAAGGTGTAGTATTGTTACTAGTCTCACACCAAATTCTTTACTTCGTATTAATGTTGAGCTTCAAAATATATACATAAAATTATTGTTTTCAAAATATACAAACTTTTAGTCACAAAAATATGTATAAAATTCAGAGTATTTACATAATTATATAATTCTTATTCGGTTTTCGGTTCTGTACCGAAATCCAAATCGAAAACCAAAACCGAAACCGAAACCAAAATCGAGCAAATTTTTTTTGTATTTTAAAATCGAAACCGAATCGATTTTTTTTAAAATTGAACCGAATTTCTTACTTGGGTTTTGGTTTTCGGTCTAAAACTGAACCCTACTCACAATAAGATCATGCCTATGTCATAGAGCGTTGTTCCATACACCTCTGAGGAAGAAATGAAGAATCCCACTGCAGCAAGACTATACTTTCTTGGTCGTAATATAGAGCGTCTCGTCAGAGAGCGCTGTGGCTCGCAGAAGCACCTCTCCATGGAAGAGGCACTCCATCTGTTCGACAAATTGACTGCTGCCAAGCCCCCCATCCCCGACGTCTCCACCTACAACATCCTCTTCGCCTCCATCACTCGTAAGAACAACCCACCTACAACATCCTCCTCCTCCAACTTCTTCCCGACCATCTTCTCCTTGCTCGACAAGCTCAACCGTTCCGGCACCTCTCCCAACACCGTCACCTACGCCATCTTCATCGGCTTCTGCGGCCGGTCCAACAACGTAGACCTCGCCTTCGCCGTCTTCTCATGCATGCTCAGACGCGGTTGGACTCCCAACATCATCATCCTCAGCTCTCTACTCAACGGACTCTGTGTCAAGAAGAGGTACAGCGCCGCAGCCCAGCTGCTCGACAAAATGCCTCATTTGGGTTTTGTGCCAAACGTTGTATCTTACACTAGTGTCATAAAGGGTCACTGCGACAGCGGAAACATGGACTTGGCAATCGACGTACTCAGGAAAATGGATACCAAACCCAATGTGTTCACTTACAATACATTCATCAACGCTCGTTGCAGACAAGGAAATATGAGTAGCGCTTCTGAGCTGTTCGAGGAGATGGTCAGCATGGGAATCCAGCCGAACGTCGTTACGTACAATAGCATTATTAGAGGCCATTTGGTTCTCGGTCGCTGGAAAGAGGCCAGCAGAATCTTTAAAGAGATGGTCGATAGAGGACTCGCACCAAATGCCGTAACATTTAACATGTTGATGGATTATCTTTGCAAGCAGGGGAAAACGGTCGAAGCACATAAGCTGCTCAATTTGATGGTTGAAAGAGGTGAGAAACCCGATATAATCACGTATAATGTACTACTGCATGGATACTGTCTCGAAGGCAGGTTCGAGAAGGTGGACGAGTTACTCAGTTCTATGTCTCGTGAGGGTCTAAGGCCCGACGTCCGTAGTTACAATGCTTTGATTGATGGGTACTGTAAGAACCAGAAGGTAGATGAGGCCATGGATGTGTTCAAGAAACTGCAACAAGAAGGGGTGCAGCCGAATGCTATTACTTACAACACTTTATTAGATGGATTTTGCAAGATCGGGAAAGTGGAGGAAGCTGAAGATCTCTTCCGTCAAATGGTGACTCAAGGTCTCTCTCCTGATATTATCACTTACAACACTTTGATTGATGGACTTTGCAAAATTAGAAAAGTGGAGGAAGCTAAAGCCCTCTTCTGTCAAATGGTAACTCAAGGTCTCTCTCCTGATATTATCACTTATACCACTTTGATTGATGGACTTTGCAAGATCGGAAAAGTGGAGGAAGCTGAAGACCTCTTCCGTCAAATGGTAACTCAAGGTCTCTCTCCTGATATTATCACTTATACCACTTTGATTGATGGACTGCGCAAAATTGGAAAAGTGTTGGAAGCTGGAGTCCTCTTCCGTCAAATGGTAACTCAAGGTTCTCTCCTGAAGGTGGAGGATGCTGAAAATTTATCCCTGAGGGAGGCATCTACTACATCATCCATAGTGGATCTACTCTCATAGGATGGACAGTGTCATCAATATATGAAAATGCTTCCTAATTTTTCTCAATATTTTGCGAACAGTAATGAGATAGACATCGACTCGTCTACATCATCATTGATACATACAATTTCTGGGTAAACACCAACATGGAGGTCATATGAAGTTTCTCACTTGAAAGGGTTTGCATACCATCTGATCTCAACATGTCATCTATTGGGACTATTCAAAATTCACCCCAATTACTTGGTAAGATTTCTTGGTTAAACTTATTGCTTTATTATATTCGGCAATGCTCTTATTCAATTGATTTTATTTGATATTTTCGTTTAACTTACATTATTGATTGGTTATATATACATTGGATTGGTTACAAATAAGTGGCACACCTTTTTAGAGTTTCTTCTCAATTAAGTATATGGTTTGTCTTTGCCCACACGTACATCAAAAATAGTTGTAAGAACCATATTATGATATTATTATCATGCATTTAAACATACTTCCCTGCTATTTAGTCACTTAAGATGTCTAACCTTCTAAGATTGCTAAGGAGCACAAGTATAGAGAGCATAAAATGTGTTTAAGCTGTATATTGTCTTTAAGATAGAAGAGCATGCTATGTGCATATTGGGTGTTGTATCTTTTACTGGGATTTCAAGTAATACTGTTGGGATTGGAAATCTAGTTGCCTCACACTTGGGGAAGACTGTCAATCACTACACAAGACTTCTTTTCGGAATTCAACTATCCACCAAGTAGGCATCTTGGTTTTTCGCCTGACCCCCTCTTGCCTGAAGTTGAGCAGCTCGAGAATACGACAAAGATCGGTCGATGTCAGGTCGATAGGCAATCACAATAAATATGCATAATGCATGTGTAAAACATGATGTGCGTCATCGTTCACCTGTCAAGATGGGTATAGGCTTGGTGTCACAAATACTTTTGTATTGTTGGACATGGTTGGAAATATGAACAAGAGGCACAACTCATTCTTTATCCAGTCATCAAAATTAATTAAATAATATTAGCTTCTTGTTGCACAGACAATTCAGAATAATTATTGTGGATAATAGCTTGCGTACGAAATCTTTGGATGCATGTTCTACTATTTGTTCCCTTTAGGTGACTAGATTATTAAGGACTCGTCCTCTATTCAGTTCAGGGATCTCTTTAATTTTAAAGGACACAATGTTGCTTCTGTATAAGTATGGTCCAAACTCAATTGCTGATCACTGGAAATTGGAATAGTAGATCAACGAATAAATTTAAGTAACACCGGTCAATAAGAAAAGGCTGTGGCATAGAGTAACTTCTCAAATCTTCTGCTTACATCAGCTTCACAACAGGTAGTATGTCCATAAGATGCAGACAAACTGTTCAAAGAATTAATGAATATTGTTGAAAACTTTATCCTCCACAAAACGATTGGTAAATCCACTTTCAAAAATTAGCTTAGATCAGGGTTTTACTTTTTATGTAACTACGCAACATGGTAGTTGGAAGTGTGAGATGGGTGGAGTACAAAATCCATGAGCCTCACTTGTTCCTTTTTTAAAAGATTACAACTTTATTTCCATTTAGACATGCTGCAAAGGTTGAAGAGGCTAGTTTTTCCTCCAAATTGATTTATTGTGCTGGTACTATTGCAATACTCATGTCTCCATTTAAAGACAAGATGGGTATATTGGATATTTTCTTTTGACATATATTTATTGATATTCGAAAGGAAAAAATCGAACTTACATGAGTACATCTCATACAATGCATATTGATCTGTCAATTTAGAACTACCAGTCCTTTTGATAGTTGTATCTGTCTAACTTTGATGTTTGACCAAATAATTTACTGCCAACCTGACACTAGCATTCCTGGCCAAGGCAAGTATTTCCAAGAGAGACTTGTCATTAAGCTTGGACAGCCAAGTTGTTGATATCTCTACATGTTTGAGTTTGATCTCTTGCATCTGAGTGGTATGTCCCCAAAATCTTAGGTTTCAGCTTCATTTGGCAACATGGCACATTTATCCAAGAATATTATTAAGCCAATTTCTTTTTTGCTCGTTAGTTTTACATTTTATCTGCACTAGTGTTTAGATGTTATTCGAAAGCACACTTGGATTGTGATGAACATTAAAATTTGGATGGTAACAGTTATTAGGTTTGTCACGTAACTAAGTGAGGACACAAACCGACCCAAATCTTACTACAATTTTCAACTTGGGTTTCTTGACTTCGACTCTCAAAAGCAGACTGCAGGATAAACTGCGTCAGATCCATCTGCATGATTATGATGTGAAACAAGATCAATGCAAAAAAGAGTAGGTATTATAAGAGTTCTAGTGATATGTTTTTATTGGAGTACCAAAATCTGGCTTATGCTTTATGGTGAAATGGATAGGGTAATCTCTATGTAAAAAAGCTTGAGCGTACCCGAATGTGTTGGTGGTTGGATCGGGGGTGTCTATTAAGAGGAATCAAGCCCGGACAGATTCAAAACAAAGCCTACATGGCTAGTGTCAAGATCCAACTACTAGCATAGATTTGTTACGTTTTAATTATATTATGGTAGATGGTCAAATTATTTGATTAATAATATATGAGTTGATCAAATAAGACAAAGAATACTTTTCTTTAATAGAGATATTCTTGCTTGGAGCTAAAAGTTCTCTAATAAAGGAGGAGTAAAAAGGAATCCAGATAGTGAACACAGTCATTTGAGTGACACAATAGTTTTTGGCAAAAATAAGTGCTAGTTTTGTACCTCAGTCACTTACTCCATAGCAAGCAGCAGCTAGAGTCTAGCTGAGCTAGAAGGGGGACTATGCTTGCTGTAAGGGATCACAAACCTATTACAAGTATTAAAAATTGACTCATGTTAAAGCTTTTTGTTAAATTAGACCCCTTATCAAATATGTGACCATGATCTAGTAATGTAGGTAGTTTAATCACAAAACCATCGAGGAGCTAAGTTAATGTGCACAAAAATTGGTCGCTATAGGACTAAAATATAATTTCTTATTTGAAACTGGATGCATGCTTATTCGGTTATATCCAATTAGTTTTGGAACAGAGCATTACCGAATGACATGGGAATTCTAACTTTCGGGAAAACCATATTTAGACAAGTGAAATGGAATTTCTATTATAGTTTTTTTTAAACATGGTTAGCTTTCTTGTTTTCGGGTATATTATCCGCACCATAAAACTGACTCTTATGGATTATAAGCTGAGTCTCCGGATCTCCGGATAGAGAGTTTATATTATCTCATTTGAGTAAATCTCCAGCAGAGGTTCTAAGGTCAGTCCCATCAGTAAAGGATACATTTCATGCTATTTAGTATGTGGGTGGATTCATACAATTAATTATAATCTACATGCATAAATGATTTTAAATTTTAGCCTCAAAAGGAAAAAAGAAGATGTTTCTAAACTGTTTTAACTGATACTCACCTTTAACGTAAGCATTCAACAATCTTAACAAAGTGATTTAAGGGACATAATAATACCGACTCCAGTACTGTTATCTAGATTTTTCTACTACACATTTAAATGTTCATATACTGAATAGTTTAACCCATAAGTAGGCTATTGTAAGATTTTTTTACCTATAAAGTGAAAGTCTATTTATCGCATTATGCTTATTTTGAGCATCAATCTTGATGCCACTGGGCGCTGACCAAATATATAGTGGATGACGTACCACTAGTATACTAGGACCTTCATTCTTTGATCCCCCTAATGCATACAGATAATAAGCATACAAAACACTTGATTTTTGTTTCTGGTAATTATAAATGCAATAATGCTAAGTATACAACCCAATGCTTACAACCCTCTTACAACCACTCACCCATTTGCTGACATGTGGGCCAGGTGGTGGCCTGGCCCGCATGTCAGCAAATGGGTGAAGGTTGTAAGAGGGTTGTAAACAATTGGTTGTAACTGTAGCATTACTCTTATAAATGTTATTAGATAAGTACCATTTTTGGAATCTCAAGTCGGTTGTCCTATCATATAATTGAAGTTGAAGTAGCCTACATTTGGAAGCTCCTCTGATATGAATAAGATTATTGTTTTCTTTTTTGCTTATCGAGTATATATTGATCACCAGACATTTACTTTCTTACTGGAAAGATTAGTCTGATTGAGACAAATACCAAGATGAACCTTTCAGTTGGAACACTGTTTTGCTTGGGAGGTTTGAAAATCAGCTAGGCTTAAAATCCTAGTTATTTGGGATAGGTGTTTGTTACATACTTCTTGATACAATTTGCTCACTTTATTTCCTACCAACAATTCATTTCTGCATAAGAAAGCTCCAGTTCTCTTATGAGGATTAATCGTGATTATGTTGTTGATACACCAATATATTCTCTCTTTTTCCTTGAACTGTTATTTCTTCTTAAATAGAACATCCTTACTGCTAAGCCTGTTGTTACCATATTCATTCTATTTACATCTTTCTGAAGCCTTCTTTGAGATGAGGGGAAAAGTGTTGAAAGTCATGTTTATGGGAAAAACATTTTTTCCCTTTTCTTTCCCAAAAGTAACTGAGCAATATCTGGTTCTCTCTCCATTTCGCCGAAAAAGTTGCCATATTCATATGATTTAACAGTTGTCCTATTACCACAAAAGACCTAACACCTTTCCTTGTACATTTGCCACACTTGACCTCTTCCTCCTGGTTATAGAATAGCTTCACACAGCCATTACATTAGTAGTTCACTATATGCTTGGCCAGGAAGGGGCATCTACCACAAGGACTTGAAGGAACCATGCTTGTCTCTGCCTATTGGAAAGGAAATGAGATAAGAGAGAGCTTTGTGAGTGTCATTTCAAGAGGAGGCCTGGTGTTGAATGTTAGGTTGTCTTCAACTCAAACTGCATTGTGTGTTGGTGTGCATAGCACAACATGTGATGTGACCTCTCTGTGTTCATTCAGAGACATGCAAACATAAGATCTGAGTTAAGGAAGGTTATATATATACACACACACATAGATAAAACCAGTAGAGTCCTTGTTTCAATGTCATATGTTTTTCTCCTAGTCCTAGAGTTCAAAGAAGTCTAGGATCCGAGTTACAATTCAACTAGTGATTTGTCAATTTCCATTCTAATGGTATAGCAAGAGTAATCCCAGCTGGTCTGGTTTAGCCAAGTGTTGATACTCGAGTATTGAGAATTGGTGATCTTGATGGAGGTAGTAGACTCGAGTCGAGCCAGTAAGTATTTTCGAATTGATACATGATAATTGTTTGCGGTGGTTGTTCATTTTCAATGACTATAAAGAAGAAGCAGATGGAGGTTCCGAGTACACCGATGTCTATTGTCACTCTGGTGCCATAGATGCGTCCGTCTTACTTTTGATTTTTACGAGAGCAATGCTGCAATAACTTCTTGAGAGTTGGACCATAAATGATTACAATTTACAAATTCCTTAAGTCTACAAATCTGATATTTCTCACGTAGCTAATCAATTGTAGCGTCTTGGTAAAAAAAAATAAAATTTATAACTATGTTATCATTTGCAGAGGAAGTCATGAATTTAAGATGCATACCTTATAGATTGACCACTGCATACAGACATACATCACTTACTATTGAAAGATGCAATGCCATATTGAGAAGGCTAAGTAGAGACACTTTGTGCAACACTTTGACACGGACACGAGAAGTAGGCAAAATGTGAATATTCAATTTTGTACTTGGCTATATTCTGTTTGCTAGACACGTCACTTTATCGGCTTGACTATGCTGACAAAGTGCGAAAATTTACAGTTTTCGTTCATATAAACCTATTTATTGCTTGTGTCCTTTGATGCCTATATACATATCGATTTGAATGCTCAGGTTTTGTTTTATGTTAGATTTTATGGTATGGATTGTTACGTTAAGATTTTGTTCCTGAATCCCTAACAAAAGTTTTTGGTTTCCATTGACATACCAGGAAGGGTGGATGAGCACACGGATAGTTGCATGCACTTTTGGCCGGTGGGGATAGTTTTTAAGGCTGATGTTGCACAAATAATGACCATTATCTGCGTCATGGACTACTAGCACCAACTACCTTATCTTTTCATTTTTGTTGTCCGAGCTGGAATTTGAATCGGTGTTGTACTAAATTTTACTAAGTCTTTAATAGTTCTTAGCATCTTTAGGGATGCCAAGGGAAGCTGAAATTGGATCATAGTAAACATAAGAATTTGTTGAACGATTTTACCGTCGAGAAGCTGAAATGTCATACATGGGCCACACTAATGTGGAACGATTTTGTTATAAGAATTTGTTGCATGCAATAGTTTTTTGTGTTGCTCTCTTGATTGATTCCTCCCCTACTGTGAATTTGTGATCGTCAAGTTGCCAATTCAGGTTAAATATTGACTTCCACAATTACCGTTCCCACCACCCCTTGGAACAGTGTTTAAGTATCCCGCAACCCCAAATGAGGTGGTTTCTCTTATGTCACTCTTTTCTCATACTTAGTTTGGCCTGTTTTCCAACTGGATTTAATGTTTGAAAGCTTGCGTTTTTATTGGGTGCAGGCCCATTGTTCAGCGGCTTCGTCTGCATTAAAGGCATACATGTTTCATTGTCAAAACTTCTTCACTAACTGGCCAAACGGTTGTTATTTTGAAGTATATGTTTTCTTCTTCCGTATGTTGTTAGGTGTGCAAGTTTCAAATTTGATGGGGTGATGGATGCTAGATACTTGGACAATTAGCTAATTCTAAGTGCATCATCTGTTGAGTGCCTTGAGTTGTCAGTCTTTACTCTAGTATTTTAGCCCAAGGAATTGACAATTATTTGATACTATTGTACAATATATGGTTTGTACTTGGTCCCCAAAGCTTTATTGGCACTATAAGCTTCTATCTCAATGTTGTTCATTTTAAGCTGAGCTTTGAAAATTGTTGTGTTGTTGTTGTCTAACACTTAATAGTGTTGAGAAAGATTGCGGAACATGTTGTCAAATGGTTCAACTCCTTCGGTTGGTTTTTTCTTAGTTGAGAAGAATTGAGTCCAATCTAGCTAGTAGGAGTTCTCTCTTAATCACATGTATGTCTAAACGGAGCTATTCATGAGTACAAATTGAATCAAGTCTTTCATGATGCTTGCTAAGGAGATCCATATATTCATGATGTCTACTCCCTTTTGTCTGGGCAATAGGATGAATTGTCACAGAGAAGCCAATCTCTCAAAAAATTTCTGATTTTGCACTTATAAGCTCCAAAAACAACAAAATCACCTTACGTGTCTTCTTCTAAGGATCATGTGGTTACATTCTCCATCGCTTGTTCGAGTCTCGTGTGTACATCTAGCTTAACCACTTCAACAAGTGGACCTAGTCATGATGCACGTAAGCTGTAAATTGGTTCAATCTGTCACGGGAAGAATGTGATTGAAGTGTGACGCTTTCAAAGACGGTGGCAAGTGGCAACCCTAGTAAGGTTCTCTCTCCAAAAAGAACTACAATAATGTAGACAACTTCAACTTTTGGGCACAACCAAGTTTGTTTAATATGCATGTTTAGCTGGAGCAGCTGTTACAGTAATATTTTATTTCACCCTTCCTACTTAGCACCAAGAATTGCTTCTGGAATAATCATAATAACATAGGTAAATTAAACAACAGGAATATAAAAGTTTTTAAACATTTGCTAATTCTTTATGATCCAACAAATATAACATCATGAAGCTATTAGGAATTGAATTTAATGTCTATAAAAATCTAAATCTTATCTCCCATAGACCATGCATGTAAGGATTTTCTTTTTCAAGAATTTTCTTGACAATTGCGAATTAAAGATCAAGCATAAATGAACAATTTGGAGGCAAGTAAATTCTAAGAGACTAAGATAACAAAATAAGGAAGAAAAATATGAGATTTATTTCTTGTTAAATGAGAGATGAACATAATATGATTTTGGAAACAAAGCATTGTTGAATGACTATTAAATAAGTTACAATTAGCATGACGAAATGCATTGCAGTACGTTAGCAGGTGTTATGACAACTCATACTCTAATATTTGGATACTTCCCTACAGATCCCTACTATGTTATTTATATAAGTTTTTCAAATAATCCACAAATTAGACACTGAAGGTCTAGCGAGTTACCATTATTTTGGAGTTTCTATCAGGGCACTACACAAATTACTCAGGACGAGCCCAATTTTGTGGAACTTTTACTCAGGACAGTAAAAAAACTTACTAGCTAGGGTAGCCCCCCCCCCCCCCCCCCCCCCCCCTCTAAATTTAAATATTCTAACTTTTACTCTCTCTCTCTCTCTCTTTAAAATCATTTCCCACATTCCTTCACTTCAAAACTCTAAACTTCTTCCCAATCCTTAATAATGTCTGAATATCATAGTGTAGCAATGTAAAATTGGTTTAGGATGAACTTTCAGCGGATTTCTAAAGTTCTGAACCTATTTTAGGATTTTTCGAACTTCGGATTTCTGCCGACAGTCGTGACCGGAAAGAGTTAGGACTGTAAAAAAAAATTCTACACAGGACCGTAGAAAATATACAGGACTGCACAAATTGCTATAGTACTGACAATATTTAGGTCTATAGAAACCTTCTAAAGTCATGACAACATACATGACTATAGAAAATTTGTATAGTCCTAACAACATACAAGACTATAGAAAATTTCTCTAGTCTTGACTAGATCTAGGATTTATGAATCTTATGATAAGTGGCACGCGTCCTATTGGGAAGCACCGTCAAATTTTTAACAGTCCTAAATGAACAACATATTTTCTTTATTACTGTCAAATTTTTGACAATCCAGTATATTGGTATAAGTGTAAAAAAAATGTGACAGTCCTAAAGAAAAAGAACATGTTGTTCATTTAGGACAATCAAAAATTTTGACAGTCCATTATATATTTTTGATAGTTCCGAGTAAAAAATTAGAGTGACAAACTTGTAAATAAATAAATAAAAATGGGCAGCCCTGAGTAACTTTTGTAGTGCCTTTATAAATACTCATATTTTGCCATAAAGCTGGTTTAACAAGCAATTTACTAAGCGAATAAAAGAGGAGTAATGCTATTATTACCTCCAAATTGTCCATCCAAACAATTCCTCCTTATGTGGCAGCTGACGCGACATGTTAAATAGCATTATGTGGCATCTAAAAGCGACATACCAAATTTTAAGCCAACAAATTAATTAATCATACAAAAAATGTTAATGTTAATTTTAATATAATGTTAATTTTAATTATAAAAAATAAATTATGTCAACAGTCATATTAAACACAACACAAGGTTTCCATGTGCTTACCTATGTCTCCACCAACTTTCTCACAATAAGAGAGAGGCCGCCCATGTAACTAACAGAGCGTTGTTCCATTAACACCCACCTCTGAAGTAGAAAGAAAGAAAAAAGAAAGAAGAAAGAAATGAAGAAAACCACTGCAGCAGCACCATCGTCATACTTTCTTCGTGGTGGTAATGTAGAGCGTCTCGTCAGAGAGCGCTGTCGGTCGGAGAAGCACCTCCCCATGGAAGAGGCACTCCATCTGTTCGACAAATTGACTGCTGCCAAGCACCCCATCCCCGACGTCTCCACCTACAACATCCTCTTCACCTCCGTCACTCGTAAGAACCACCACCAAGCATCCTCCTCCTCCAACTTCTTCCCGACCATCTTCTCCTTGCTCAACAAGCTCAACCGTTCCGGCACCTCTCCCAACACCGTCACCTACGCCATCTTCATCGACTTCTGCGGCCGGTACAACAACGTAGACCTCGCCTTCGCCGTCTTCTCATGCATGCTCAGACGCGGTTGGATTCCCGACATCATCATCGTCAGCTCTCTACTCAACGGACTCTGCGTCAAGAAGAGGTACAGCGCCGCAGCCCAGCTGCTCGACAAAATGCCTCAGTTGGGTTTTGTGCCAGACGTTGTATCTTATAATACCGTCATAAAGGGTCACTGCAAGAGCGGAAACACGGACTTGGCAATCGACCTACTCAGGAAAATGGATACCAAACCCAGTGTGGTCACTTACACTACAGTCATCAACGCTCGTTGCAGACAAGGAAATATGACTAGCGCTTCTGAGCTGTTCGAGGAGATGGTCAGCATGGGAATTCAACCGGATGTCGTTACGTACACTAGCATTATTAGAGGCCATTTGGTTCTTGGTCGCTGGAAGGAGGCCGGCAGAATCTTTAAAGAGATGGTCGATAGAGGACTCGCACCAGATGCCGTAACATTTAACATGTTGATGGATTATCTTTGCAAGCAGGAAAAAACGATCGAAGCGCATAAGCTACTCAATTTGATGGTTGAAAGAGGTGAGAAACCCGATATAATCACGTATAATGTACTACTGCATGGATACTGTCTCGAAGGCAGGTTCGAGAAGGTGGACGAGCTACTCAGTTCTATGTCTCGTGAGGGTCTAAGGCATGACGTCCGTAGTTACAATGTTTTGATTGATGGGTACAGTAAGAACCAGAAGGTAGAAAAGGCTATGGATGTGTTCAAGAAAATGCAACAAGAAGGGGTGCAGCCGAATGCTATTACTTACAACACTTTATTAGATGGACTTTGCAAGATCGGGAAAGTGGACCTCTTCCGTCAAATGGTAACTCAAGGTCTCTCTCCTAATATTATCACTTATACCACTTTGATTGATGGACTTTGCAAGATCGGAAAAGTGGAGGAAGCTGAAGACCTCTTCCGTCAAATGGTAACTCAAGGTCTCTCTCCTGATATTATCGCTTACAATACTTTGATTGATGGACTTTGCAAGATCGAAAAAGTGGTGGAAGCTGAAGATCTCTTCCGTCAAATGGTAACTCAAGATCTCTCTCCTGATATTATCACTTATACCAGTTTGATTTCGGGACTTCTAAAATTAGGAAAATGGGAAGCAACTTCTATATTGATCGAGGAAATGAAGGATCAAGGGGTTGAACTTGATGTTGTGACATTCAACACTATAATGGATGTTCTATGTAAAGAAGGAATGGTCGGAAAAGGTTATAAATTATTAGATGTGATGATTCAAAGAGGTTTGGAGCCCGATGTAGTAACATACAATACATTAATGGATGGATATTGCCTGATACAAGAAACAAGTAAAGCATTTAAAGTTTTTGAGCTAATGCTCTCACGCGGTCATAAACCAAGTACAGTTACTTACAACATCTTGATCAACGGCTTTTGTAAGCGGGGAAAGGTTGATAGAGCTAGACAACTTTTTGATGAGATGCCTTGTAAGGGATTGCAACAAACACTTGCTACTTACAATATTATGTTAGATGGATTATACCAAGCTGGAAGAGTTGTCGATGCAAAAGAAATACAAGATAAAATGATTGCTTCTGGAACTTCCTTAGAACTCCAAACCTATCATATAATATTACATGGACTTTGTAAAAATCACCACACTGATGAGGCCATGAATCTGTTCAACACCATATCATGTCAAAAGGAAAATCTGGAAGCTAGGACCTTCAGTATTTTAATTCAAGGAATGTTTCAAGCTGGTAAAGTTAATGCAGCAAGGAATCTCTTTAACTCTATTCTTGCAAATGACGTAGTGTCACCAGATGTTCTAACATACACCATAATGATGAAAGGCCTTATTAAAGAAGGGTTGTTGGATGAATTTGATGAGTTGTTTTTGTCACTGAAGAAAGATGGTTACTCTTCAGATTCTGTTATGCTTAATGCTATTGTTAAGGGCTTGTTGGAGAAGGGTGAAGTAAACAGAGCTATGGGGTTTCTTGCAGAAATGGATAAAAGTAAATTTAGCCTTGAGGCATCTACTGCGGCATCCATAGTGGATCTAGTCTCAAAGGATGGACAGTGTCATCATTATATGAAAATGCTTCCTGATTTTTCTCAACATTGTGCAAAGAGTAGTGAGATTAACATCGACTCGTCGACATCATCATTGATACATAAAATTTCTGGGTAAACACCAACATGGAGGTCATATAATGTTTCTCACTTGAAAGGGATTGCTATCCATCTGATCTCGACATGTCATCTAATGGGACTTTTCAATATTCACCACAATTACTTGGTAAGATTCTTGGTTAAACTTATTGTTCTATTATATTTAACAGTTCACTTATTCAATTGATTTAATTTGAGGTTTCCTTTTAACTTACATTATTGATTGGTTATATATACATTGGATTGGTTACAAATAAGTGCCACACCCTTTTAGAAAGCAGATAAACACTCTCAGGAGTACTCTGCCTAAATCGTATTTATATTACAGTCTTGTATTTTGTCAGGACCGTAGCAAATTTCTCTAGTCCTGAATACTTCATGGACTGTTGAAAATTTCTACAATCATAATTATCATGACTGCCTTAAACGGGGGCTTGATTTGCACCGTCTAACAAATTTGATGGGAGGATCATCTTTATAACTAGTACAATGCAATTCATCTGTTAACTCGAAACAAGGTTATAACCTGAAAGAATAGAAGTTATTTCCATGTATAACTCTTGTCATTTCTTTCTTGAATTACTCCTGTAAAGTGATTTTTTCTGGGTTCAAATATGTTGGGACACATTAGCACAACCCATAGTGCGTTTGGGCAAATTCGCACTGTAATGATGCCCAAGTACTTGTACCTTGATAGCCCAACATAGAAATACCATTTTTGCGTGTATATTTTTTTTTCCAATATTTATTATTGTTTGTTGGGTCTCCCTGCAGGAAATTCCGTTGAATTCTTAAATGGAAAAACATATGTAGCCTCTTCTATTTCTTTATATATTCAGATGGCAAGGGTTTCGTGTCAAAGACCCTATAGTTCTGTCTTCACAGAACTATCTGCTAATTGAAAAACTAACAAGCAAATTTGAGATAGTTGATGAAACTCACATAACATGAACTTCAACATGTCATTCTTTCTTCATTGGGGGTAAATAACCTTCAGTTTGATATTTTTGTTAAACTCCAAAATGTCTACACTTATTCTTCTTGTATATGAGGTTAGTTATATTAATGCAGACCATCTACATTTGTAGTTATATTAATGCAGACCATCTACATTTGTAGGGATCTTGCGGTTCCATTTGTTTATCAGGATATTTGGTTAAATTGGTTTTATCTGCACTTAAGTCTTAGTAAAAATGTTGGGGTCCGTCGGACTCTACAACCAATTTATTTTTCTTTGCAGTCATTTGGTTGGCTCTCTTTTTGCCTTCTAGTTACCCCACAGTTATTTATTTATTATTACACGTATGAAAGAAGAACAGATAGTTTATTATAGCTTTTTTTACTCTCTCTCTCTCTCTCTCTCTCTCTCTATATATATATATATATATATATATATATATATATATATGGAAAAAGTGTAAATTTTATTCCAAATGCAACGCAATAATCTTACAACATACAACCATAGTGGAGTCCCACTCATCAGTTTCCCATAGCATTTACATCAAATTCTATATTATGAAGGATGCCTACCGTAGGGGTGATTAGCCCCTCGAAGATACGTCGGTTTCGTTCTCTCCATACATGCCAGACAGTGGCAGCCAGACGAACTCTGGCGGTCCGGAGCTAGTCCTGCCCTCTACCTCTGCTATCCCGGAACCCAGTGATGATGTCCCTAACCCCCTTTCCTGAGTCACATCCACCCATCACCCTACATTGCTCAGACCAGATCTGCCATGACAGGTCACATTCAAAGAAAATGTGCCCTATAGATTTATTCTTCACACTGCATAGCACACACTTTGGGTTAGGAACCGGAACCCCAAAAGCACTAAGTCGATCCCTCGTCAGAAGACGACCAAGAAGAAGCCGGTAAATACAAAGTTGCATCTTCCTTGCAAGTCCCTTACACCAAACAAACTCTAGTCAGTACTCAGAGGAAAAATGCGCCTAATAAGATTATAGCAGCTCCGGAACTGGAACTGTTCAGTCCCAGTAGAATCTCCAGGCGGGTCCCAGATCCATCGATCAGCTGACAATACTGGGTCAATGGCGACTGTACTGATAATCTCTCCAAGCTCCTCGGTATAGCGGTAGGACTCAGGCCTCCACTCTCCATCACGGATAATCCGTTGGCAAGTCAGCCCCCTTCTATCCTCCTGATGCGTTGGTACTCTTCTGATCTCTAACAGAGATTGACGATCAATCCAAGGATCCCGCCAGAGGTCCGTGCCAGCCCCATCCTTTATGACCCGTCGGATTGCAGATTTGAGTACCCCTCTGTGCCTCAAAATAATCTTGAAAGTGACAGAATGATTGTTGTCCGTGGCACAGTCCCAGAGGTTGCCATTTTTCACATATCCGCTATGCATCCAGTCAGCCCAGAGGGATCTCCTATTAATGAATCGTCATGCCAGCTTCAGCGCCGAGGCCTCCCTGATCTCCAACAATGGCCGTAGCCCCACTCCTCCCTCCTTCCTGGGCCGACAAAGCTGCTCCCAGGAGATCGCATGCATACCACCCCTCCATATGAAGTCTGCACAAATCCGTTCCACTTTCATGATAGTGGCAATAGAAAGTAGGATAGATTGCAGCCAGAATTGGGCCACAGCCGATATCACCGATCTAACCAGCTCGATGCGTCCTCCAAAGGATAGACCAGCGGCTTGCCATCCATCAACCCTCCTCTGGACGTACTCCACCAGATTATGGCAGTCCTGACCCCGCGCATAGTTAACTGTTAGAGGATCCCCTAGATACTTCACCGGTAGATCACTCCTCTTAACACCCAGCGGTCGGCCCGCTCCTCCTTCTGGGAGCAGAGGGAGCTGAAATACACCTTGCTCTTCTCTCTGTTCATTTGAAGGCCTGAAAGGGATTCCAGCTCTCCCATAATCTCCGCAATCGTGTGCATACCCTCCGTAGATGGTTGGATGAATACCAAGAGATCGTCTGCATAAATAAGGTGGGTAACTGGGGGGTCAATCCTCCGGAACAATGGAACCAGTCTCCCACGATGCACTGCCATGTCCATCAGGCAAGTGAAGTATTCCATGAAAAGCGTGAATAGGTAAGGGGATAGAGGATCGCCTTACCTAAGTCCACGGTTGGTCTGGAAGTACCCAAATGGGGTGCCCTGGATGAGAACAGAGAAAGTGGGAGTCGTGATGCATTTCCGGATCCTCGCAACCCAGCCGTCGTCGAAATCCATGGCAGACATCAGATAACAAAGGAAATTCCAATTGACCATGTCATAGGCCTTCCTCAGATTCAACTTCATGCATGCCTTCTCCCTTCCAGGTTTACTGAAGCCCCTCACCATCTCATGCGCCAGTAGGCTGTGCTCCGCGATCGACCTTCCATTAATGAAAGCCGCCTGGTTCGGAGAGACTAAGTCCTGCATGATCTCCTCCATCCGTCGGCACATAAGGTGCGTAATTATCTTATAAAGATAATTACAATACGCAATAGACCTGAAATTCGTCAGCGATGTCACTCCCCTCCTTTTTAGGCACAAGTGTCACGAAAGTGTGGTTCAGCTCCTTCAATAACTTCCCTTTGGTGAAAAACTCCTGAACCACCTCAAGGACCTGAAACTTGAGAGTATCCCATTGACGTTTGTAGAACCTACTGCTAAAACCATCCGGTCCGGGTGCCTTGTTGGGATCCGCCGTCTTGATAATAGATTCCACATCCTCCATAGTAACATGAGCAAGTAGAAAGCTATTCCCATAAGGAGTCACCAACCTCTTCGAAACTACATTTGGGAACGTAGACAAGTAGTCAGACTGAAAATATAACTCAGAGTAGTACCTGACAGCCTCGCCTTGGATCTTAGTCGGCTCCCCCACGAGATGACCCTCCATGTCAAGAAGCTGGAAAATATGGTTCCGGTGCTGTCTGGTCCGGATAACATCATAGAAGAACTTTGAACAACAGTCATCATCCTTAAGCCAGGAGCATTTAGCGCACTGGGCCGCGCTAATCTCCTTCTGCAGATGGAAGATGTTGACTTCCCCGATCAGCTCCTTCTCTCTCGTCGCCAGGTCTCCGTTCAGCATGTCAGATTGCATGTCCTGCTGGATGGATCGAAGCTCCGCCTCCTTATCTTCTAGGGTAGTCTTGGGCAAACCCTGCACCCAACTCCTTAACGCCTTCTTCGTAGCCTTGAGCTGATGTATCATGCGATACTGAGCCGTCCCCTCCTGTCGGCTAGTAAGCCCCTCCGTAACAGCAACCAAGTAACCCTCTGAAAGATACCAGCTGTTGTTGTACCGGAAGGGGCGAGACCTCACAATAGGCCGAACAGGGAAGTCAACCCTGATGGGGGAATGGTCGTTCGTCCCAGCGGCCAGACCCTCAGCCGAAGATTTGGGGAAACGACGGAACCATTTTCCGTTGCCCAGGGCTCTATCCAACTGGCAGACAACCCTGTTACGGACTGATTTGTTATGCAAGTCCATATGAAACCCGAGCGCGACAACCCCTGGAGCCCCGCCTGGAGGAGGCATCTTTGGAAATCATACAGAATCGAATCTAGAACCGGACGGCCACCCACCTTCTCCCCTCTGTGCAGAAAGGCATTGAAGTCCCCTATTAGAAGAAGCGGCAGGGACGAGGAGTCCGCAACGGCGGCAACTCTGGATATGTCGCTCCACAGGGACTCCCGTCGCCTCCTGTCGTTGTGGCCATACACCGCAGCCAGCAAGAACCGAAAGCCCTCCTTGTTCGTGAAAGAGATGACGATCAGCTGCTCCATCATCAAGATTAAGTCCCCATCCCAGCTCTTCGAGTTCCATCTGACCCAGATCCTGGCCATGTCACATATAGCCAAGTTGTGGAGTTGGACCTAATGAGATGGGGTCCGCCGAGCAAGGGTCTTCTCCCCTTTAATCTTAGTCTCTAACAGTACAGATATGTCGCACTTCTCTCTGTGGAGAATCCCACATATTTCCCTCCATCTCCCTAACGAACACGCACCCCTCACATTCCAAGCGATGATTGCCATTAATTATTTAGAGATAGGTTCCCCTGAATATCACCCGAACCAGCACCCGGGGTCGGTACCACATCCATCGCTAACAAATTCTCCTCCATCACAGTCGGGTGGGCCTGCTGGGTCGCTGCCTGGGAGAGCATCAAAGCCCAGGCCGGATTGTCCACACAGAGCACCTCCTCACTGGTAGTAGAATGCCCCCCCACACCATCCCTCAAAGGTCTAGCTCGTCGCTTCCTATTATAGACTATCTCCTCAGAAGATCTGCCATCCCCAATTCCTTAGTCCCCGTAGCCACCATGCCTCTGGTGACCATACTCCTCTGCGCCGAAAAGGTGATCATAGTCCCACTCAAGGGATCTGGCTGGGGTGAGACAGTGAGGCTCAGTCCTCCATTCTCCTCCAGCAGTGGGTCCTCCTCCTGCATGTCATCCTCCCCTCTGTCGACCCCGGAACCCAATGCCCGTGATGTGCCAGGCACCTTACTAGTTGGTGGATGCGACCCCACCTAGGGGCCTCCTGACGGATATGCACTGTCCAGATGCCCGAAGCAAGCACACTGTGAACAGGTTGGAGGAACCCATTCATACTCCACCTTCTGGGTTAGCACCTCTCCAGAAGGTACTTCATACTCCAACAGACTCGGTAACTCCCTCCCAGCCTGGATCTTGACGAATATTCTAACATACATCAGCCTCGATCGGAAGGCTGTAGCATCACCAGCCTTGATTGGGGTGCCCACCAAGCTAGCAAGTTGCATCAGCAACGGAATACTCCAGAACCTGACAGGGAACTCAGGGAAGCGTATCCAAACATTCAGGACTTCCTTTTCACATCTTAGGTCTGGGGTCCACTCCTTCAAAATGATAAGCCTGCCATCGAACGTCCAAGGACCACCTTACAGGATCCTGGTGACATCCTCTGCTAGCCCAAAATTCACGTAGTATAACTTATTTTCTCTAGCAAATATCTCCATAATGTCCTTCGGCTGCCAGACCCGCGCCGCATATCCCCGGATCTGTCCATAGAATGACTTGTTACCCAAGACGTACAGAACCAATGTGTTCTTCCAGAAGGCAGTCACCTTCTCAATCTCCTCAACATGGAACGAGGCCCGGAAGCCACTCCCTACATTTTTCGGCGGTACGAACTCCATAGATGTAGGATTTTTTGGTCCCACTGGTTTGCATATATCCGCCCAGGATCTACTCGCCATCCGGGGAGCCGCCCCATACGGCCTGGGGACAATCCCCGAGGGAGTTGACCCTGGACCCTGACCACCCAGGTCCACCACCTTGCCCTTCCATTTTTTCGCCGCAGACGCCTTGGGGCTCCCGCCCACCGATCTTCTAGTAGACGCCACAGGACCTTGGGCCGATGTCCGCAACCCCAAACCCTCGCCCTGTCTCCTGTCTGTAGAGTATTGCGCCTTTTGGTGGCTCTGTGAGCCCCCCACCTTGCCCCCAGTCTTGGCTACACGATGTCTCGTAACCGTCGTCCATCCGTCTTCCTCCATCTGGCCACCCTGAGCCCCAGATCCGAATTCGAACGTCGGGACATTGGGGACGTCCGAGAGGATCTGATCCACATCCGACCCCGTTGCCGGGCCTACCGCCGTCAAGCCTACCGTAGCAGCCGCTGCATGGCTCGCCCGGCCATCCGTCTCCTCCTGGGGGGGGGGGGGGGGTGCACCCGACCCCCCCCCCCCCCGGAGTCGCCCCCAACCCCCTCCTGGCTTGGGGGATCGCCGCCGGTGCCTGGGAGGGTCGGCCCGACCCCCCCCCCCCCCTTCTCTCCCGCCCCTCCCCCGCCTGGAGGGTCGCCGCCGCCGTCTAGGGGGGTCCGCCCGACCCCCCCTTCTTCCCTGGCCTCCTCCCCCGTCTGGCGAGTGGGTCCGGAGGACGGGAGGGGAGACGTGAGCGTCGTCGCGGACGATGCCCTAGCAGAGCTTTCGTTCGCAACCATTTTAGTTTTATTATATATATATATATATATATATATATATATATATATATATATATATATTCCGTTAATGATCTCCTTAGCAAACTCTTAGTCTGCTTGTTAATAGTGTTTTCACCGGTTTTGGGGTGTTTTTGAATGACCGTTTATGAAAATTCCTGTATGTTAATTTTTTTGAGGCATTGGTTTTGGTCGGCTCAAAAAGTCCCCAAAAGCGGTGTAATGTATTTTTGGGTGGCTTTATAAACACCCCAAATCGGTGGGATTATTTTTTTTATTCCATCTATATCCTCACAAAAATATATATAATTATAACTACTGATATTCTTCCCTATTTAATTTATTCGTGTAAAAAACTTCCAGAACTGTTCGTTAGGGAATTACCAAGCATGGAATGGACTGCTGTAAAAGCCACTACTTAAAAACCATTCAAAACTGGACCCCTCATAACTGGTATTGTAAAAATACCTCATAACCGTTACCCCTACAATTGCCAGGCAGACCTTTAACAAATCCCCTAAGATCAAAAGAACCCATTGTTGCCGAACACACATTTTGCATTTGATGTGCAGCTAAAATGGTAGCAATTTATCTAAAAAGATGATTTCGAGAGCACGACGTGTATGTGGTCTTGAATCCCAGTCGCAGTCCCAAACATCAACGCCACAACCTCCCAAGTCCGTCCGCGCGCGTGTGCCCCCTATTCTTATCCCCCCAAATGCACAAGAGGTTGGTAGCATATGCCACAAACTACAAACTCGTGCATGTAGTTGGTGTTGCAAGCAAATTGTGCCAAGCAACTTGATGGCACTGCCCAAGGCCTCCAACCACATAGCCAACCCACAATCTTAGCATATACACAAAGGCTAGGTATAAAACACATACCTAACCTAACCTAACCCACATAGCCAACCCACAATCTTAGAATATACACAAAGGTTTATGACAACATAAAAACGACGAAAAAGATATGCTCTATATATAAAATGTATCGGGCGGTGGAAACTTTATCTTCTTCGGTACTATTACTAATGCAGCTTTTGATATGCTCTTAATTTGTTTCCCGTTTTGTAGTAAGGTCTTATTCATGTTCAAATTTCTTGTTCAGCCTACCTGTGGTAATTGATATTCTTTCTTTTTTATGTTTGCCATCAGTTATGTCATCGACAACGACGAAGAAGAAGCTAGATGGATCTCTACCTGATGGCCATCGCCAATGAAAATAAGCACATGCAACTGCTCTCATCTTCTCGAGGATTCTACTTGGGAGTTTCAAACATGTCAAATCACAATTAGTGTCTAACTAGATTGTACACATGCATTATGTTTTGATGTAACTAACACTAATGCTTGAGCAAAACACAATTGTATCATCATCATTACAGATACTCTCAGTTTTAATGTGTATGGGAAAAAAAAAACTGGTGCACTTTGAGTAGCCATGGATGTCTAATGCTCTCTAGCATTCCTTCGGCAATCACAAACCTGCTGTTAGCAGTAGTGAGTAAACCTTCTTCTTATATACTTGATAGCTAGTTTTACTCTCATTGCGAACAATCCTCATGACTCTTATTAATAAAAATCACTAATGTTTTCACTCAAATTTCCATATTATTTGTGGAGTCATTCTTTGTACCTAGACCAAATGGTGGAGCTTTGTAAGGAAATGTTCCAAGTCGTCATCATCATCATCCAAGCCTTCTTCTTCCATCAGGTTTGGTCGGCTATGGAGTACGACCTACTCGAAGCACTGTCGAATTTTTTGACAGTTCTAAATGAACAACATATTTTTTTTTTAGGACTGTCAAAAGTTTTTGACAGTTCAGTGTATTGGTAGAAGTGTAAAAAATTGTGATAGTCCTAAAGAAAGAAATATTGTTCATTTAGGACTGTCAAAATTTTTGACACTCCATTATGTATTTTGGGCAATTCCAAGTAATTTTTTTTGTGGCAAACTTGTAAATAAATAGAAAAAGGACAGTCCCGAGTAAGTTTTATAGTTCGATTGTAAATACTTTTTATTTCTACCTCCAAATCATTCTTCCTTATGCGGCAGTTGACGTGACATGTTAAATAGGATTATGTGACATCTAACATAATTTAACACACAGAAATTAATCACCCAATTTTTTTTTAAATATTAATATTAGCTATGTGGCATCTAACATGAACAGACCCAAACCAACCACCTCTGAGGAAGGGAAGGAATGAAGAATCCCACTGCAGCTCTTGGTAATAATATAGAACGTTTTGTCATAGAACGCTGTCGCTCGGAGAAGCACCTTCCCATGGGAGAGGCACTCCACCTGTTCGACAAATTGACTGCTGCCAAGCACCCCAAACCCGACGTCTCCACCTACAACATCCTCTTCACCTCCGTCACTCGTAAGAACAACCCACCTACAACATCCTCCTCCTCCTCCAACTTCTTCCCGACCATCTTCTCCTTGCTCAACAAGCTCAACCGTTCCGGCACCACTCCCGACACCATCACCTACGCCATCTTCATCGGCTTCTGCGGTCGGTACAACAATGTAGACCTCGCCTTCGTCGTCTTCGCATGCATGCTCAGACGCGGTTGGAGTCCCACCATCATCATCCTCAACTCTCTGCTCAATGGACTGTGTCAAGAAGAGTTACAGCGCCGCAGCCCAGCTGCTCGACAAAATGCCTCAGTTGGGTTTTGTGCCAGACGTTGTATCTTACAATACTGTCATAAAGGGTCACTGCGAGAGCGGAAACACGGACTTGGCAACCGACGTACTCTGGAAAATGGATACCGAACCCAATGTGTTCACTTACAGTATACTCATCAACGCTCGTTGCAGACAAGGAAATATGACTAGCGCTTCTGAGCTGTTCGAGGAGATGGTCAGCATGGGAATCCAGCCGAACGTCGTTACGTACAATAGCATTATTAGAGGCCATTTGGTTCTCGGTCGCTGGAAAGAGGCCAGCAGAATCTTTAAAGAGATGGTCGATAGAGGACTCGCACCAAATGCCGTAACATTTAACATGTTGATGGATTATCTTTGCAAGCAGGGGAAAACGGTCGAAGCGCATAAGCTACTCAATTTGATGGTTGAAAGAGGTGAGAAACCCGATATAATCACGTATAATGTACTACTGCATGGATACTGTCTCAAAGGCAGGTTCGAGAAGGTGGACGAGCTACTCAGTTCTATGTCTCGTGAGGGTCTAAGGCATGACGTCCGTAGTTACAATATTTTGATTGATGGGTACAGTAAGAACCAGAAGGTAGAAAAGGCTATGGATGTGTTCAAGAAGATGCAACAAGAAGGGGTACAGCCGAACGCTATTACTTACAACACTTTATTAGATGGACTTTGCAAGATCGGGAAAGTGGAGGAAGCTGAAGACCTCTTCCGTCAAATGGTGACTCAAGGTCTCTCCCCTGATATTATCACTTATACCACTTTGATCGATGGACTTTGCAAGATCGAAAAAGTAGAGGAAGCTGAAGACCTCTTCCGTCAAATGGTAACTCAAGGTCTCTCTCCTGATATTATCACTTACAACACTTTGATTGATGGACTTTGCAAGATCGGAAAAGTGGAGGAAGCTGAAGAGCTCTTCCGTCAAATGGTAACTCAAGGCCTCTCTCCTTATATTATCACTTATACCAGTTTGATTGATGGACTGCGCAAAATTGGAAAAGTGTTGGAAGCTGGAGTCCTCTTCCGTCAAATGGTAACTCAAGGTTCTCTCCTGAAGGTGGAGGATGCTGAAAATTTATCCCTGAGGGAGGCATCTACTACAGCATCCATAGTGGATCTACTCTCATAGGATGGACAGTGTCATCAATATATGAAAATGCTTCCTAATTTTTCTCAATATTTTGCGAACAGTAATGAGATAGACATCAACTCGTCTACATCATCATTGATACATACAATTCCTGGGTAAACACCAACATGGAGGTTATATGAAGTTTCTCACTTGAAAGGGTTTGCATACCATCTGATCTCAACATGTCATCTATTGGGACTATTCAAAATTCACCCCAATTACTTGGTAAGATTTCTTGGTTAAACGTATTGCTTTATTATATTCGGCAATGCTCTTATTCAATTGATTTTATTTGATATTTTCGTTTAACTTACATTATTGATTGGTTATATATACATTGGATTGGTTACAAATAAGTGGCACACCTTTTTAGAGTTTCTTCTCAATTAAGTATATGGTTTGTCTTTGCCCACGCGTACATCAAAAATAGTTGTAAGAACCATATTATGATATTATTATCATGCATTTAAACATAAGTACTTCCCTGCTATTTAGTCACTTAAGATGTCTAACCTTCTAAGATTGCTAAGGAGCACAAGTATAGAGAGCATAAAATGTGTTTAAGCTGTATAGTCTTTAAGATAGAAGAGCATACTATGTGCATATTGGGTGTTGTATCTTTTACTGGGATTTCAAGTAATACTGTTGGGATTGGAAATCTAGTTGCCTCACCCTTGGGGAAGACGGTCAATCACTACACAAGACTTCTTTTAGGAATTCAACTATCCACCAAGTAGGCATCTTGGTTTTTCGCCTGACCCCCTCTTGCCTGAAGTTGAGCAGCTCGAGAATACGACAAAGATCGATCGATGTCAGGTCGATAGGCAATCACAATAAATATGCATAATGCATGTGTAAAACATAATGTGCGTCATCGTTCACCTGTCAAGATGGGTATAGGCTTGGTGTCACAAATACTTTTGTATTGTTGGACATGGTTGGAAATATGAACAAGCGGCACAACTCATTCTTTATCCAGTCATCAAAATTAATTAAATAATATTAGCTTCTTGTTGCACAGACAATTCAGAATAATTATTGTGGATAATAGCTTGCGTACGAAATCTTTGGATGCATGTTCTACTATTTGTTCCCTTTAGGTGACTAGATTATTAAGGACTCATCCTCTATTCAGTTCAGGGATCTCTTTAATTTTAAAGGACACAATGTTGCTTCTGTATAAGTATGGTCCAAACTCAATTGCTGATCACTGGAAATTGGAATAGTAGATCTTTAAGTAACACCGGTCAATAAGAAAAGGCTGTGGCATAGAGTAACTTCTCAAATCTTCTGCTTACATCAGCTTCACAACAGGTAGTATGTCCATAAGATGCAGACAAACTGTTCAAAGAATTAATGTATATTGTTGAAAACTTTATCCTCCACAAAACGATTGGTAAATCCACTTTCAAAAATTAGCTTAGATCATGGTTTTACTTTTTATGTAACTACGCAACATGGTAGTTGGAAGTGTGAGATGGGTGGAGTACAAAATCCATGAGCCTCACTTGTTCCTTTTTTAAAAGATTACAACTTTATTTCCATTTAGACATGCTGCAAAGGTTGAAGAGGCTAGTTTTTCCTCCAAATTGATTTATTGTGCTGGTACTATTGCGATACTCATGTCGCCATTTAAAGACAAGATGGGTATATTGGATATTATCTTTTGACATATATTTATTGATATTCGAAAGGAAAAAATCGAACTTACATGAGTACATCTCATACAATGCATATTGATCTGTCAATTTAGAACTGCCAGTCCTTTTGATAGTTGTATCTGTCTAACTTTGATGTTTGACCAAATAATTTACTGCCAACCTGACACTAGCATTCCTGGCCAAGGCAAGTATTTCCAAGAGAGACTTGTCATTAAGCTTGGACAGCCAAGTTGTTGATATCTCTACATGTTTGAGTTTGATCTCTTGCATCTGAGTGGTATGTCCCCAAAATCTTAGGTTTCAGCTTCATTTGGCAACATGGCACATTTATCCAAGAATATTATTAAGCCAATTTCTTTTTTGCTCGTTAGTTTTACATTTTATCTGCACTAGTGTTTAGATGTTATTCAAAAGCACACTTGGATTGTGATGAACATTAAAATTTGGATGGTAACAGTTATTAGGTTTGTCACGTAACTAAGTGAGGACACAAACCGACCCAAATCTTACTACAATTTCCAACTTGGGTTTCTTGACTTCGACTCTCAAAAGCAGACTGCAGGATAAACTGCGTCAGATCCATCTGCATGAATCTTACATGATTATGATGTGAAACAAGATCAATGCAAAAAAGAGTAGGTATTATAAGAGTTCTAGTGATATGTTTTTATTGGAGTACCAAAATCTGGCTTATGCTTTATGGTGAAATGGATAGGGTAATCTCTATGTAAAAAAGCTTGAGCGTACCCGAATGTGTTGGTGGTTGGATCGGGGGTGTCTATTAAGAGGAATCAAGCCCGGACAGATTCAAAACAAAGCCTACATGACTAGTGTCAAGATCCAACTACTAGCATAGATTTGTTACGTTTTAATTATATTATGGTAGATGGTCAAATTGCCTGATTAATAATATATGAGTTGATCAAATAAGACAAAGAATACTTTTTGCTTGGAGCTAAAAGTTCTCTAATAAAGGAGGAGTAAAAAGGAATCCAGATAGTGAACACAGCCATTTGAGTGACACAATAGTTTTTGGCAAAAATAAGTGCTAGTTTTGTACCTCAGTCACTTACTCCATAGCAAGCAGCAGCTAGAGTCTAGCTGAGCTAGAAGGGGGACTATTCTTGCTGTAAGGGATCACAAACCTATTACAAGTATTAAAAATTGACTCATGTTAAAGCTTTTTTGTTAAATTAGACCCCTTATCAAATATGTGACCATGGTCTAGTAATGTAGGTAGTTTAATCACAAAACCATCGAGGAGCTAAGTTAATGTGCACAAAAATTGGTCGTTATAGGACTAAAATATAATTTCTTATTTGAAACTGGATGCATGCTTATTCGGTTATATCCAATTAGTTTTGGAACAGAGCATTACCGAATGACATGGGAATTCTAACTTTCGGGAAAACCATATTTAGACAAGTGAAATGGAATTTCTATTATAGTTTTTTTTTAAACATGGTTAGCTTTCTTGTTTTGGGGTATATTATCCGCACCATAAAACTGACTCTTATGGATTATAAGCTGAGTCTCCGGATCTCCGGATAGAGAGTTTATATTATCTCATTTGAGTAAATCTCCAGCAGAGGTTCTAAGGTCAGTCAGTAAAGGATACATTTCATGCTATTTAGTATGTGGGTGGATTCTTACAATTAATTATAATCTACATGCATAAATGATTTTAAATTTTAGCCTCAAAAGGAAAAAAGAAGATGTTTTTAAACTGTTTTAACTGATACTCACCTTTAACGTAAGCATTCAACAATCTTAACAAAGTGATTTAAGGGACATAATAATACCGACTCCTGTACTGTTATCTAGATTTTTTCTACTACACATTTAAATGTTCATATACTGAATAGTTTAACCCATAAGTAGGCTATTGTAAGATTTTTTTTACCTATAAAGTGAAAGTCTATTTATCGCATTATGCTTATTTTGAGCATCAATCTTGATGCCACTGGGCGCTGACCAAATATATAGTGGATGACGTACCACTAGTATACTAGGACCTTCATTCTTTGATCCCCCTAATGCATACAGATAATAAGCATACAAAACACTTGATTTTTGTTTCTGGTAATTATAAATGCAATAATGCTAAGTATACAACCCAATGCTTACAACCCTCTTACAACCACTCACCCATTTGCTGACATGTGGGCCAGGTGGTGGCCTGGCCCGCATGTCAGCAAATGGGTGGAGGTTGTAAGAGGGTTGTAAACAATTGGTTGTAACTGTAGCATTACTCTTATAAATGTTATTAGATAAGTACCATTTTTGGAATCTCAAGTCGGTTGTCCTATCATATAATTGAAGTTGAAGTAGCCTACATTTGGAAGCTTCTCTGATATGAATAAGATTATTGTTTTCTTTTTTGCTTATCGAGTATATATTGATCACCAGACATTTACTTTCTTACTGGAAAGATTAGTCTGATTGAGACAAATACCAAGATGAACCTTTCAGTTGGAACACTGTTTTGCTTGGGAGGTTTGAAAATCAGCTAGGCTTAAAACCCTAGTTAGTTGGGATAGGTGTTTGTTACATACTTCTTGATACAATTTGCTCACTTTATTTCCTACCAACAATTCATTTCTGCATAAGAAAGCTCCAGTTCTCTTATGAGGATTAATCGTGATTATGTTGTTGATACACCAATATATTCTCTCTTTTTCCTTGAACTGTTATTTCTTCTTAAATAGAACATCCTTACTGCTAAGCCTGTTGTTACCATATTCATTCTATTTACATCTTTCTGAAGCCTTCTTTGAGATGAGGGGAAAAGTGTTGAAAGTCATGTTTATGGGAAAAACATTTTTCCCTTTTCTTTCCCAAAAGTAGCTGAGCAATATCTGGTTCTCTCTCCATTTCGCCGAAAAAGTTGCCATATTCATATGATTTAACAGTTGTCCTATTACCACAAAAGACCTAACACCTTTCCTTGTACATTTGCCACACTTGACCTCTTCCTCCTGGTTATAGAATAGCTTCACACAGCCATTACATTAGTAGTTCACTATATGCTTGGCCAGGAAGGGGCATCTACCACAAGGACTTGAAGGAACCATGCTTGTCTCTGCCTATTGGAAAGGAAATGAGATAAGAGAGAGCTTTGTGAGTGTCATTTCAAGAGGAGGCCTGGTGTTGAATGTTAGGTTGTCTTCAACTCAAACTGCATTGTGTGTTGGTGTGCATAGCACAGCATGTGATGTGACCTCTCTGTGTTCATTCAGAGACATGCAAACATAAGATCTGAGTTAAGGAAGGTTATATATATACACACACACACATAGATAAAACCAGTAGAGTCCTTGTTTCAATGTCATATGTTTTTCTCCTAGTCCTAGAGTTTAAAGAAGTCTAGGATCCGAGTTACAATTCAACTAGTGATTTGTCAATTTCCATTCTAATGGTATAGCAAGAGTAATCCCAGCTGGTCTGGTTTAGCCAAGTGTTGATACTCGAGTATTAAGAATTGGTGATCTTGATGGAGGTAGTAGACTCGAGTCGAGCCAGTAAGTATTTTCGAATTGATACATGATAATTGTTTGCGGTGGTTGTTCATTTTCAATGACTATAAAGAAGAAGCAGATGGAGGTTCCGAGTACACCGATGTCTATTGTCACTCTGGTGCCATAGATGCGTCCGTCTTACCTTTGATTTTTACGAGAGCAATGCTGCAATAACTTCCTGAGAGTTGGACCATAAATGATTACAATTTACAAATTACTCAAGTCTACAAATCTGATATGTCTCACGTAGCTAATCAATTGTAGCGTCTTGGTAAAAAAAAATGAAATTTATAACTATGTTATCATTTGCAGAGGAAGTCATGAATTTAAGATGCATACCTTATAGATTGACCACTGCATACAGACATACATCACTTACTATTGAAAGATGCAATGCCATATTGAGAAGGCTAAGTGGAGACACTTTGTGCAACACTTTGACACGGACACGAGAAGTAGGCAAAATGTGAATATTCAATTTTGTACTTGGCTATATTCTGTTTGCTAGACACGTTACTTTATCGGCTTGACTATGCTGACAAAGTGCGAAAATTTACAGTTTTCGTTCATATAAACCTATTTGTTGCTTGTGTCCTTTGATGCCTATATACAGATCGATTTGAATGCTCAGGTTTTGTTTTATGTTAGATTTTATGGTATGGATTGTTACGTTAAGATTTTGTTCCCGAATCCCTAACAAAAGTTTTTGGTTTCCATTGACATACCAGGAAGGGTGGATGAGCACACGGATGGTTGCATGCACTTCTGGCCGGTGGGGATAGTTTTTAAGGCTGATGTTGCACAAATAATGACCATTATCTGCGTCATGGACTACTAGCACCAACTACTTTATCTTTTCATTTTTGTTGTCCGAGCTGAAATTTGAATCGGTGTTGTACTAAATTTTACTAAGTCTTTAATAGTTCTTAGCATCTTTAGGGATGCCAAGGGAAGCTGAAATTGGATCATAGTAAACATAAGAATTTGTTGAACGATTTTACCGTCGAGAAGCTGAAATGTCATACATGGGCCACACTAATGTGGAACGATTTTGTTATAAGAATTTGTTGCATGCAATAGTTTTTTGTGTTGCTCTCTTGATTGATTCCTCCCTACTGTGAATTTGTGATCGTCAAGTTGCCAATTCAGGTTAAATATTGACTTCCACAATTACCGTTCCCACCACCCCTTGGAACAGTGTTTAAGTATCCCACAACCCCAAATGAGGTGGTTTCTCTTATGTCACTCTTTTCTCATACTTAGTTTGGCCTGTTTTCCTACTGGATTTAATGTTTGAAAGCTTGCGTTTTTTATTGGGTGCAGGCCCATTGTTCAGCGGCTTCGTCTGCATTAAAGGCATACATGTTTCATTGTCAAAACTTCTTCACTAACTGGCCAAACGGTTGTTATTTTGAAGTATATGTTTTCTTCTTCCGTATGTTGTTAGGTGTGCAAGTTTCAAATTTGATGGGGTGATGGATGCTAGATACTTGGACAATTAGCTAATTCTAAGTGCATCATCTGTTGAGTGCCTTGAGTTGTCAGTCTTTACTCTAGTATTTTAGCCCAAGGAATTGACAATTATTTGATACTTGTTGTAATTCATTGTTGTAATTCATCTCATCATGGTGACTCTTCACCTTTGTAACTCCCAAGTGACTTTTCATTTTGTAACTCCCAACCTCTCTCTTCCTATATAAAGAGAGGATTGGATGGCTTGTAGAGGGACATTGACATATATTGATATACCATTTGAGAGGTTGAGCTAATTGTCCACGAGAGGTTTTCTTTGGCAAGTTTTTAACGAGGCACAAGTAGGTGGTCATTTTTGAATCTGCAAGCTACAGACCGACAAAGAAGCTCAGAGGTGTTTACAAGCAGAGTTTGTGAAGAGCCAAGGGGGAGTGTTGTAATTCATTGTTGTAATTCATCTCATCATGGTGACTCTTCACCTTTGTAACTCCCAAGTGACTTTTCATTTTGTAACTCCCAACCTCTCTCTTCCTATATAAAGAGAGGATTGGATGGCTTGTAGAGGGACATTGACATATATTGATATACCATTTGAGAGGTTGAGCTAATTGTCCACAACAATACTATTGTACAATATATGGTTTGTACTTGGTCCCCAAAGCTTTATTGGCACTATAAGCTTCTATCTCAATGTTGTTCATTTATAAGCTGAGCTTAGAAAATTGTTGTGTTGTTGTTGTCTAACACTTAATAGTGTTGAGAAAGATTGCGGAACATGTTGTCAAATGGTTCAACTCCTTCGGTTGGTTTTTTCTTAGTTGAGAAGAATTGAGTCCAATCTAGTTAGTAGTAGTTCTCTCTTAATCACATGTATGTCTAAACGGAGCTATTCATGAGTACAAATTGAATCAAGTCTTTCATGATGCTTGCTAAGGAGATCCATGTATTCATGATGTCTACTCCCTTTTGTCTGGGCAATAGGATGAATTGTCACAGAGAAGCCAATCTCTCAAAAAAATTCTTATTTTGCACTTATAAGCTCCAAAAACAACAGAATCACCTTACGTGTCTTCTTCTAAGGATCATGTGGTTACATTCTCCATCGCTTGTTCGAGTCTCGTGTGTACATCTAGCTTAACCACTTCAACAAGTGGACCTAGTCATGATGCACGTAAGCTGTAAATTGGTTCAATCTGTCACGGGAAGAATGTGATTGAAGTGTGACGCTTTCAAAGACGGTGACAAGTGGCAACCCTAGTAAGGTTCTCTCTCCAAAGAACTACAATAATGTAGACAACTTCAACTTTTGGGCACAACCAAGTTTGTTTAATATGCATGTTTAGCTGGAGCAGCTGTTACAGTAATATTTTATTTCACCCTTCCTACTTAGCACCAAGAATTGCTTCTGGAATCACTACTAAAATATGATCTATTAGCGACGTAATTTAGCGACGGCGTACAATTACGTCGCTATATATGGAATTCAGCGACTGCTTTATATAAACATCGCAAAACGTCGCTGACTAGCGACGTTCAGCGACAGATATAAAATTACGTTGCTGAATAGCGACGTTACGTCGCTGGATTATTAAAATATGTCGCCAGTTTACGACGTTTAGCGACGTCCTCATGTGACGTCGCTAATATTTTTACTTAGGGCACAGCGTTTCGTTTTTCCCACTCACTCGAAATTTCCAATTTTTTCCACTACTCCTTCCCCCCCTCCGGCGATTCCTTCGGCGACCCCTTCCCCCCCCGGCGACTCCCTCCCCCCCTCCCGGCGACTCCCTCCCACTCCGGCGACCCGTACCCCCCCGTCGAGCTCCTCCTCCTCGAGCTCAGGTAAACCCTAAACTCCTCCTCCTCCTCCTCCTCCTCCTCCTCCTCTCCCACGGACGCACACACACACACACGGACACACGCACACACACACAGACACACACACACACACACACGGACACACACGCACACACACACAGAGACACACACACGGACACACGGAGACACACACAGATGGACACACACACACACACACACTGGACACACTGTGTCATGTTGTGGTGGACAGGAGACACTATGTTGGACACGTACACATAGCCTAGATCCTTTACCAACCATTTATTTTCCATTTTAACATGTTTTATATATC
Source organism: Iris pallida (assembly GCA_029216955.1). NCBI lineage: Eukaryota > Viridiplantae > Streptophyta > Magnoliopsida > Asparagales > Iridaceae > Iris > Iris pallida. The sequence goes on from JANAVB010011394.1 coordinate 3,082,258, forward strand.
AATTTCTAAATACCCTATGTTGACTGATACCTTGTTAATTTATTGTATTTTCTAATTTTGAAAACCAGTTTTGACAACCATTTTAACCTAGTTTAATGCTTTAATTTAGATGTTTAAAACCCTAGTGTAGTGTATCTATATGTGTGCTGACTGAGTTTCAAGTTTGGGGTGATTTGGTTAGAGTTTTGGTTCTCGATTTGGGTTTGAGGTGAATGGGTCTGAAATATGTTATAGGAGTATGTAATGTTGTGTGAAATGAACTGATTTCCTTTCTTTTCCTTTCCTATTTGACTGAACACAGTAAATCCCCTTACTATCCAGATTGGACTGACCTATAGTTCATATCACTCACTCACTCACTCACTCTTGCCTAGGTACACACACGCATATAGCCTAATACAAGCATGTTAGCCTCCCTCATATACACGTATATGTGACTGTCACATGTAACAGTCAACACACTCACCCCCATTCACATGTGCATGTACACACACCACCCACTCTCTACTTCTCTCTCTCTCTATATATATATGTTTGATAGATGGTATTGTATACATATATACATAACTAAGTTAGTACCCTAAGTTAGTACCCTAAGTTAGTATCTTGCCGAATTGATCGGAACAAAGACCCCCAATGTCGGTATCGGTCAATATTTGGTATCGGTCGGTATCGGATCGGAACATGCCAAACCGTATCGGTATCGGCCGTATCGGATCGGTATCGGCCGATACTTTAAAATTATATGAAATAGTAGTCACCCCCAAGGTTGACTATTTTTACTGAAAGTCAAAGTAGAGTAAACATCTGACCTAGATTGGACTAAGAGTTGACAAAGTCAACTATAGGTCAACCCTTAACCTTGTTTGACCTTGTTTGACTTTGTTTGACTTAGCTTGACCTTGTTTGACTTTGTTGTCTTCATGTTTGTTAAATGACACCCAGATACTAGTTTTAGTTGTTTAAATGACACCCAGATACTAGTTTTAGTTTCAGTTTGCTTTGGTAACTCACTATTGCTCATTACTTAGTACTAGTTTTAGTTGATTGTGTTTTTTTAAGACTAAACAAATGACACCCAGATATTACTTGTGTGTATGAGATAGCTTGAGTTGACTCTGGTCATTATTGGTACTTGAATTATAGGTTAGGCTTGTATAGCCTTGAATGGTGTGTGCTAGCTAGTATTGGGATACCAATAGCGATAAGGTAAAGGGTACCTTGGTAGGTCATGACTAGAAATAGGATATTTGACTTAGATTTGACCTTGTTTGACCAAGGTTGACTATTTGACCTAGTTTGACCTTGTTTGACTTTGTTTGACTTAGCTTGACCTTGTTTGACTTAGTACAACCTAGTTTGACTTTGTTTGACTTTGTTTGACTTTGTTTGACTTAGCTTGACCTTGTTTGACTTAGTACAACCTAGTTTGACCTAGATTGCATATCATTGTTATTAGTAACTGTCCGCTACTAATGTGTGTCCCATAATAAGACATAATATACGAATTTGTGCCTGTTGGATAATGTGTGTCCATCTTTGCAGAATTATTTCCAAATGGATATGAATTACTACTTGCGGAATCGTTCATGGATGTACAATCGTCGTCCTGATGATATGTGTGGTGTGCGGGATGAGTACATAGCGGGAGTAGAGCAGTTCCTGCAGTTTGCTAAGGCGTTCCCTCAGTACATGGACGACACCAAAATTAAGTGTCCGTGTGTGAAATGTCATAACGTGAAATATTATCCAGAAGTGGAAGTGACATATCATTTGTACTCGAGGGGTTTCACGCCTAATTACTATCAGTGGACCGCACACGGAGAACTTGTGTCTTTAGCATCAGAGCCGGAGCCTTATGTTGAGCCGTATATGCATGCGGGACCTAATTTTATTTCAGATAATCATGCATACGACGACGGGTGCGTGAACATGGTTTTCGACGCTGCAGGGCCTAGTTTCGTTCATGATGCACCTGAGGAGGCACCGAACGCCGATGCTGTACAGTTCATGGAGTTGTTGGAGAATGCAAGGACTCCATTGTATCCTGGTTGTGAGGATCATTCACCGTTGGAGGTGGTTACAAGACTGTTGAGCATTAAGTCAGATTTTAACATGTCACAAGAATGCTACAACCGAGTGTTGGAGTTGATTATAGAGATCTTGCCGGCGGGTGCTAAGTTGCCTAAAGACTTCTACCGGTCTAAGAGGATGGTGAGATCGCTCTGGATGGGATACGAGAAAATCGATTCCTGTCGCAATGGGTGCATGATGTACTACAAAGACGACAAGGACGCAGATGTGTGCAGATTTTGTGGTGCTGATCGCTATAAGACAACTAGTACAGGAAGGTCTACCGGTGCAAGAAGACCGACCGATTCAATGCACTACTTGCCTTTAACGCCGCGGTTGCAAAGATTATTTATGGTGAAAGAGACGGCCGAAAATATGAGTTGGCACATGCGAGAACAGATTGAAGGAGTGTTGGATCACCCATCCGATGGAGAAGCGTGGAAGCACTTTGATCGAGTGTATCCAGATTTTGCTTCAGATCCGCGAAATGTCAGGTTGGGACTTTCTTCTGATGGTTTTACTCCTTTTGGTCTTTCGGGATCCCAGTATTCGTGCTGGCCTGTGATTGTCACTCCGTATAACCTACCGCCTTAGATGTGCATGAAGACTCAGTACATGTTTCTAACCATTATAATTCCTGGTCCGAACAATCCCAAGAGGAACATTGACGTGTACTTACAGCCTTTGATAGATGAGTTGAATCAGTTATGGGAAGTAGGCGCAAACACGTACGATGTTTCCAGGAAGCAGAATTTTCAGATGAAGGCAACCCTTATGTGGACCATCAACGACTTTCCGGCCTATGGAATGTTATCTGGATGGAGCACTCATGGCCGTCTTGAAGAACAGTTTGGCAACTCTAGAGGGGGGTGAATAGAGTTTATATAGAAAAATAGCCAATTAAAATTAACTCTTTCGCCAACAATAAATAATCAGAGTAAAGTGCGGAAAATAAATGAAGAGCAGAAGAGCATACGCAAACACAGCGATTTTAACCTGGTTTCCCTCGTGGAGGACTAGTCCAGGCCTGAGAACTCTAGCTCAGGATTAAATCCACTATTTGTGAAATAGTAGCTTACAACCCGTGCCTTTACTTCAGAAGAGCACGTCAACTTCTTACAGAGAATCGCAGTGGCGATTGCTTGGAATTGTCCAAGCGACTTCTTCACTCTTGCACAAGAATCCTAACTGAGAGATGCTGAGCACTCGAGACTTAGGAGGCTTGTGGCTAGTAGATAGGAAGGGTATGGCTTATTGAGCTTGTAGGAGAGAAGAGAAGAGAAGATTGAGTGAGTTGAAAAGAGAGAATTCATGCCCTATTTATAGTATTTTTAGAGGCAGAATTCGGCCAGAATTCGGGTAGGAAAATTCAAAAATTTGGCCGTTGGACAGCTAGCAACCAGCTAACCCTAAAATTAGGGTTCCTGATTTCTAGGGGACAGAGTTCGGCCCGAACTCTGTGTGGAGGCAGAGTTCGGCCCGAACTCTGTCTCCAGAGCACAGAGTAGTTCCAAGTGGGACTTGTGGGCAATTTTTGTTTTGGTGGAGCTTGGGATTTTGGGTAGGCTTGTAGACTAAGTTCCAAGAGCTCAGCATAACTCAGAGTACATACTTCTAGACTCAATAAAATGTAAAAGTACAGACTCGAAAATACACTGAGAGTCGAAAACTGAGCTGTTGTCTGTCCTGAACTGAATGCAGACGTCGTGTGTCGTATTGAATTTATACAGATATTATTTAGTCAATGTAGTCAATATTTGGTTGACTGTGACTTTGTGTCAACAATCTCCCCCATATTGATAATTGACAAAATAATAAATGTATATTTCAATATTCATACCTGGACACAGTTGGTTATAACACAGCTCCCCCATAAACAATGCCGAGCTAGAATAAGATGGCTCCCCCGTAATCAGTGAACGGTGCCGAGCTAGAATCAATAGCTCTCCCCCGTAAATAATGCATAGAACCTGTGGCCTGATAAAAATATTTTCCCAAAAGCAAACACAAGCACAGACAGATATACATATTTCTCCCCCTTTTGGCAGTTAGCAATATAAAGGATCATATAGACTGCATAAGGAAAAGCATGGAAATAGCAGTATAGACAATGAAAAGTAATCCAACCACACCAAGCAGAGAAGAAACAGTATAATACTAATAAAACAAGTCACTGACATAAAGTAAAACTACGAAAAATAGCATAAAATGTTATCCACCAACCAGAATGTCAAGCACATCATCAGGGTTTTAAGACATAAATCCAGTACAAAAATCCATAACAAACTGAAATAACTAAAAATAAAAAGGCAACTAAGACCATCAACAGTGGCAGCAGCATATCAAGCCAATCTCCATCACGGAGCACGAGAAGGTCCTAGAACATCTGAAGGACCAGGGAAAGAGCGACGAGGGTCCACAAAAGCATCATCCGGATCCATATACCTCATGACCCACGGATCGTCTATACGATGACCCGCGCGATCTGGATCCCGCTCAATAGGCACATGCAGATCAGGATGACGAGCAAGCGAATACCGTATATCATGCAGAGAGTTCCCAAGGGCACTAATCTGCAGAGTGGTACGGTAATCCTGCTGCGTCCAGCGATCATCCTCAACAGCAAAGCGATCGCGAAGCATAGTCTGAATAGACTCCAGGGTGGCAGGAGGAGGAGGTGCATCCTGACCAAAAGGAGGGGCGTCAGGCTCCTCATCATCAGAATGCTCAGAGGCCTCGGGAGAGGCGACAACTGCCTGAGTACGGCGTGCTTTGGACAGGAAAGCAGGAGCAGGCAAGAATGGACAGTCATGAAGAGGAATATGAAAAGCCCGAAAGATCAAAGGAAGATACAGAGGATAAACCAAAGCTCGTGGTTTCCTCCTACAGCGAATCATCCAGTCCATCATGGTGCGTGGAAGATTGAAAGGAATTCCAAAGTGAAGATGATAAAGAGCAGATATTTCAAGATAAGTGATTTCATCAGGGGAACCGATCTTGGGTAAAATGGTGTTAGAAATAATCCAATGAAGGTCAGAAAAATATGGGTTGAGATATTTAGCCGTGAGCTTGCGAGGACGTGTGTATGGAGTACACAAATCGTCCTTGAAGCTCTCAAGGGAAATTCCGTCGGGAAAACGGAACGAGCGAGCGTCAACTAGCTTTTCCCAAGAATGGGGCTCTTGAAGATCAAGATATTCGGCTAAGTCAAAGTCATCAAAAGATATATCGATACCTGCAACTCGTGAATAAATGTGAAGGTCATCAAAGGTTAAGTTGCAGTAGAACATTTGAACGACATGACGATAGATAGCAGAAGTTGTAGTAACTAGTTCATCAATATAGAGGTCATGGAATAATGAATCATATTGAGAGAATATGGAAAAATTAATAGGATGTTCTGTGAATACCTGACGATTCCGAAAGTCACTAAACCAATTGTTTGATGCATCTAGTGAGACAAAAAGTCTGTTGTCATATGTGGAAGGATTTTGAGGACGAGGTGGATTGAACAAAGGATGAGGTGGTTGAAGTTGTTCAATGATTTGTTCAATTGATGGAGGAGAATCCGAAGAGGAAATACTCTCAACTCGAATCCTCTTCCCACGATTGAACAAGCAAGGAGCCATTAAAAGATTTTGACTAGAAGATAGAAAATAGGAATGGTACCTCAACCAAGTAATAAACAATGGAAGAGAATGGAGAGAAACCCCTTTTTCTTGATTTTGAGAAGCAATGGTGCACTCTGGATCAAAAACTAGGGTTAGGGTTTCAAGGAAAGAGTTTGTATAGGTGAGAAAGGTGGTAATAGTGAAGGAGAGAGATGGAATCCCGACATAAAGTAGGGCTTTGTCTTTGGTCGGGTGAAATATTGACCATTGGATTAGAATAGATCCAACGGCAGAGCCAGATCCCGACCCTGGAACCTAGGGACCGAACTCGGCCCGAACTCTGGTAGGGGCAGAGTTCGGCCCGAGTTCTGGATCAATGGTCCAGAACAGAACATAGGCTGAAAATGAAGAAAAAGTTGAAGTATAACAAGAAATGATAATCAAGAACAACAAAGAAAATGTTGAACACAAAAACAATAGGTAGAGAGGTACTCAGAAAACAGAATGAACTTTAGAAAATATCAATTAGGCAATATTAAATCGAAAACGAGCCATATAATAAATAAGGACATATACTGTGGTTCAATAGTCCAAATTTGCCATGGGTTAGCTGCAGGGGCCGGATCCCAGCTAGCGGTAGTCCTGAGGACTAGTGCACCGTGTCGCTTAGGCTTTTACGCCTTGTTGTCAGAAGGACCCTTTCGGCTTGTACCCATACCAAATTCTTCGTAAAAGAATCATAATATATTCGATATTTACGCAGGTGAGTTTCAATTTATAACTGCTTCATCTAAAATTCCAAGTTCACGACAAAGAAAATTGAAGCGCTCTTCGGATAGTGGCTTAGTAAAGAAATCTGCCAGCTGATGATCAGTGTCAATAAATTCTAAGTTAATCGTGCCATTTTGCTGATGATCACGCAAAAAGTGGTGTCTGATCTCAATGTGTTTAGTGCATGAGTGGCAGACAGGGTTCTTAGTCAAATTGATTGTACTAGTATTGTCACAGAATATAGGAATATGCATGAAAGATAACTTATAGTCTTCAAGGGTTTGCTTCATCCACAGAATTTGTGCACAACAACGCCCAGCTGCTATGTATTCAGCTTCTGTTGTGGATAGTGCAACAGAGTTCTGCTTCTTGCTAAACCAGGAGACTAAAGCTTTTCCTAATAAATGACACGTGCCGCTCGTACTTTTACGGTCGACCTTGCATCCAGCGAAGTCAGCATCGGAGTAACCAATAAGATCAAATGATGTTGACTTGGGATACCATAGGCCCACTGTAACCGTACCCTTAAGGTATCTAAAGATACGCTTAACCGCGGTCATGTGTGATTCCTTAGGATTAGCTTGATATCTAGCACATAGGCAAACACTGAACATGATATCGGGACGACTAGCAGTTAAATAAAGTAAGCTGCCTATCATACCTCGATACTTACGTTGATCAACAGGTTTGCCACTCTCATCTGGGTCGAGTTTGGTTGAAGTAGCCATTGGCGTGCTGATCGGTTTGATGTTGTCAAGATCGAACTTCTTCAGCATGTCCTTGGTGTACTTTGATTGGCAGATGAAAGTTCCATTAGCCAGTTGTTTTACTTGCAGACCAAGAAAATAGTTGAGCTCTCCCATCAAGCTCATCTCAAATTTCGTCTGCATACACTTGGCAAATTCTTGTCAAAGAGTTTCATTAGTAGACCCAAAAATAATATCATCAACATAAATCTGAATTAATAGAATGGTGTCTTTGAAAGATTTGATAAACAGTGTAGTGTCAATTTTCCCTTTTGAAAAACCTTTCTCAAGCAAGAAACTGCTTAGCCTTTCATACCAAGCTCTGGGGGCTTGTTTAAGGCCATAAAGCGCTTTCTTCAGCTTGAACACGTGGTCGGGAAATTTGTGATTTTCAAAGCCAGGGGGTTGTTTGACATAAACTTCCTCCTTAATAAAGCCATTCAAGAAAGCACTTTTAACATCCATTTGAAATAATTTAAAGTTCTGATGATTGGCAAAAGCACAAAGCATCCGAATGGATTCTAGTCTAGCAACAGGAGCATATGTCTCATCGTAGTCGATACCTTCCTCTTGATTGTATCCTTGAGCTACTAGACGAGCTTTGTTACGAGTGACTGAACCATCTTCATTTACTTTGTTTCTAAACACCCATTTGGTACCAATTATTGAGTGATTAGCCGGTTTAGGAACTAGTTCCCATACTTGGCTCCTCTCAAATTGGTTGAGTTCTTCTTGCATAGCAGAAATCCAAAATTCATCATTAAAAGCTTCAGAAATGTTTTTAGGCTCTACTTGTGAAATGAAGGCAGTGCTAGCAACGGAGTCTCTTAGTGATGATCTAGTAGTTACTCCACGTGAAACTTCTCCTATAACTAAATTTTCTGGATGAGAAGGTTTGAAAGAGAATTTCTTAGGCAAACCTTCCAGAGAATTAGTTTCAGTTGAAGTATTCATTGGAGTAGAAGTTGATGGCTCAACATCATCATCAAGAGCGCTTACTGCACTGTTATCTTCATCAAAAGTCACATTAGTTGACTCCTCCACAATAAGTGAGCGTTTGTTGAAAACTCTATATCCCTTACTCTTGGCGGCATAACCAAGAAAGATACCATCGTCAGCTTTGGCATCAAATTTGCCTAAGTTGTCTTTGGTGTTAAGGATAAAATATCTACAACCAAAAACTTTAAAATAAGAAACATTGGGGGTTCTCCCAAACCAAAGCTCATAGGGTGTTTTCTTCGTAATGAGACGAATAAGCATCCTATTCAAAATGTGGCATGCTGTACTTACAGCCTCTGCCCAAAAATATTTCGGAAGAGAAAATTTATTCAACATGACTCTAGCCATATCGCCAAGAGTCCTATTCTTCCGCTCCACAACACCATTTTGTTGAGGAGTTCTAGGACAAGAAAATTCATGATCAAAGCCATTTGCATTACAAAAACTTTCAAAATCTGAATTTACGAATTTGCCTCCATGATCACTTCGGATTCGAGCCTTTTTCGTTTTGAACTTTATTTACAAAAACTTTGAAAACAGAAATAGCATCGCTCTTATTAGCGAGAAAGAAAACCCAAGTAAATCTCGAAAAATCATCAACAACAACAAATGCATAAAGTTTGCCACCAAGGCTATCTATTCTACTAGGACCAAATAAATCCATATGAAGTAATTGCAAGGGTCTAGTAGTACTTAAAGAGTTGATGGAATGAAATGAGGATTTAGTTGCCTTGTTTAGTTCACATTCGGCACATACCGTGTCCTTTTTGAATGTGATGTCAGGCAATCCTCTCACTAGCTTCTTGGTAGAAAGCCTGGATATAGCATCCATGTTGGCATGACCAAGACGCTGGTGCCAAAGCAGTCGTTCGTCTTTGTGGGCATATAAACATCTACCTGCATGGTTAGTATTTATAGAGAGAGAGAAAATATAGATGTTGTCCTCTCTTTTCCCTTCAAAAGCAATGTCTCCTGTTGACCTATCGTAGATATAGCAATGGTTTTGTTCAAAGTTAATATCATATCCATGATCAGCAAGATGGCTAATGCTGAGCAGGTTATGCTTTAACTCGGTCACTAGGCAGACATCCTTTATAACAGGAGAAGGAGGATGACCAATGATACCGTTACCTATTATGTGCCTTTTGAGATTGTTACCGAAGGATACGTATCCTTCTCTTTTCATCGATAGTGATGCAAAAAGATTTGCATTTCCCGTCATATGTCGCGAGCATCCACTATCGAGAATCCACTTACTCTCAGTTGAGGAGGGAAGGTCCACCTACATCAAGAGTAGATGTGACCTTTGGTACCCATTTTCTTGAGGGTCCTGAAAAGTTAGTTTTTGGAAACCAAGCATATATTTTCTTGTCTACCAGTCTTCTAACTCTACACTGTGGTGAGATGTGTCCATGTGTTCCACAGTAAGTACAGATGGCATTTTTATTTATACTGGGAGCATGAGAATGATATCTATAAGCAACAGGATGAGGATGATATGGAGAGTTAGCATGGTAATGATGACTATGCATAGAGTGAGTGGCATGATGATGATGTCTGTGTGGCATAGCATGATAATATTGACTGTGAGGAGTGGCATGCTGAAATTGTTTATATGGCATAGTGTAATGTTGTGGCATAACATGATGATTTTGCCTATGTGACATAATATGATGATTTTGTCTACGTGGCATGGTATGTTGATGTGTCATAGTATGATGAGAGTGATATTGATTGTGTCTTTGTGCAGTATGATGAGTATGAGAAGTATTCTTACGTGCACGTGGTTTGTGAAAGTTTGTGTATATAAATGCATGGTTATTTGTTGCATGAGAATGACGTGGTTGACTAGCATGAGTGGTGTTGTGCCCATGTGATTGGGTTTGAGGTTGGACAACCTGTTTACCCAATTTGGTTTCTAATCTTTTAGACATAGCTTGTAGTTCATCAATCTTAATATTTAAGCCATAAATCTTAGTCATAGAAATCTTGTGTCTACTCTTTTCTTCAGCAAGCAACGTGTTGAGAGTAGTGATTTCTTGAGTTTGTTGCTCAATACGTGCTTCAGCATCATGTAAGCTTAATTTAAGCTTGGATACTTCATCAGTGTCATTAGTGGGTGATGTGTTTCTAACATTATCAAGAAGTAAAGAAATTCTTTGTATCTCATCTTTTAGACTTTTGATCTTGTCCTTGGCATGTTTATATTTACCGATGACCTTTTTATGATCATCGAGTAAATCAGTGAAAGCATCGCCAAGTTCATCAAAAGAGAAGTCATCTAGAGTTTCGTTAGATACCTTGTTGGAAGTTGCCATTAGGCACACATTTGCTGTATCTTGAGGAGAGTCCTTTTCTTCCTCAGAGTCACTTGCTTCACTTTCATGCCAAATGCCCGTGTTGGCATACTTCTTTGATGAGTTCCTTTTGTATGGCTTCTCATAGCGGTTGCTCTTCTTCAGGAATGGGCAGTCTTTTCGGACATGTCCAGTTTTCTTGCAACCGTAACAAGTTGGTTCTTCTTCATCGTCTTCTTGAGATTCCTTCTTCCTTCGATTGAAGCGAAGGAATTTCCTGAAGTTGCGAACCATGAGAGCTTGATCTTCATCATCCGAATTATCTTCTTCGGTCTCATCATGATTAGCTCTTCGTTGATGAGCTTTGAGTGCGATCTCCCTGGTCTTCGGAGCAGGCTCTTCGAAGTCCTTGAGGTCAAGCTCGTGAGTCATAAGCTTGTCCATCAAGGTCTCCATTGACATTGTTGTGAGATCGTTTCCTTCTATGATGGCTGTCACCTTAGGGTTCCAAATCTTTGGTAGCCCTCTGAGCAGCTTACGAATCTTCTCGTGGTTTGAGTACTGCTTTCCAAGCGAGGATAGAGGATTGATGATGTCGAGGAATCTTGTGAACATTTGAGTGATCGTCTCATTTGGCTTCATCTTGAAGGCTTCGTACTCTTGAGTGAGACGGCTTATCTTCGATTCCTTGACTTGAGTGGTTCCTTCATGCGTCACTTCTAGAAGTCTCCATACTTCATGAGCAGTGGTGCATGTAGAGACCCTGTTAAACTCGTTCCTGTCTATAGCACATAATAAAGCATTAATAGCCCTAGCATCTAGACTTGCCTGTTTCTTCTCCTCGACAGAATATTTGTCGTGTGGTTTCTCAATGAGGTCACCATCGACAACTATTCTGGCGGGCTTTTTGTAACCGTCAGTTACGACAGTCCACAGGTCAAAGTCTAGAGACTTCAGATAAAAACTCATCCTTGTTCCAATATGTGTAGTTAGTCCCATCAAATAGGGGAGGCCTATGAGTGGACTGACCTTCACCATGATTGGAGATCAAGGATTGTGTGGTTGCCATGGATCAGCTCTTAGGATGTTAGTCCTTATAAAGAGAACAGAGCTCTGATACCAATTGAAGAACAGTTTGGCAACTCTAGAGGGGGGTGAATAGAGTTTATATAGAAAAATAGCCAATTAAAATTAACTCTTTCGCCAACAATAAATAATCAGAGTAAAGTGCAGAAAATAAATGAAGAGCAGAAGAGCATACGCAAACACAGCGATTTTAACCTGGTTTCCCTCGTGGAGGACTAGTTCAGGCCTGAGAACTCTAGCTCAGGATTAAATCCACTATTTATGAAATAGTAGCTTACAACCCGTGCCTTTACTTCAGAAGAGCACGTCAACTTCTTACAGAGAATCGCAGTGGCGATTGCTTGGAATTGCCCAAGCGACTTCTTCACTCTTGCACAAGAATCCTAACTGAGAGATGCTGAGCACTCGAGACTTAGGAGGCTTGTGGCTAGTAGATAGGAAGGGTATGGCTTATTGAGCTTGTAGGAGAGAAGAGAAGAGAAGATTGAGTGAGTTGAAAAGAGAGAATTCATGCCCTATTTATAGTGTTTTTAGAGGCAGAATTCGGCCAGAATTCGGGTAGGAAAATTCAAAAATTTGGCCGTTGGACAGCTAGCAACCAGCTAACCCTAAAATTAGGGTTCCTGATTTCTAGGGGACAGAGTTCGGCCCGAACTCTGTGTGGAGGCAGAGTTCGGCCCGAACTCTGTCTCCAGAGCACAGAGTAGTTCCAAGTGGGACTTGTGGGCAATTTTTGTTTTGGTGGAGCTTGGGATTTTGGGTAGGCTTGTAGACTAAGTTCCAAGAGCTCAGCATAACTCAGAGTACATACTTCTAGACTCAATAAAATGTAAAAGTACAGACTCGAAAATACACTGAGAGTCGGAAACTGAGCTGTTGTCTGTCCTGAACTGAATGCAGACGTCGTGTGTCGTATTGAATTTATACAGATATTATTTAGTCAATGTAGTCAATATTTGGTTGACTGTGACTTTGTGTCAACACGTCTCTCATGTCCGTATTGCATGGACCGTAGTAAGGCTTTCCGCTTGAAACACGGCGGAAAACCGTGCTTCTTTGATTGTCATCGGCAATTTCTGCCAAAAGATCATCCGTTCAGAAGGAACATGAATGCTTTCCGTGCCGGCGTTGTAGAGAAGGGTGATCCACCGCCAAGGTGGTGCGGAGCCACGATATGGGAGGAGGTTAAAGATTTTCCAAGTGCTATCGAAGATCCTACAACTGGGTACAAGTGCGATGGATTTGGTAGAGTTTATAACTGGACAAAGAGGAGCATATTCTGGGATCTGCCATACTGGAGTACCAATCTGATCAGACATAATCTTGATGTCATGCATATTGAGAAGAATGTGTTTGATAACATAATTAATACTGTGATGGACGTAAAGGGAAAAACGAAAGACAATCCCAAGGCCAGGTTGGACTTAGAAGAAATATGCAAATGCCCTGCGTTGCATTTGATACAGCAGAATGGAAAATAGTTCCTGCCGAAGTCAATTTTCTTGCTGGACAAGGAGGATAAAGTGAGTCTTTGTCGGTGGATCCAGGGCCTAAAATTTCCAGACGGATGTAGAGTGTGAAAATAATGACACGCTGACATAAGACTTAGTCAAACTCACACGCTCAAGGTTATACGCTCAGTCAAAGTCATACGCTCAAGGCCATACGCTCAGCCATGGCCATACGCTCATCCAAAGGCTGTACGCTCAGTAAATATTTTATTATTTCTTGAGATGACAACACAGCATGTAAATTAATAAAGGATGAATCTGACACTTCGTCTTTCGTGCAAAGACAGCTGTCCAATGAAAACTAGCCGTCGTATTGGTTTTCGAAGAGTCGGTTTTGTCTTTTACGAGGACAGCTCAGCAGCCTTCATAAATACAAAGGCCATCATTACTGTCAGTTTTGACAGTCTGTCAGCCATCATATCCGCAGTCACGACGCTCGAGAAGATTTTGTCAGTTATTGGAAGATACGACGTATCAAAGAAGATTGATAATGGCCACGTGTCTACTTATTCAAACATGCCACGTGTCTACTGATTCAAACATACGACTCAACCAAGTGAGCGTATGGACTTCATATGACTCCTTGCCAGCCAAGTGAGCGTATGGACTTCATACGACTCCTTGCCAGCCAAGTGAGCGTATGGACTTCATACGACTCCTTGCCAGCCAAGTGAGCGTATGGACTTCATACGAATCCTTGCCAGCCAAGTGAGCGTATGGACTTCATACGACTCCTTGCCAACCAAGTGAGCGTATGGACTTCATACGACTCTTTGCCAATCAAGTGAATGTATAAAATCCATATGACTCCTCATCAATAATGTGAGCGTATCAGCTTTATATGGCTCTACGCTGTCCAAGTCAGCGTATGTAAGACATGTTCCTTCAAAAGCTAGCGTATGACTCTTCTTCAAAGGCAGCGTATCACAGCAGTTATATCGAAGATGATTTTCAATGTGCAGTAAACACACGTTCTCACGTGTCCTGCACTCAGTTACCCACTTATTCAGAAGTTATGCAACGTGGCATTCATGCCATCAATCTCTCCTGAATATGCTCCACTATTTTCAACCGTACGCTAACGTGTCTCCATCAGAATTTGCCACGCGTCCCTGCAGTTATGCACACGTCCAGTAACTACCTGAGCGTATGCTTAAGGATAGTTATCCTGAACTCTATAAAAAAGAGTTTCTTCACCTTCATCAGTTACTAGATTGATTATCAGAGAGAACAAAGAGATTGCCCAGTTGCTGTCCAAGTTCTTCAAAGTTCGAGTGTTCTTCATCGCATCGTCCAAGGGATAAAGTAATCGTCTTCTAGATTAGATTCCTACAGTTGTAATTTTCTCAGATACAAAATAAATAAAGTGAATTTATTTATGGAAAATAAATTGGCGACTCTGCTGGAGAAAGCTGTCTCCTCCAACGAGATAGCAACAACTCAATGCGATACTTCGTCGATCGGCTCGACGAAGAAGACGATGGTCGTACAATTCGACCAATCTGCTTACGAAGAAATGCTCAAGGCGAAGGAAGGCCGAACTGCTTCTTCCGCTCTTTCTGCTGCCAAGAAGAAAGGATGTTCTGTCTATATTCCTAAGTCTTCTTCAACAGCCCGAGATGCTTCTGTCATTTCTCTTGTTGACAAGAACACGTCTTCAACTTCAACGAAGCCCATTTCGGCTTCTCTGGACACGGCAACAGTGGCTTCTCCTAGTCACACTGACAAAGTGGGTTCTTTAACCAAGTCAGCGTGTCCAAGGAAAACCATCTCTGGACAGGTCAAAGTTTCTTCTCCTTCTACTCTTACGACAGCAGTCGGCTCTTTAGCCATTGATGACTCTGCACGTATGGCAATCAAAGGGCAGCGTACGGCAAAGGCAGCGTACAAAAGCCAACATCAGGCAGCGTACGCTAAGCCAAAGCCAGCGTATGCTAATAAAAAGGCAGCGTATGACCAAAAGTCTAAACTGAAGTCAACGTATGCTAACAAATACAGTCCTTTGACTGTTTCTCAGAATCAGGCTGGGGGTTCTCTTCCACAGAACATACAAATGATTCCCTCACAACTTGCACATCGTGTACTTACCAAGGAGAAAGACTCTTTAGTCAACTCCTCTACTCCTGAGGTCTTTACCTCTGGAGTTAATTTGACTAGTACTTTTACTAGATCAAACAAAGAAAAACGCCTTTTGGCTACTTCCTCTAAAGATGGATTATTACCGACTCCCAGTCGGAATAATACTCATCTTCCTTCTCTCAAAATTTCTCGATCTGAGAAAGGCAAATTACTAGTATCCAAGACTGAGACTAAAGTCATATCTATGACGGATCTTCGTAATAAGTTTAATCAGAATCATCTCGGTTCCACTAATACAAATATACCAGACCTTGATGCAGAATATGCTAAGAATTATGTGGCTCAAATTAATCAGTTGTTATACACTCAAGAACCGAGAAGACAGAAGAATAAAAGACAAGTTTCTATACAGAAACTATCTTCAAATACTTCCCAATCTGTCCCTACAGATCTCCGGAAATATTTACAAAATAAACGGAGAATTGACACTCCATCTGGCCATGACATTGCTCATATTTGTCATGAAAAGCACGGTTGCAACTTCCAACCTCGGGTTGTGATTCAGTGTTGCTGTTCACCAAAAAGACGATCTGTTTTCGAACGGATACAATATGAACCAATATTGGATGAAGATGAACCTCTTTATGCTTCTGTCAACATGACCTCCAGAAATATTGGGGGTAGCATACGATCTGATGCTATATCAGATTCTGAAGATGGTGTTTATCTCGACACCCGATCCTGGACCAGAGCATTGGCCAGAGTCTCTTCTCATCCAAGTGGTAATCCAGAGATCACAGAGGACTTCCTTGGAGAGTCCAATTTTCCAGTATTGACTCCCGTAAATAGTTCCGGGAAAGATACTGACTCTCATAGCGATGATTCAGAACAAACTGTTTCATCATCTATTCCTCGAATAATTACCACTTACATGGTAGACGGCAATCATGAACCTTCAACTAGCACTGAAGCTCATGAGCAGAGGATTTCTTCCTTAGAACAACAGTTGCGAGCTATGGCAGATATATTGAATGCTATGCACACTCTTATGCAAGCTCAGCATCAAACTCAGCAAGTTCAACAAACACTACCCCCAGTGGTATTAAATACTCCTGTTACCTCAAATCCGGAACCCTCTAGTATTTCGGGGGTACAGTCTAATGTTCCTGTACAAACCACTCCAAGCCAGTCTGGAGATGGGGGTGGTACATATGCTGCAGTTCCTCCTCCCAATTATACTCAACAAGTTATAACTCCACAATCATCCGGAATTATTACTGAAGAGTTAAGGAACCTCCGAACTCAGTTTGAGGCATTTAAACAAAAGGATGGTTTGCAAAGGTTAGGCATCAAGCAACCTTACCCGATAGAATGGAAGCAAGTATCATATCCTCCTAAATATAAGCCTCCAACTATCTCTTTCTTTGATAGAACTACCTCCCCAAGTCAGTTCATTAATCATTTTGAAGTAATGACTGATCAGTTACAACCAAGCGATGCCCTCCTCACTCGGGTGTTCGTTGGATGTCTCAAAGGAACAGCTTATGAATGGTATAGAAGCCTCCCTGATGGGTGCATTACCTCATTTGCTGGCTTTAAACAAATGTTTCTTGAACGGTTCTATGAGGGGCTTAATGACATGACTATGTCAGCCCTCATAAGAATTAAACAGAAAAATAATGAGACTATCGAGGACTTTATTGAAAGATTCAGAAGAGAAGCCCTCAAAATGCCTTTGGGAACTCCAGATGCTGTTATAATCGACACTTGTAAATCGAATCTCTTACCAATCATCAGTATGTGGACAGGGTCCACTCAGTTCCAAGATTGGCCTTCTTTCATCGTCAGTGCCAAAGCTGCCGAAGTCAGTACTGAGACCTTCAAAGGTCTGGGGGTACAAATGGCTCCCAAGGAATCAAACCAGAGTGCTAGCAATAATACTCGACCCAATAATCGCAAAGGGAAAGAGGCTCTTGAAGTCAATCTACAGAGCAGTAGTCAAGAGGTAAAGACTACCCAAACTACTCCAGCTCCAACAAATCAACAACAGAGACCTCCTCGACCGAAGGAAGAATATTCTTTCGATGATGATGATGTTCAGGGTATCTTTGAATGCTTACTCAAAGGTAACAAAATACAATTACCAGAAATTAAAAAGCCTGATGAAGCCAATAAGACAGATCATCCAAAATATTGTCCATATCATAGAATGCTGGGTCATACCATCCGATCTTGCTATGTATTAAAAGGAAAAATCCAAGAAATGATCAAGTCAGGAGCTGTGACACTGACGCCCAAAGACAAGACAGTCACAGCGAATGTGATTTCAATGCAGTTCGGTGATTTCCCTCCCTTAATGGTGGAAAGTGGGATTGTTCCTATTCCCAAAGCAACTCTCGAAGTCGTAAACATCCCACCAGCACAGAATGAAAGACTTGTTCCTATCACAACTAAGAAGGGAGAGATTATGTGGATCCATCCGAATTTAATGACAGAGTTTGAAACGTCTTCCTCCTCTCCTCGGAAGACTCCTTTGTCTAAAAAGAAACTCGGGAAGACTAAGTCATGCAATGTGACTTCTAGTTTCACACCCGATTATTATTTAACCTCTACTTTCATCTTGGCAGGAAACTCACTCCCTATGGAGATAAAATCTGTACCTCAATCTGAAGATAGATACAAGCCTGCATTTCATCTATACAGTTCACAATCTCGTGAATTAATGGCGAAGATGGGTTATGATCTAGCCACTGCTCCTGGTTTGAACTCGGGCAAAGGACTCCGAACACCTTTAGCCATCACTATGAGACATAATCAATCTCGTGTTGGTCTCGGTTTCTGGAATGAAGCTCTCATCAAGCATAAAAGAACCAAAAGCAAGATGAAGAATTGCAATATGGTTTCGATAGAATCTGAACCTGAATCTGAAGTCGAAGTTCATGCTGGAACTCGGTCAGGAAAAGTATATCTGAAAGATTATGCTAACATTCCTGAAGAAACTCTTGATGTCCCTCCAGTTACAGCTCTAACACCAGTCTCTACTGAAGAACCTTCAAATGTTCCTGTTGAGACAGTTCCTTCTAAACTGACAGCAGTTGACAAAGGCAAACAACAAGTCCGCTTCGACAAACCATTGAAGAAGTCATCCCCTACAGGACTTGAAAAGCCTTATAATTTTGATATATTGGCTCAACTAGCCAATACACCAGCTAAATTGTCAATCTTCGAGCTCTTACGCCTCTCTAAAGAGACTCGAGAAACTCTGAGTGAAGCACTATTGCAAGCAGAAACCTGCCTAACTCTCCTCAAGAAGTTGGAAACAGAACCTGTTTCTCATTGTCATAATGTATTGGAATTTATTCCAAACATTACTTTCACACAGGACGATATGCTGTTAGAGGATAATCGACATGACCGTCCTTTATATCATACATGATATATTGATTATATGAAGGTTGATCGTCTACTGATTGATCCAGGATCCGCTCTCAGTATCATGCCAAAAGCTATGCTAGATGCATTGAAGATACCTGTGCATAGTCTCTCCGGCACTACCACTACCATCTTGGGATTCAATCAAGGAAAAAGTGAGCCTCTGGGCAAGATTCGCCTCAAATTTCAAATAGGCGATCTTCGCACTAAGGTTACTTTTTACATCATCGACAATCATGGATGTTCATACAATGCTCTATTGGGGAGACCATTCTTGCATGAACATAATATTGTTCCTTCAACTCTTCATCAATGCTTCAAATATGTTGATGATAATAGAGAAGTTCAAAAGGAAGTCGCAGATCTCTATCCATTCAAAGGAGTCGAAGCTTACTTCAATGATGCTCGCATGTACAAAGATGAATACTCAAAAGTCTTACAAGCTATGGATGACGACGATGAGACATCCAAAGTCGACACTTTTGTTATTCCTGTAAAAGGGCGTATTACTCCTCCGCAGTCAACTAAATCATCTGAAGAAGGTTCACTGATAATTCCAGTTAGTGGACGTACTACTTCGTCACCTGCCCAAGCTTCACAAGGCTCACTGATAATTCCAGTCAGTGGACGTACTACTGTATTGTCCTCTCAAGCTCCACAAAGCTCACTGATAATTCCTGTTAGTGGACGCATCACTCCCCCTCCATCTTCTCAGGCTAGACCAGATACTCTAGTCATTCCAGTCAGTGGACGTATTACTTATCCACGATCTGCTTCAAGGGAGCTCACCTCTTCTGAGCCTTTTGTTATCGATCTTAATCGAAACAAAATTTCTAATCGCCCTTCATCTCCCCCTTTTGTCATTAATTTGACTAAGTCTGATAAGGCTCAGCCTTCTGTTGTAAATACAGTATCTAATATTAATGAAGCATCTCCTTTGCAGTATATTGATGTCTGTAATCATGTACAAAGTTATTTACAATTGTTCGATAGCTTAAAACCACTAACTATAGGAGTTGTTCAAACTCTTCATACAGACGTATCATTGGAATCCATACAAAAATCATACTTTGTGGTTCCTATTCGAAAGAAAGGAGAAAATCCAATATTCTTCTATAAAGGACCCCAGAACCCTCCTAATCTGGAAGAAGATGACATAAACGACGATACTGGAAGGTTACAACTGCGTCGCTACAGTCAACAGTCCAAAAATATCATCAAGAATATGGGTTATGACTTTAGAACCAGTCTCAATAATGGAAAAGGAAGAAGAATGTCAGTTCGAATTCCTCCATTAAAATACGGAAGGACAAAGTGTGGTTTAGGTTATACTGCTCCTACCCCTTTTATCAATATAGTCCATGAAGATTTAAAATCTGATGAAGACGAACGATCTGAGTCTTCCGATTCCCTATCTTGGGATTCTGATACAAGTATTGGCGATCTCCATCGCTCTATTCTATCCATCAATATGGTCTCTGTTGATGGCCCGCAAGAGAATGATGAAGATGAGGATGATTTTGAAATATCACCCGAATCAGAACAATGGGCTCAAAGATTAGATAATCAATGGGAATTCCGGTTCGAGCAGAGTGTAACACCCCAGTCCCAAAATACGTAGGACCAAGTACGTAGACATGCCAGCTGTATACATACGAAATACATAGACCTCGTATGTATACATAAGCTGTAAATGTAGTAATCCAAGACAACTAAATCTCATCCACAAAGATAAATAATGATATAAAGCAACTTTGAGTTTGTTATGTGCATAATAGTTGGGCGAAGACAAAGTCCACTACCAACCAAATTAAATATGAAAAATATACAAGGAAAGAATTAGCAAGCGAGAGCAAGTGACGAACCCAAGAGCAATCGTCGCGAAGGAAGGAACGACCTTAGCTAGAGCACCTGCAAGAAATCACGAAAACACATACCTGGGGAAAAACCATGTCCTCAGAGGGACGTAACAAGACACAAAATATCATGCTGATAAACTGAATAAATAAGCTCAACAGAAAAGTATGCATGAGTAAAGGTTCCTAACCATTCTATGTGTAATTCAATTTAGAGGACAACGTTCTACGCAGGGGCTGTCTCAAGCATGTAATAAAGAGTGGCCAACAGGTAGCGCTCATCCGAGACACTATCGGCCGGGTAACACGTAGCGCTCATCCGAGACACTATCTCCCAAAATGTGTGTAAAAAGTAGCCCCTACGCTAGTAGCTGTCCCCTCCCCCCCAATGATACTATATGTGCATCGTAACCACGACACACCAACACGTGTCATTTCCACAACACGGGTTTATAATAGATAACTGTCAAGTCTTCTAACATGCATCTATTGACAGTTATTCCTACGCATGCGCACGGGTGATCAGCCAACACGCAAGTGACCACTACATGATACTCACAACTCTCTCACACAACTCGTGTACCATCGTGACAAGTCAATGAGACACACTAAATTTGACGGTAGTCCCTTAACTCTATGCCAGTTGTATAAATATAGTAATTTGTTTCTACATATAATTTTAGAAAGAAACAACTTAAAAATAAACACAACATGCATGATATTGAGCAGAAAATTTAAACAGTAAAGGCAAGGTGTCTTGCCTGGTGTTACGCCTGGTATGGTGCGACGATCATGATAATGTCAAGATAATCCAAAGCCATGGTTGATGTGAAGAAGTCCAAATTTGCATGAATATAGGAACAAGGGATCTGTCGTGACCAAGAAAAAGAATTGGGGAGAATTTCTTGAGAAAGTAATCGTACTATATATATATATATATATATATATATATATATATATATATATATATATATATATATATATATATATATATATATATTTGAAAATATTTGAACACAAGATTTTTAATTGTCTAAAGTAAATATTTAGAGGAGACTAGGAAATCTTTTGTATATAATTATATCTTTTCTTAGTAATATCTATATAAATTGTTAAAAATCTAGAAAAATTATTGTGGGCAAAGACTATAATTTAATTTTAGGATAGAAAACTCTTAAATTGTAAAATAAAATTTTAGTAGAAACTAAAATTCACAATTCAGATATAGTTTTTATATTAGTGGAAAAATAGTACTTATTTAGGCCGAAAATATATATACTCGAGAAGAAAATTTTTACTTCAAATTGGTTAGACAATATTTGTGCCATCACTAAAAATAGTAATAATAATATTGTCATTTATAAAACACCAAATCATAATTATAGTACTTAGAATAATAATAATATCAATAATCAATAATGATAAAATAATAATATTAATATTAATAATGATAATAATAATAATGAGAGATAATAATATTAATAATAATAATAATAATAATAATAAGAATAATAAGAATAATAATAAGAATAATGATAAATAATAATGAATATGATAATAATAATAATAATGATGATAATAATAATAATAATAATAATAATAATAATAATAATAATAATACTTTAGTAATAACTATGGTGACTTTATTACGAATACTCAACCTATTCCCCCAAATCAACAGTGAGGGAGAGAGAAAGAGGAAGGAGCGGGAAGGAGAGGGTTACCGGAGCTGCGGCGGGCGGCGTGCGATGGAGGATGTCGGCAGCGGCTGAGGAAGTCGGAGGGTGGTGAACGCGGCGGCGTGGCGCATACGGGGCCGTCCACGAGCGGAGGCGGCTAGGGTTCTTCATCAGTGGCTCGCCGTGGGAAGGTGGAAGGAGGACGCCGGCGAGGATACACGAGGCGGCGGCGGTTTGTAAAGGCGGCGGCGCTCCGGTCTCAGCTACGGGAAGAGAACCAGCGGTGGAGGCACGACGGGGCGCCGGGCTTAGATCGGTGAGGCGGCGGCGGCGGTATCTCCACCGCACGGGAGGCGGTCCTTGGTCGCCAGCAGGGGCGGCGACGGCGGAAGACTCGACGCGGTGGAAGGGGGTTTTCCGATGGGGTTTCCGGCGGCAGCGGGGTTCGAGGAGGTACGTGGCGGCTTGCCGAATTTGGCGAGCGCACGGCGGCTCTGGAGGAGCTGCGCGGAGGGAGTTCGCCGAGGCAGCGCTCCGGCGGAGCTCGGCGAATGCTGGCGTCGAAGGGGACGGCGCGGATACTTCTGCGCGCGGAGGGCGGCAGTCCCCGGGTCGGCGGATCTCGCGGTGGCGAGGCGCCCAAGGTCGGATCTCCGCGGAAGGGAGAAGGGTTTTTGGTGGGGGTCGTTCCCGTACGGCATGGCTCCTGCTGCTGTCACGGCGGCGAGTTCGGTTGCGGGACCGGCGGGGCCAGGCGGGGGTGCTGCCGCGGAATTTGGCACAAACCTCGGGGTGGTCGAGGCGAAGGTTAGGCTTCTTCTCCCCCTTCTTCTATTTCTTCTGTGAGGGTGAGTTTTGGATTGGCGATGGTGGTGTTGGCTGCGACCGGGAATGGCCATGGCGGGGTTGTTGAGGTTGATGGACCGAGGTCGGGGTGGTGTTGTTGGGATTTGGTCGGAGAAGGCGGGGCGTGTGGAGTAGACGAGGTGGGGCTTGTGTTTCAGAATGGTGATGACGACGTGGTGGCGGTGATGGCAGCGAGGATGGTGGCGGGGGTGTCGGGGATGACGATGTGGTAGAGACGGGACGGTGATGGCGGGGTTTGATTGGGGTTGCGCCATCGGTGGCGGTGAACGAGAAGGAGTGGCCGAGTGGCAGTGTTGCGGCGGGAAGGATTTACAGTTAGGCTAGGGATAGGATCTAAGTCGTCGTGTCGGGGATTGTCCGACACGACAAGATGGAGGTCCGGGATTGTCGGACTCGGACGAGATTATTGTATTTGTAATGGGGAATATAGTGGATGGGAGGCACAGACACGGTGCACGGATTTTGGGTTGTGGATGGAAATTTCTGGAGGAGTACCTCTCCTTTTATAGGAGGTGGGAATACCCAGTTAGATAAGGATTGGACCCAATTTAATTATTTAAATTCAAATTGGGTTCAATCTACAATTTAAATCTAATTTTTAAAAATTTACCATATATGTTTTAAAACAAAAAAAAATGAATCCAATCAAATCCATATCCAAGCCCAGTTTTGAATTAAATCTATATATTCAAATCTAAATTCAATATGGATAACTTCCATATTTAAATTAAGCATTTAAAAGTAATAATAAAATTCCAAATTTAAATAACCATAATAAGTTTAATTAAATAGAAAAATTCAAAATAATTTTTTTTAGATAATATAAAAATAATAAATAATAATTTCGAAAATCAAATACTTGAAATTCCTTCTTGCAAATAAAAATTTTCAATTAGTTTTGGAAAGGTTTAAAATATGCATGCGACACCATATATTACCTAAAATAGTTATTTTCTAAATTATCACTTGTATCATAAATTAAAATTGCCGTCTTTATAAATAGACAAATAAAGGTTTGGCAATCTCGACGTGCCATAAAATATTTATTTCTATACGGAAATTCTTTTAATGAAATATTTGTATATAAAAATATATCCTCTCAAAATTTTGCACTCTACGTATAAATACGAAAAATGTGAACTTGTACGCGACGTATAGTTATGAAAGAAAAGAAACATCGATACCAATTTATTTTAAAAAAATAATTCGTAGTAAAATTTTAGGGGGTTTACATCCTACCCAACTTACAAGAATTTCGTCCTCGAAATTAAGGATTAGTAGGGGGGAGAAGGTACAAGGGGTATCGATGAAGAATAATCAATAACAAATTATACCGTAAGAAATTGTGATCTAGATCATAGGAAATAATACGATATGGTCGTAATCGATAGGATGGCTAGAGGAAGTTCTAGTATAGCGCTTTCGTCCTCCTAAAATTGGTTAAGACGAAAGCAATATAGAGTTCGAAGGAGGCGTTTATCGAATACGAATACGTGATTCAAAGACGATCGAATAATTTTAAAAGAATTGTCAAGGCAGTCGTGGAGGGGATTGTAAGGGCCAAGTTTAATTATGTTCCCATCCACGTAGAGTAAAAGTGAACCAAAGTGCAATAGGTTGATCAGACCATCATGCACCGGTTCTGGATAGACAATATGTTATTGGGAGCGAACCAATAAAATACGTCATGATCAAGCTTGATAAGAATAAGCTTGCAAAATTTATGCTAAGTTATCATTAAAATAGTCAAAGTATAAGGGACCATGAAAAAGGAAATTAAATAGTCTAAGGTTCTTTAAAATCAAGTCTTGCCCAAAGTTTGGGCCTATACGGTCGGCTTGGTTGACTAGATAAGTTAGGGTCCTCTAAGTGTTATAGTTCAAATGAACTTATCAATATGGTTCACTAGGAAAAAGGGTTTGTTAGGTATTGAGATATTCTACCCAACTTACAAAAATTAAGCTAATGGTGCCATGGGACGATAGGTCAAGCAATCAAGATAGAATGCAAGGTTAAGCATGTAAGGAATTAAGTAGAACAAAATCATATATCGGGTCGAAAGGATGGAGTCGAGGTCGAGTCTCATCTATAGTTTAAAGTATATTGGTTTCACGGTAGGGATTAGAGTCCAGTCAATTTGACCCGAAAGTCGCAATATGAAATTAGAGTACAAGGAGGCGTGTTTTGGTTGCACGTGATATACCTACATGAAGGTGGGCTCGTCTAGGTCTTACATATGAAAGTTGCGGGAAGAAAAAGTCTAGTGTTGTGCTCCAAATATCAAAGTCACGGTAGGGACACCAAAGAATTTAAAGTAGAAAGTGGGAGTTAATGAGATAATGATTAACGAACCTAATAAATGATCGAGTTAAAGCATGAAATAAAGATGACTTAGATTCCAACAAATCAAGGTTGGAATAAATTAGGAGTACAGTTTCTAGGGATATGATAGCTACTTAGATGATGTAGGATTAAGGAACAATGTAATCATTTCTCAAGTTTCAAATAATTAGATGGTCATGACAAAAGATCTAGAATTGAGGGAAGGTCGAGTAAGTCAAAAGAGATGTTCATCGGTTTTGTCGATGACTAACTATACTTGTGTATATGCAATATCATAATCATATGTGGCATGACAATCTAATGTACAATACTTCTATCTCACTAGGGTGACATTCCTTGCTTCTTGGTCCTCTACCAATATGATCTAATCTAAATTTCAAGTTCCTCGAAGTTTCTCAATAAAATTTTGAAGATACTCCGCCAAAATTACCAATTAACTTAGACTGTCAAGTTTAATTTAAATCTCTAATCAATCTCGAGATAGTCCTTGTATATCGCAAAATGAACATACATTTTTTTTCCATCTCTTTAACTCAAAATAACTTATAAATCGTACGCGTAATTTAAAACCTCAAGTTCTCTCCCTTCTAAACTTTCGTCTCTCTAGTCGTCTAGAAAATCATAATTTAAACTCTTTAAATAATCTCGAGATA
The DNA here is from genome assembly GCA_029216955.1 of Iris pallida. NCBI lineage: Eukaryota > Viridiplantae > Streptophyta > Magnoliopsida > Asparagales > Iridaceae > Iris > Iris pallida. The sequence continues at coordinate 3,108,261 of JANAVB010011394.1, forward strand.
AACTCTATCATATTACAATCCAAACTTAAGTTAACCGTAAATCAAGTGTCACAATATAAAAACTTAAATCATAACTATTTCACAATTTCAAAATTCATAAAAGTTTTTGCTTTCTCGATCTAGCTATCCTCTGGTGTATAGCACCTTGTAAATTTAAAGTAAAATTTCAACTATCTTTTGATGGCGGTAATATGCTACTACCCAACTTGGAATTAACTAATCCTTATGATCATATCTCTAGGAAAAATAAATGTCTCTATACTCAAATATAACCTCAATAGATATTAACTGTCAATGCAATCTATCTAGCCATGGGTTAACCTATGGGCATAAGTAGTCATCTTACTAAACACGAAACTAAGAAATTTACGGTAGAAGGAGTCAAATAAGATGCAATTCGAGGAGGTCGAACGAGAGTTCGAAATTTGAAGTCAAGAAAGGATGTCAAGTAGGTGGATGAGATTCTAGACTCTAATCCTATATTGCAGGCTCACATCGGTACGGTAAAGTAACCGAAGTGATAAACTGGACCTGCATGGGCCACCACAAAAACATGTAACGCCCCAGTCCCAAAATACGTAGGACCAAGTACGTAGACATGCCAGCTGTATACATATGAAATACATGGACCTCGTATGTATACATAAGCTGTAAATGTAGTAATCCAAGACAACTAAATCTCATCCACAAAGATAAATAATGATATAAAGCAACTTTGAGTTTGTTATGTGCATAATAGTTGGGCGGAGACAAAGTCCACTACCAACCAAATTAAATATGAAAAATATACAAGAAAAGAATTAGCAAGCGAGAGCAAGTGACGAACCCAAGAGCAATCGTCGCGAAGGAAGGAACGACCTTAGCTAGAGCACCTGCAAGAAATCACGAAAACACACACTTGGGGAAAAACCAGGTCCTCAGAGGGACGTAACAAGACACAAAATATCATGCCGATAAACTGAATAAATAAGCTCAACAGAAAAGTATGCATGAGTAAAGGTTCCTAACCATTCTATGTGTAATTCAATTTAGAGGACAACGTTCTACGCAGGGGCTGTCTCAAGCAGGTAATAAAGAGTGGCCAACAAGTAGCGCTCATCCGAGACACTATCGGCCGGGTAACACGTAGCGCTCATCCGAGACACTATCTCCCAAAATGTGTGTAAAAAGTAGCCCCTACGCTAGTAGCTGTCCCCTCCCCCCCAATGATACTATATGTGCATCGTAACCACGACACACCAACACGTGTCATTTCCACAACACGGGTTTATAATAGATAACTGTCAAGTCTTCTAACATGCATCTATTGACAGTTATTCCTACGCATGCGCACGGGTGATCAGCCAACACGCAAGTGACCACTACATGATACTCACAACTCTCTCACACAACTCGTGTACCATCGTGACAAGTCAATAAGACACACTAAATTTGACGGTAGTCCCTTAACTCTATGCCAGTTGTATAAATATAGTAATTTGCTTCTACATATAATTTTAGAAAGAAACAACTTAAAAATAAACACAACATGCATGATATTGAGCAGAAAATTTAAACAGTAAAGGCAAGGTGTCTTGCCTGGTGTTACGCCTGGTATGGTGCGACGATCATGATAATGTCAAGATAATCCAAAGCCATGGTTGATGTGAAGAAGTCCAAATTTGCATGAATATAGGAACAAGGGATCTGTCGTGACCAAGAAAAAGAATTGGGGAGAATTTCTTGAGAAAGTAATCGTACTGTATATATATATATATATATATATATATATATATATATATATATATATTTGAAAATATTTGAACACAAGATTTTTAATTGTCTAAAGTAAATATTTAGAGGAGACTAGGAAATCTTTTGTATATAATTATATCTTTTCTTAGTAATATCTATATAAATTGTTAAAAATCTAGAAAAATTATTGTGGGCAAAGACTATAATTTAATTTTAGGATAGAAAACTCTTAAATTGTAAAATAAAATTTTAGTAGAAACTAAAATTCACAATTCAGATATAGTTTTTATATTAGTGGAAAAATAGTACTTATTTAGGCCGAAAATATATATACTCGAGAAGAAATTTTTTACTTCAAATTGGTTAGACAATATTTGTGCCATCACTAAAAATAGTAATAATAATATTGTCATTTATAAAACACCAAATCATAATTATAGTACTTAGAAAAATAATAATATCAATAATCAATAATGATAAAATAATAATAATAATATTAATAATGATAATAATAATGAGAGATTATAATATTAATAATAATAATAATAATAATAATAATAATAATAATAATAATAATAATAATAAGAATAATAATAAGAATAATGATAAATAATAATGAATATGATAATGATAATAATAATAATAATAATAATAATAATAATAATAATAATAATAATAATAATAATAATAATAATAATAATAATAATACTTTAGTAATAACTATGGTGACTTTATTACGAATACTCAACCTATTCCCCCAAATCAACAGTGAGGGAGAGAGAAAGAGGAAGGAGCGGGAAGGAGAGGGTTATCGGAGCTGCGGCGGGCGGCGTGCGATGGAGGATGTCGGCAGCGGCTGAGGAAGTCGTAGGGTGGTGAACGCGGCGGCGCGGCGCGTACGGGGCCGTCCACAAGCGGAGGCGGCTAGGGTTCTTCATCAGTGGCTCGCCGTGGGAAGGTGGAAGGAGGACGCCGGCGAGGATTCACGAGGCAACGGCGGTTTGTAAAGGCGGCGGCGCTCCGGTCTCAGCTACGGGAAGAGAACAGCGGTGGAGGCACGACGGGGCGCCGGGCTTAGATCGGTGAGGCGACGGCGGCGGTATCTCCACCGCACGGGAGGCGGTCCTTGGTCGCCAACAGGGGCGGCGACGGCGGAAGACTCGACGCGGTGGAAGGGGGTTTTCCGATGGGGTTTCCGGCGGCAGCGGGGTTCGAGGCGGAGAGGGCGGCGCACGGGAGCACGGGCGAAGGAGGTACGTGGCGGCTTGCCGGATCTGGCGAGCGCGCGGCGGCTCTGGAGGAGCTGCGCGGAGGGAGTTCGCCGAGGCAGCGCTTCGGCGGAGCTCGGCGGATGCTGGCGTCGAAGGGGACGGCGCGGATACTTCTGCGCGCGGAGGGCGGCAGTCCCCGGGTCGGCGGATCTCGCGGTGGCGAGGCGCCCAAGGTCGGATCTCCGCGGAAGGGAGAAGGGTTTTTGGTGGGGGTCGTTCCCGTACGGCATGGCTCCTGCTGCTGTCACGGCGGCGAGTTCGGTTGCGGGACCGGCGGGGCCAGGCGGGGGTGCTGCCGCGGAATTTGGCACAAACCTCGGGGTGGTCGAGGCGAAGGTTAGGCTTCTTCTCCCCCTTCTTCTATTTCTTCTGTGAGGGTGAGTTTTGGATTGGCGATGGTGGTGTTGGCTGCGGCCGGGAATGGCCATGGCGGGGTTGTTGAGGTTGATGGACCGAGCTCGGGGTGGTGTTGTTGGGATTTGGTCGGAGAAGGCGGGGCGTGTGGAGTAGACGAGGTGGGGGTTGTGTTTCAGAATGGTGATGACGACGTGGTGGCGGTGATGGCAGCGAGGATGGTGACGGGGGTGTCGGGGATGACGATGTGGTAGAGACGGGACGGTGATGGCAGGGTTTGATTGGGGTTGCGCCATCGGTGGCGGTGAACGGGAAGGAGTGGCCGAGTGGCAGTGTTGCGGCGGGGAGGATTTACAGTTAGGCTAGGGATAGGATCTAAGTCGTCGTGTCGGGGATTGTCCGACACGACAAGATGGAGGTCCGAGATTGTCGGACTCGGACGAGATTATTGTATTTGTAATGGGGAATATAGTGGATGGGAGGCACAGACACGGTGCACGGATTTTGGGTTGTGGATGGAAATTTCTGGAGGAGTACCTCTCCTTTTATAGGAGGTGGGAATACCCAGTTAGATAAGGATTGGACCCAATTTAATTATTTAAATTCAAATTGGGTTCAATCTACAATTTAAATCTAATTTTTGAAAATTTACCATATATGTTTTAAAACAAAAAAATGAATCCAATCAAATCCATATCCAAGCCCAGTTTTGAATTAAATCTATATATTCAAATCTAAATTCAATATGGATAACTTCCATATTTAAATTAAGCATTTAAAAGTAATAATAAAATTCCAAATTTAAATAACCATAATAAGTTTAATTAAATAGAAAAATTCAAAATAATTTTTTTTAGATAATATAAAAATAATAAATAATAATTTCGAAAATCAAATACTTGAAATTCCTTCTTGCAAATAAAAATTTTCAATTAGTTTTGGAAAGGTTTAAAATATGCATGCGACACCATATATTACCTAAAATAGTTATTTTCTAAATTATCACTTGTATCATAAATTAAAATTGCCGTCTTTATAAATAGACAAATAAAGGTTTGGCAATCTCGACGTGCCATAAAATATTTATTTCTATACGAAAATTCTTTTAATGAAATATTTGTATATAAAAATATATCCTCTCAAAATTTCGCACTCTACGTATAAATACGAAAAATGTGAACTTGTACGCGACGTATAGTTATGAAAGAAAAGAAAAATCGATACCAATTTATTTTAAAAAAATAATTCGTAGTAAAATTTTAGGGGGTTTACACAGAGGGAACCTCCTACTGAAGATAAATTGATCCAAATTGATGTTGGTGAAGAAGGGTCCCCTAAACCAATATTCATCAGTGAGAATCTTTCAGAAACAGATAAACAAGACATGATCAAACTTATTCATGAATATATTGATGTCTTCGCTTGGAGTTATGTGGATATGCCAGGATTAGATCCAAAGATTGCAATGCATAAACTTAATATCATGTCAAATGCTAAACCAGTCAAACAACAACAGCGACGATTTCGTCCAGACATTATGGATGCAATTAAAGCTGAAGTCAACAAGCTTATGGCTTCTGGATTTATTCGAGAGGAACAACATCCTGAATGGGTGGCTAACATAGTTCCTGTCCTTAAGAAAACCGGCAAGATCCGAGTCTGTATAGACTTTCGTGATCTCAATGCTGCTTGTCCTAAAGACGAGTTTTCTCTACCAATTACAGATGTAATGATCGATAACACAAGCGGTTTCGAACGAATGTCATTCATGGATGGGTATTCGGGATACAATCAAATCAAAATGTTTCCAGATGATGAAAAACATACTTCCTTCAGAACACCGATCGGTATATACTGTTATACAGTAATGCCGTTTGGTCTCAAGAATGCAGGAGCAACATATCAGCGAGCAATGAGCACTATATTCCGCGAACATCTCCGAAAAATAGTCGAATGCTATGTTGATGATATTGCCGTTAAAAGTCGACGAAAGGAAGATCATATCCAAGATTTGAAGACTATCTTTGATTTAATGCGTCAACATCAACTTAAAATGAACCCTACTAAGTCCTTCCTGGACGTCTCTAGTGGCAAATTTCTCGGCTTCGTCATTACCGCTAAAGGTATACACATGGATCCCGAGAAGATCAAAGCCATTCAAGAGATGCGTCCTCCACGCACCTTAAAAGAGCTACGAAGATTTCAAGGAAGAATTGCTTATATCAGGAGATTCATTTCTAATTTATCAGGACGCTGCAGACCATTCAACAAACTTCTGAAGAAAGGTGTATCTTTCGTCTGGAACGAAGAATGTCAAAAAGCATTTGACGATATTAAACAGTATCTCATGAACCCTCCAGTTTTGGTACCTCCCATCTCGGGAATACCATTCCTTCTATATGTTCGAGCTATGGATCATTCTCTTGGTGCATTACTTGTCCAGAAAAATAAAGACGGCCATGAACAGGCTATTTATTATCTCAGTCGCACAATGACAGGTGCTGAACCGCGTTATTCTCCAATCGAGAAAGAATGCCTAGCATTAATGTTTGTCGTTCAGAAGACGCGACATTATATTATCGGTCAAACGATTCACGTCATTTCTAGAGTGAATCCCATCAGAATTATGATGAAGAAACCCGGTATTCTCAACTCCAGACTAGCTAATTGGGGAATCTTGTTAGCTCAATATGATATGCATTATATTCCTCAAAAGTCAGTTAAAGGACAGGCTCTTGCTGATTTCCTGGTAGCTCATGCAGTTCCAGAAGATTCTAAATTATATGATGAGATTCCAGATGAAGTTCTGGATTCAAATCTGGTTTCTGAAGAAATTCCTACCTGGCGTCTATTCTTTGATGGAGCATCTAGAATAGGTCCTAACGGTGATATTGTCGCCGGAGTTGGGATTGTCCTCGTATCCCCAGAAGGATTAACTATTCAGAGAGCTTATTCTCTAGATCAATCATGTTCAAACAATGTAGCCGAATACAATGCATTGCTCATTGGTCTTCAACTGGCTAAACATCTAAATATTCAATATTTAGAAGTTTATGGATACTCCAAACTTATCATCAATCAGATCAGAGGAATATATGAAGTCCGTCATCAAGATTTGATACCTTATCATCGAGCAACACTCTCTATGGCTTCCTCCTTTAAAGGTTTTTTTATTGAACATGTTCGAAGATCCTATAATGCAGAAGCTGATGCTTTGGCTAACCTTGCTGCTGTATTAGCCATACCAATCAGACGACAGCAAGTGGTAGTAGTTTATAATCGAGAACTATTCTGCGTTGAGAATAATCTGGCTTTGACTTCTCCCCATCATCCAGACACTGATTCTCTCAACCTTGATGAAGGATTAAAATTTGACAAAGTGTCTTCATCTTCTTCCGATTCTACTATGGAATATGTCTTTTCTAATGAAACAGAAGCCATAGCTGAAGACTGGAGACGTCCGTTTCTAGACTTTGTGTTGTATGACATACTTCCTGATAATCTGAGTGAAGCAGCATCTATTCGGCGTCGATCTCTCAGATTTTATTATAATCATACAATAAAGACACTATATCGTCGGTCCTATGATGGTCTTCTCCTCCGATGCATCGCTGGTGAAGAAGCACAACAGATAATCCGCGAAGCACATGATGGTGTTTGCGGAGCTCACCAACCAGGTCCTAAACTTCAAGATCGTATCCGACGTATGGGTTATTATTGACCCACGATGGTGGCTGACGCCATTCAATATGCTCGGAGATGTAAAGCCTGTCAAATTCATGCATACTTTATCCATCAACCGTCAGAGTTCTTACACCCAACAGCGGCATCATGGCCCTTCGAGGCTTGGGGCATGGATGTCATTGGTCCTATCAACCCACCATCATCAAAAGGATATCGGTTTATTTTAGCAATAACCGACTACTTTTCCAAATGGGTTGAAGCAATCCCGTTATCTGAAGTCAAAACTTCTAATGTTATCAACTTCGTCAAACATCATGTCATCTATCGATTTGGTGTTCCTCGGCGTATTATCCATGATAACAGACCGCAGTTCGTCAGTCAGAAATTTACTCGATTTTGTGATGACCATCGGATCAATAATTTAGCTTCTACGGCATATAATCCAGCAGCTAATGGATTGGCAGAAGCTTTCAATAAAACGATCATCAAACTCTTGAAAAAGTTTGTTTCTTCTAACAAATGCAATTGGAGTGAGAAACTTGGTGAATGTTTATGGGCCTACCGTACTACAGTTCGCAATGCGACCGGATGTACGCCTTTCTCTTTGGTATATGGGTGTGAAGCTGTTCTTTCCCTCGAGATTCAGATTCCTTCTTTAAGAGTTGCAATCTCCAATGAACTTACAACAGAGAATAACGATCGTCTTCGACTTCAAGAATTGGAAGCTCTAGATGAAAAGCGATTGTATGCTCAACAAAATATTGAGCTATATCAGGCCCGAATCTCGAAAGCTTTTAACCGGAAAGTCAAAGTCAGAGCATATCAGAAGGGAGAACTGGTCCTTACTGTCAGACGTCCTATGACCATGACACATATGAGCAAAGGCAAATTTGATGCGAAATGGGAAGGCCCATTCGTAGTAAACAAAGTCTTCTCTAATGGAACATATCAGCTTGCCTCTATGGATGGAAAAGTCATGATGATGCCTATCAATGGCAAATTCTTAAAGAAATATTATGTATAATATTTTCATCATTCCCCAGCAAATATAAAATTAAAGTTAATTCTTTTCTTTACCTCGATATCGTTATCCCCAGAGGAAACTGATATTCTACCATGTATCATTTTCCCAGAGAACTTGATATTTCGTTTTATTAGAGCCCTAGTGGATTTAATAAAGATCTTGTATAGAAAATCATGTCCATATTACCTCTGAATTTTCTATTTCAGTATGTATCATATTTTCTATTTTAGAAAAATGATATCTCGTCTTTTGATTTTCGAGTCCAAAGATCATGGAAAATAGAATCTAAAGATATCTTTATATCTGAATTCTGTTTTCTCTAATAATTATTAAACTAAAATTATCTTTGGTTTAATATTATGATAGAGTTGCAAAGTTTATTTGTTTATTCTATTCTATTGAAATATGTCATGTATTATTTACCTCTGAACATATTTTCTACAAAAACGTCATCCACAAAATTGAAATGTTCATTCCTTTAATCAGAATCAAAATATTGATTACAATTGGATTTCAAAAAATTCAGTACAGGAAAAATGTAAAAGAACTATTTAGGAGGAGTAATAATCTCCTGAATACGAACGATTACATTATTCATTTTCTCATCATGAGCTTTCTTGATTCGCTCTGCTATTTCCGCTCCAATCATCCATTGGTCATATTCTACAATAATAGAGCTACGGCGATTGGTTTCTTCAATCTGATTGGTTTGCATCAATTCTCGCTCTTGCTGTAAAACTTGACAGCGTTCAGCTGCAGATTTATGATCAGTAGCGATCTTTGATTGTTCTTGTTCCACGGAAGCAATTTGCTCCTGAATACGAGCTAGCTCTTCCCTCAATCTTCTAAGCTCTTCAGCTTTTGACTCTTCATCTTTCTCTAGGCGCTCCATATTCTGACGAGTACTTATTATTTCTTCGTCTTTCGCCATTAGCTCTTTAGAAGACTGAGCGAGGAATTCTGTCAGAGCAATCTGCTGAGCTTGAGCTTCATTCTCCAATTGAGCAATCTCAGCTGTAGTCAGAGAATTAATATCCTCCTTTTTAATCTCCCAGTATTTTTGGATGTTTGCTTCTAAATCATTCAGGAGATGTTCAAAGAAGACACATTGAGCCTCATAACCAGATTGTCTCAAGGCTGAACGTGGAAAACTAGTCGCCTCTCGAAGACTCGAAAAGGGCATAGTCTCATCTTTCATGAGTCGCCTCGAGTATGTATCCAGATATGTATAAATAATATCTGAATACATCTCCATGATTTTTGCTATCCCTGTGTCAAAACCGGGAGTCGCTGCAATAGTAGGGGAAGGAGCAGGAGGAGCCTCTATTCTTGGAGCTGAAGTTAGTTCTTTTGGAGAACTCGGCAGATGTGAACTTCCCTCACCCACATCAGTTTGAATAAGTGGGGCTTGAGTAGAACTCATAGCCGGTGCAGTTCCTACAGCTGTTGGAATCAAAGAAGCATGATCAAAAAATTAAAAGACAATAAAGCCAAGACAAGACAAAACTTTGATGAATAAAATATTACCTGGAGTTGGTTCATATTCAGTCTCCTTCGGATCATTCAGTCCGGCTCTTAGTCTGTTCAGGGTACTTTCTGACACGGAATTTATTTCACTGCTTCCCGCCCCAGAAGTACTCGAAACTTGAACTTCTATTTCCAGATGCCTCTCCGGTTCTGGTGTCAACCCCGAGTGCTGACCAATAGTCTTCAGTGTATCAATTGGAACATTAGACGGTGATTCATCGTCTATCTCCATGTCTTCTTCTCCAGAAGAATGAGACGACGGTTCATAATCAACTTGTTCGCTCTCTGAAGCTTCAGCAATTGGTTTGAGAGAAGTGGCTTCCTTCACTAATTCTTCCAAAATCAGTAAGTCATTAGCTGTTTCAGTCTGATGCTCGGCCTCTACCGCAGGTTGACTAATTTCCTGCGCATCATTGGCCATTGGTGGAACTGAGCCTATATCAGAAGGCATGGAAGACCCAGCAGTTTTAGGAATCTCTTCTTCTTCTGTCTTTACAGAAAAATCAAAAGCAGCTTGCTTTTCTGCGGCCAATCGCATAGCACGATCGGTGGGACTCTCTGCATCCAGACAAATTACGGATTTAGTTTTGGAAACTATTACTTTCCTTCCTATTCTTTTGGTTAAAGGAACAATAGGATAATTGTCTATTGGATCACTACCTGCTTCATCAACATCTCTGACTCATTCAGAAACAGGAGAATTCCCTGGAATAGTAATTCCTCCGCGACTTCGAGTCTCTGCTCGAGTAGCTCTTTTTGCGGCAGGACCCGCAGCACCTCTACTTCTCTTCCTCTTCGGTGCATTATCAACAGATATACTCTCTTCAGCACTCCCGATGGGTATATGCAATGGTTGATGAAGGTCATCAGAAAAGAAAGTCTCCAAAATATCATCATCAATTTCATCGGTGGCTAGAGGATCTTCTTTGTCATGACAATCTTTAGGCAGGGTTGATTTGGTCGATTTTTTTTCAATATGAATAAAGCTTCTACCTAAGATGCTAAATTTTTCATCAAAGGTATTGGCTGATACATAAAATCTGGCATAGGACGCCAATATCCTAGCTCCTCTCCGATAGGTGACCAGATCTGGCATAGAAAAGGTAGCCCCTATACCTTTGGCAATGTAATATAGCCAAGCTCTGGCACCATCAATCAACCCTCCTTGATAACCAAAATACGTTGTTGCATTGCCTACATGCAACTGGTCATAACCAAATTGTCGAGCAAATCTGCTCGGAAGATATGGCTCCAAATATGTGATATTGTCACGACGGCAGATTAAATGAGATGGCCTGATTCTCTTTAGCCATTCATGTTGGACATCATCCAACTCATTAGCACCAATGCCGTCAATCAATCTCCCAGGCATGGTCTCGTAACCAACAGGTGGAGGAACGCAAGTGAAGCTCCATAGTTCTCCCCTGTTCAAAATAGTTCTGCAATCAATCAAAGTATCATATCTCCATTTTTGGTATGTGCTTGTACCTTTCAAGAAAGGTATCATCTGGTCTAGCCATCCCAGCACTCATAAGAGATTCAAAATGCAGAAGCAGCCATCCAAACAAGTATGTAAAGGGCATTTCTACCCGAGGAAAGGACGTAAGGCTCTTCCGTGCCAGTTCGAACATTTTGTCTGTGTATGCCCTTAACCCAGCATTCAGACGGCAGGTCATTGCCGTCAGTAAATCCATCTTATACCCAAAAACCAGACGGACTGCAGCGAAGACAACTCCCCTGTGCATCCTGTCTGCTGAACAGGTGCCAGGAACTACGAATTTCCTCACCATAGAGAGGTTTTAATGGCCGTTCACTGCGTGAAATACGCTGACTGGCCGTCTTCTTGGTGGTAGCAGTGTCGACAGCAGGATGAGACGATTCCTTAGGGGCTTTCCCCTTTCCCTTCGCAGTAGCATCAGCTTGGGACGCCATTAATGGAGATGGAGTTGAAGACGAAGAAGGAGAAGAAGGATCTTGAGTTTCTGAAAGTTCTTTTTCTCTCTCGAAAGCAAAAGCTGTGGTAAAGAAATAAAATAGGTTTTGGAAGACCTATTTATAGAAGAAAAGAAGAAGTTCAAGCGGCAGATATTCTTTAAACAGAATCCCTAAAGATTTGCACTGATATTGAGGAAGATAACAAATTCATGCCAGCGTGTCAAGACTTATTCTCACTTTTAAATTCAAAGTAATTTCGAACTTTTGAAACTCATAAAGTTCGAAAACTTTGAAGGGGGTCTTGTAGAGTGTGATAATAATGACACGCTGACATAAGACTTAGTCAAAGTCACACGCTCAAGGTTATACGCTCAGTCAAAGCCATACGCTCAAGGCCATACACTCAGCCATGGCCATACGCTCATCCAAAGGCTGTACGCTCAGTGAATATTTTATTATTTCTTGAGATGACAGCACAGCATGTAAATTAATAAAGGATGAATCTGACACTTCGTCTTTCGTGCAAAGACAGCTGTCCAATGAAAACTAGCTGTCGTATTGGTTTTCGAAGAGTCGGTTTTGTCTTTTACGAGGACAGCTCAGCAGCCTTCATAAATACAAAGGCCATCATTACTGTCAGTTTTGACAGTCTGTCAGCCATCATATCCGCAGTCACGACGCTCGAGAAGATTTTGTCAGTTATTGGAAGATACGACGTATCAAAGAAGATTGATAATGACCACTTGTCTACTTATTCAAACATGCCACGTGTCTACTGATTCAAATATACGACTCAACCAAGTGAGCGTATGGACTTCATAAGACTCCTTGCCAGCCAAGTGAGCGTATGGACTTCATACGACTCCTTGCCAGCCAAGTGAGCGTATGGACTTCATACGACTCCTTGCCAGCCAAGTGAGCGTATGGACTTCATACGACTCCTTGCCAACCAAGTGAGCGTATGGACTTCATACGACTCTTTGCCAATCAAGTGAATGTATAAAATCCATATGACTCCTCATCAATAATGTGAGCGTATCAGCTTTATATGGCTCTACGCTGTCCAAGTCAGCGTATGTAAGACATGTTCCTTCAAAAGCTAGCGTATGACTCTTCTTCAAAGGCAGCGTATCACAGCAGTTATATCCAAGATAATTTTTAATGTGCAGTCAACACACGTTCTCACGTGTCCTGCACTCAGTTACCCACTTATTCAGAAGTTATGCAACGTGGCATTCATGCCATCAATCTCTCCTGAATATGCTTCACTATTTTCAACCGCACGCTAACGTGTCTCCATCAGAATTTGCCACGCGTCCCTGCAGTTATGCACACGTCCAGTAACTACCTGAGCGTATGCTTAAGGATAGTTATCCTGAACTCTATAAAAAAGAGTTTCTTCACCTTCATCAGTTACTAGATTGATTATCAGAGAGAACAGAGAGATTGCCCAGTTGCTGTCCAAGTTCTTCAAAGTTCGAGTGTTCTTCATCGCATCGTCCAAGGGATAAAGTAATCGTCTTCTAGATTAGATTCCTACAGTTGTAATTTTCTCAGATACAAAATAAATAAAGTGAATTTATTTATGGAAAACAACGGATATGTGTCAAATTTGAGAAGATGTGTCGATCCGAAGGAAAACAAATTGACGGGTATGAAGAGCCACGATTGTCACGTATTCATGGAGAGGTTAATTCCGACTGCATTTCGGGAATTCTTACCGTAGGCAGTTTGGGATCCATTGACGGAGCTTAGCATATTCTTCAGGGATCTTTGTTCTAAGAAATTGCTCGTTGATCGTCTAGAAAAGCAAGAGAAGGACATTGCGGTAATACTATGCAAGCTAGAGAGGGTGTTTCCTCCTGGATTCTTCGACTCTATGGAGCATTTGCCGATTCATCTATCCTATGAGGCACGTGTTGGTGGACCCGTCGAATATCGATGGATGTACCCGTTCGAGCGACATTTGAATCACCTAAAAAGAAAGGTGAAAAATAAGGCACGGGTCGAGGGTTCTATTTGTGAAGCCTATGTTCTCGAGGAGATCACAAACTTTTGTTCGATGTATTTCAAGCCTCATGTTGCAACTAATAGAACGAGAGCTTCCAGAAACGACGAGGGAGATCATGAAAGTAATGATACAATACTGAAGGTATTCAATGCTCCAGGAAAGCCATCGGGTAAGATGAAAAAGAGATATCTGAACGATGATGAGCTAAGGGCTGCTCAGGTGTATGTATTACTCAACTGCGACGAGGAGGAAGTAGAGAAACTGGAGGGGTAAGTAATTAATACGTCTATATTATTTTAATAGTGTTAATTATTATACTATTACATTAATTGAACGATGTTATTTTTAGCATATTTAATGACGATGTGAGGTCGGGTAGGCCACACATAACAGAAGAAGAACTAGAACAAGAAATGAGGCATTATTTTCCATCATGGTTGAGTGCATATGTAAGACTTGAGAACTCTGTAATTACCTTTTTGTATCTGCACTTGATTGAGAATGAGCTTAATTGCTTCTTTCGTGGTATTTAGGTCGATCGTCCATACGCAAGACTTAAGAATGAGTCTATTAGAATGCTAGCCAAGGGACCAATTTATGCTACAAAAATATGGCCAAGCTACTGTGTTAATGGGTTTAGGTTCAAGTCAACAACTTGCCCGATTAGAGACAACTTTGTGGATCTCGATTCCACCAAAAACAGCTGTTTGTGTATCAGATCTTCGAACTACAAAGATGTTGATGCGGGCAACGATTTCTATGGCGTGCTACGGGAGATCGTGGAGCTTACATATAGTTATGGAATAGAGCCTGCTAAGATTGTGTTATTCAGGTGTGATTGGTTCGATCCGATTGAAGGTCAAGGTTGGAAAGTAGACAAGCACGGTCTTGTTGATATAAACTATCGGCATCGATATCAAGCCAATGAACCATTTGTCCTATCAAGTCAGGCTCAGCTCGTGTACTTCACAAGTTATCCTAAACGGGGAACGATAAGGTCGGACTGGTGGGCAGTATGCAAGACCAAAGCTAGAAATACCTTTGAGGTTGACGATATAGCTTATCAACAGGATGAACTACCTCTTGTAACAAATATTATAGAAGTGGACACGATGGAAGTTCCGTATTACACATCTAATTGTGTAGAAGAAGTAGAATTATCTGAAGAGGAAGATGCAGATGAAAGTGAAGATATAGAGGAGGAAGAAGAAGAAGAAGAAGAAGAAGAAGTAGATGAGCTAAACGAACTAGATGAATTTTCAGAAGAGGATTAAATCTGTACGTTTGTTTTATCATCATATTTAACACTTTAGTGACACTTCTATCATATAAATCTGTGACACTTCAGTGACACTTTATTGACACTTTTATTGACACTTCAGTGACACTTTTTGACTATGATATTTTTCAAAAATCTGTGATGTCTATCATATAAATATGTTTTTTTTGTTTTATTGTCATATGTTTTATTGTCAGGTATGACTAGACCATCTGGACGACGCGGAGGATTATATATTAGGCAGCCCCGTCAGCCTCGGGCTGGGGATGGAGAGGGCAGTTCCATACCCTCATCCTCATCTCCGAGTACGCCAGTGTACCGTTCTGTTCCCGGTCCATTATCGGGACAAGGCAGTTCTAGCAGGTTGGCGACTCCTCCCTCGTCGTCCAGCCTTCCTGATCCCGCGTCCAGCATCCCTGATCCCCCGTCCAGCATTCCTACTGTCGACGGCTCTATGGAGGGAGCCCACGCCGATCATATGGAGGACGTCGATCAGACTGATCCTGTCCAGGCAGGAGGTGAGAGCGACCCTCCATGCGCTCTCCCAGGCGAGACGCGTATGGAGATTTGGACGGACGGGCCTATGAAGTAAGTTAATTAATTATTATATATTTCTCAAATGATTATATGTACATATATATTCATGAAAAATTATTATTGTATAGATATCGGCCTTCTGCAGTACAGAGACAGCAGGGGACATTTGTGAGGCAGAACTATGGTGGGCCTTGGCTCAACTACTCAGATGCTCCCGCAGATAGGAAGGCCTTTTGGTTCGCCCACTTCAAGGTAAAAAATTTATTTATTTTTAAATTTTAATAATCATTTGTGTATATTATACAACTTTTGTATTTTACTTTTTGTAGAGGACCTATTTCTATCCACCACACCGGGCGGCGAGGATTGAGGGCCAATTTTCTGCCGTCATAGCCAAGCTCATCCGTTATGCGATCGACGACCAGAAGCGTCGTGATCGCTCCGGACAGCCGATCCAGGGTTGGATTACGCCAGAGCAGTGGACTGCGATGAAGGCTAGATTCAGCGAGCCCAAGTACCAGGAGCGGTCTGAGAAGGCCAAGGTGGCGCGGTCGAGCGCCGGTAAGTGGTGTGGTGGCTCCATTCCGATGACGGAGCATTTTCGTCGTCTGGTACGTTTCCTATGACGGACATTAATTTATATATAGTTCGATATAATGTTTAATACTAATAATAGATAATATATTTTAACAGGTAAAGAAGGTGAGGACCCGAACATGGTGACCGTCTTCCTGGTCACCCATCAGAGGGCTGGGGACTTCATTGACGAAAGGGCGACGCAGGCATATGTACGTTCTATTCTTTATATTAACTGACTATAATTTAGAAAACAGGAAAATAAATATCAATATAGACTTTAGTAAACACTTACACGTTAGCAAACATGTTCTAGGCCGAGTTTGTTCGGCTACAGAAGGAGGCGGCTGATGCTGCTGCTGCTGCTAGTGCGCAAGCAGAGGGAGGGGCTGGTACTTCCTCCCAGCCGCCTGCAGAGCCATCGCCGGACGAGCTCTGGATGACCGCCGTTGGCGGTCTTCAGAAGGGTACGTACTACGGTACGGGATCCTACGGCGCGTATTTGGCTTCGGAGTCATCCCGGGCCCCCTCTGTCAGTACGCAGTCTCCGGCTACGCAGGCGTCGTCACGAGCCGAGGATGTTCGTCGTCAGATCGAGGAGCTGCATCGCGAGTTGCAGCAGCAGATTTCTGATGCGGTCGAGCGACGATCCGACCCTCCGATCGTCACCGGACGATTTGATGCGGTCGAGCGCAGTATACAGGAGCTGATGACTCTGCATCAGGCTGCAGCTGCCAACTTGCAGACGCTCACCGAGTCTACGCAACGCACAGAACGTAGACAGGTCGAGCTGGAGGGATCGCAGAGGAGCATATCTTCCTCACTCGCTCAGTATACTGAGAAGGTGGTGAGTACCCTTGCTGCGCATGGTGAGCGACTGCGAGAGCTGGAGCAGGTACGTCCTCCCGGTCCATCGACGGCGCCGACTTCAGATACTGCACTGCCTCCGGCGCCGACTCCAGACATTGTACTGCCTCCTACTGCCCCTACGGTACAGCTCATCCAGGAGCAGTATGACTACATTCTATTCCAGTTGCGCGGCAGGGGTCCGCAGTGATTTTATTGGTTTTTTTATGACTTGTATGTATTGGCCCTATGGGCAAATTGTTTATTCATACACTGTTGTTTATACACTTGGTGGGAGACTTTTTATCATCTTTCATTTTTATTTGACTCTATTGGATGTTTGTGAGGATGTGTGTCTGTGATATTTACTTTGTACTGCCTCCTATTTTTATTGTGATATTTACTTTGTGATATCTGCGACGGGATGACAAATATACCTACGCTGGGTTATAAGCGATGATCTGATATACAAAGGAGGTGCTGCCGAAATTTAAAAAAAATATATTGTGTATTTTTGTTATGATGTGTGTCTGTGTTTACAGTGAATGTGAAATGCAGTGTTCGGAACCATCGACAGTTTCGATTACTGTTGTATGTTTTATCTTGGATAGAAATAGCAACAGTTCAGGGTGCACTTCTGAGAGCTTCATTTTTACGTCCTTCACTTTCTCGGACGTCGTAAAGGTTCCCGAGAAGGTGAAGGACATGAAGAGGAAGCTCTGAGAAGTGCACCCTGAACTGTTGCTCTTTCTATCCAAGATAAAACATAGAACAGTAAGCGAAACTGTCGATGGTTCGAACACTGCACTTCACACACACTGTAAACACAGAAACACAACATAACAAAAATATCAATTATATTTTTTAAAATTTTTTTTAACATTAGCGACGTATAGCGACGTTCTGCGACTTACTGCGACGGCCAATAGACGTCGCTATACGTCGCTAACTAGCGACGTTACGCCGCTCGATGTCGCTAATATACGTCGCTACGTTGCCCACGTGGCCACGTGGATGCCATGCCTCGTCATCATCTATAAACTTTTGAAGCGTCGCTAGTGGTCGCTTTACGTCGCAATGTTGGCGACGTACTGATACGTCGCCCTCCGTCGCTCATTCGGCGACGTCTAGCGACAATGGACGCCGCGTCGCAAATAGCGACGTTCGGCGACGAAAGTATCATCTGCGACTTGCCTATAAGCGACGTAAGGTTTTCGTCGCTAAATACGTCGCAAATCATTTTTAGCGACGTATTTTCTGTATTTAGCGACGTCTCCTGACGTCGCTAATATGGGTTATTTTAGTAGTGAATAATCATAATAACATAGGTAAATTAAACATCAGGAATATAAAAGTTTTTAAACATTTGCTAATTATTTATGATCCAACAAATATAACATCATGAAGCTATTAGGAATTGAATTTAATGTCTATAAAAATCTAAATCTTATCTCCCATAGACCATGCATGTAAGGATTTTCTTTTTCAAGAATTTCTTGACAATTGCGAATTAAAGATCAAGCATAAATGAACAATTTGGAGGCAAGTAAATTCTAAGAGACTAAGATAACAAAATAAGGAAGAAAAATATGAGATTTATTTCTTGTTAAATGAGAGATGAACATAATATGATTTTGGAAACAAAGCATTGTTGAATGACTATTAAATAAGTTACAATTAGCATGACGAAATGCATTGCAGTACGTTAGCAGGTGTTATGACAACTCATACTCTAATATTTGGATACTTCCCTACAGATCCCTACTATGTTATTTATATAAGTTTTTCAAATAATCCACAAATTAGACACTGAAGGTCTAGCGAGTTACCATTATTTTGGAGTTTCTATCAGGGCACTACACAAATTACTCAGGACGAGCCCAATTTTGTGGAACTTTTACTCAGGACAGTAAAAAAACTTACTAGCTAGGGTAGCCCCCCCCCCCCCCCCCCCCCCCACCCCTCTAAATTTAAATATTCTAACTTTTACTCTCTCTCTCTCTCTCTCTTTAAAATCATTTCCCACATTCCTTCACTTCAAAACTCTAAACTTCTTCCCAATCCTTGATAATGCCTGAATATCATAGTGTAGCAATGTAAAATTGGTTTAGGATGAACTTTCAGCGGATTTCTAAAGTTCTGAACCTATTTTAGGATTTTCGAACTTCGGATTTCTGCCGACAGTCGCGACCGGAAAGAGTTAGGACTGTAAAAAAAATTCTACACAGGACCGTAGAAAATATACAGGACTGCACAAATTTTTATGTACTGACAATATTCAGGACTATAGAAACCTTCTAAAGTCATGACAACATACATGACTATAGAAAATTTGTATAGTCCTAACAACATACAAGACTATAGAAAATTTCTCTAGTCTTGACAAGATCTAGGATTTATGAATCTTATGATAAGTGGCACCCGTCCTATTGGGAAGCACCGTCAAATTTTTAACAGTCCTAAATGAACAACATATTTTCTTTATTATTGTCAAAATTTTGACAATCCAGTATATTGGTAGAAGTGTAAAAAAATGTGACAGTCCTAAAGAAAAAGAACATGTTGTTCATTTAGGACTATCAAAAATTTTGACAGTCAATTATATATTTTTGGCAGTTCCGAGTAAAAAATTAGAGTGACAAACTTGTAAATAAATAAATAAAAATGGGTAGCCTTGAGTAAGTTTTGTAGTGCCTTTATAAATACTCATATTTTGCCATAGAGCTGGTTAACAGTCATGAGCAATTTACTAAGCGAATAAAAAAGGAGTAATGCTATTCTTACCTCCAAATTGTCCATCCAAACAATTCCTCCTTATGTGGCAGCTGACGCGGCATGTTAAATAGCATTATGTGGCATCTAAAAGCGACATACCAAATTTTAAGCCAACAAATTAATTAATCATACAAAAAATGTTAATGTTAATTTTAATATAATGTTAATTTTAATTATAAAAAATAAATTATGTCAACAGTCATATTAAACACAACACAAGGTTTCCATTAACACCCACCTCTAAAGTAGAAAGAAAGAAAGAAAGAAGAAGAAAGCAATGAAGAAAACCACTGCAGCAGCACCATCGTCATACTTTCTTCGTGGTGGTAATGTAGAGCGTCTCGTCAGAGAACGCTGTCGCTCGGAGAAGCACCTCCCCATGGAAGACGCACTCCATCTGTTCGACAAATTGACTGCTGCCAAGCACCCCATCCCCGACGTCTCCACCTACAACATCCTCTTCACCTCCGTCACTCGTAAGAACCACCACCAAGCATCCTCCTCCTCCAACTTCTTCCCGACCATCTTCTCCTTGCTCAACAAGCTCAACCGTTCCGGCACCTCTCCCAACACCGTCACCTACGCCATCTTCATCGACTTCTGCGGCCGGTACAACAACGTAGACCTCGCCTTCGCCGTTTTCTCATGCATGCTCAGACGCGGTTGGATTCCCGACATCATCATCGTCAGCTCTCTACTCAACGGACTCTGCGTCAAGAAGAGGTACAGCGCCGCAGCCCAGCTGCTCGACAAAATGCCTCAGTTGGGTTTTGTGCCAGACGTTGTATCTTATAATACCGTCATAAAGGGTCACTGCGAGAGCGGAAACACGGACTTGGCAATCGACCTACTCAGGAAAATGGATACCAAACCCAGTGTGGTCACTTACACTACAGTCATCAACGCTCGTTGCAGACAAGGAAATATGACTAGCGCTTCTGAGCTGTTCGAGGAGATGGTCAGCATGGGAATTCAACCGGATGTCGTTACGTACACTAGCATTATTAGAGGCCATTTGGTTCTTGGTCGCTGGAAGGAGGCCAGCGGAATCTTTAAAGAGATGGTCGATAGAGGACTCGCACCAGATGCCGTAACATTTAACATATTGATGGATTATATTTGCAAGCAGGAAAAAACGATCGAAGCGCATAAGCTACTCAATTTGATGGTTGAAAGAGGTGAGAAACCCGATATAATCACGTATAATGTACTACTGCATGGATACTGTCTCGAAGGCAGGTTCGAGAAGGTGGACGAGCTACTCAGTTCTATGTCTCGTGAGGGTCTAAGGCATGACGTCCGTAGTTACAATGTTTTGATTGATGGGTACAGTAAGAACCAGAAGGTAGAAAAGGCTATGGATGTGTTCAAGAAAATGCAACAAGAAGGGGTGCAGCCGAATGCTATTACTTACAACACTTTATTAGATGGACTTTGCAAGATCGGGAAAGTGGACCTCTTCCGTCAAATGGTAACTCAAGGTCTCTCTCCTAATATTATCACTTATACCACTTTGATTGATGGACTTTGCAAGATCGGAAAAGTGGAGGAAGCTGAAGACCTCTTCCGTCAAATGGTAACTCAAGGTCTCTCTCCTGATATTATCGCTTACAACACTTTGATTGATGGACTTTGCAAGATCGAAAAAGTGGTGGAAGCTGAAGATCTCTTCCGTCAAATGGTAACTCAAGATCTCTCTCCTGATATTATCACTTATACCAGTTTGATTTCGGGACTTCTAAAATTAGGAAAATGGGAAGCAACTTCTATATTGATCGAGGAAATGAAGGATCAAGGGGTTGAACTTGATGTTGTGACATTCAACACTATAATGGATGTTCTATGTAAAGAAGGAATGGTCGGAAAAGGTTATAAATTATTAGATGTGATGATTCAAAGAGGTTTGGAGCCCGATGTAGTAACATACAATACATTAATGGATGGATATTGCCTGATACAAGAAACAAGTAAAGCATTTAAAGTTTTTGAGCTAATGCTCTCACGCGGTCATAAACCAAGTACAGTTACTTACAACATCTTGATCAACGGCTTTTGTAAGCGGGGAAAGGTTGATAGAGCTAGACAACTTTTTGATGAGATGCCTTGTAAGGGATTGCAACAAACACTTGCTACTTACAATATTATGTTAGATGGATTATACCAAGCTGGAAGAGTTGTCGATGCAAAAGAAATACAAGATAAAATGATTGCTTCTGGAACTTCCTTAGAACTCCAAACCTATCATATAATATTACATGGACTTTGTAAAAATCACCACACGGATGAGGCCATGAATCTGTTCAACACCATATCATGTCAAAAGGAAAATCTGGAAGCTAGGACCTTCAGTATTTTAATTCAAGGAATGTTTCAAGCTGGTAAAGTTAATGCAGCAAGGAATCTCTTTAACTCTATTCTTGCAAATGACGTAGTGTCACCAGATGTTCTAACATACACCATAATGATGAAAGGCCTTATTAAAGAAGGGTTGTTGGATGAATTTGATGAGTTGTTTTTGTCACTGAAGAAAGATGGTTACTCTTCAGATTCTGTTATGCTTAATGCTATTGTTAAGGGCTTGTTGGAGAAGGGTGAAGTAAACAGAGCTATGGGGTTTCTTGCAGAAATAGATAAAAGTAAATTTAGCCTTGAGGCATCTACTGCGGCATCCATAGTGGATCTAGTCTCAAAGGATGGACAGTGTCATCATTATATGAAAATGCTCCCTGATTTTTCTCAACATTGTGCAAAGAGTAATGAGATTAACATCGACTCGTCGACATCATCATTGATACATAAAATTTCTGGGTAAACACCAACATGGAGGTCATATAATGTTTCTCACTTGAAAGGGATTGCTATCCATCTGATCTCGACATGTCATCTAATGGGACTTTTCAATATTCACCACAATTACTTGGTAAGATTCTTGGTTAAACTTATTGTTCTATTATATTTAACAGTTCACTTATTCAATTGATTTAATTTGAGGTTTCCTTTTAACTTACATTATTGATTGGTTATATATACATTGGATTGGTTACAAATAAGTGCCACACCCTT
The DNA here is from genome assembly GCA_029216955.1 of Iris pallida. Lineage (NCBI taxonomy): Eukaryota > Viridiplantae > Streptophyta > Magnoliopsida > Asparagales > Iridaceae > Iris > Iris pallida. The sequence goes on from JANAVB010011394.1 coordinate 3,130,877, forward strand.
TTAGAAAGCAGATAAACACTCTCAGGAGTACTCTGCCTAAATCGTATTTATATTACAGTCTTGTATTTTGTCAGGACCGTAGCAAATTTCTCTAGTCCTGAATACTTCATGGACTGTTGAAAATTTCTACAATCATAATTATCATGACTGCCTTAAACGGGGGCTTGATTTGCACCGTCTAACAAATTTGATGGGAGGATCATCTTTATAACTATTACAATGCAATTCATCTGTTAACTCGAAACAAGGTTATAACCTGAAAGAATAGAAGTTATTTCCATGTATAACTCTTGTCATTTCTTTCTTGAATTACTCCTGTAAAGTGATTTTTTCTGGGTTCAAATATGTTGGGACACATTAGCACAACCCATAGTGCGTTTGGGCAAATTCGCACTGTAATGATGCCCAAGTACTTGTACCTTGATAGCCCAACATAGAAATACCATTTTTGCGTGTATATTTTTTTTTCCAATATTTATTATTGTTTGTTGGGTCTCCCTGCAGGAAATTCCGTTGAATTCTTAAATGGAAAAACATATGTAGCCTCTTCTATTTCTTTATATATTCAGATGGCAAGGGTTTCGTGTCAAAGACCCTATAGTTCTGTCTTCACAGAACTATCTGCTAATTGAAAAACTAACAAGCAAATTTGAGATAGTTGATGAAACTCACATAACATGAACTTCAACATGTCATTCTTTCTTCATTGGGGGTAAATAACCTTCAGTTTGATATTTTTGTTAAACTCCAAAATGTCTACACTTATTCTTCTTGTATATGAGGTTAGTTATATTAATGCAGACCATCTACATTTGTAGTTATATTAATGCAGACCATCTACATTTGTAGGGATCTTGCGGTTCCATTTGTTTATCAGGATATTTGGTTAAATTGGTTTTATCTGCACTTAAGTCTTAGTAAAAATGTTGGGGTCCGTCGGACTCTACAACCAATTTATTTTTCTTTGCAGTCATTTGGTTGGCTCTCTTTTTGCCTTCTAGTTACCCCACAGTTATTTATTTATTATTACACGTATGAAAGAAGAACAGATAGTTTATTATAGCTTTTTTTACTCTCTCTCTCTCTCTCTATATATATATATATATATATATATATTTTTTTTTTTTTTTTGGAATAAGGGTGAATTTATTCCTCGCATATAGCGGAAAAGGTATTAAAGTACAACATCACAACTCTCCTTGCCCCAAGGTATTTATGGGGCCATTACAGATACATCGAATTCTATATTATGAAGAATCCCAATCGGGGGGGTAGTTAAGCCCTCAAAGATACGTCTGTTCCTCTCCTTCCAGATGTGCCAAACAGACGCAGCAAGACGAACTCTGGCTCCTCTAGCCCACCCCGGCTCACGGTCTCCACGGTCTCGAATCCAGCTGAGGATGCTCCGGATATCTCGGATCCCCCCAACTCCTCCTCGCAGCTGAGCGCACTGCTCAGTCCAAATGTGCCATGTCACCGGGCACTCAAAGAAAAGATGCCCTATGGATTCATTGTCTACATTATATAGCACACATTTTGCATCCGGGATCTGTATCCCAAACCGGAGGAGTCTATCTCTCGTCATCAATCTCCCCCGCAGAAGCCGATAAGCACAAAGTTGCATTTTTCGTGCAACACCCTTGCCCCAAATGAAAGCCACCTCCTCATCCTGTGCATGGTGGATCCGGACCAAATCATAGCAGCTGCGAAAGCAGAATTGACCTGTCCCGCCCCCCGTACCCGGGCCGGCCCAACTCCATGTATCCTCCGTCAGGCTAGTATCAATGATAATATGCTGTATCTCGGCTGCAAGCGGGACAGTATATGGGTAGTCCTCAGGTCTCCAAACTCCGTCTCTAAGGATCCGTCTGCAAGTGAGCCCCCTTCCTGCTTCCCTGTCCATCTGCTCTCCCAGGATCTCGAGGAGTGATCTGGAACCCAGCCAAGGATCTCGCCAAAGGTCAGTAGTCGACCCATCCTTCATGCGCCTGCGGATAGCAGTCTGGAGCACCAGTCTACATCTCAGGATAGCCTTAAATGTGACCGAGAAATTGTTGTCAATTCTGCAAGTCCAGAAGTTGGTCCTCCGTAAGTATCTGCTAGTCATCCAGTCAGCCCATAGCGACCCCCCCTTGATGAATTTCCAAGCCATCTTCATACAAGCCGCCTTCCTAACCTCCTGGAGAGGCCTCAAACCCACTCCTCCTTCCTCCCGAGGCCGGCACAACTGGTCCCAGGATATCGCATGGATCCCTCCCCTCCAAATGAAGTTGGCGCAAATGGCCTCCACCTTCCGGATAGTAGCAATGGGTATCTGAATAGATTGAAGCCAGAACATAGCAATGCCTGCAATCACCGACCGCACCAACTCGATCCGTCCCCCAAAAGAAAGGCCCGCCGCCTGTCAGCCCTCCACTCTCCTCTGGGCAAAGTCTACCAGGCTGTGGCAGTCCTGCTCTCGTGCATAATTGACCGTCAGCGGGACTCCCAGGTATTTCACTGGGAGCTCGCCTCGGTCCACACCCAGAGCGAATGCTCTCTCCTCTTGAAGAGTACACCGGGAACTGAAGTAGACTCTGCTCTTCTCCCGGTTCAGCTGGAGCCCAGAAAGTCGCCCGAACTCCTCCATAGTGTCAGACAGAGCTCTCATACCCCTCATGGTCGGCTGAAGTAGCACCAGTAAATCATCAGCATAGATCAAATGAGATACAGCAGGACTCACCAGCCGGAAGAGGGGGACAATCTTCCCACTATGGACAGCTAAGTCCATCATACAAGTAAAGTACTCCATCACCAAGGTAAAGAGGTACGGGGAGAGGGGGTCGCCCTGCCTCAACCCCCTGTTGCTACTGAAGTAACCATACGGCGTGCCCTGGATGAGTACAGAGAAGGTCGGGGAGCAAATGCACTCCCTCACCCTCGCCACCCACCTCCCGTCAAATCCCATGGCAAGCATCAAGTGGCAAAGGAAGTCCCGATTGACCGTGTCATATGCTTTCCGGAGGTCAAGCTTCACACAGGCCTTCATCCCCCCCGGTTTGCTGAACTCTCGCACCATCTCGTGAGCTAGCAGACTGTGCTCCGCAATCGACCGGCCCTTGATAAACGCAGCTTGATTCCGGGACACTAAACCCTGCATAATCCCCTCCATACGTCTGCACATAAGGTGAGTAATAATCTTATAAAGGAAATTACAGCAGGCAATGGGTCTAAAGTCCGCAAAAGAGGTCGCTCCTTCCTTCTTAGGCACCAACGTCAAGAACGTATGATTCATCTCCTTCAGAAGCCGGCCCTCCACAAAGAACTCCTGAACCGCTGCCAGAACCGGAGCCTTGAGCACACCCCAGTGACTCTTGAAGAACCCAGAAGAAAAGCCATCGGGACCTGGAGCTTTGTTAGGGTTAGCCTTCATCACAATATCCTCCACCTCCTCCATCCTCACCGGTGCCAGGAGAAGACTGTTCCCATACTGGGACACCAGTCTCTTTGTGACCAGGGCCGGAAACGTGCTAGCATAGTCAGTCTGCTGATAAAGATCTGTGTAGAATCTGACGGCCTCCTCCTGAATTGCCACCGGGTCTCCTACCAGACGACCCTCAGCATTCAGAAGCCTTGGAATGCTGTTCCGGTGCTGCCTGGTACGGATCACATCGTAAAAGAATTTGGTACAGCGGTCCCCATCCTTGAGCCAGGTGCATTTGGCCCTCTGAGCCGCACTGATCTCCTCCTGCATTCTCAAGGTGCTCACCTCCTCAATCAGGGACCTCTCCTTGGCAGCCAGAACCCCATTCATAATGTCAGATTGAAGGGCCACCTGGGTATCCCGAAGCTCCTCCTCCTTTTTCGCCAGAGAACTACGCGGGAGTTGTTTCACCCACCCCCTGATAGCCCGCTTGAGTTGCTTTAGCTTGTGAACAATGCGAAATTGGGCCGTGCCATCCCGGAAGTACTGCATCTCACGCATAACCATCTCCTCATACCCGGGAGAAAGGTACCAGCTGTTGTTGTACCGAAACGGCCTCGCCCTGAAAGTGGGTCTCTCACACAGGCCCACCCGGATAGGAGAGTGATCGCTAGTACCCGCAGCCAGTCCTTCTGCCACCGAGTTCGGGAACCATCTGAACCACTCGCTATTGCCCAAAGCCCTATCCAACTGACAGGCAATGCGATTCTGAGTAGCCTTGTTGTGCCAGGTCCATATATGTCCAGCTCGCTCCAGCCCCCTCATACCAGATCGGAGAAGACAACTCTGGAAGTCATAAAGAATCGGGTCCGGAACAGGCCTGCCCCCAACCTTCTCGTGACGAAGCAACACAGCATTGAAGTCCCCCATGATGAGTAGGGGAAGATGCATGTTGTCCGCCATCCTGCCCAGAATCACAATGTCCTCCCATAGAGCCTCCCGGAGTCTCCGGTCGTTGTGCCCATAAACAGCACCCAGGATGAATTTGAACCCCCCTTTATTCACAAAAGTGATACCAATGAGTTGTTCAGACATATGAATCTGAACCCCCCCCCAACTACCTGTATTCCACCTAACCCAGATCCGCGCCACCCCGCAAAGATCTAAGTTATGTAAGTGGTCCCAGTCTGCTGGCGTCCGACGCGAGAGCATAGCGGCCCCTCGAATCTTCGGCTCCAACAGAATAGCAATGTCACATGTCTCTCTCCTCAGCACCCCTCTGATCTCCCTCCATCGGCCAATGGAACACCCCCCCCTAATGTTCCATGCTAGGACCGACATCTAAATAAAAGGTGGTGGGCCCCTCTGAAACTCCTCTGGATCGACACTCGAGGGAAGTGTCTCATCCGTCTGCTCAAGCACAGCATCTATCATAGAGGAAGGGGCAAGATGTGCCTGAATCCTGCTAAGAGTGATAGTCCAGTCCGGGTTGGGATCAGTCTGTTCATCCATCTCCCTCATCTGAGGGAGATCCTCCAGGGTAGCCGGAGCATGCCTCTTCCTGCTTGTGTATACTATAAGTGCCTTTGAAGCCTCCGCCTCCCTCTGATCACTATTCGCCGCACTCATACCCCTGGTCGTCATGGTCCTGAATGGTATAAGAGCACCCTGCAAGCTCTCCTGTCTCCCAGAAGCCGGTCTCCTCTCAATCTCCATAACTGTGTCTTCCTCCACGTGTCCCTCTGGTGTCGTCTCTTCAGGCATGTGACTGTGAGTGTCCTCCTCCACTGGTGCCTCTGTCTGACCCTCCTCCGGCCGAGAGGTCCCTGTCTGTACCTCCTGAGGTCTGGCGGCCTCCTTCTCCTTATTTTTGCACGCACTCGTGGTGTGCCCAAAACACGCACAGTGAGAACACATGGGAGGGACCCAATCATACTCCACAGCCTGTGTTAGGACCTTTCCAGACGGAACCTGAATCTCAAGCATGCTCGGGAGCTCCGATCCTGCCGTGATTTCCACAAAGACTCGGGCGAACATTATTCTGGAACGGAAGGTGGTAGCCTCATCAGCCTTTATCGGCTTCCCCACAAGGCTGGCAAGTCTCATGAGTAGAGGGTTGCTCCAAAATTGGACGGGGAGTTCCGGAAACCGGATCCAGACAGGGATAGCATTCAACACCTCCTTCTCACACCTCAGTTCCGGTGTCCATTCTTTCAATATAATAAGTCTCCCATCAAACGACCATGGTCCTCCCTGCACAATCCTAGTCACATCTTCTGCCAGCCCAAATTTGACATAGTAAAAACCATTCTCCCGAGAAAAGAATTCCATGCTACCCTTTGGTCTCCAAACTCTCTCCGCGTATCCCCTGATTTGGCCGTAGAACGGCTTGTTTCCTAACACATAAAGCACTAATGTGTTCTTCCAGAATTCGGCGACCTTCGCTAATTCATCTGCGGGGAAGTACGCCCGGGGTCTTCCACCAACCACCATCGGGGGAACATACTCCATAGACATCGGGCTCTTTGTCACCACTGGGGTGCAAACCTCCTTCCATGACCGATGTCGCTGATCCCCAGTTGGGGTTCTGGTTGTGGGGGCCACAGCTTCCTGGTTTGGCCTGCCATTATCGACAGCCACACCCTTCCCCTTCTCCGCCGCCGTCGCCTTTGGCCTCCACCCCGGAACAGTTCGCACCAGACCCCCCCCACACCTACGGGTCTCCAAAGCGCCATGCCTAGGACGAGTCCCTTGGTTTCCAGTCTCCGCCCTTCCCGAACCTTGGGATAGGGGCCCTCTCCGTCCAACAGTCCGGCGTCGCGTCACGGTTTGCCAGCCAGCATCTCCAGTTTTGTCTCCTCCGGAACCGAACTCGAAGATGTGACCTCCTCCTACAGACCCACCGCCGCCACCTCCAGGGAAATGCTCGCCCCCGCCACCCGACCCCCCCCCGCCTGGGGGGGTGCTGCTGCCGCCGCCGCCTGAACCCCCCCCCGCCTGGGGGGGTGCTGCTGTTGCTGGCGCCCGACCCCCTCCCGCCTGGGGGGGTCCCGCCGCCACCTCCCAGCCCTCGCCGGCTGAGGGCAGGCCCGCCCACGCCGCTCCCCGCTCCTCCCGACCCCCCCTCCGCCTGGGGGGGCCCGCCACCGCCTCCTCCAGGGATGGCCAGAGGCCCGGCGCCTCGTCCCCCGCCCCCCTGCCGGCGAGGCCCCCTCCCCGCAAGCGGGTCGGGGGGCCGAGGGGGAGGGGAGGTCGGTTTCCCGGAAACCCTAGCGGAGAGACCTCTCTCCCGATCGCCAGAGTGCATCTTTTATATATATATATATATATATATATATATATATGGGAGCGGATCAATGGCCCCGTCCGCGGAGCCCCGTCGAAGCCCCGCCCCCCCTGCACCATCGGATCGCGCGGGGCCTGCGTGGGGCCCGCGCAAGCCCGCGCGATCCAACGGCTAAGGAGGGGCGGGGCTTCGGCGGGGCTCCGCGGGCGGGGCTCCCGATCCGCTCCCTATATATATATATGGAAAAAGTGTAAATTTTATTCCAAATGCAACGTAATAATCTTACAACATACATCCATAGTGGAGTCCCACTCATCAGTTTCCCATAGCATTTACATCAAATTCTATATTATGAAGGATGCCTACCGTAGGGTGATTAGCCCCTCGAAGATACGTCGGTTTCGTTCTCTCCATACATGCCAGACAGTGGCAGCCAGACGAACTCTGGCGGTCCGGAGCTAGTCCTGCCCTCTACCTCTGCTATCCCGGAACCCAGTGATGATGTCCCTAACCCCCTTTCCTGAGTCACATCCACCCATCACCCTACATTGCTCAGACCAGATCTGCCATGACAGGTCACATTCAAAGAAAATGTGCTCTATAGATTTATTCTTCACACTGCATAGCACACACTTTGGGTTAGGAACCGGAACCCCAAAAGCACTAAGTCGATCCCTCGTCAGAAGACGACCAAGAAGAAGCCGGTAAATACAAAGTTGCATCTTCCTTGCAAGTCCCTTACACCAAACAAACTCTAGTCAGTACTCAGAGGAAAAATGCGCCTAATAAGATTATAGCAGCTCCGGAACTGGAACTGTTCAGTCCCAGTAGAATCTCCAGGCGGGTCCCAGATCCATCGATCAGCTGACAATACTGGGTCAATGGCGACTGTACTGATAATCTCTCCAAGCTCCTCGGTATAGCGGTAGGACTCAGGCCTCCACTCTCCATCACGGATAATCCGTTGGCAAGTCAGCCCCCTTCTATCCTCCTGATGCGTTGGTACTCTTCTGATCTCTAACAGAGATTGACGATCAATCCAAGGATCCCGCCAGAGGTCCGTGCCAGCCCCATCCTTTATGACCCGTCGGATTGCAGATTTGAGTACCCCTCTGTGCCTCAAAATAATCTTGAAAGTGACAGAATGATTGTTGTCCGTGGCACAGTCCCAGAGGTTGCCATTTTTCACATATCCGCTATGCATCCAGTCAGCCCAGAGGGATCTCCTATTAATGAATCGTCATGCCAGCTTCAGCGCCGAGGCCTCCCTGATCTCCAACAATGGCCGTAGCCCCACTCCTCCCTCCTTCCTGGGCCGACAAAGCTGCTCCCAGGAGATCGCATGCATACCACCCCTCCATATGAAGTCTGCACAAATCCGTTCCACTTTCATGATAGTGGCAATAGAAAGTAGGATAGATTGCAGCCAGAATTGGGCCACAGCCGATATCACCGATCTAACCAGCTCGATGCGTCCTCCAAAGGATAGACCAGCGGCTTGCCATCCATCAACCCTCCTCTGGACGTACTCCACCAGATTATGGCAGTCCTGACCCCGCGCATAGTTAACTGTTAGAGGATCCCCTAGATACTTCACCGGTAGATCACTCCTCTTAACACCCAGCGGTCGGCCCGCTCCTCCTTCTGGGAGCAGAGGGAGCTGAAATACACCTTGCTCTTCTCTCTGTTCATTTGAAGGCCTGAAAGGGATTCCAGCTCTCCCATAATCTCCGCAATCGTGTGCATACCCTCCGTAGATGGTTGGATGAATACCAAGAGATCGTCTGCATAAATAAGGTGGGTAACTGGGGGGTCAATCCTCCGGAACAATGGAACCAGTCTCCCACGATGCACTGCCATGTCTATCAGGCAAGTGAAGTATTCCATGAAAAGCGTGAATAGGTAAGGGGATAGAGGATCGCCTTACCTAAGTCCACGGTTGGTCTGGAAGTACCCAAATGGGGTGCCCTGGATGAGAACAGAGAAAGTGGGAGTCGTGATGCATTTCCGGATCCTCGCAACCCAGACGTCGTCGAAATCCATGGCAGACATCAGATAACAAAGGAAATCCCTATTGACCATGTCATAGGCCTTCCTCAGATTCAACTTCATGCATGCCTTCTCCCTTCCAGGTTTACTGAAGCCCCTCACCATCTCATGCGCCAGTAGGCTGTGCTCCGCGATCGACCTTCCATTAATGAAAGCCGCCTGGTTCGGAGAGACTAAGTCCTGCATGATCCCCTCCATCCGTCGGCACATAAGGTGCGTAATTATCTTATAAAGATAATTACAATACGCAATAGACCTGAAATTCGCCAGCGATGTCACTCCCCTCCTTTTTAGGCACAAGTGTCAGGAAAGTGTGGTTCAGCTCCTTCAATAACTTCCCTTTGGTGAAAAACTCCTGAACCACCTCAAGGACCTGAAACTTCAGAGTATCCCATTGACGTTTGTAGAACCTACTGCTAAAACCATCCGGTCCGGGTGCCTTGTTGGGATCCGCCGTCTTGATAATAGATTCCACATCCTCCATAGTAACATGAGCAAGTAGAAAGCTATTCCCATAAGGAGTCACCAACCTCTTCGAAACTACATTTGGGAACGTAGACAAGTAGTCAGACTGGAAATATAACTCAGAGTAGTACCTGACAGCCTCGCCTTGGATCTTAGTCGGCTCCCCCACGAGATGACCCTCCATGTCAAGAAGCTGGAAAATATGGTTCCGGTGCTGTCTGGTCCGGATAACATCATAGAAGAACTTTGAACAACAGTCATCATCCTTAAGCCAGGAGCATTTAGCGCACTGGGCCGCGCTAATCTCCTTCTGCAGATGGAAGATGTTGACTTCCCCGATCAGCTCCTTCTCTCTCGTCGCCAGGTCTTCGTTCAGCATGTCAGATTGCATGTCCTGCTGGATGGATCGAAGCTCCGCCTCCTTATCTTCTAGGGTAGTCTTGGGCAAACCCTGCACCCAACTCCTTAACGCCTTCTTCGTAGCCTTGAGCTGATGTATCATGCGATACTGAGCCGTCCCCTCCTGTCGGCTAGTAAGCCCCTCCGTAACAGCAACCAAGTAACCCTCTGAAAGATACCAGCTGTTGTTGTACCGGAAGGGGCGAGACCTCACAATAGGCCGAACAGTGAAGTCAACCCTGATGGGGGAATGGTCGTTCGTCCCAGCGGCCAGACCCTCAGCCGAAGATTTGGGGAAACGACGGAACCATTCCCCGTTGCCCAGGGCTCTATCCAACTGGCAGACAACCCTGTTACGGACTGATTTGTTATGCCAAGTCCATATGAAACCCGAGCGCGACAACCCCTGGAGCCCCGCCTGGAGGAGGCATCTTTGGAAATCATACAGAATCGAATCTGGAACCGGACGGCCACCCACATTCTCCCCTCTGTGCAGAAAGGCATTGAAGTCCCCTATTAGAAGAAGCGGCAGGGACGAGGAGTCCGCAACGGCGGCAACTCTGGATATGTCGCTCCACAGGGACTCCCGTCGCCTCCTGTCGTTGTGGCCATACACCGCAGCCAGCAAGAACCGAAAGCCCTCCTTGTTCGTGAAAGAGATGACGATCAGCTGCTCCATCATCAAGATTAAGTCCCCATCCCAGCTCTTCGAGTTCCATCTGACCCAGATCCTGGCCATGTCACATATAGCCAAGTTGTGGAGTTGGACCTAATGAGATGGGGTCCGCCGAGCAAGGGTCTTCTCCCCTTTAATCTTAGTCTCTAACAGTACAGATATGTCGCACTTCTCTCTGTGGAGAATCCCACATATTTCCCTCCATCTCCCTAACGAACACGCACCCCTCACATTCCAAGCGATGATTGCCATTAATTATTTAGAGATAGGTTCCCCTGAATATCACCCGGACCAGCACCCGGGGTCGGTACCACATCCATCGCTAACAAATTCTCCTCCCTCACAGTCGGGTGGGCCTGCTGGGTCGCTGCCTGGGAGAGCATCAAAGCCCAGGCCGGATTGTCCACACAGAGCGCCTCCTCACTGGTAGTAGAATGCCCCCCCACACCATCCCTCAAAGGTCTAGCTCGTCGCTTCCTATTATAGACTATCTCCTCAGAAGATCTGCCATCCCCAATTCCTTAGTCCCCGTAGCCACCATGCCTCTGGTGACCATACTCCTCTGCGCCGAAAAGGTGATCATAGTCCTACTTAAGGGATCTGGCTGGGGTGAGACAGTGAGGCTCAGTCCTCCATTCTTCTCCAGCAGTGGGTCCTCCTCCTGCATGTCATCCTCCCCTCTGTCGACCCCGGAACCCAATGCCCGTGATGTGCCAGGCACCTTACTAGTTGGTGGATGCGACCCCACCTAGGGGCCTCCTGACGGATATGCACTGTCCAGATGCCTGAAGCAAGCACACTGTGAACAGGTTGGAGGAACCCATTCATACTCCACCTTCTGGGTTAGCACCTCTCCAGAAGGTACTTCATACTCCAACAGACTCGGTAACTCCCTCCCAGCCCGGATCTTGACGAATATTCTAACATACATCAGCCTCGATCGGAAGGCTGTAGCATCACCAGCCTTGATTGGGGTGCCCACCAAGCTAGCAAGTCGCATCAGCAACGGAATACTCCAGAACCTGACAGGGAACTCAGGGAAGCGTATCCAAACATTCAGGACTTCCTTTTCACATCTTAGGTCTGGGGTCCACTCCTTCAAAATGATAAGCCTGCCATCGAACGTCCAAGGACCACCTTACAGGATCCTGGTGACATCCTCTGCTAGCCCAAAATTCACGTAGTATAACCTATTTTCTCTAGCAAATATCTCCATAATGTCCTTCGGCTGCCAGACCCGTGCCGCATATCCCCGGATCTGTCCATAGAATGACTTGTTACCCAAGACGTACAGAACCAATGTGTTCTTCCAGAAGGCAGTCACCTTCTCAATCTCCTCAACATGGAACGAGGCCCGGAAGCCACTCCCTACATTTTTCGGCGGTACGAACTCCATAGATGTAGGATTTTTTGGTCCCACTGGTTTGCATATATCCGCCCAGGATCTACTCGCCATCCGGGGAGCCGCCCCATACGGCCTGGGGACAATCCCCGAGGGAGTTGACCCTGGACCCTGACCACCCAGGTCCACCACCTTGCCCTTCCATTTTTTCGCCGCAGACGCCTTGGGGCTCCCGCCCACCGATCTTCTAGTAGACGCCACAGGACCTTGGGCCGATGTCCGCAACCCCAAACCCTCGCCCTGTCTCCTGTCTGTACAGTATTGCGCCTTTTGGTGGCTCTGTGAGCCCCCCACCTTGCCCCCAGTCTTGGCTACACGATGTCTCGTAACCGTCGTCCATCCGTCTCCCTCCATCTGGCCACCCTGAGCCCCAGATCCGAATTCGAACGTCGGGACATTGGGGACGTCCGAGAGGATCTGATCCACATCCGACCCCGTTGCCGGGCCTACCGCCGTCAAGCCTACCGTAGCAGCCGCTGCATGGCTCGCCCGGCCATCCGTCTCCTCCTGGGGGGGGGGGGGTGCACCCGACCCCCCCCCCCCCCCCCCCCCGGAGTTGCCCCCAACCCCCTCCTGGCTTGGGGGATCGCCGCCGGTGCCTGGGAGGGTCGGCCCGACCCCCCCCCCCCCCTTCTCTCCCGCCCCTCCCCCGCCTGGAGGGTCGCCGCCGCCGTCTAGGGGGGTCCGCCCGACCCCCCTTCTTCCCTGGCCTCCTCCCCCCTCTGGCGAGTGGGTCCGGAGGACGGGAGGGGAGACGTCAGCGTCGTCGCGGACGATGCCCTAGCAGAGCTTTCGTTCGCAACCATTTTAGTTTTATTATATATATATATATATATATATATATATATATATATATATATATATATATTCCGTTAATGATCTCCTTAGCAAACTCTTAGTCTGCTTGTTAATAGTGTTTTCACCGGTTTTGGGGTGTTTTTGAATGACCGTTTATGAAAATTCCTGTATGTTAATTTTTTTGAGGCATTGGTTTTGGTCGGCTCAAAAAGTCCCCAAAAGCGGTGTAATGTATTTTTGGGTGGCTTTATAAACACCCCAAATCGGTGGGATTATTTTTTTTATTCCATCTATATCCTCACAAAAATATATATAATTATAACTACTGATATTCTTCCCTATTTAATTTATTCGTGTAAAAAACTTCCAGAACTGTTCGTTAGTGAATTACCAAGCATGGAATGGACTGCTGTAAAAGCCACTACTTAAAAACCATTCAAAACTGGACCCCTTATAACTGGTATTGTAAAAATACCTCATAACCGTTACCCCTACAATTGCCAGGCAGACCTTTAACAAATCCCCTAAGATCAAAAGAACCCATTGTTGCCGAACACACATTTTGCATTTGATGTGCAGCTAAAATGGTAGCAATTTATCTAAAAAGATGATTTCGAGAGCACGACGTGTATGTGGTCTTGAATCCCAGTCGCAGTCCCAAACATCAACGCCACAACCTCCCAAGTCCGTCCGCGCGCGTGTGCCCCCTATTCTTATCCCCCCAAATGCACAAGAGGTTGGTAGCATATGCCACAAAGGAGAAAACTTTGATACAGCCGGCTGTATCAAAGTTTTGATACAGCCGGGTGTATGACAGGTGGGCCCCCCCTATTTCTTCGTAAACCGTGTAACTAAATATATATAGGGAGGCCCACCTGTCATACACCGGCTGTATCAAAACTTTGATACAGCCGGCTGTATCAAAGTTTAACTCTGCCACAAACTACAAACTCGTGCATGTAGTTGGTGTTGCAAGCAAATTGTGCCAAGCAACTTGATGGCACTGCCCAAGGCCTCCAACCACATAGCCAACCCACAATCTTAGCATATACACAAAGGCTAGGTATAAAACACATACCTAACCTAACCTAACCCACATAGCCAACCCACAATCTTAGAATATACACAAAGGTTTATGACAACATAAAAACGACGAAAAAGATATGCTCTATATATAAAATGTATCGGGCGGTGGAAACTTTATCTTCTTCGGTACTATTACTAATGCAGCTTTTGATATGCTCTTAATTTGTTTCCCGTTTTGTAGTAAGGTCTTATTCATGTTCAAATTTCTTGTTCAGCCTACCTGTGGTAATTGATATTCTTTCTTTTTTATGTTTGCCATCAGTTATGTCATCGACAACGACGAAGAAGAAGCTAGATGGATCTCTACCTGATGGCCATCGCCAATGAAAATAAGCACATGCAACTGCTCTCATCTTCTCGAGGATTCTACTTGGGAGTTTCAAACATGTCAAATCACAATTAGTGTCTAACTAGATTGTACACATGCATTATGTTTTGATGTAACTAACACTAATGCTTGAGCAAAACACAATTGTATCATCATCATTACAGATACTCTCAGTTTTAATGTGTATGGGAAAAAAAAAACTGGTGCACTTTGAGTAGCCATGGATGTCTAATGCTCTCTAGCATTCCTTCGGCAATCACAAACCTGCTGTTAGCAGTAGTGAGTAAACCTTCTTCTTATATACTTGATAGCTAGTTTTACTCTCATTGCGAACAATCCTCATGACTCTTATTAATAAAAATCACTAATGTTTTCACTCAAATTTCCATATTATTTGTGGAGTCATTCTTTGTACCTAGACCAAATGGTGGAGCTTTGTAAGGAAATGTTCCAAGTCGTCATCATCATCATCCAAGCCTTCTTCTTCCATCAGGTTTGGTCGGCTATGGAGTACGACCTACTCGAAGCACTGTCGAATTTTTTGACAGTTCTAAATGAACAACATATTTTTTTTTTTAGGACCGTCAAAAGTTTTTGACAGTTCAGTGTATTGGTAGAAGTGTAAAAAATTGTGATAGTCCTAAAGAAAGAAATATTGTTCATTTAGGACTGTCAAAATTTTTGACACTCCATTATGTATTTTGGGCAATTCCAAGTAATTTTTTTTGTGGCAAACTTGTAAATAAATAGAAAAAGGACAGTCCCGAGTAAGTTTTATAGTTCGATTGTAAATACTTTTTATTTCTACCTCCAAATCATTCTTCCTTATGCGGCAGTTGACGTGACATGTTAAATAGGATTATGTGACATCTAACATAATTTAACACACAGAAATTAATCACCCAATTTTTTTTTAAATATTAATATTAGCTATGTGGCATCTAACATGAACAGACCCAAACCAACCACCTCTGAGGAAGGGAAGGAATGAAGAATCCCACTGCAGCTCTTGGTAATAATATAGAACGTTTTGTCATAGAACGCTGTCGCTCGGAGAAGCACCTTCCCATGGGAGAGGCACTCCACCTGTTCGACAAATTGACTGCTGCCAAGCACCCCAAACCCGACGTCTCCACCTACAACATCCTCTTCACCTCCGTCACTCGTAAGAACAACCCACCTACAACATCCTCCTCCTCCTCCAACTTCTTCCCGACCATCTTCTCCTTGCTCAACAAGCTCAACCGTTCCGGCACCACTCCCGACACCATCACCTACGCCATCTTCATCGGCTTCTGCGGTCGGTACAACAATGTAGACCTCGCCTTCGTCGTCTTCGCATGCATGCTCAGACGCGGTTGGAGTCCCACCATCATCATCCTCAACTCTCTGCTCAATGGACTGTGTCAAGAAGAGTTACAGCGCCGCAGCCCAGCTGCTCGACAAAATGCCTCAGTTGGGTTTTGTGCCAGACGTTGTATCTTACAATACTGTCATAAAGGGTCACTGCGAGAGCGGAAACACGGACTTGGCAACCGACGTACTCTGGAAAATGGATACCGAACCCAATGTGTTCACTTACAGTATACTCATCAACGCTCGTTGCAGACAAGGAAATATGACTAGCGCTTCTGAGCTGTTCGAGGAGATGGTCAGCATGGGAATCCAGCCGAACGTCGTTACGTACAATAGCATTATTAGAGGCCATTTGGTTCTCGGTCGCTGGAAAGAGGCCAGCAGAATCTTTAAAGAGATGGTCGATAGAGGACTCGCACCAAATGCCGTAACATTTAACATGTTGATGGATTATCTTTGCAAGCAGGGGAAAACGGTCGAAGCGCATAAGCTACTCAATTTGATGGTTGAAAGAGGTGAGAAACCCGATATAATCACGTATAATGTACTACTGCATGGATACTGTCTCAAAGGCAGGTTCGAGAAGGTGGACGAGCTACTCAGTTCTATGTCTCGTGAGGGTCTAAGGCATGACGTCCGTAGTTACAATATTTTGATTGATGGGTACAGTAAGAACCAGAAGGTAGAAAAGGCTATGGATGTGTTCAAGAAGATGCAACAAGAAGGGGTACAGCCGAACGCTATTACTTACAACACTTTATTAGATGGACTTTGCAAGATCGGGAAAGTGGAGGAAGCTGAAGACCTCTTCCGTCAAATGGTGACTCAAGGTCTCTCCCCTGATATTATCACTTATACCACTTTGATCGATGGACTTTGCAAGATCGAAAAAGTAGAGGAAGCTGAAGACCTCTTCCGTCAAATGGTAACTCAAGGTCTCTCTCCTGATATTATCACTTACAACACTTTGATTGATGGACTTTGCAAGATCGGAAAAGTGGAGGAAGCTGAAGAGCTCTTCCGTCAAATGGTAACTCAAGGCCTCTCTCCTTATATTATCACTTATACCAGTTTGATTGATGGACTGCGCAAAATTGGAAAAGTGTTGGAAGCTGGAGTCCTCTTCCGTCAAATGGTAACTCAAGGTTCTCTCCTGAAGGTGGAGGATGCTGAAAATTTATCCCTGAGGGAGGCATCTACTACAGCATCCATAGTGGATCTACTCTCATAGGATGGACAGTGTCATCAATATATGAAAATGCTTCCTAATTTTTCTCAATATTTTGCGAACAGTAATGAGATAGACATCGACTCGTCTACATCATCATTGATACATACAATTCCTGGGTAAACACCAACATGGAGGTTATATGAAGTTTCTCACTTGAAAGGGTTTGCATACCATCTGATCTCAACATGTCATCTATTGGGACTATTCAAAATTCACCCCAATTACTTGGTAAGATTTCTTGGTTAAACGTATTGCTTTATTATATTCGGCAATGCTCTTATTCAATTGATTTTATTTGATATTTTCGTTTAACTTACATTATTGATTGGTTATATATACATTGGATTGGTTACAAATAAGTGGCACACCTTTTTAGAGTTTCTTCTCAATTAAGTATATGGTTTGTCTTTGCCCACGCGTACATCAAAAATAGTTGTAAGAACCATATTATGATATTATTATCATGCATTTAAACATAAGTACTTCCCTGCTATTTAGTCACTTAAGATGTCTAACCTTCTAAGATTGCTAAGGAGCACAAGTATAGAGAGCATAAAATGTGTTTAAGCTGTATAGTCTTTAAGATAGAAGAGCATACTATGTGCATATTGGGTGTTGTATCTTTTACTGGGATTTCAAGTAATACTGTTGGGATTGGAAATCTAGTTGCCTCACCCTTGGGGAAGACTGTCAATCACTACACAAGACTTCTTTTAGGAATTCAACTATCCACCAAGTAGGCATCTTGGTTTTTCGCCTGACCCCCTCTTGCCTGAAGTTGAGCAGCTCGAGAATACGACAAAGATCGGTCGATGTCAGGTCGATAGGCAATCACAATAAATATGCATAATGCATGTGTAAAACATAATGTGCGTCATCGTTCACCTGTCAAGATGGGTATAGGCTTGGTGTCACAAATACTTTTGTATTGTTGGACATGGTTGGAAATATGAACAAGCGGCACAACTCATTCTTTATCCAGTCATCAAAATTAATTAAATAATATTAGCTTCTTGTTGCACAGACAATTCAGAATAATTATTGTGGATAATAGCTTGCGTACGAAATCTTTGGATGCATGTTCTACTATTTGTTCCCTTTAGGTGACTAGATTATTAAGGACTCATCCTCTATTCAGTTCAGGGATCTCTTTAATTTTAAAGGACACAATGTTGCTTCTGTATAAGTATGGTCCAAACTCAATTGCTGATCACTGGAAATTGGAATAGTAGATCTTTAAGTAACACCGGTCAATAAGAAAAGGCTGTGGCATAGAGTAACTTCTCAAATCTTCTGCTTACATCAGCTTCACAACAGGTAGTATGTCCATAAGATGCAGACAAACTGTTCAAAGAATTAATGTATATTGTTGAAAACTTTATCCTCCACAAAACGATTGGTAAATCCACTTTCAAAAATTAGCTTAGATCAGGGTTTTACTTTTTATGTAACTACGCAACATGGTAGTTGCAAGTGTGAGATGGGTGGAGTACAAAATCCATGAGCCTCACTTGTTCCTTTTTTAAAAGATTACAACTTTATTTCCATTTAGGCATGCTGCAAAGGTTGAAGAGGCTAGTTTTTCCTCCAAATTGATTTATTGTGCTGGTACTATTGCAATACTCATGTCGCCATTTAAAGACAAGATGGGTATATTGGATATTTTCTTTTGACATATTTATTGATATTCGAAAGGAAAAAATCGAACTTATATGAGTACATCTCATACAATGCATATTGATATGTCGATTTAGAACTGCCAGTCCTTTTGATAGCTGTATCTGTCGAACTTTGATGTTTGACCAAATAATTTACTGCCAACCTGACACTAGCATTCCTGGCCAAGGCAAGTATTTCCAGGAGAGACTTGTCATTAAGCTTGGACAGCCAAGTTGTTGATATCTCTACATGTTTGAGTTTGATCTCTTGCATCTGAGTGGTATGTCTTCAATATCTCAGGTTTCAGCTTCATTTGGCAACATGGCACATTTATCCAAGAATATTATTAAGCCAACTTCTTTTTTGCTCGTCAGTTTTACATTTTATCTGCACTAGTGTTTAGATGTTATTCGAAAGCACACTTGGATTGTGATGAACATTAAAATTTGGATGGTAACAGTTATTAGGTTTGTCACGTAACTAAGTGAGGACACAAACCGACCCAAATCTTACTACAATTTCCAACTTGGATTTCTTGACTTCGACTCTCAAAAGCAGACTGCAGGATAAACTGCGTCAGATCCATCTGCATGAATCTTACATGATTGTGATGTGAAACAAGATCAATGCAAAAATGAGTAGGTATTATAAGAGTTCTAGTGATATGTTTTTATTGGAGTACCAAAATCTGGCTTATGCTTTATGGTGAAATGGATAGGGTAATCTCTATGTAAAAAAGCTTGAGCGTACCAAAATGTGTTGGTGGTTGGATCGGGGGTGTCTATTAAGAGGAATCAAGCCCGGACAGATTCAAAACAAAGAATACTTTTCTTTAATAGAGATATTCTTGCTTGGAGCTAAAAGTTCTCTAATAAAGGAGGAGTAAAAAGGAATCCAGATAGTGAACACAGTCATTTGAGTGACACAATAGTTTTTGGCAAAAATAAGTGCTAGTTTTGTACCTCAGTCACTTACTCCATAGCAAGCAGCAGCTAGAGTCTAGCTGAGCTAGAATGGGGACTATGCTTGCTGTAAGGGATCACAAACCTATTACAAGTATTAAAAATTGACTCATGTTAAAGCTTTTTTGTTAAATTAGTATGTGACCATGGTCTAGTAATGTAGGTAGTTTAATCACAAAACCATCGAGGAGCTAAGTTAATGTGCACAAAAATTGGTCGCTATAGGACTAAAATATAATTTCTTATTTGAAACTGGATGCATGCTTATTCGGTTATATCCAATTAGTTTTGGAACAGAGCATTACCGAATGACATGGGAATTCTAACTTTCGGGAAAACCATATTTAGACAAATGAAATGGAATTTCTATTATAGTTTTTTTTTTTTTAAACATGGCTAGCTTTCTTGTTTTGGGGTATATTATCCGCACCATAAAACTGACTCTTATGGATTATAAGCTGAGTCTCCGGATCTCCGGATAGAGAGTTTATATTATCTCATTTGAGTAAATCTCCAGCAGAGGTTCTAAGGTCAGTCCCACCAGTAAAGGATACATTTCATGCTATTTAGTATGTGGGTGGATTCATACAATTAATTATAATCTACATGCATAAATGATTTTAAATTTTAGCCTCAAAAGGAAAAAAGAAGATGTTTCTAAACTGTTTTAACTGATACTCACCTTTAACGTAAGCATTCAGCAATCTTAACAAAGTGATTTAAGGGACATAATAATACCGACTCCAGTACTGTTATCTAGATTTTTTCTACTACACATTTAAATGTTCATATACTGAATAGTTTAACCCATAAGTAGGCTATTGTAAGATTTTTTTACCTATAAAGTGAAAGTCTATTTATCGCATTATGCTTATTTTGAGCATCAATCTTGATGCCACTGGGCGCTGACCAAATATATAGTGGATGACGTACCACTAGTATACTAGGACCTTCATTCTTTGATCCCCCTAATGCATACAGATAATAAGCATACAAAACACTTGATTTTTGTTTATGGTAATTATAAATGCAATAATGCTAAGTATACAACCCAATGCTTACAACCCTCTTACAACCACTCACCCATTTGCTGACATGTGGGCCAGGTGGTGGCCTGGCCCGCATGTCAGCAAATGGGTGAAGGTTGTAAGAGGGTTGTAAACAATTGGTTGTAACTGTAGCATTACTCTTATAAATGTTATTAGATAAGTACCATTTTTGGAATCTCAAGTCGGTTGTCCTATCATATAATTGAAGTTGAAGTAGCCTACATTTGGAAGCTCCTCTGATATGAATAAGATTATGATGTGGGCCCACCCATCATCATTTAGGCATAAAGGGGTATTGTGGTCTTTCACCACAATAACCCTCTTAGGGTTTTGTTTCTCCTTTCTATTTATAGTTAAGGCTAGCCGTCATTACTTTCATGCTTGGATTGAGAAGAAACTCTCAAGCGTCATTCAGAAGGGTTTAGACTTTGTCCGTCCATCAAAGTTGGGAGTTTGTTCTTTTCTCTAATAAAGATCGTTATTTTCCTTTTAGTTCTATTTTTCTATAAATTATTTGTGAATCGATCTGGTCGATTCACATCAGATTATTGTTTTCTTTTTTGCTTATCGAGTATATATTGATCACCAGACATTTACTTTCTTACTGGAAAGATTAGTCTGATTGAGATAAATACCAAGATGAACCTTTCAGTTGGGACACTGTTTTGCTTGAGAGCTTTGAAAATCAGCTAGGCTTAAAACCCTAGTTAGTTGGGATAGGTGTTTGTTACATACTTCTTGATACAATTTGCTCACTTTATTTCCTACCAACAATTCATTTCTGCATAAGAAAGCTCCAGTTCTCTTATGAGGATTAATCGTGATTATGTTGTTGATACACCAATATATTCTCTCTTTTTCCTTGAACTGTTATTTCTTCTGAAATAGAACATCCTTACTGCTAAGCCTGTTGTTACCAGATTCATTCTATTTACATCTTTCTGAAGCCTTCTTTGAGATGAGGGGAAAAGTGTTGAAAGTCATGTTTATGGGAAAAACATTTTTTCCCTTTTCTTTCCCAAAAGTAGCTGAGCAATATCTGGTTCTCTCTCCATTTCGCCGAAAAAGTTGCCATATTCATATGATTTAACAGTTGTCCTATTACCACAAAAGACCTAACACCTTTCCTTGTACATTTGCCACACTTGACCTCTTCCTCCTGGTTATAGAATAGCTTCACACAACCATTACATTAGCAGTTCACTATATGCTTGGCCAGGAAGGGGCATCTACTACAAGGACTTGAAGGAACCATGCTTGTCTCTGCCTATTGGAAAGGAAATGAGATAAGAGAGAGCTTTGTGAGTGTCATTTCAAGAGGAGGCCTGGTGTTGAATGTTAGGTTGTCTTCAACTCAAACTGCATTGTGTGTTGGTGTGCATAGCACAGCATGTGATGTGACCTCTCTGTGTTCATTCAGAGACATGCAAACATAAGATCTGAGTTAAGGAAGGTTATATATATACACACACACATAGATAAAACCAGTAGAGTCCTTGTTTCAATGTCATATGTTTTTCTCCTAGTCCTAGAGTTCAAAGAAGTCTAGGATCCGAGTTACAATTCAACTAGTGATTTGTCAATTTCCATTCTAATGGTATAGCAAGAGTAATCCCAGCTGGTCTGGTTTAGCCAAGTGTTGATACTCGAGTATTGAGAATTGGTGATCTTGATGGAGGTAGTAGACTCGAGTCGAGCCAGTAAGTATTTTCGAATTGATACATGATAATTGTTTGCGGTGGTTGTTCATTTTCAATGACTATAAAGAAGAAGCAGATGGAGGTTCCGAGTACACCGATGTCTATTGTTACTCTGGTGCCATAGATGCGTCCGTCTTACCTTTGATTTTTACGAGAGCAATGCTGCAATAACTTCCTGAGAGTTGGACCATAAATGATTACAATTTACAAATTCCTCAAGTCGACAAATCTGACATTTCTCACGTAGCTAATCAATTGTAGCGTCTTGGTAAAAACAATGAAATTTATAACTATGTTATCATTTGCAGAGAAATTCATGAATTTAATATGCATACCTTATAGATAGACCGCTGCATACAGACATACATCACTTAATATTGAAAGATGCAATGCCATATTGAGAAGGCTAAGTAGAGACACTTTGTGCAACACTTTGACACGGACACGAGAAGTAGGCAAAATGTGAATATTCAATTTTGTACTTGGCTATATTCTGTTTGCTAGACACGTCACTTTATCGGCTTGACTATGCTGACAAAGTGCGAAAATTTACAGTTTTCGTTCACATAAACCTATTTGTTGCTTGTGTCCTTTGATGCCTATATACAAATCGATCTGAATGCTCAGGTTTTGTTTTATGTTAGATTTTATGGCATGGATTGTTACATTAAGATTTTGTTCCCGAATCCCTAACAAAAGTTTTTGGTTTCCATTGACATACCAGGAAGGGTGAATGAGCACACGGATGGTTGCATGCACTTCTGGCCGGTGGGGGTAGTTTTTAAGGCTGATGTTGCACAAATTAATGACCATTATCGCGTCATGGACTACTAGCACCAACTACCTTATCTTTTCATTTTTATTGTCCGAACTGAAATTTGAATCGTTGTTGTACTAAATTTTCATTTTTATTGTCCGAACTGAAAAATTGGATCATAGTAAACATAAGAATTTGTTGAACGATTTTACTGTCGAGAAGCTGAAATGTCGTACATGGGCCACACTAATGTGGAACGATTTTGTTATAAGAATTTGTTGCATGCAATAGTTTTTTTGTGTTGCTCTCTTGATTGATTCCTCCCCTACTGTGAATTTGTGATCGTCAAGTTGTTGCCAATTCAGGTCAAATATTGACTTCCACAATTACCGTTCCCACCACCCCTTGGAACAGTGTTTAAGTATCCCAAAACCCCAAATGAGGTGGTTTCTCAGCGAAAATACCAAAAGTGAGAAATAGGATGATCAAGATCCTACAAGATGAAATATCGATCTAACGGCAATAGGAAAAGATGACAAAATCTGTTAGTCCATGTCGCTGGCACCAAAACTCTGGAGTGTTGGTGAGGGTTAAGAGATTTTATATCCAACACACCATGCAGGTCAAAGGTCTATTTTGAACAGAGAGCTGGATTCACGCAATAGTATTATTATTTTAATCCGCTTAGTTCGAACATGGATTGCTCAGATACTATGTTAAAGTTCCTGGCACTTGCACCAAAACTCTACAATGTTGGTGAGGGTTCGGAGAGAATATTTATATTATTCAACAACATCAATCAAATGTCAAAATGAAGAATATAGGCCTTCATAGGATTCAACATCAATCCTTCCACCTCCAGACGCAAATGTATATAAACATACACAAAGCATATATACACAAAAATTACCGGCTCTTTGGTTAAGCCTACCCCTCATACCACGTACCAGATAAAGTTGCATTATGAGTACCACGTACTCATATCGTGCAAGCGAACCAAAACCAGTAACATCAGGAGCAAACAATTGAGGTGGATTACCATTTTGCTTGTCACAAGAGTAGCTAAGAGATGAGTTCTTATCAATTGATGAACTTATTAGGGAGTCATTCGGGAAGGGCATTCAGAAGTTGCATTTAACAATATTAACTTGCATAATATTTATCATCATCTTGACAACGTCGACCTTCTATTTGCTACAAAATCAAGTTGACGGGTTCTCTCAACTAGAAAAGATGAGCTGAATAATTCTTTAACTACTGTATCAACTGAATTTCTTGGCAACGAAACCTAGGTAGTCATTGTCAATATAAATCCCTCCTATGCCAATAAAACACTAGGTTTAACAGGTAAGGATCAGGATTTATTCCGATTAATTTAGGAAGGACCAAGATTGAGATGCCTACATAAATTCCTTCAAATGCAAACACACTTAATATAACTAACAAAAGAAAGGAAGCAAATGTATGATACCATTTGAGCCATTCGTTTGGCATCCGACACCCGCTCTAGAAGTACTAGAACCTCTTGCTCTTCAGCTGGAAACTCTGGAAGCTTCCTCCCTGCATATCAAATAATGAGAAGAAAAAAATAGTATTTGTTCAAATATATTACAATGGGTGGTCAGGTTATTTAATAGAAATGAGTATTAATCAATTGTTTCAGGTTACATGTCAATATGTGAAAATATTTCTTCATTGGCAGACAAATTAAGAAAATGGATAGTGGTGAGATTCATGTAAAGTAAAAGTTTAAGCTATGAGAAGCTAATGTAGAAATATCAATATAAACACTCTACTGTTGAAGCAGTTCCCTTGACCTTTATGATGCTGATGAGATAGATACACTACAATGTTGCATAAATAATGATTTTATCCATAAAATTAGTTAATTTCCAAGTGTTTCATACATCATAATTGTAATCAACTAAGATGCAGCTGTTGAGTTCATTATTAGGCAGCTTCAAGAAGGGCCTCATTATCCTCGCAAAGCATGTATAATCAAATTGTCAGATCTTGCACAACTAAGCTCTGCATCTCATACTATAAACTTAATAACGTACTTTCAGAACTAACAGCTTCATGTCCACTCTCAGGCTCTAATCCATGAAGATGGTTGTGGCCATAGTTAACGCTATACTGTACGAATTTGTACTGGTCTATTACCTGAGAAAATTAGCTTGTCCAATAAATAATTTTAATATGCATAGCGTTCTGTAAAGTACATCTGGGAAGAAGAGGAAGATCAGAAAGAGGAAATAGAAAGACAATAGCCTATTGACACTTTGAGATTATTGAAAATACATTATTAGTTCAGAACAGAGGTGTTATATAACCTATTTCTCAAAGGCCTCTACTTGCCACATCCGTGCACACAAGGACGTTACATTCTCCAGCCTTAAACTTGTTTAAGGCTCCCAATCTCTTTGTCTGTCGACAATAAGCATTAGTGATGAACTAGTGTGTGATAGTACAGGTTACAAAAGCTCTATTAATGGGAAAAAGGAAAGGTAGGTCAATGAAATTCCACTCTCAGGCTGTTAATTCAAGCAGAAAATGCCTCGAGAATGCACAAATGACCATCCGGAACACCTGACTCATCTGACCGCTGATTGGGATGGCTTTTAATCCCAGTTCCCTAAGAAGAAGAGATCGAAGGCGGGTTGCTTCACCTGTGCGAGTGAAAATCATGGATGTACTTCCAGACATCTCAGTCAAGATATACACAAGGTAGCAGTCCTGATGATAAATAAACATGTAACTGTCAGTAATAAAATATGAGACTTTTGAGAAATGGTATAATCTAAGAGGAAGCTCAACAAAAACAAATATCCAATCTATCACCAGCCCTTGGACTGTTTGATGTATTTAAATGATGTCATGAATACTTGTATATAAATCTTGTCGAAGTCAATATCTATCTTAATGATAGTTCATAACCAACAATGTGAAGTTCATAGCTCAGTAATTTGCCAGGATACTGGCAACGGGCGGATGTTTATAATGTTCCGAACTGCTTAATTAGCTCTTGGTCGAGGCAACAAGACAATTGACTGAGATGTGATGCAGAGAAAGCATCACATTCTAGAACATAAGTGACATGATTCACCATCTAACCATGGAATCAACCACTAAAAAAAGTCAGACAGATAACTGATGCAAAGGACATGTTAAAATTCAAAGTTTCCTACTCCTGTTGCTTCAATCCAGTGTAGGCCACTTTCTATTCTTCATTATTGATCTCACAACAATATTTACAGCGACTATAAAGACCTGATGGATTAAGAAACTGTGTGAATGTCAACCTTATCTAGACTAAAATTAATTGTACTAGAACTTAATCTAGTTTCAAGTCGACCAATATGTTGGATTTGGATTATCATAACATTATCCAAACTGATCCACTTAGAAACCCTTACAGCACCACCACCACCACCCCACCCCCCCAAAAAAAACCACAGGCATTCTTATAAACCTTCACTTAGGACTCCGCAATCATGGACATTCCCCTAAAATTTTACTTTGCATTCCCGTCATCAGGTTACTCCTTTGCCTCACCTTGTAATATTTCTTGATTTCTTCTATCTTCCTAATACTTGATAACTCATATAGCAAAATGGGACCCCTTACCCTTGTTGATATATTTAGTAAGAGAATATGTTATATTTAATATGGGAATATCCTGAGAACATATTTGGGATGCCAGAATATGCCACAGGATATTCCATGATGTAAAGGCTATATAAAGCCTATAGGATTATCAATAAAACATATCAATCAATCTCTACATGGTATAGAGCCACCTTTCCACAAATCCTAACCCTAGCCGCCACCAAAACCCTAACCCTAACCCCTCTCCTTTTCCCGCTCCCGCTGTCGCTCCCGCTGCCGCTCCCGCTCCCGCTGCTGCTACTGCAGTGGCCACTGCTGCCGCTGCCGCGGCTGACCGCTGCTGTTGCGGCCACTGCTGCCGCGGCTGACCGCTGCTGATGCGGCCACTGCTACCGCGACTGACTGCTGCCGCTGTGGTTGCCGCTGTGCACACCTCCATCGGAGGACGACGAAGACGAAGAAGACGACGAGGACGAAGGAGATGTCGAGATCCGATGAAATCGGACATATTCAGATCTAGGAGAGGACGACGAGGACGAGCGTGAGTCTTGGAGCAAGCGTGCCGTGATCGGAGAAGAAGCATCGATGGAGGCAATCCTCAAGAAGCTGGATGCTGACGATATGGCGACGTTGATGAAGTTGATGAAGGTGTCGGCTGGTGAGAGCACGACACGAACGCCGCCAAAGTTGGAACTACCCTCCATCGATCTGAAGCTGGACGGACCAGCCACCTATCTGAGTTGGTCACAGCGGGT
The DNA here is from genome assembly GCA_029216955.1 of Iris pallida. Classification (NCBI taxonomy): domain Eukaryota; kingdom Viridiplantae; phylum Streptophyta; class Magnoliopsida; order Asparagales; family Iridaceae; genus Iris; species Iris pallida. The sequence continues at coordinate 3,157,847 of JANAVB010011394.1, forward strand.
GAGAAGAACCCTTACAGGAAAGAACCTGGAGGAATTCTTGACGGGCGAGAAGACAGAGCCGGACGAGGGCTCGACAGGACGCGACGAGTAAAAATCCACTCATATGGTAATCCACTCATATGGTGATTTACATCTGGCTTCTCAATTCCTTAGTCCAGTCTATTGCCTCCACAGTAGATGGAATTGAGATGGTGAAAGACGTGTGGGAGAAGCTGAGGAGAACTTATGATGGTGTGGGGAACAACTTATGGATCTTCCAGATAAAAGGAGAGATCGACGACACTGTACAGGGAGAGAAGTGATGGAACTGAGGATTCCTATGACCCTTCCTTTGGTGTGCGTATTGATCGATAGAAAGTTAAACAGATCTAATACGTGTTCTAACCCTTAATAGGCAGAAACTATGGTTCATGAATTATACCTGCGGCAGAAAGGAGACAAGTAATTCCTGGCAATCTCGAGCGGACGATCCCAAGATCTTCTGCACGTATTCCTTCCTCGAGTTGGACGTCGTGTGGACGACGATCTTCCAACATTTTCTTCTCCTTGGCAGCCCTCTCTTTCTTTCCTTACGTGAATCACGAATTTAGAGAAAGTTTCAGATTTCTGATCGGTAATATGACGGCCAGAGAATAGAGGATATATAGGCTACGGCAAGGACCATGAGGAGAAATTAGGGTTAGGCCTCCTAACGGATCTGGATATCCCGTGTTCAGCCCGAACACACAATCCAAGCCCATTAACAATAGCTCGGTCCACTAATGAGCTATTGTTGCACTACCTCCCTAATCCCAAATTATGTTTGTGGGCTCCTTTTATTATATGCTTGTTTGGATCCCCATGTTAAGATATCGTATGTCCGTCGATCAAATTAAGTTACTGACAACTATAATGATTCGAAATCTTTTATCCTTAAGTAGTACCGCTCAACTTTATTTGTCATGTCGGATATAATCCACCTGCAGGGTTTACATGACAATTCTTATGAGCTCCTTAAGGGGACATCATCAACCCGATGTATCGGGACATGGATTCCATTTATAATCAACAGCCCATCATTTATACAATGTTATTACCCAATTCATAGAGGTTGTCGATCCATAATGAATCTCACTCTTTTATGAGTCAAAATAATGCACACTGTATATACATGTCCGTTATTATATCCGGGTTAAGAGCACAAGCATCCATAATAACAGAGGTGTTTGTTCTCTTATATAGTCAGTACAAAGAGAACAACCTCAAGTGGTCCTGTTCAATACACACAAAGTGTACTAGTGTAAACCTATAGTCAAGATAGACAAATACCAGATTACGCTTCAACCTTTTCAATAGATTGTCCAAGTCCATCTAGGTTGTGAACTATTTATATACTCCATAGGGAACTGATAATATGATCTTCTGTGTGACACCACACACCATATTATCTACAATATAGAATATCAGACATTTGCATTAACACTTGCAACAAATACAATATGCAAACATTTGCCCATATGATTCTCATTCAAAATTTAAGGAAATAAGGTTACTAAAAAAGTGATGCTTTTAGTATATAACCCTAACAATCTCCCACTTATACTCAAAGCATTGCTTTTCAGTATGCTGTTACAAATCTCCCACTTATACTTAAAGTCATGCTGCTACACATCTGACTCTCATTCCCTCAACATGACTATCAAAAGCCTTAGCTGGTAAGCTCTTTGTAAAGGGATCAGCTAGGTTGTCGGCTGATGCTATCTTGATCACAGCAACTTTTTTCTTTTTTTACGAAATCTCGTATCAGGTAGTACTTGCGCTCAATGTGTTTGCCAGTCTTATGGGCTCGTGGTTCCTTCGAGTTTGCAACTGCAACACTATTATCACAATAAAGTGTAATAGACTTAGGCAAACTAGGTACCACATCCAAGACCAACAGAAAGTTTCTGAGCCAAACCGCTTCTTTGGCTGCCTCAGAGGCTGCCACATACTCGGCTTCCATGGTGGAATCAGCAATACATTTTTGCTTGATACTCCTCCACACAATGGCTCCACCTCCCAAAGTAAACACATAACCTGAGGTAGATTTCCTGAAATCCCTATCTGACTGAAAATCTGAGTCTGTATACCCCAAGGAAACTAAACTATGTACCTGGTAAACTAGCATATACTCTTTAGTCCTTTTCAGGTACTTCAAAATATGCTTTGCAACAGTCCAGTGCTCTTGTCCTGGGTTAGACTGATATCTGCTGACCATGCCTACGACAAAGCAGATGTCTGGTCTCGTATATAGCATTGCATACATTAAGCTTCCTACTGCTGAAGCATAAGGAACTGCCTTCATGTTCTCTATCTCTTTAGGTGTCCTCGGATACTGCTCCTTTGATAGAGCAATTCCATGTCTAAAAGGTAAGAAACCTTTCTTAGAATTTTGTATACTAAAACGAGTTAGTACAGTATCTATATAGGAAGCTTGGGATGAACTCAACATCCTTTTCTTGCGATCTCGTAGAACTTTGATCCCAAGGATGTGATCTACTTCTCCCAAGTCCTTCATATCAAATTGTTTGGATAACCATACATTTACATCAGATAACACCTTCACATTGTTTCTAATGAGCAAGATGTCATCCACATAAAGTACTAGGAACACCACCACGTTTCCGTCACACTTTCTGTATACACATGATTCATCCTGACATTGATCAAATCCATTGGATTTTATCACCTGATCAAAATATATGTTCCAAGATCTGGAAGCTTGCTTAAGTCCATAAATGGACTTCTTGAGCTTACAAACAAGATGCTCCTGGCCCTTTTCAATGAACCCGTCGGGTTGCTTCATATAGATGTCTTCCTCAAGACTTCCATTAAGGAAAGCTGTCTTGACATCCATTTGCCAAATCTCATAATCGAGATGAGCTGCAATAGATAAAAGAATCCGGATAGACTTGAGCATGGCTATAGGAGAAAAGGTTTCCTCATAATCGATACCCTCTCTTTGAGTAAAACCTTTTGCTACAAGCCGAGCTTTAAAGGTTTCAACCTTACCGTCTGATCCTCTTTTTCTCTTATAGACCCACTTGCATCCAATGGCTTTTACCCCAACGGGTGGTTCTACAAGCTCCCAGACCTGATTAGAATCCATAGATTCTATTTCAGATATCATTGCTTTTTGTCAAGACTCCGTATCTTTATCTTGGAGTGCTTCATTGTAGGTACAGGGATCATAATCTTGTTCCTCAGTGACGAAGTCTGACGACTCTCCCAAGAACATATATCTATCAGGTTGTATCACAACCCTCCCACTACGATGAGGCACTATCGATTGTGGTGTAACATTTGTGACACGTTGTACAGTTATTTGTGGTTCATCCTCTTGTACTGTTGGTACTGAAGTACTTGGTATCTCACGTCTCAGTTCTTCTAGAACAACTCTACTTGTGGGTTTATGGTTCATCACATAGTCTTCCTCTAAGAATTGGGCATTGGTGCTAACAATGACCTTCTGATCCTTAGGACTATAAAATAAACCTCCTTTCGTTCCTCTTGGATAGCCTACAAACAAGCGTACTTCTGTACGAGATTCCAACTTATCTGCTTTTCCATTCAGCACATGTGCTGGACTACCCCAAATGCGAACATGTTTCAGACTAGGCTTAGGCCCAATCCACAGCTCTGTGGGAGTAAGAGGTACTGACTTAGAAGGAACCAAGTTCAAAATATAAGTTGCAGTCTCTAAGGCATATCCCCAAAACGAATCTGGCAAATCCGAATAACTCATCATTGATCTAACCATCTCCATAAGAGTTCTATTCCTTCTTTCGACTACACCATTCTGCTAGGGCGTTCCAGGTGCAGTCAATTGGGATGCAATCCCAGCCTCTGATAAATAATTCCTAAACTCTCCAAAGAGGTACTCGCCACCACGATCTGATCGTAATGACTTGATACATTTTTCATGACGTTTCTCCGTTTCAGCCTTGTACTCTTTGAATTTCTCAAAGCACTCAGACTTACGGCGCATCAAATAAATGTATCCATACCTTGAATAATCATCAATAAATATGACAAAATATTTAAAGCCACCTCTAGCTTGGATAGTCATGGGTCCACACAAATCAAAATGAACCAATTCCAACACATCTTTGGCCCTATACCCCTTTGCCTTAAAGGCCTTTTGGTCATTTTACCTTCCAAGCAGGATTCACAGACTGGTAATGTCTCCACTTCCAATGAACTCAAAGGTCCATCTTCAACCAGTCTTTGAATCCTTCTTAGGTTAATATGCCCCAATCGCAAGTGCCAAAGATATGTTTGGTTCATACAAGAAGGTTATTTTCTCTTATTTAGGTTAGATGACATATTATTCATTTCCATAAGTTGCATTGTGGGCGAAATAGGATTAATGACATACAAATTATCAACTAATGCACCAGAACAGATAAAATATTTATTCTTTCTAATAACAATATTGTCATTAAAATAAACTGAATATCCATCCTTAACTAACATAGAAACAGAAACTAAATTCCTTCTAAGTGAAGGTGCATAAAGACAATCTCTCAATGTCAAAGACTTATTTCTACCAAAAGATAAAGTAACATCTCCTAATGCAACGACCGATACTTTTGTAGCATCACCCATAACAAGCATATCTCTCCATCACTGAGCCGTCTAGTGTTCTGGAACCCCTGCAATGTTTTACAGACATGATTAGTGGCTCATGTATCTACACACCAGGTGCCGGTAGATAACACCGTTAAACATGTTTCAACTACTAGTAAATGAGATATACCTTCTTTGTTCCCTTGTTTGAGAAGTGGACAATCAGTCTTCCAATGTCCTGACCCTTTGCACTTGAAACATTTGTCTTTCGACTTTTTCACCGCGCCTTGAGGTCCCATGCCCTTTTTTGTTGAGTTTGCCTGTTTCTGAATGTTATTCTTCTTTTTACCGCCTTTTGGCTTAGAAGTAAGCCTTTTCAGAAATAAAAATATGACCACTCTGCCTAAAAAGAGATTCAGCATCCTGTAGCTCTTTTGCAAGTTCTGTCAAACTATACAACCTTTTTTTTATGTTGTAATTAAGGCAGAAATTGTCAAAACTTTTAGGCAGAGCCCCGAGAATGATATCGACCTGGGACTCCCCATCGATTTTAGCTCCAAGGATCTCCATCTCATTCAGATGATCCATCATCTTGAGAACATGATCCCTTACTGGTGTACCCTCAGCCATTTTTATATTCATCAAACATTTCATAGCAAACTGCCTAGCTGCTCTACTCTGATGTCCAAAGAGTTCCTTGAGATTATACATTATGTCATAAGCAGTGGCCATGGCCTGATGCTGATGTTGCAGTACATTTGACATAGATGTCAGAATGTAACACCGCGCCATCTCATCTGCCTTTTTCCACTTCTTATAAGCCTCTTTGACCTCTTCATCAGAGTTAGCATCAGGCTGTCACGTCCCAGAACCAGAATACTGGAGAGCGGGGGCAGACATAGTCAGCTACGTATAATGAAATGGAATCCACGTCACTATACGGTCACGGCTATCTAGATATATGAGGGTTTAACTACAATCCATCCGTCTCCTATGGTCGAGAACAAACCTATTGTCTCAATCACAAGCAAGTAGTAACAGTCACAAGATATTAGAGCATCAATATACAATAGTAAGGCGTCCCATACATTACATATTGGATGATCATGAAGCTAGTCGTACAAAATGTCAGGACTAGCAAGAGTTTTAGTCAATACATGATCAACCCTAGGATTTGTCAATCATGTTACAGCCCGTAGGCAAACAGTAAATAAGGTGCAATACGAGCTAACACGTGCTCGCCGGCTAAACGCCTCAAAAGAATAATTTTACAAGTAGAGTGGGAGGACAAAAGAAACCCACTCGTTGCCCTGGTTACGCCTGGTGGTCACCATCAGACTGGAAGACAGGTGGATCCTCTGGTGCTGCTCCGATATCTGGCCACACAAAACCAGCTGGGTCAGACCCCAGAAAGAGCAAGTGCCACAAAGGAGGCTTTACTTAGGAACTAAAACCAACATATCACAAATAAATAGTTAAGGTAATTAAAAGATACTGATAATAACTGAGATACCAATAATATATTGAGCACGGAGAAACCATTCAAGTAGCCAAACTGTAACCCTTAAACCAAACAAGGACCGAGATTGCAATCCTTCGCCTGAATAGAAACCCGCCTCAATTACTATTGATAAGGTAACAAGACAATAAACAAAGAGAGAACACAGAACTGCTCCGGGAGCCAGGTTACAACCCTTAAACCAAACAAGGACCGGGGTTGTAACCCTTCGCCTGAACAGAACTGGACCCCTGATCTTTATTGTTAAGGCCAGTATAAATAATCATGGTATTGAAGTAAAGTAAAACATGACGAGCATGACAGGGGTTGCAATAAGACAATAAACGAAGAGAGGACACAGAACTGCTCCGGGAGCCAGGTTACAACCCTTAAACCAAACAAGGACCGGGGTTGTAACCCTTCGCCTGAACAGAACTGGACCCCCGATCGTTATTGTTAAGGCAAGCATCAATAATCATGTCCTGTCACAATCTTGCACAGGATCAGGATAAGACTAAGCTGGAATAAACTTCATTCAATCAATCACGGCCAAGCAAGGAGTACGGCTTGATACTTTAACTAACTAGGGTTATCACAGGCCTAGTTACTAGCAAGATGCAACGAGATTATCCCAACAACCACAAGCCCTGCAGACCATCCGGTTATCCAGGTCGAATGTCCGTTTAGGAAGAATGCAACACATGACTGTGTGCTGGAAATGTGCCCTACTCGTCGGTAGGCTACAAGTCCACTGAATGCGCCCAGATAACGGGATTGCTTGTAGCTGGAAATCTCTTCATGACTACTGAATCATTCTAGTTAATTATCCTTAGTCAATTTCAGTAGATGTCCCTGACCGTGGTACTCAGGGGTCCCCATCCTAGACATGATGCAACACAGTACTAGTTTATTTGTACAAACACAATCGCCCACGGTGTCCAAGTCTTTCATACTTGTCATGTCAGGCTAGCTATCGTAACAGCATGCCGAGATATATCATGTCAGTTTACTTGTCAAGAGTGCGCCACAGCAGGCCACTATCGTTTCTATTCGTACCTTATCATGAATGAGAGAAACTTGCATAAAACAACTAGTGACATATTCTTGAAGCCAATGAAAAGATCTACAACTCTTATGTTTCGAGTTTTTCGAGATTCTAGCTACAAAATAACTTAAACAGGCAAAAACAGCGAAATAGGGCAATTTCGACGTGTGGGATTCCTGCACAATCGGCGCATGGGATTCCTGCACAAATCGGCGTATGAGATTTCTGCACAAATCGGCGCATGAGATTCCTGCACAAATCGGCGTATGGGATACCTGCACAAATCGGCGCATGAGATTTCTGCACAAATTGGCGCATGAGATTTCTGCACAATCGGCGCATGAGATTTCTGCACAAATCGGCGCATGAGATTCCTGCACAAATCGGCGCATGGGATTCCTGCACAAATCGGCGCATGAGATTTCTGCACAAATCGGCGCATGAGATTTCTGCACAAATCGGCGCATGAGATTCCTGCACAAATCGGCGCATGAGATTTCTGCACAAATCGGTGCATGAGATTTCTGCACAAATCGGCGCATGGGATTTCTGCACAAATCGGCGCATGGGATTTCTGCACAAATCGGCGCATGGGGTTCGTCGTTCCCAAACAGCAAGTTCAGCCATGAAAATTCTGAAAACTTGCCATGGTCATAACTTTCTCATCCGGAGTCGAAATCAAGTGAAACAAAAGCCAAAACTGAAAGAAATTGAATTCTCTACAATATAGAACCATTAGTTTTAGGAAATACCAAGTTTTTAGAGATCAAAACCAAAAAAAACTAAACAAGAAGGAACTTAAAACTTAGATCTACAAAAATATAACCATAAAAATGGAAAATGCCAAGTTCTAAAGTATCTTAGAATCAAGTGAGGAAGAGAATGGAACAATAAAACTTGAGATCCATCATGAAGCAAGTTTGCACTTGCCTAGCTCTCTTTCCTGGTAGGTGGAAGAGTAAATGGTGGAGAAGAAGAAGTGAAGGAGAAGAATAAATGAAGAGAGAGAGTTAGGTGGAAATATAAATGAGGGTGGTGGTGGTAGGTGGGGGTTTTCTTTTGGTTCATGATGAACCCAAAAGCAAACCAAACCAAGCTAAGCCGAACCAAGCTAAGCCATATCCAATGACATGCCAAAATAACCATGCAGGAAAATACGCAATACGAGTCAAGAATACGTACACGTATACCAAGATACGTAATACGAACTACAGGCATTACAACTCTACCCTCCTTAAAAGAATTTCGTCCTCGGAATTTAATCAAGAGGCTAGAATTGTAAGGACAAGCTATAATAATCGTAAGCTATAACAAGCAGTCTATCATGCAGTCACTTATTCAAGCAAGGAATTGAAAGCATAAGGCATAAGGAAGACATTATACCTTACGAGTCAAACAGGTCGGGATATCGCGATCGGATATCATCCTCACGCTCCCACGTCGACTCACCCAAAGAGTGATGACCCCAAGCAACTCGGACTAACTTGATAGTCTTGTTCTTGAGTGTCTTCTCTCTTCGGTCCAATATAGACACGGGCCTCTCCTCATACGAAAGGTTGGTACCAACAACAAATTCTGAATGATCTAGGATATGGCTCGGGTCCGGGATATACCGTCGTAGTTGAGATACATGGAATACGTCATGCACCTCACATAGCGACGGCGGAAGAGCGAGACGATAGGACACATCACCTACTCGTTCCAGAATATCGAACGGCCCTATATACCTAGGACTAAGCTTTCCTCGTACGCCAAAACGAATGACGCCGCGGTTAGGCGAAATCCTCAGGAATACATGGTCGTCGACAGAGAATTCAAGGGGTCGCCGATGAGAATCGATCCAATGACGCTGGCGATCTTGGGCAACTCGAAGATGATCTCTGACTCTCCTGACCACTTCAACAGTCTGAGCAATCATTTCCGGACCAAGCATCTGCCTTTCTCAAACATCATCCCAGGCTAGCGGGGATCGACATTTCCTACCATACAGTGCCTCGAACGGTGCCATCCGGATACTGGCCTGGAAACTGTTGTTGTACGAGAACTCCACCAGGTGCACGTGATCTTCCCATGAACCACCGAAGTCGAGCGTACATGACCGTAACATATCTTCAAGAGTCTGGATCGTACGTTCTGACTGGCCATCTGTCTGCGGGTGATAAGCTGAACTGAACTGGAGGTGAGTTCCTAAACTTTCTTGCAAGCTACGCCAAAAGTGCGACGTAAATCTTGAATCTCTGTCTGAAGTGATACTGATTGGTACACCGTGCAACCTGACAATCTGCCGGAGATACATCTCCGCTAGCTGAGCCGTCGACTGACCAACTCTGAACGGAAGAAAGTGAGCCACCTTCGTGAGCATGTCTATGACAACCCAAATAGCGTCTCTGCCAGCCGGGGATCTAGGCAATCCAGTCACAAAGTCCATGGTTATATGCTCCCATTTCCACTCGGGAATTGGCAATGGTTGAAGTAGTCCAGCTGATCTCTGATGTTCGGCCTTAACTTGTTGGCAGACTAGACAACGAGAGACAAACCGGGCTATCTCCCTCTTCATGCCATTCCACCAAAAGTGCTGGCGTATATCACGGTACATCTTCGTACCACTGGGATGAATAGAATAATGCGAACTGTGAGCCTCTGTCATGATCTCCTGTCTGATATCTCCACTGGGTACACAAAGACGCTTCCCATGTCGAAATGTACCATCTTTATGAATGCATAACTCTGGTCTTCGTCCTGCCTCACACTCTGCTCTGAGTCGCTGAAGCTTGGAATCTACTGACTGCGCCATCCGGATCCTCTCGACTATAGTGGACTGAACTTGCATGCTGGCCATCAATGCCACACTAGAAGGGAGGACAACTTCTATACCCATCTTCTGAAGGTCGGCTAACAGTTCTGGTTGTGCTGTCAGGAAATAAACTCCTGCCCTCCTGCTCAATGCATCTGCAACAACGTTGGCCTTCCCTGGGTGATACTGCAGGTTGACATCATAATCCACAAGCAGCTCTAGCCATCTCCTCTGACGCATGTTGAGATCCTTCTGGGTGAAAACATACTTCAGGCTCTTGTGGTCGGTGAAGATCTCCACCCTATCTCCGTATAGGTAGTGCCTCCACAACTTAAGTGCAAACACTACTGCTGCCAGCTCCAAGTCATGGGTTGGGTAATTCCTCTCATGATCACGAAGTTGTCGTGACGCATAAGCTATTACCTTCCCATGCTGCATCAGAACACATCCTAAACCCCTGCCCAAAGCATCACAATACACTGAGAATCCTCCAGTTCCATCTGGAAGCATGAGAATAGGAGCCGTCATCAAGCCTCACTTCAACTTCTCAAAAGAATCCTGGCACTCTGCTGTCCAAAAAAACTGCACATCCTTGCGGGTCAACCGAGTCAATGGCGTTGAAATTCGAGCAAAATCCGAAACAAATCGACGGTAGTAGCCGACCAATCCAAGAAAACTGCGAACTTCTGCAACCGTGCTAGGCACTGGCCACGTTTCAATGGCCACGATCTTCTGGGGATCTACTTCAACTCCTCCTCGGGTGATGATATGACCCAAGTACGAAATACGATCGAGCCAGAACTCGCATTTACTAAACTTGGCATATAACTGGTGCTCTCTGAGAATCTGGAGGATAATTCGGAGATGCTGTTCATGCTCCGCTTCACTCTTGCTATAGACCAGGATGTCATCTAGGAACACAATCACGAACTGGTCCAAATAGGGCATAAAGATGTGATTCATGAGGTCCATGAATACAGTCGGCACATTGGTTGCTCCAAATGGCATAACAAGGAACTCCCAATGCCCATACCTAGATCTGAAAGCTGTCTTCGGGATGTCCTGCTCTCTGACTCTGATCTGGTGGTATCCTGACCGTAAGTCAATCTTCGAAAATACTGACGCCCCTCTGAGTTGATCAAACAAGTCATCTATCATCGGGAGAGGATATCTATTCTTGATTGTCACCGAGTTCAAGGTACGATAATCAACACACAATCTGGACGTACCATCCTTCTTTTTCACAAGAAGCATCGGGGCTCCCCAAGGCGATCCACTAGCACGAATGAATCCCTTGGTTCTGAGTTCTTCAATCATCTCGTATAATATCTCTAACTCTGACGGCGCCATCCTGTAGACTCTCTCTGACACTGGGGCTATTCCGGGAATCAAGTCGATGGTGAACTCGATCTTTCGCTCTGGCGGCATCCCTGGAAGCTCTTCGGGGAAAACATCTGGAAACTCTTCGACTATCCGAGGCAACTGCACTGCTGCTACTGCCATCCGCAATAATGGAGGAGAAGGTTCAACTTCGCCTCGGGAGAAGAAAAACTCCGGCTCGCCTGGAATGCTAAAAATAACCCTTCCAATGTGGCAGTCTATCCTAGCATACTGGTCCCTCAACCAATCCATCCCTAAGACCACATCATAACCGGCCATCGGAAACTCTATCAATCTAGCGGGGAATTCTCTACCGCTAACTACGACCCGACATGAGGAAAACACTCTATCTACTCCCACAAGTCCATTACCAGTAAGTATATTGAGCCTTACTGATAATGACTCGGACTCCAGTTCTATCCGTGTCGCAAATCGTGCAGACATAAATGAATGCGAGGCACCAGAATCAAATAATACTGAAGCTGGAAAGGTGTTGACGAGAATAGTACCTTGCACCACCTCACCTGGTGCTATTCCTTTTTCTCCTATGGTCAAAGTCAGCACTTGACCATGTCCTCTGGGTACGGGTCCCCTCTGCTGAGAATTCTTCTGCCTGCTCTGGATCAGGGCTTGGGCTTGGGCATACTGCTGCGGTCTCTGCTGCTGGAATGCCTGGGCCTGCGTCGGTAATGGCCTCGGGAACGGGTACTGCAGCTGCTGCTGCTGCTGGACTGGTGCTGGTCCTCTAACTGAAGGACTAGAGAAAGCGGATGAACTCCCCCTGTTCGGGCAATTTCCAACCCTGTGGTCAGGGGCACCACAAACCCTGTGCTCTGCGGCACTCCGATACCACATGCCATGGCTTCCCGCAGTGTGAACATCCCACTGCGGAAGACTGCTTCTGCTTCTGCTGCTGAGGGTACGTCGGGGTGGAATACTGAACCGACGTCATTGAGGCCGCCCGCCTCGGAGCTCCAATGGTCAAAGCCCTGGCTGCCGGGGCTGGTGCTGAAGACTGATTCATCTGGCCGTGAGATCGCTTCCGACCTCCGGTCCTATCCACGATCCTCTGGGAGGTGTATTCATGCCTCCGGGCTGCTCTCAACACTGCATCAAAAGTCTGATGCTCAAACTGCTCTACCACCAATAAAATCTCTAGGTGGAGCCCTTGCTGGAACCATTGGGCTCTATCGAACTCGGTCACCACCAAGGTGGGAGCAAACCGACTAAGCCTGGAGAACTCGGCCGCATATCCATCGACCGTCCTGCCCATCTGCTTCAGATTGGTGAACCTCGTCTGTAGATCATACCGAGCTACACCATCAAATACTTGGTCTGGAATCTCTTCCTGAATACTGCCCATGAAATAGGGGCCACTAATCCGCCGGCCTACGCTGCCCACCAGCTGCGGGCAAGATCTAGTAACTGCAGGCGCACTACGGCCACCTTCTCGTTCTCTGGAGTCCTGGCTGCTTCTAGAATCACCTCTGTGTCCTGAAGCCAAGCATCTGCAGCGATCGCATCTTCACTACCGTCGAAGAAGGGAGGGTTCAAGCGCTTGAAGCTGTTGGCCGCGCTATTACCCTGATGACCTCCTCTGGTCAAAGCGTCTGCCACCGTCTGGTGCAAAGCATCTCCTCGACGATCTTGGGAAGCTAATAATGACCTGATGAGACCCGCCAAAGTTCCATTATCAGGCTCTGCAGGCTGGATGGGCTGAACTGGTGGTTCTCCTTCGGTAGGCATAACTCTGGAGGCTACTCCTGAATGTTGGGCTTGATCTCCAGGTTGCTGCTGGTCCGCTGGAGGTGCACCGCCTTGCTGATCGGCAGGTCCAGGAACAATGCCGCTGAAGAAGACGACATAGGGAACAATAAGGAAGGACCATGACAGATCAACGATACAAGCATGTGATCAGGTCAAGATTACTGGGATTTAGAAGACACGAGCAGAGATCAAGGGCAAATACTGATTGAGACATCTATTCGGTAAACCCTCACATATCTTGATTCACAAGACCTGTATGGGCCACCACTAAAATCATGTCACGCCCCAGAACCAGAATACTGGAGAGCGGGGGCAGACATAGCCAGCTACGTATAATAAAATGGAATCCACGTCACTATACGGTCACGGCTGTCTAGATATATGAGGGTTTAACTACAATCCATCGGTCTCCTATGGTCGAGAACAAACCTATTGTCTCAATCACAAGCAAGTAGTAACAGTCACAAGATATTAGAGCATCAATATACAATAGTAAGGCGTCCCATACATTACATATTGGATGATCATGAAGCTAGTCGTACAAAATGTCAGGACTAGCAAGAGTTTTAGTCAATACATGATCAATCCTAGGATTTGTCAATCATGTTACAGCCCGTAGGCAGACAGTAAATAAGGTGCAATACGAGCTAACACGTGCTCGTCGGCTAAACGCCTCAAAAGAATAATTTTATAAGTAGAGTGGGAGGACAAAAGAAATCCACTCGTTGCCCTGGTTACGCCTGGTGGTCACCATCAGGCTGGAAGACAGGTGGATCCTTTGGTGCTGCTCCGATATCTGGCCACACAAAACCAGCTGGGTCAGACCCCAGAAAGAGCAAGTGCCACAAAGGAGACTTCACTTAGGAACTAAAACCAACATATCACAAATAAATAGTTAAGGTAATTAAAAGATACTGATAATAACTGAGATAACAATAATATATTGAGCACGGAGAAACCATTCAAGTAGCCAGACTGCAACCCTTAAACCAAACAAGGACCGGGGTTGCAATCCTTCGCCTGAATAGAAACCCGCCTCAATTACTATTGATAAGGTAACAAGACAATAAACAAAGGGAGGACACAGAACTGCTCCGGGAGCCAGGTTATAACCCTTAAACCAAACAAGGATCGGGGTTGTAACCCTTCGCCTGAACAGAACTGGACCCCTGATCTTTATTATTAAGGCCAGTATAAATAATCATGGTATTGAAGTAAGGTAAAACATGACGAGCATGACAGGGGTTGCAATAAGACAATAAACGAAGAGAGGACACAGAACTGCTCCGGGAGCCAGGTTACAATCCTTAAACCAAACAAGGACCGGGGTTGTAACCCTTCGCCTGAACAGAACTGGACCCCCGATCGTTATTGTTAAGGCAAGCATCAATAATCATGTCCTGTCACAATCTTGTACAGGATCAGGATAAGACTAAGCTGGAATAAACTTCATTCAATCAATCACGGCCAAGCAAGGAGTACGGCTTGATACTTTAACTAACTAGGGTTATCACAGGCCTAGTTACTAGCAAGATGCAACGAGATTATCCCAACAACCACAAGCCCTGCAGACCATCCGGTTATCCAGATCGAATGTCCGTTTAGGAAGAATGCAACACATGACTGTGTGCTGGAAATGTGCCCTACTCGTCGGTAGGCTACAAGTCCACTGAATGCGCCCAGATAACGGGATTGCCTGTAGCTGGGAATCTCTTCATGACTACTGAATCATTCTAGTTAATTATCCTTAGTCAATTTCAGTAGGTGTCCCTGACCGTGGTACTCAGGGGTCCCCATCCTAGACATGATGCAACACAGTACTAGTTTATTTGTACAAACACAACCGCCCACGGTGTCCAAGTCTTTCATACTTGTCATGTCAGGCTAGCTATCGTAACAGCATGCCGAGATATATCATGTCAGTTTACTTGTCAAGAGTGCGCCACAGCAGGCTACTATCGTGTTCTATTCATACCTTATCATGAATGAGAGAAACTTGCATAAAATAACTAGTGACATATTCTTGAAGCCAATGAAAAGATCTACAACTTTTATGTTTTAAGTTTTTCAAGATTCTAGCTACAAAACAACTTAAACAGGCAAAAACAACGAAATAGGGCAATTTCGGCGTGTGGAATTTCTGCACAAATCGGCGCATGAGATTCCTGCACAAATTGGCGCATAAAATTTCTGCACAAATCGGCGTATGAGATTCATGCACAAATCGGCGCATGGGATTCCTGAACAAATCGACGCATGAGATTTTTGCACAAATCGGCGCATGAGATTTCTGCACAAATCGGCGCATGGGATTCCTGCACAAATCGGCGCATGGGATTTCTGCACAAATCGGCGCATGAGATTTCTGTACAAATCGGCGCATGAGATTTCTGCACAAATCGGCGCATGAGATTCCTGCACAAATCGACGCATGATATTTCTGCACAAATCGGCGCATGGGATTTCTGCACAAATCGGCGCATGGCCTCCCGGCGCATGGGGTTCGTCGTCCCCAAACAGCAAGTTCAGCCATGAAAATTCTGAAAACTTGCCATGGCCATAACTTTCTCATCCGGAGTCAAAATCAAGCGAAACAAAAACCAAAACTGAAGGAAATTGAATTCTCTACAATATAGAACCATTAGTTTTAGGAAATACCAAGTTTTTAGAGATCAAAACCAAGAAAAACTAAACAAGAAGGAACTTAAAACTTAGATCTACAAAAATATAACCATAAAAATAGAAAATGCCAAGTTCTAAAGTATCTTAGAATCAAGTGAGGAAGAGAATGGAATAATAAAATTTGAGATCCATCATGAAGCAAGTTTGCACTTGCCTAGCTCTCTTTCCTGGTAGGTGGAAGAGTAAATGGTGGAGAAGAAGAAGTGAAGGAGAAGAATAAATGAAGAGAGAGAGTTAGGTGGAAATATGAATGAGGGTGGTGGTGGTAGGTGGGGGTTTTCTTTTGGTTCATGATGAACCCAAAAGCAAACCAAACCAAGCTAAGCCATATCCAATGACATGCCAAAATAACCATGCAGAAAAATACGCAATACGAGTCAAGAATACGTACACGTATACCAAGATACGTAATACGAACTACAGGTATTACACAGGCTTAGGTGGGCATTCCTCAACAAGTACATATTTGTACTCCTCAGCAGTCAAAAAACAATATCCAAATTACGTTTCTAGTCAATATAATTAGGTCCAGTAAGTTTGTTTTCTTTAAGAATCACCATAAGTGGACTGAAAGAACCCATTTTTGAAATCCTGAGAATCACATAAATAAAATTATGTAGGGCAAAAAAAACTTTTTAAATTAACTAAATATTGATTCCCTCAAATCAATAATAAGAAATTCACCAACACCTTGAACACCATGAATTTAGCATGCCACGGTAGTGTGGACGTATACAAATTCAACTTTGTTCAAGTAGGTTTTTCTTATTAATTTTACTATCATGTCAACATAACTTTATGACAAATAAAATTAATATGCTGGTCTTGCTCTGGTCATACAAATAATAGCAGTGACTCCAATGGGGAGGATACCATTATTTGTATCTAAGTGTATACCATTACTTAATACTAAGTCCATTACCTTGTAATGAGTTCCTTCAGATGGAGAAGTGAACACATACTAGGTAACTTTCTACAATTATCCCTAAGGAAGTTTGTACTGATGATCCATAATTATACTCATCCGCTATGGAGGAAAGCACTATAGCCAACACGCAAGTATAATTACATCACCTACAAATCAGTAATGGAGACCATAGGATTTAAACTAAATAAATATTCTCTCCCACTTAGTTATTTAACAATGAGGGTTTTTCTACTAGTTGATATTATGTCCATGTTGTCCATTATTAATGTAGTCTTGGTTTTTTAAAAAAACAACCACACAATAATAAATGTGCATAATCAGAAAAAGCAAAATGACAAAAATAAGAGAAAATATCCAACTATTATGGTCATCTTTGCTGCTCCGTCCTTAACTATCTGAATCCAAAATTTGGTGCTGCGCAGATCTATTCGGGGTTCGACCTGCCCGATCAGGTCGCGGGGTTCGGGGCAGTGCCCCAATTTTTTTATTTAGGTTTTGGCTGTCGATTCCTTCATCAAAAATTATCTGTCTGCCTTTGGACTGCTTAAAACCAGCATCTCGTTCGACGTCAGAAACAGCCACCACCGCCATCATGATTGATCAAAAAATTAAAATTACATCAATCATATGCCTCCCGAAGGAGTTCATACATAATCTAGATTGCAAAATTAAAATAATAAGCACGATCAACCCTCGTGATTTTAATTACATCCACAGCAACAACAACATCCACGACATGTCCGTGGTTTAAACAACACAATCAAAAATATGCATTGGATCATAATAGTTGGATCTAAGATACCTGCAAAACCGAGTTAGAACATATCTACATCTACCGACTATTACACAGTGCAGGTTTTATTGGACAACATGGACGTATCAATCAATACGTAGATCCAAAGTGGCTCTGATACCAATTGATAGAACTGGGGATTCCCAGGACCCTTCCTTTGGTGTGCGTATTGATCGATAGAAAGTTAAACAGATCTAATACGTGTTCTAACCCTTCATAGGCGGAAACTAGGGTTCACGAATTATACCTGTGGCGAAAAGGAGACAAGTAATTCCTGGCAATCTTGAGCGGACGACCCCAAGATCTTCTGCACGTATTCCTTCCTCGAGTTAGACGTCGTGTGGGCGACGATCTCCCAACCTTTTCTTCTTCTTGGCAGCCCTCTCTTTCTCTCCTTACGTGAATCAAGAATTTAGAGAAAGTTTCAGATTTCTGATCGGTAATGTGGCGGCCAGAGAATAGAGGATATATATAGGCTACGGTAGGGACCATGAGGAAAAATTAGGGTTAGGCCTCCTAACGGATCTGGATATCCCGTGTTCAGCCCGAACACACAATCTAGGCCCATTAACAATAGCTCGATCCACTAATGAGCTATTGTTGCACTACCTCCCTAATTCCAAATTATGTTTGTGGGCTCCTTTTATTATATGCTCGTTTGGCTCCCCATGTTAAGATATCGTATGTCCGTCGATCAAATTAAGTTACTGACAACTATAATGATTCGACATCTTTTATCCTTAAGTAGTACCGCTCAACTTTATTTGTCATGTCGGATATAATCCACCTGCAGGGTTTACATCACAATCCTTATGAGCTCCTTAAGGGGACATCATCAACCCGATGTATCGGGACATGGATTCTATTTATAATCAACAGCCCATCATACATACAATGTTATTACCCAATTCATAGAGGTTGTCGATCCATAATGAATCTCACTCTTTTATGAGTCAAAATAATGCACAATGCATATACATGTCCATTATTATATCCGGGTTAAGAGCATAAGCATCCATAATAACAGAGGTGTTTGTTCTCTTATGTAGTCAGTACAAAGAGAACAACCTCAAGTGGTCCTGTTCAATACACACAAAGTGTACTAGTGTAAACCTATAGTCAAGATAGACTAATACCAGATTACACTACAACCTTTCCAATAGATTGTCCAAGTCCATCTAGGTTGTGAACTATTTATATACTCCATAGGGAACTAATAATATGATCTTCTGTGTGACACCACACACCATATTATCTACAATATAGAATATCAGACATTTGTATTAACACTTGCAACAAATACAATATGCAAACATTTGCCCATATGATTCTCATTCAAAATTTAAGAAAATAAGGTTACTAAAAAATGATGCTTTTAGTATATAACCCTAACAAGAAGATGGTGCAGGAGTACACCACAGAGTTGGAGCATCTCTGGCTGGATTATGATCACTCCTCAAAACGGACAAACTGCGGGGACTCCAAGTACAAGGAGAGACATGTGTGTCTGCATGAGAGGATGATAAAATTCCTCAAAGGGCTGAATACTGCATTCGCACAGAGGACAACTTTACTCCTCGCATAACCAGAGATTCCTACTCTCGAGGAGGCTATCTTAGCCATGATCCAGGAGGAGACACGCATCAGACTACAGACAGGAACATGTGGTCCCCCCGAAGCAAAGTCAGCACTAACGGTTACTAGCTCGGACGACACAGGACCCAAGGAAGAGCTCTGGCAACACAATCGACAGTGCTACAACTGCAGAAAGATGGCCATCATCGGTATGCTTGTACCAAACCACCTAAGGAGCGAGACTCAGGTGGTGGACGTGGACGAGGATATGGTGGACGTAGTCGTGGTCGAGGAGGCCGACGAGGCGGCCGAGGAGGTTATCGGACAAACCTGCTGGTAGCAGAAGGGAATGGAGGAGCTGGTGGCACCTTTACTGAGGAGGATCAGGCACTGCTGGAGAGAAAGCAGAGAGCGTCCACAGAAGGAGAGACATCCACCACATTCTTCGTTGGAGACAACGCCGCTATGTATGCCCACCCATTAGAAGGTACTGACGAGGCACTCGTTCTTGCATCTATGTCTTTCCTTAAGCCGTCAGACTGGATTATCGACTCAGGAGCATCTCGGCATATGACCGGAAACGCTAGTGAGTTTTCTTTATACACTCACCTAGCATCAGTAGACACTATTCAGACTGCAGATGGCACTTTCCAACCAGTGGTCGGTAAGGGTACTGTTAATTGTACAGGTTCAGTAAGATTATCCAATGTGTTACATGCTCCATCCTTTCCAGTCAGTCTCTTGTCTATTAGTTATATAATTCTCCAACTAAAATGTATTATTTCTTTTGATATTCCTAAGATGATCTTCCAGGAGAAAGGGACGGGACGAAGACTTGGTACTGGTACCTGGCATGAGGGACTTTGGTACCTAGATCGAGAAGGACTGGACTCAGCATTGATATCTATGACAGAGAAAGCTGGAATGAGAGAGCTGCAGCAGAGAACTGAAGATACTTTGATACTTCATCATAGGAGGATGGGACATTCTTCTTTTGATACTCTAAGTAAGTTGTATCCAGAGATGTATGCAAAATCCAATAAACAGAACTTAGTATGTGATGCATGCGAGTTAGAAAAACTTACTAGGAGCTCATATGTTGGTACTGGTCATAAGAGCTCTTTTGCTTTTGAGGTAGTACATTCTGATGTTTGGGGTTCATGTGCTCCTAACACTATGAATGGGTATAAGTACTTTATTTTCTTTATTGATTGTGCATCTCGTGTCACCTGGCTGTATTTGATAAAAAAATAAGAGTGATGTATTTGCTTATTTTTGGGACTTTCATAAGCATGTCCAGACTCGGTACAATGCAGTGGTGAAGGTACTGAGGTCTGACAATGGCACGGAGTATACCAACAGGATGCTTGCAGAGTACTTGTCAGCACACAGCATACAGCATCAGACCACTTGTGCATACACACCAGCACAAAATGGAGTAGCAGAAAGGAAGAACCGACACCTTCTGGAGACCGCAAGAAGTATGATGATGGACATGAATGTCCCACAAAATCTATGGGGACATGCAGTGTTGACAGCAGCTCAACTTATCAACATGATGCCTTCAAAAGTCCTGGGATAGAAGTTCCCATGTGAAGTATTACGAATAGTAGGATACTTCTACTAAAGGTGTTCGAGTGTGTGTGTTTTGTGAAGGACAACAGACCATCAGTTGGAAAACTTAATCCTAGAGCGGTCAAGTGCATCTTCGTGGGCTACTCAGCGACTCAGAAGGGGTATGTGTGCTGGAGTCCAGTAGAGAAGAAGAAATTTGTTAGTATGGATGTCCACTTCCGGAAGTATGAGCCATATTACCGCCAGGAGGGAACTTCGTACAACACGCCTAATACTACCATTATAAGGCGAGAGGGGAGATGGACTTGGTGGTAACCGATTTAGAAGTTTGGCATAGAGACATGGTTGAGGAGGAACATGAAGGTGAAGCAGAACTGGAGAAGGAGATGAGAAGTGTTAGGCCTACGGCTCAGGGGGAGTTACTTATCTACAGCATGAGAGAGAAGCAAACTGCAAGACCAGTACCCACAGTGCCAGTGCTAAGTCCCTTGCCAGCGTCTGTCCCTTCCTGAGACACCTACACCACCATCCTCCTCATCTACACCACCATCCTCCTCAGGTGATATCATTCATCCTACTTCTTCCACACCACTATCTATACGAAGGACTACTCGCAGTAATACGAAAAATCCTCCGGACAGATATGGTTGGAATCTTGCTAAGTTGGTTTCTTATGATCATATCTCTTCTTCTTATGGAGCATTTATAGCATATTTGGATAGTATTACTGTACCTAACAATTGACAGGTTGCCAAGAACGATCCAAAGTGGAAAGCGGCGATGCACGAGGAGTTAGGAGCTCCTGGAAAGAACCACACTTGGGAGCTGGTGAGCCTGCCACAAGGGAAAAGAGCAGTCGAATGCAAATGGGTTTTCACTGTGAAGCAGAACCCAGATGGATAGGTTGAGCACTACAAAGCTCAACTGGTGGCAAAAGGATACAGTCAGACGTACGACATCGACTATGATGAGACCTTTACACCAGTGACGAAGATGAGCACTGTCAGGACCTTGATCTTCCTGACAGCCAATGGAGGGTGGAAGCTACACCAACTGGATGTGAAGAATGCATTTCTTCATGGGGATCTAGTAGAGGAGGTGTACTGGAGATAGCACTAGGATTCGATACCAAGCAGACAGAAGGCAAGGTCTGTAGACTGAAGAAGTCCCTCTATGGACTGAAGCAGTCTCCTCGAGCATGGTTTGACAGGTTTAGGAGAGCAATGATAGGGATGGGATATCAGCAGATCAATGCTGATCATACTGTCTTCTTCAGACAAAGTGGAGGCCACATCACTATGCTTGCTGTATATGTAGATGATATGATTATCACAGGTGATGATGAGCAGGAGATCGCCCAACTCAAAGGAAAGCTTGGCAAGGAGTTCGAGGTGAAGGATCTTGGCCATCTTCGATACTTTCTTGGGATTAAGATTGCTCGAGATACAGAGAGAATTGTTCTTTCTCAAAGGAAGTACGCACTGGACCTGCTTACAAAAACAGGGATGATGGGATGCAAACCAGCTACGACACCGATAGACCAGAAGTTCAAACTGGATGCTGAAGCTGGAGAACCAGTGGATCGGGATAGATATCAAAGATTGGTGGGCAAGTTGATATACTTGAGCCACACTCGACCTGATATCAGCTTTGCGGTCAGTATAGTGAGCCGCTACATGTATGACCCCCGAAAGGATCATATAGATGCAATATACCAGATTCTGAGATACTTGAAGGGAGTCCCCGAAAAGGGACTAATTTTCAGAAGAAATAATCATGTGAGCAACGAGGGCTATTGTGATTCTGACTGGGCTAGCTGTGCTGACGACAGGAGATCCACATCAGGGTACTGCATATTTGTAGGAGGCAACTTGGTCTCTTAGAGGAGTAAGAAGCAGTCAGTGGTGGATAGATCAACAGCTGAAGCAGAGTATAGAACTATGGCCTTGGGAGTCACAGAGCTATTGTGGTTGAAGAATATGCTGACGGAGCTAAAGCTAGACCAGGGAGCCAAGATGAAGCTATGGTGTCACAACCAGTTAGCTATTAGTATTGCCAACAATCCATTGCAGCATGACAGGACCAAGCATATCGAGATTGACAGATTCTTTATCAAAGAAAAGCTTAATAAAGGACTACTAGAGCTGGGCTACGTTCCAACCAAAGATCAGTTAGCAGACGGACTCACCAAGGGGCTTAGCTCTATCAGCATGATGAGAGAATGTGACAAGATGGGCTTAGTGAATATCTTTCGCCCATCTTGAGGGGAGTGTTGATATATTTAGTAAGAGAATATGTTATATTTAGTATAGGAATATCCTGAGGATATATTTGGGATGCCAGAATCTGTCACAGGATATTCTATTGGATATTCCATGATGTAAAGGCTATACAAAGCCTATGAGATTATCAATAAAACATATCAATCAATCTCTACAACCCTAAAGAGCCAAAACCTAGACCAAAATGTCCACGTTTATGACTCTTTGACTCTTTCTATAACCTATTCTGGTAATCCAATGTCAGTAGACTTCTTGGACCTGGTTAATGTCCAAAACTCATTTAAATATGTTTGACACATTATGAGATGTTTATATTGCAATGCATCTTCTGTTACTATGTAAAATAGCGCAGAAGTTATCTATTACGAGCTTTAGCGAATCTGTTACGCCTTGTATCCAGTTTCATTTATCTTTTGGGCATATAACCAAGATGGTTGCCTAACTTACAGAAGTATATTGTGTTCAATCTTAAAGGATGATCCAGACCTTTGTGTTCTCTACATCAGAAACTTGTACAAGTGGCTTAATCCCAAGGCATAAACTCTTCCATCACCATTGTCAATACAACTCCGAAAATGATAGGTGCAAAATATGAGTTGCAAATTCTAGATAATGGAAAAAAAAACAAAAACAAAAAAACTAGTTGTAAAATAACATTTTGTTATAGAACTATTTAGATCACTTAATAAATACCCAAGACCAATTGAGACACAGGATACACTTGTTATAGGTACTTTTGGGTCTACAAAGCACTATTTCTAGTGTTACAGGTGTTGGGAACAAAGCGCGGAAACCGTTTCCCAAACCAGAAAGTCCTGCGAGAGAACCGAGCAAAAGCACACAAACCAAAAATGCAGGAGACATGACCCTTAACAGAGCTGAATGGAAGAAAAATGATTCAAACAGCCAACCAAAAAATATAGGATAAAGGCTCTGTTGTTGTGAAAGCAATATATTGCATTGTATTGAAAAGTATGTGCAAGGGACCAATAGATGCACTGAGGAGCAATAGGCTATTAGTCGTGTGAGCTGGTAAATCTAAGAGAATTTGGTCTATAACAGAGCTGAATGGAAGATGATGATTCATGTAAGCAAACCAATAATCTGGGGTAAAGACCAATGTTATTATTCATGTTATTTAGGAGATTTTACATAATTGTACTTTTTTTTTTGAGTTGATCAAACAACACTGAAACTGCTGAAACATAGGAGGTCCGAAAATGATATTGCAACGTCTGAACCTTGCTCATGCTACCATGCTCGTTATTGTTTGTTCACTACCCATTTAAATTGATATAGTGATAGCAACATAAATGTTCTGAAGGTATGCAGATATAGATTTGCAATAGCGAACACAAAGGAATCACTCTACTTTCATGTTATAACATAATATTTGACTATTTAACACTATTTCATCTTACCTACGATTGAGATTGAATGTAACATTGGTGATTAATTAACGCTACCTCATCTTACCTACGATTGAGATTGAGATTTTACATAATTGTACATAATAATAATAATAATAATAATTGTAGATTGAGATTTTACATAATTGTACATAATAATAATAATAATAATAATAATTGTACATAATAATAATAATAATAATAATAATAATAATAGTAGTAGTAGTAATAATAGTAGTAGTAGTAGTAGTAGTAGTAGTAGTAGTAGTAGTAATAATAATAGTAGTAGCAGTAGCAGTAGTAATAATAATAATAATAGTAGTAGTAGTAGTAGTAGTAGTAGTAGTAGTAGTAGTAGTAGTAGTAGTAGTAATAATAGTAGTAGTAGTACTAGTACAAGTAGTAGTAGTAGTAGTAGTAGTAGTAGTAGTAGTAGTAGCTGCTGCTGCTGCTACTACTACTACTACTACTACTACTAATAATAATAATAATAATAATAATAATAACAATAACAACAATAATAACAATAATAACAATAACAAAAATTATTATTATTATTATTATTATTATTATTATTATTATTATTATTATAACAATAAAAACAATAATAACAATAACAACAATAATAACAATAATAAAATAATAATAATAATAACAATAATAATAATAAATAAATAAACAACAACAACAACATGTTATATATATTAAACATGTAGCACTTCCCTATATCTTGCAGCCAAATATGAGAAGTAATATCAGTAAGTGGAACAAGAACCGACTAAGAGTGACAGTACAACATTTATTAAAGAACAATTAACAGAGCCAAGACTAAACTTTCATACATTCGGTGAAGTAAGCATCCTCAAGTCATGTATATTCCACTTGTATTAGCTTTCAGTTATCCAAACTAAAAACCTTCAAGATATATCCTATAGGTGTCAGAAAGTATCAAGAGTGTAGTGTCTTGCCCCAACATTGCATCCCGTTTCCCGTTTGTGAGGAGCGTAGTTAAGAAACATTGTCAGTATCTATTGGTCGGGACAGATTGAATCAAGATCATTTCCTCGTTATGGATCGGTTTCTTCGGAATCAAGTCTCATATTCAGAGGATTGCGTCTTGAGAAAACTCTTTGTGACTGAGGCTCGAGGGACCTCTCCCTTGCTTTGTTTTCGATGCGCACTTGCCTCTTTCGCATTGGTTCTTGAATACGTTTTCGAGAATATTTTCAATGGATTATATTGCTTTCATTCTTTAAACTTCGCACTTCATATCGAATTCTGAGAAAAAAATAATGAGTATTAAACCTCTGCTTATGTGATTGAAAGTGATCGCATAGGCGACGCATAGTGTTCTAAAGACCTTTCTCGCAGCCAATTCTCTAACGGTGAGTGGACATTTCTTCCCTTGACCCTCTTGCTCTCCAATCGATCAATAATACTAATAATATGAAATGCTAGGATATAGTTACGAAGACACCATATTGCATATTGTTTTTCTTAGAAATGTGAATCGTATTATTGTACATGTTTACTCATACTATGCATGTTATAAAACTACGACACTACACCAAAATAAGCCTTTTGGAACGGAGGAACTCCGTTCCAAATAATTTTTGGAACACCTATATTGTGTGCCTATTTTTGGGCTGCCAAATTTCTTGGAACGGAACTAAAGCGTTCCAATAAACGCATTTTGGAACAGAATTAAAGCGTTCCAATAAACGCATATTGGAACGGAATAAAAGCGTTCCAACATATGCATATTGGAACGCTTTAGTTATGTTCCAATTTGGAACATCACATTTGCGTGCCTAATAAAGTGTTTCATGTTGGTTTCTACTACGTTAACTGGAACGGCAAAAAAATGTTCCAATGTTGGAACACCATAAATGTGTTCCTAACAAAGCGTTTTAGAATATATATATTTCCTATTCACAGTAACGACTAAAAAGTGTACCTGTAGCAAAGCGTTCCTAACCAAAAAATTCAAAAAAAAAATTGCAATTAGTGGAATGGCTAAAAATCGTTTGATTTTTTGAAGGAAAAAAATCTAAATAACATAGAGAGAACATATTACAATATAAGTGGTTATGCTACATTTCAAGAAAATCTAAGAAAGTTTGTAACAAAGTAACAATTGACAATATGTTGCAATCTTAAGATTTTAATGTAACTCATTTAAACGAAAGTAAACGAACTTCCGACCACAGCACGTACAAGTACATACAAAATAGTTCATGTTAAAGCTACATTGTTAATACAACTTTACTAAACTATCATGCTAAAGTAATGTTCGAGATATGTGAAAACACTTTGAGCAGCATAGACTAATCTCTTCTCTGACGCTTGACGTTCTTGTTAGTAATCGAAGGCCTATAACGAAGATTACTGAGTAAGCAAAAATGTGATAACCTGCAAACATTTCAAATATTGTTTAAAATCATGACAAAATAATTTGACCACAAAAACTTATTCATTTAATGAGACAACAAAAAAAAAGAAAATAATGCCAAAATTGGGGATATTATCCCCTAGAGAGTTTAGTAAATGCCACTCTAATTAGAAGCAGTAATTAGAGCTTGACTTAGCCAGTTCTTTTTCTCAATAAATTAAGTAGTAACACTTTACCTGGATATCCGGAGGACTTCTTTGTATGTCCCAATTTTGTTGGGAAAGAAACGCGAAAACCTTTCCCTAAACTAGAGAGTGCCTGCGAGAGAACCGAGCAAACAACGCACGAACCAAAAACACCAAAAACAAACCACGCAAACACAGAGAATTTTTGACGTGGAAAACCCTTGCGAAAAAAACCACGGGACGATCAGAGTCCAACCCTGAGAAGCCTCCACTAATGAAATAGAAGAATTACACCCTCTACAAACTTCTCCCGATCCAAATCGGATCCCCACAACACTTGGAAGCAAGAACAATGATTACAAGTCTACGAAGAACAAGAACGATGAGTAGAGATTACC
The DNA here is from genome assembly GCA_029216955.1 of Iris pallida. NCBI lineage: Eukaryota > Viridiplantae > Streptophyta > Magnoliopsida > Asparagales > Iridaceae > Iris > Iris pallida. The sequence continues at coordinate 3,185,137 of JANAVB010011394.1, forward strand.
CGAATCCGATTCTCCTCCGAAAAAGACCTTCAATCCTCCGTCTTCTCTCCCAAAGTTGCAATGGCACTCTTGTCTCATTTCTCTTTTTTTGTCTACAATGATGTTACAATGATTAGAGTTTGGAAATCCTAACTTAACTTCCTAATCCCGCAACAAACCTGGATCGTTTGATTAGATCCAATGGTGAAAAATCACCCCAAATTTTTGCTCAGCCCCGACGACACAGAGTTCGGCCAGAACTCTGTGTCGGGCAACCAGCACTGTCCAGCAACATTCTGGAACAGCCAGACCGAGTTCGGCCAGAACTCGGCCTGGGACCGAGTTTGGCCCGAACTCGGTGGCTCCAGTCCAGAAACCCCCCTTTGTAAGCAGCAGCAGCAACTCCTCGTTGCCTACTTCCCGAGCTTCTTCGACATTGAATGGCGCTCATCGCACTCTGGGATCTTCTCCACATAGGTTGGGAACCCCACCCACTCCAACAAATCTCCTCCTTTACAACTATGGAAAGGATGTCGTCATCCCGACGATCTGTCTGCAGTACTCAAACTTTTCCCTTGGTAGAATCTTCGTGAACATATCAGCTCCATTGTCATCTGTATGAACCTTCTCAAGCTCCGCGTCCTTCTTCTCAACCACATCCCGTATCCACTGATACCGAGTCTCGATGTGTTTGGACCGGCTATGAAACGTCTGATTCTTCATAAGGTGAATAGCACTTTGACCGTCGCAAAGCAAAGTATACTGCTCTTGCTTCAGTCCCATTTCCTGCAGCAGCTTCTCATCCTCAACAGCTCCTTGCAAGCCTCCGTCGCCGCAATATATTCTGCCTCTGTCATCGACAAAGCAACACACTTCTGCAACCATGACTGCCACGATACCGCTCCTCCAGCAAACATCATCACATAGCCCGAAGTCGATCGCCTCGTGTCTACATCTCCAGCCATATCAGCGTCGGTATACCCAACCAGCTTCGGCTCGTCACTACCAAAAGAAAGTCTCCAATCAGCAGTGCCCTGAAGATATCGTAGAATCCACTTGACCGCACTCCAATGTACCCTTCCAGGATTTGAAAGATACCTGCTAACAGTGCCAACTGCATAAGCGATGTCTGGCCTCGTACACACCATAGCATACATAAGGCTCCCCACAGCTGAAGCATATGGAACCCGCTCTGTATCTTTCTTTTCATCCCCGGTAGATGGACACTGCTCCTCAGTGAACTTAAAGTGAGCCGCAAGGGGGCAACTCACTTTTTTCGACCCATCCATACCGAAACGCTGAAGTACCTGGTGAATGTACTTCTTTTGGGACAAATGTAGAAGCTTAGACTCTCTCTCTCTCGGCTGATCTCCATCCTAAGAATAGTCTTTGTTGCGCCCAAATCCTTCATAGAGAAGGCCGCGCCCAGTTGGCGCTTCAACTCCGCTATCCTAGTGGCATTCTGACCCACTAATAGCATATCATCTACATAGAGCAATAAAATAATGAAATCATCATCGGCAAAATACCTCACAAATACACAGTGATCCGACGTCGTCCGAGCATAGCCATGCTCCTCCATAAATGATTCGAACTTCCTGTACCACTGCCTCGGAGCCTGCTTCATACCATACAAGCTCTTTCTCAACCGGAAGACCAAATATGACTTGTCCTTCTCACAGAATCCCTCTGGATACTCCATGTATAACTCCTCCTCAAGATCACCGTAGAGGAATACCGTCTTCACGTCCATCTGCTCGACCTCTAAGTCGAGACTGGCTGCTAACGCTAGCACCACACGAATAGACGAATGCTTGACGACAGGCGAAAAGATCTCATCATAATCCATGTCTTTCCGCTGACCATAGCCTTTGACTACCAGCCTCGCTTTGTATCGAGGGCGAGTAGCATCATCCGTCTGCTTCACTCTAAACACCCATCGATTCTTCAAAGCCTTCTTGCCCTTTGGTAACCGCACCAGCTCATAAGTGGAATTGGCGTTTAAGGAACTCATCTCCTCCTGCATAGCCTTTATCCACTACTGTCTGTGTTCGTCTTCCATAGCCTCTGCAAAACTTTTGGGCTCTCCTCCGTCAGTCAATAGCACATACTCACCCGGTGAGTATCTCGTAGATGGTCGATGCTCTCTGTCGCTCCTTCTCAATGGAGCCACTGGTGCTAGCTGTATACCAACAGCCTTCTCCACTTCAGGAACTGCCTTTCCGGCATGCTCATCCTCCTGAGGGACACCCTGACCACCATCAGCAGGCTGATGATCAAGGTTGGGAGAAACTCCATGTACTAGCTCCCCCATAATGGGATCCTCTGCGATGTCCTCTGGAAACTGCTCGAAGCAAAATGACTCTAACTCAGGCAATTCCTCACCCTCAGAAGGCGTCTCGAAATCCTGGGTGTTGGTCATGGTCTGATCCTCGACGAATACCATGTCCCTGCATCTGTAGAGCTTTCTTTCCACCGGGTGTAGAGTCTATAGCCAAACTCATCCCGACCGTAGCCGACAAAGATACATCGCCTCGTCTTCGGCTCAAGTTTGGTCCTTTCGTCCTTCAGTACATGCACGAAGGCCTTACAGCCAAACACTCGCAGGTGATTGTATGACGGCTCTTTGTTATACCATACTTTGTCAGGCACATCACCCTACAAAGGAGCACTAGGAGACAAATTAATAACATAAGCAGCTGTGAGAAGAGACTCACCCCAATAACTGCCCGGTAAGTTTGCTTCTAACAACAAACACCGCACCCTCTCCATCAGTGTCATGTTCATGCGCTACGCTACAACATTGAGCTGAGGTGTCTTTGGCGGAGTCTTCTGGTGTCGTATCCTCTACACTCTGCAATAAGCATCAAAGGGATCGATGTATTCGCTGCCATTGTCGGACCGAACACACAATAACTTTTTGCCCGTCTCTCTTTCAACAGAGGCCTGAAACTCTTTGAAAGTAGGCAGCACCTGATCCTTGGTCTTTAAGACATAAACCTAAACCTTCCTGGAACAGTCATCAATAAAAGTTATAAAGTAAGAAGCACCACCAATAGATTTTACCTTCATAGGACTACAGACATCCGAGTGAATCAACTCGAGCAACGCCGGCTTCCTCGAACTTGGGTGACTTTGGAAAGACACCCTATTTTGCTTCCCAGCTAAACAGTGCGTGCATTTCTCCAACTTTGTAGACCTGAGCCCCGGAATCACCTTCCTGTTCACCAAGTAGCTCATCCCCTTCTCGCTGATATGGCCGAGCCGCCTGTGCCACAACTCGGTAGACGCATCACTGCCCGCGTTCACCTCCTGTGCCCCCTCTGCGCTCCCCTCCATATAGTAGAGACCGGACTTCTTGCTTCCTCTGGCAATCACCATCGAACCTCTGGAAAGCTTCCACTGACTGTTCCCGAAGAGACTGAAGAATCCTTCGTCGTCCATCCTTCCAACCGACACTAGGTTGAAACGGATATCAGGGATATGATGAACATCTTTGAGAACAAGAACCGCACCCGTCTTCGTTCTCAAATACACATCTCCAACGGCAACTGCCTTCGACACATCTCCATTGTCCATCTTCAATACTCCACAGTCGCCTGTTGTGTAAGTGGAAAAGTGTGCCCTGTTGTGAGATACATGCGCTGAAGCCCCTGAGTCCACCAGCCAAGAATTGTCATCGCAGGCGAGGTTTGTAATGACCTTATCACCTTCGACGATCACATCGCCTCCATGCATCGAGGCTGCCGCTGTAGTGTTCTCTTCTTGCTTCCCCTTGTCGGCCTTCTTCTCTCTCTTCCAAGTGAAACAGTTCCACTAGATGTGGCCCTACTTGCCACAGTGGTAACACTCTGAGTCCTCGTACCGACCTTTGGACTTTCTCCTGCTCTTGTCTTTGCCACCACCTGGACCCCTGCTTTTGCCCCTTCCGCGACTCTCTGAAACCAATGCCTCTGAGTGGTGGGATGTGGATGAAGTGCCCTGAGAACGTCTCCGCATCTCTTCATTCAGCATCCCGCTCTTGGCAAACTCCAGACTGACCATGCCCTCTGGAGCATAAGCGATCATAGATACTCGTACGGTCTCCCACGAGTCTAGAAATGTACACAGTAGCCATAGTCCCTGAACTTCGTCGTCGAACTTGACTCCCATTGAAGACAGCTGGTCGACCACGTCCTGGAAATCACTCAAGTGATCCGTAATAGACGCCCCATATTTGTACCGCAGACCCATCATCGTCCGGATCAGGAACAACTTGTTTACCCCGGTCTTCTTTACGTACAAAGACTCCAGCTTATCCCATAACGTCTTCGCATGCTCAATATTGGCAACGTGGTTGTACACATTCTCGTCAACGAACTGCCTGATATATCCACATACCTGTATATGCTCGAATTTCCAGTCCTCCTCGGATTTATTACTGGGCTTCTCGGATGCAAATACGGGCAGATACAGCTTCTTGACGAACATCAAATCTTTCATCTTGCTCCGTCAATAGTGATAGTTGGTGCCGTTCAGGTTCACCATGCACACCGGCTTTGCGTCCATCTCTCCTCTCTAGTTTATGTCAACTTCTGACACCCTTATGAATTCCAGAACCTGGCTCTGATGCCATTTTGTTGGGAAAGAAACACAGAAACCTTTTCCCAAACTAGAGAGTGCCTGCGAGAGAACCGAGCAAACAACGTACGAACCAAAAACACCAAAAACAAACCACGCAGACACAGAGAATTTTTGACATGGAAAACCCTTGCGAGAAAAACCACGGGACGATCGGAGTCCAACCCTGAGAAGCCTCCACTAATGAAATAGAAGAATTACACCCTCTACAAACTTCTCCTGATCCAAATCGGATCCCCACAAAACTTGGAAGCAATAACAATGATTACAAGGCTACGAAGAACAAGAACGACGAGTAGAGATTACCCGAATCTGATTCTCCTCCGAAAAGACCTTCAATCCTCCATCTTCTCTCCCAAAGTTGCAATGGCACTCTTGCCTCCTTCCTCTCTTTTTTTGTCTACAATGATGTTACAATTATTAGGATTTGGAAATCCCAACTTAACTCCCTAATTCCGCAACAAACCTGGACCGTTTGATTAGATCCAATGGTGAAAAATCACCCCAGATTTTTGCTCAGCCCCGACGACACAGAGTTCGGCCAGAACTCTGTGTAGGGCAACCAGCACTGTCCAACAACATTCTGGAACAGCCAGACCGAGTTCGGCCAAAACTCGGCCTGGGATCGAGTTCGGCCCGTGGCTCCAGTCCAGAAACCCCCCTTTGTAAGCAGCAGCAGCAACAACTCCTTGTTGCCTACTTCCCGAGCTTCTTCGACATCGAACGGCGCTCGTCGCACTCCGGGATCTTCTCCACATAGGTTGGGAACCCCACCCGCTCCAACACAATTTTTTCTAAAGGAATCATAATTTTAATCACTAAAGGTCCTACGAACAAAATAGCTATATTACTAGACATTAAGGATAGTAAAAATCTAAAAATATGCCATGCAAAATGAATTCTATCTAAGCGATCATAATTGAAAATGAGAAACAAGTTGCTAGTATTGCTATTTATTAAGATATCAATTTTGTAGGAAAGAAGTCTTGTTCCATAGGCACATCATGAAATCAATTGACAAACAAACAAACAAGAAAGGTAATCAATTCATGTATTTTTAATCATTAAAAAAGTATCATAAGAAAAATACTCACAAATTAATGCTTCCATAAATTTGATGTGTGATGTGGGCCACACAAAAAATTCGCCAACTCCTACTTCTTTAATTATTTTTGCATCGGGAGTTTCTTTGTAGAGCTTCGCGAAAAAAATCTTTCGGACAGACATGCTCACCTTCATTTCATATTGAGGATCTAGTTGATAATTATGACAATTACCTCGATGTATTGGATCAATTACTTCTTTTGCAACTGCAACACAATTCCAATTCCAATCAAACAATTCACACAACCTTGCCGTGGGAGTTGGTTCAGTGCTTGCCGAAGTCATTGAATCCTTTTCCCTTTCGCCTAAAGATGGCCCACGTGTATTGTTTATCATCATTGGAGGCATGGGTATTGATTTTCCAATAGTTGCTTGCAGTTGTTGGAGCACGGGTGTTGATGTCCCATCTGCTTGGGACATAGGAATGGGTGATGATGACCCACCTGCATGGGGCATAGGCACGTGTGTTGATGACCCACCAGTAGACTGGGGAATAGTTGCTGGTGGCCCACCAATCTGTGACTGTGGTACAATAAAAAAAATTAAGAATATGAATTTTTTATATTATGATAGGCATGTATTTATTATCTTTTATACTTTCATATAAGAAGTTGGTTATCTCACCTTACAATAATCAAAAATAAAGTTAACCTTTGTCTGCATCTCATCAACCTTCTTTTTCAGACCCTCCCTCTCGCCTTTTTCCTCTGTGTACATGATATGAGCATGAAGGGTAGCATCATACTTTCTCTTAGAAACAAAGCTCCCAATACCTGGCAATCCTTTCACTTTCTTGCCAAATACTTGAGTCAAAGGATCATTATCAATTGATAGAGGGTGAACGCTATTGTTCGCTTTCACTTTGTGTTGATTCAATAAGTTTCTCTTTGACTAATTTCTGTAATATCATTTGTAAGAAAAGCTAACGTTAAATTAAATGCAAGGTGATAACAAAGTTTTAGGTGACCTCACCATAAACGGTTCAGCACTAGGTAGCGTAGTTCTATCCTTTCTCGTATGAGTTTCTATCCACACTTGAGTCCGTGTAATAGGGATAGTAGGATCTTCCCGCTTTGCCTTCTGGATAAATCATGGATTAGTTTTGAGGCGTAAGCTTAAAATTGGAAATACAAAAATTATAAAATGCTAATGTTGGTTCTAGAAGAAATTACCATCTCATACTCTACCATTGCACTGCTCTTACGACCCCCAGTATGGCCATACACACTATGTTTTCTACTTTCAACGGCCATAGCTCTTCTTTTTAGTTGTTTATCATCAACCTCATTGATACAAAATTGCTTCCAGTCTTCCTTTCTAATCCCATTTGGAATAGCCATCATTTTTGCCTCCAAATTTGGTTACTTATCCAAATGATCCTTTCTCAATGTATGCTTAGCTTCCGGAACGCATCTGGCATTGATCTTTCAACATCTTTCCTGAGATAACCTGGGATATCAAATTCTGCCTGCAATTAAAATGCTTTATTAAAAGAGAAATAAAGATATGTCAACTACAAACTTTCTGAAGGATGATAATGACACTAAAATGCCTTCTATAGACAATGGAATTCACATTAGCCATACACCGGGTCCTGAAGAGACTAAAACAGCAGTAAAATTGTTTCAAATATGGATTTAAGCAATAGAACAAATGGCAACTTTTTGAGACTGGAGCAAGCTAGAAGGGAGAGAAATGCACTACTATAAGCAAAAGATGAAAATAATTTGATACTCCTGCATTGAGATTAAACTATATAGTCAAAAGGTCTCCTAGTCTAGGTTTTATGACACAAGTCCTCTCATGTTCAGCATTCTTGGCTAAAAATTTCACCCCAACAAGGTGCCCAAGGTCCCTAATCCCACTCTAAAGCAAATAAGGTATTTCATAAGCAAAAATTGGAAACAGAGATTGCTTACTCACAAACAGGATTCTTTGTTCTTCACCAAGTGAAATAGTTTGTTCTCAACAAGAAAGAAAGAAACATATTGTAAACTAAATTCAAGATATTTCATACGCATTTCAGATATTATTATATTAACAAAATATAGCAGCTAACAGAAGATAATTTTTACAATGTGTTCAAGTTGCCATTAGCCAACTGGTATAGCAGCACCCATTAAAATCAGCTAAAAATATAGTTCAGCTACAAGGTATAACAAAATATAGTGAGAGCAACTGGTGTTTCTAGCTTGGAATAATTTCGAAGTGGCTTGCCTGTAGCCAACTGGTATAACAAAATATAGCAGCTAAAAATATTATATTAACATAATATGACAAAAGTGGCTTGCCTGTAGCCAACTGGTGTTTCTAGCTTGGAATAATTTTGAAGTGGGATTAAACATAGTTCAGTTACAAGGGCAACTACTCATAGTGAGAGCAGGTATAGTGGTTATTCTGTTTGTAACTGCTGAATGGTTTTATTATGATTGTCATATGTATGATGTACATTACAGTTCAAAACAGCAGCAACACCCATTAAAACCAGCTGCAGTTGTTTTCCCAACTTTGCAGTCAATTTCATAGTTCAATGTCAACACAATTGCAGTATCTTCTCAAGTGAAACTTATTTGCAGATACGCCATTTATAATAGCTCATCATAGTCACGCTTAGTAAAGTCATTTCATAAACTGGATAGGAAAAAGGTCAGGGACAAAGAGAAATGCAACAGAAATTTGAAATTTTTGGACAACCAATTCTTTGAAACAATTTGACATATGCTAGTATCATCATCGTGGGTTGATTATCGATGTCCGCAACAAACTGCTCAAACTGAACATGGTTGAGCTCCACAACTCCCTCTATTTCCAAGGGTTTCTCATCTGTGAAGTCAACACTCTCATCCAGCCAGTCTTTTCGACTGGACTTATGACCAAAAGCGCTCGAGTTTGGCATATACTCCATGCAATATATTACAGATTCGTCTACAAGGTAAGCTTTAGCTATCGAACCTTCAATATATCGCTTATTAAGGACATATTCCTTGTAGCACTTCATCAATCTGTTGAAAAAAATAATATATAATCTATATCACCTATAAATTAAAACTAAAAGTTAAATATAGAAGAAAACAATAAGAGTGTACCTTTCAAATGGATACATCCATCGAAATCCAACCGTTCCGCATGACAGGGCCTCATCAGCTAGATGAACCATTAAGTGCACACTTATAACAAAGAAGGAAGACGGAAATTCTTTTTCAAAAATACACATTGCCTCAACCAATGCCTTCTTTGCTTGCCTAAGCTCTTCTTTATTGATCACCTTGGCACATAAAATTTTAAAAAATAAGCTAATCCTCTGAATTGCAATCCTTATGTCCCTGTCTTTATGAAAAATATGTCTCAACAATACTGGAAGCAAGTGTTGCATAATCACATGATAGTCATGTGATTTGAGCCCCCTTAGTTCGGGAGGCTGGGTGGTGACACAATTACTCAAGTTAGAGGAAAATCATGTAGGAAGTTTTAAATCTTTTAATGCTCGACAAAACTCTTCTTTTTCCTTCTTTGTCAAGGCATAAGATGCCTTTGGCATTGATGTTTTCCCCGTTTCTTCATCTTCAACTACCCACAACTTCTTATTTACCCCTAATTTTTTCATTTCTTTCCGACCTTGTATCCCATCCTTTATTTTCTTTTTCACATCCATCAACATGTTCAATAAGTGGTCTGTGACATTCTTTTCAGTGTGCATAACGTCAATGTTGTGTCTCACTTCAAGAAACTTTCAGTAAGGCAAATCAAACAAAATAGACCTTCTGGACCATGGTGCTGCTTTAATAGATGTCTCTTCTTCATTGTCATCTTCATATATCTTGCTTTCATGATTTCGGTTTTGCCTCTTACGCTTTCCACGAGTAGCTTGCTTCAATCTTGTCCTTTCATTATTTTCAAGAATTTTGGCTATCTTTTGTTCAACTTCTTCTCCAGACAATCTTTGTGGAGGAGGTCTTGTTCGAGTATTTTGTTGAATCTTTTGTCACTCCTAAACTTGTGATCGGAGTTCAAGAATCGTCGATAGCCGTGATAATATACTTTCGAAGAGTCTCCAAGCCGCATAGAGTCGATATCATCAGCACACACTGGACAAGCCTTATAACCATGAACAGTACAACTAGATAGATTCCCGCATGCAGGAAAATCATGGACCCCCCAAAACAACATCGCCTTCATTGTAAATGTGGTTTTGGTGAATGCATCCCACGTCGGTGCGCCATTAACCCATAGCTCTTTCAACTCTTGTACCAAAGGTTCTAGGAATATGTCAAAGTGTTTTCCAGGTCCTTTGGGTCCAGAAATTAACAATGTTAGCAACGCGAACTCTCTTTTCATGCACAACGATGGAGAAAGATTTAACGGGGCTAAAATCACTGGCCAACAACTGTAATTGCTACTTAGAGTTCCATGTGGGTTGAAACCATCTGTTGATATTGCAAGTCGTAGGTTCCTAGCATCTGCAGCAAACTCTAGCCAATGAACTTTGACTGAATCCCATTGGCCTGAATCACAAGGATGTCTCATTAGATTTCTATCACTCTTTGCCCTTTGGTGCCAAGTCATTGACTCTCCAATCCAAGGAATGCTAAAGAATCTTTTTAGCTTCGGAATCAAGGGAAAGTATTTCACAAACTTTGCAGGTTCTTTCTTGAAATTCATTTTTGCCTCTGTATCATTTTCAAACACAAGTTTATACCGACTCACTTCACATTTCTGACATATATGGAGATGTTTGTATTCCTTATGATATAGGATACATCCATTCCTACATGCATGGATGGTTTCACATTCCATTCCCAATTCTTTAATCATGTTCTTCATATTAGGATAATTTTTTGGAAGATTGCAATTTTCTGTGAACAAGTCCTTTAGCCACTCTAGTAATGCCGTCACACTGGTGCCTGTCCACCTATACCGTGTCTTCAAATTTTGCAACTCAATAATGGTGGACAATATGGTTTTTCCCTTAGGGCAACCCGGATACAGAGGTTCTGATGCCATATCCATAAAGCTTTTGTGTTTTTTGCTCTCTTTCATCATAGGCTCAATAATTGTGTCATCTTCCTCGTCGGTGTAGTGCCCCGTCCCTACATCGTGCCCCGTTGTCTGTCCACGGGGTGCGCGAGAAAGGAACACTGTCGCTATCGACTCGGTCGGGACCGATAGGTCGGGATCGATCGAATCGATCGAACGGGAACGGTTGAATTAAGATCCATTCCACGTTATGGAATGGCTTCTTCGGAACCAAGTCCCATATTCAGCGGGTAGCGCCTCGAGGATTGACTCTGCGGCTGAGTCGGAAGAGACCTTCCGTTGCTCTGCTTTTCACGCCGCTTGCGTTGGTTTTGGCTTTGGTTTTCTGAATGCATTTTCGTGAATGTTTCGATGGTTTTCATGGTTTACATTTCGAACTCGCATCTCCTATCGAACTCTTGCATAATACAGTGTTCTAATCGGTTGCTTGTGCAATTTCAGGTGATCGCGTAGGCGACGTCTAGCGCAGCCAACAAGTCCCTCGCCTCAAGCAAAAACTCAAGGTGAGTGGCTGACCTCCTTCATCTCGACCCTCTATTTCAAAAAAAATGAGAACTTGGGTAATGGTAATGAAATGGAATAATTCGCTTGGAAAACACAAGTCCTATGTTTGAGTAGAGAAAAGATGAATTGTGTAGAAAAGAGATAGAATTATTTTAGGCCTGCAAAACGAACAAGTAAATGAATTGTATGTTAACTTATCATGGTCTTGGACAACTTGTCGACAAGGGCGATGGTTTCTTCGAGCGGCAACCCGGGGCCACGGGACCGACTCGGCCTAGGAAGAAACAGATTATAGCCGAGCTGGGTATGAAGCAACCGGTAAGACGGGGACATGCATCGGAGCTCGCTACTTGCATTGCAAGGGTCCCGTAGTACCAGGCTATGTCCAAATGGCTAGTTAAATGCCAAGTGACCTCCATATCAAACACTTGATATAAATTGTTATCAACAAACAAAGAAAGTGATGGTAAGTTTTATGTCGCACGGTGCGCCCTGCCGGAGGAAATCTTGGTGTAACTTAATGCTTCTTATGAAAATATCTAGGATGTCTAGAAAGACCACTAAAAGCAAGTTGTATGATTTCATCTAAATTCTTGAACCAAATGAGAGCCTGGAAATTAATTAGCCACTCGCCAGTACATGTTGATTGTACTGATCCTCGCTCTCTATTCAGGTGCGATAGATCTGGAAGGGCGTGCTACGTAAAGGGAGGCAACGCTCATGTGTTTTGAAGCTTCGTCCGTGCATTGAAGCTTGGATCGACCCTTTTGAAGACTCCGCTGTTGAAGATCAAAGACAGATGGAGCACCTTCCCACCATCCCAGGTGGTTTGTAATTTTGGTTGTAATCAAGGGATGAATGTATGTAATGGCTATCTCATCGACGTTTACTTTGTATTGGAGTCAGTTTATAAGAAGCCCGTGCGGCGCCCTTGTATCGAGTCTGTAATATGATGTTCATTATCAATAAAGCTTAAGTTTCCTTCTCTATAATGTGTGTTCAATTTACTCTACGTATTCTCTTATCGTTGTGTTTCGGGTAACTTTATGACTATGCCTTGTGCGAGCGCAACTTAGGCTTGCACGGCATCATGCCCGGGGGACGACTATCGATTCTGCGGAATCGGGACATGACATTAATGGTATCAGAGCACGGCTTTACGTCCTTGGCCTCTAGTGTCGAGTTTTCAGTCTCAAATCGTTGGTCTCGTGTCGATGAGATATGTCGTTCCATACAAGGGAGTCCGTAATAAGTTTGGTTACTAATGCATTTTTACCTTCAAAATCCCAGAAGGTGCGACGGTGAATGTGGCGAACGAAGAGAGTGCTTCGAGCGGCTCGAGTAGCTCGAGGCCCGGACCCTCAAACGATGCCATGGAACGGATGTTGCGCATGCTGGAAGCGCAACAACAACAAGCTATGGAGAATCAACGCCTGAATGAGAAACATCGATGGGAGACTGAGGCACATCGACGGGAGGTAGAGGCACGCCAGACCCAGTTCGAGGCCCGATTCGATGCACAATTCAAGTTGCAGCAGAAGCAGCTTGATACTCTTCAGTAAATTATTCAGACAGTGGTGGCCAACAACAACAACTCCGCGACAACTCCTGTCGTGACTGAGCCTGCGGCCAGACAAAGTGAAATCAAACCGGAGGTACCCGAGCTTATGCCTGCGGCACCGAGAAGTTCCAACTTCGACGTGTCAAAATTCACAAAGAGCTTTCGTACTTCCTTCTGTGGTACTGAAGACCCTTCGTTGGCGATCGATTGGCTGGAGGAGTTGGAAGACCGGTTCGAGCTCCTGGGTGTCGATGAGTCCAACAAAGTCGCATGCGCTCAACTTCTACTCCGATTGAACGCGCACGACTGGTGGGCCGTACAAAAGCGAGCAATCAGACGCGACGACGAGACAACGGCAATATCTTGGGCCACCTTCCGAGAGGCGTTCGAGATCGAGTACCTTCCCGATGCCATTCGACAAGAGAAGGAGAATGAGTTCATGCAGCTAAAGCAAGGGAATATGACGGTGCGGCAGTATACAGCAGAGTTCAACAAGTTAGCCAAGTTTGCTGGACAATACCTGCCTTCCATGGCGAGTCGTACACGACGGTTCGAAGTGGGCCTGCGGCCATCTATTTCCGCCCATGTGTCTGTTCCTAAATACCAAACGATGGGGGAGTCTCTCAACCACGCCCTCCGCCTTGAAAGCCAATACCCTCCAGGTGCTGCCGGCGTTGTGCATACATCCAGTCACAAACGCTCTAGCCACGTAGGAGGAAACAATGTGACCAAGTGTCCGAACAATGGGCAACGAGGCGGGTATCAAGGGCGTAATCCATGGCCTTACTGTATCCGTTGTCGCCGATCCGGTCACACTATCATCGATTGCCAGATACCGGTGGATGGATGCTGGCACTGTGGCAAGATGGGCCACGTTCGTGCTGAATGTCCGACAAGGCCGAACCCAACGGCGCCCCAACATCACCGTCCAATGGAGCCCTAGCAGCATCGTCCAGGGAATCAAGTCCCAGCGCCTCGAGCCCATCAACCTGCATCGCAAAATGGCCAAGACCGTCGCCCCAATGCCCAGGGCCGCGTCTACGCCATGACTCGAGATGAAGTACTTGCGTCAGATACGGTCGTGACAGGTATACTTAGTTTTAATAATGTGCCTGCTCGTGTACTATTTGATTCAGGTGCTTCGCATAGTTTTATATCGGCGGACTTTGTCGCCGAGCACAAATTTTCGATGATATCGTTAGACCTCGACCTTAGCGTAAGCACACCTTCGGGCACACCAATACTCACTAATTTAGCTTGTGCCGACGGGATTATCTGTATCGGCGGTCAAAAGATCGGTCTTGACGTGATAGTCCTAGATATGAAGGACTTCGATATCATTCTGGGGATGGATTGGCTCGGGCCGTGCAACGCAACCATAGACTGCGCCAGAAAGACGGTCACCTTCCGCATTCCAGGGGTGCCTGAATTCTGCTTTTCGTGTGGTGAGGCGTCGTCGACCTGCATGTTGATTTCGGCAATTTCTGCTCGGAGGATGCTGCATTCTGGGTGCGAAGGCTATTTGGCGTCCGTCCGAGACATGCGACAGGATGGTACAAACGCGGGTCAGACCAACGTTGTGGCAGAATTCTCCGATGTGTTCCCGGACGAGCTACCCGGCATGCCCCCCGATCGAGAAATCGAATTCAGCATCGATACATTTCTCGATACTCGACCGATTTCCAAGGCCCCGTACAGAATGGCTCCCGCCGAGCTGAAGGAACTCAAGGTCCAGCTACAAGAGTTACTCGATAAAGGGTTTATTCGGCCTAGTATTTCGCCGTGGGGAGCGCCCGTTTTGTTCGTGAAGAAGAAAGATGGGTCCATGCGTCTGTGCGTCGATTACCGAGAGCTTAACAAGGCCACCATCCGGAACAAGTACCCATTGCCCCGCATAGACGACTTATTCGATCAACTGTAAGGCGCCTCGGTATTTTCGAAGATTGATCTCCGCTCAGGCTATCATCAACTCAAGATCAAGTCAGACGACGTGCAAAAGTCCGCCTTTCGCACTCGATACGGCCACTACGAGTTTTTGGTGATGCCATTCGGCCTGACGAACGCTCCTGCCGCCTTCATGGATCTGATGAATCGGGTATTTCGACCCTTCCTTGATAAATTTATGGTAGTCTTTATTGATGATATTCTCGTCTACTCGAAGGACAGGGCGCAGCATGCAGAACATCTACGGGACGTGCTCCAGACGCTTCGAGAACATGAGTTGTACGCGAAGCAGAGTAAGTACGAGTTTTGGCTCAACAGCGTATCCTTTCTTGGTCACATCATTTCGTCCGAAGGCATTGCAGTCGACCCGAAGAAAGTGGAAGCTGTTGCTGATTGGAAGCGGCCTGCGTCTGCTAGTGAGATTCGAAGCTTTCTTGGTTTGGCGGGATACTATCGACGCTTCGTGAAGGACTTCGCGAAGATTGCATCGCCTCTGACTCGCCTCACTCAAAAGAGAGTCGCGTATGAGTGGTCGGATGACTGTGAGGCTTCCTTCCAAGAGCTGAAACAGCGGCTAATTTCGGCACCTATACTCGCGCTTCCGGATGGGCCAGAGGGTTTTCAGATATTCAGCGATGCTTCAGGCCAGGGCTTGGGATGTGTGCTCATGCAGCGAAACAAGGTGATCTCCTTCGCCTCCAGACAGCTAAAGCCGCACGAGAAGAACTATCCTACGCACGACTTGGAGTTAGCGGCAATTGTGTTCGCGTTGAAATTGTGGCGTCACTATCTATATGGCGTGGCATGCACGATCTATACCGACCACAAGAGCCTCAAGTATCTCTTCACCCAGAAGGAATTGAACTTGCGACAGAGGCGCTGGCTCGAACTGATCAAAGACTATGACTTGACTATCGACTACACTCCGGGCAAGGGAAATGTTGTGGCGGACGCTCTTAGTCGAAAATATCTTGCCTCGCTATCCATCAACCGCAGACTACTACAAGATCTAGAAGAAATGGGCATCGAGCTCCGGGTTCGATTCAGGGATATACGGTTGGCGCAGCTACAGTTAGAGCTGAGTTTGCTGGAAAAGATCATGGCCGCTCAGAAAGATGATCCGTACCTGAAGAAAGTGCGCGAGCGAATTTCGACAGGTAGTGCGTCCGATTTTGCGGAAGACAAGACCGGCGTGCTGAGATTGAATGGCCGACTATGTGTTCCGGATGATTCAGAACTACGAAAGGAGATAATGTCGGAGGCGCATCATGCGAAATATACCTTGCATCCAGGCAGTACCAAGATGTATAAGGACCTCCGCACGACCTTCTGGTGGCACGGGATGAAGAGAGATGTGGCGCTCTTCGTGTCGTAATGCATGGCCTGTCAGCAGGTGAAAGCTGAGCATCAGCGACCGGGCGGGGAGATGCAGAACCTCGCTATTCCCGAGTGGAAATGGGATCATGTCACTATAGATTTTATTGTTGGCCTGCCGAAGACACCACGGGGGAACGACGCCATCTGGTCATCGTCGATCGATTAACCAAGTCAGCGCACTTTATCGCCATCAAAGTTACTTGGAGCGTTGATCGCCTGGCGCAGATTTATCTTGATGAGATAGTACGGCTGCATGGAGTTCCAGTATCCATCGTCTCTGATCGGGATTCACGGTTCATGTCGCGATTCTGGAGTAGCCTTCAGTCGGCGCTGGGTACCAAGTTGCAGTTCAGCTCAGCTTACCATCCTCAGACCGACGGCCAAACGGAGCGCGTTAATCAGATTCTCGAAGACATGCTACGGCTCTGCGCAATTGACTTCAAATCAAGCTGGGACGTCCACCTACCGCTGGCGGAATTTGCATACAACAATAGCTACCAATCCAGCATCCAAATGGCGCCGTATGAAGCTTTGTACGACCGGAAGTGCAGATCGCCCATTTGCTGGGATGAAGTCGGGGAACGGCAGATACTCGGCCCGGAGCTGGTGGAACAGACTGTGGAAAAGGTCAAGCTAATTCGGGAAAGACTGAAGATTGCACAGAGTCGGCAAAAGAGCTACGCTGACACCCATCGAAGACCGCTTGAGTTCCAGGTGGGGGATCACGTGTTCCTGAAGGTGTCGCCTATGCGAGGAGTTACTCGGTTCGGCGCGAAGGGAAAGCTGAGTCCGAGATTCGTTGGGCCGTTCGAAATACTCGAGCGGGTCGCCCCAGTGGCCTATAAAATTGCCCTACCACCGGCGCTTGAAGGTGTGCACAATGTCTTCCACGTCTTCCAGCTGCGGAAGTACGTGCACGACCCTAGCCACATGGTGGACTTTGGCCAGCTGGAGCTAAAGTCTGACTTATCCTACGTTGAAGAGCCAGTTCAAATCTTAGAACGTAAAGATAAGCTGCTGCGAATTGTAGGACCGTTGAGCACCTCTAGAGGGGGGGTGAATAGAGTGTGTACGTGTGCAGCGGAAAAATAATCACCAATTAAAAACTTAAGTAATAACTATGGCAGTAAATAGGAGACAGTAAATAAAATACGGTAAAGTAAGAGTCAAGAATTCAAACTCAGTGACACAGCGATGTATACTGGTATCCCTCTGAGAGGACTAGTCCAGTCTCGAGTACTCTTGCTCGATGTTAATCCACTATGACACAAGCTTTAACTGAGCGCTTGCAACTCTTACAACACCGTGCTTGGTAACAAGTGCACGATCGACTTCACAACACCGTGCTTGGTAACGAGCGCACGACCAGCTCCACAACACCGTGCTTGGTGACGAGCGCACGACCGACTCCAGAAGGCAATTGGAAAACTGGAACGTTTTCTGAATACAACCTCCGATACAACTCTTCAACACCAAACTCTAGATTAAACAGAAACTGTACTGGCTGGCTAAGAGTCGTAAAGGCTTAGATATGAAAGTAAAAGCTCAGAACACTTTAGATAGAGAAAAGAAGAGATGAAATTGGATTATTGAAACGAATGGTAATCTCAACTCTATTTATAGTATTTTTGGGGAACCGAACTCGGGCAGAGTTCGGGCAGAGTTCGGATGCTAGGATTTCGCATACGAACGTTGCATGCAGATTTGGAGGCAACAAATATTCAAATAACCCAGACCGAACTCGGTCAGAGTTCTGTCAGAGTTCTGCTGGTTCAGAACAATAAGGAATAAACCAAATTTGCATAGGTTTTGGGCTTTTTAGAATTGTGGATTTTTGGGATACGTAGGTAGGCTTATTTTTGTTTGTGGACTGAGAAAAACCTAAGACAGTACCGATCCGATCAATCTCACATTTTTCCTAGACTCAATAAAAGGGAAAAATACAGAATAAATATGAAAACTAATAGCCCTTTTGATGACGTCTTTTTCTTGACATTGAAGACGCATTTTTCCTTGACGGCAATCGTCCAAAGATAAACAGATCTGAAAATCTGAATACCTTTCGGGGGCTTCGCCCCCGAACCCCTGACGGGAGGCGCTGCCCCCTCGACCCCTGTCCGCTGACCGGGCAGCGGAACCCCCGATGCGAGGCCTCGGATAGGTCGTTGGGCAGTTCAGAAAAAACTCCTTGTATAACGCCGTCTTTGGCCCATCAATAATTCTCTATTGCATATGTCCTGGTTTGACAAAGCTTGATCATGCTTACTGCATGTCTACAAATACATGTTAGACAAACAAAACCAATATGATACAAGCATAACAATATGTTATAGAACATTTAGGACAATGCTAAGTTTAAGTGGCATGAATATTAGTGACATCACTAGTTAAACTTAATTGATTAGCCATATTCAAAAACATGATATAATCATTGGGCTAACAAAGTCGAGTGATCTCTCTCGTTCGCGTACTCTGGAGGAACCATGCGGCGGAAGAGTCGACATGGGAACTCGAGTCAGAGATGAAAGAAAAGTTTCCTTCATTATTTTCATAGAGGTAGGTTCTGTTCCTAAGTTTCAAGGACGAAACTTATTTTTAGTTGGTTATGGTGTAGTGCCCTGTCCCTACATCGTGCCCCGTTGTCCGTCCACGGGGTGCGCGAGAAAGGAACACTGTCGCTATCGACTCGGTCGGGACCGATAGGTCGGGATCGATCGAATCGATCGAACGGGAACGGTTGAATTAAGATCCATTCCACGTTATGGAATGGCTTCTTCAGAACCAAGTCCCATATTCAGCGGGTAGCGCCTCGAGGATTGACTCTGCGGCTGAGTCGGGAGAGACCTCCCGTTGCTCTACTTTTCACGCCGCTTGCGTTGGTTTTGGCTTTGGTTTTCTGAATGCGTTTTCGTGAATGTTTCGATGGTTTTCATGGTTTACATTTCGAATTTGCATCTCCTTTCGAACTCTTGCATAATACAGTGTTCTAATCGGTTGCTTGTGCGATTTCAGGTGATCGCGTAGGCGACGTCTAGCGCAGCCAACAAGTCCCTCGCCTCAAGCAAAAACTCAAGGTGAGTGGCTGACCTCCTTCATCTCGACCCTCTATTTCAAAAAAAATGAGAACTTGGGTAATGGTAATGAAATGGAATGATTCGCTTGGAAAACACAAGTCCTATGTTTGAGTAGAGAAAAGATGAATTGTGTAGAAAAGAGAGAGAATTATTTTAGGCCTGCAAAACGAACAAGTAAATGAATTGTATGTTAACTTATCATGGTCTTGGACAACTTGTTGACAAGGGCGATGGTTTCTTCGAACGGCAACCCGGGGCCACGGGACCGACTCGGCCTAGGAAGAAACAGATTATAGCCGAGCTGGGTATGAAGCAGCCGGTAAGACGGGGACATGCATCGGAGCTCGCTACTTGCGTTGCAAGGGTCCCGTAGTACCAGGCTATGTCCAAATGGCTAGTTAAATGCCAAGTGACCTCCATATCAAACACTTGATATAAATTGTTATCAACAAACAAAGAAAGTGATGGTAAGTTTTATGTCGCACGGTGCGCCCTGCCGGAGGAAATCTTGGTGTAACTTAATGCTTCTTATGAAAATATCTAGGATGGCTAGAAAGACCACTAAAAGTAAGTTGTATGATTTCATCTAAATTCTTGAACCAAATGAGAGCCTGGAAATTAATTAGCCACTCGCCAGTACATGTTGATTGTACTGATCCTCGCTCTCTATTCAGGTACGATAGATCTGGAAGGGCGTGCTACGTAAAGGGAGGCAACGCTCGTGTGTTTTGAAGCTTCGTCCGTGCATTGAAGCTTGGATCGACCCTTTTGAAGACTCCGCTGTTGAAGATCAAAGACAGATGGAGCGCCTTTCCACCATCCCAGGTGGTTTGTAATTTTGGTTGTAATCAAGGGATGAATGTATGTAATGGCTATCTCATCGACGTTTACTTTGTATTGGAGTCAGTTTGTAAGAAGCCCGCGCGGCGCCCTTGTATCGAGTCTGTAATATGATGTTCATTATCAATAAAGCTTAAGTTTCCTTCTCTATAATGTGTGTTCAATTTGCTCTGCGCATTCTCTTATCGTTGTGTTTCGGGTAACTTTATGACTATGCCTTGTGCGAGTGCAACTTAGGCTTGCACGGCATCACGCCCGGGGGACGACTATCGATTCTGCGGAATCGGGGCGTGACAGTCGTCTTCATTTGCTACACTCACGTCAACGGGTGAATGTCCAGCCTCCTTGGTATGAATATATTATATACATCGTCAATGAGATCCTCCAGTCTAGGCAAGTTCGATTCTTCAGTTGATGGTTCTTCAATTGGATTAGCCATTGTTGGTATGTTTCTCCCTAAATCTCTTGTCTTTTCTCCATGATGCTTCCATACCACATAACTTTGGTACATGCCATTCTTCAACAAATGAAGGCTGATTTTATCGAGATCTATGTGTCCCTTCGAATTCTTACAATGCTTACATGTGCATGGAAATTGTGTTTGTCTGGCTGCATTCTCCTTAACAAAATTCACAAACTGTTGAACACCTTTGATATAACTTGTACCACCCCTTTTGCTTATCCACGATTTGTCCAAATTCATTTTTATTTGTAGAATAGGTGCTCAATCCTACAAGATGTACAATCATTTACCAAGTGAAATTGAAAATAAAAGCAATATGAAATTGAAACTAAGAAAATTATTTCATATTCTAATTTATCAGTGTTAATTGTTATTTTTATAAGCAAATAGAAATGTGGAAAAAAAATGTACAACTACAATGCAATTCATATTCATATATACAATAATACTGTTATAGATTTACTACATTTTAGATATTCATCGTCAGTTTCATACATGAATATCAACAAATGTGCATTACCACTTGGTTAATGGTCATCCACTTGTCATACATTGAAGGTGTTGAATGAGGATATGATTATATATAGAAGATGTTCGGACAAGGTTTGGGTATGTTGTGACCCAATCGATGCACCGATTAGGAGTTATAGGATTTCATTTAGAACAAATGCTCGAACTAAGAATTGACCTAAATGAATATGGATCAAGGATGTGAAAAAAGGATAAAATTAGTTGCTAATCTTATGATATGAATAGGGATAGACCAAGGTATGCTTGTAGCAAGGGAGTGAAGAAGGATACTCTAGTTGGTAATGACGTAATGTTGATAAGGATATGGTATTAGCTGAATGGAAGAAAAGTATTCATGTAGCTAAGCCTGTAACGACTGGGGTAAGGGTTTGGTAGTGGTATGGTGTTCAATCATCTACTGGAACAAGTATCATAAAAGCTAAGAAACTGTGAAAATGATTCTGCTAAAAAAGGCTCAAGACAAATACAATGACAGAAAATCTAAAGAAAAGAAATAATAACGAGTTTGAAATTTGGAAAAAAAACTAAATGGAAAGCTCCAGTTGAGAATTTTGGAAAAATCATCTACCTTGAGCAGTTGCACGATAGATGGAAGAAGCTGCCGTGAATCCTGAGATAGTGCAAAAGGTGAATATCAAGCAAGAGTCCTAAGCAAGATTCTCTCTTCAGGAAACTGTCAAGAATGGTAAATCATCAGAAACAAAAATTACAAATATTCAAGAAACTTGAATAATAATAAATCATAAGCAAGCTCAACTATGGCATAGGCCCAAACAGTAGAATTTGATGCAAGGAACAAGTATGTTGGTGTGTATACAGAAAGAAAAACACCAATATGTATAGACAAGTAATCAAACATATGTGAGAGATAATTATAAGCATCTAAAGTAATCAAGCAAGAGTCCCAATCCCTGGAGTTCTCGGAAGAGGATCCTATCAATTTCAGTTTGCATATAAAGTTTTTCTTTTTTGCTTCTTTTGGGACTTGAAACTTGTCCAAAACATAGTTGGAATTGATTTGATAAAAAAGATTATAATGAATCAAAGCAAAGAAGAGATCCAAAAACCTTGTTTTCCAGATCCAAAATCTTTTTCCCACCAAAACCTCATTCCGAAATCTAATTTTTATCAGAACACTAAAAAAAAGTAGTAAAGATCCTCATTAGAAAACACATGAGCAAGTGTATATGAGAATTTGAAATAACTTTTAGGGTTTTTTTTTTCCATCTAAGAGGATTTAACCCTTCGATTATTTTTCGGATTTAAAATTAATAAGGGCATACAATACCTTAGATCCTGACGGTCGAGATCCTGATGAAGATGGAGAAACCAGTCGACACTTCTGACCCGACACTTCTGACCCGACGGTCGTGATCCCGATGGCCGCTATCTCGATGGAGAGATTTTTGATCCCGATGGCCGAAAATAGCGGCCCTAGAATGGAGAGAAGGGGACGGCGAGACTCGAGATCCCGCCGGCCGAGGATGCAGGGTTTTGCCGCGTGTTGTTCTTTAGTTCCCGCCAAGGACGGAGAGAAGGATTGAAAAAAAAAGAAGAGAGAGCTATGCCCTATGCGTGCCAATTCTCAAAAAGGAACTGACGTTTCCTTCTTATCACGTGAGTTGAACTTTTAATCTTTGGAACGGATTTAGAACGCTTGTTATGTGTTTCAGAATAAATATATATTATTAGAATGAAAAGAAAAAAAATTGGAACATTTTTTTATTCTGGCATGCTAGTTTTCCATTCCAAAACCTAGGCACACTAAATAGGCGTTACAGATTGAAATATGCCTAGTGTTCCAAATTAGCTATTTTGGTGTA
This sequence comes from Iris pallida, assembly GCA_029216955.1. Classification (NCBI taxonomy): domain Eukaryota; kingdom Viridiplantae; phylum Streptophyta; class Magnoliopsida; order Asparagales; family Iridaceae; genus Iris; species Iris pallida. The sequence goes on from JANAVB010011394.1 coordinate 3,207,991, forward strand.
GTGCTATAAATCTTGAGAATGTTGTTTGTTTACTTATGTCATGCCTGCTATAGAACTGTGTTAAGCAAAAGATTCAATCAATGAATAAATATTGCAATGATAAGGCAGAACACATTGAAAATGGTTAAGTTTCTTATGAATTCGTAGACCATGCTTGAGTGATTAGCTTACTCTTGCACGATCATGGACAACTTGTACACAAGGGCTTGGCTTCTTCGAACGGTATCCCGGGAACATAAAACGATTCAGCCTAGGAGGAACCCGGATAACTGTGTTGGATGCTAGCACAGGTCATTTGAAAACTTTCAACGGAGCTCGCTACTCACGTTGAAAGGATCGTCGTCTAAACCAAGCTATACGTTCAGGATGGCTATACTTACCAGTGACCTCCATAGATACATATTATTTTAGCTAACGATATCAAACTGACAGAGAAGAACATGATAAGCTTTATATTGCAGCGGCACTCTGCCGTGGGTAAGTTATCAATTTAGTTTATTCAGTTATGCCTACAAATGTTCATATGTAATTTGACTGGGATAGCTAGAAAGATCACTAAATATAATGCATGCTTCATATAACTTCTATAACAAATGAGATCGTGGTATTAATTAGTCATTCACCAGTACACGGCAATGTACTGACCCTCGTCTCCACAGGTATTGTGAACCATTGAGGCGTGTCGGACAACTGATGGCGACGCTTGAACCTTTTGAAGCCTTGCTCAAGTGCGAAGGTTTGCTCAACTTTTGAAGACCCTACTCTAGTCCAACGGGAATTGAGTCAACTTCCCCAATTCCAGGTGTTGCATATTTTGGTTTTGTATAAAGGGGTGTATGGAACGATTATCTCATCAGCGTTCATTTTGAGTCAAGTTTGTAAGCCCGCGCTGCAACCTTTGTAATAGAGTCTGTAAATGATATTCATTATCAATAGAACAAGTTTCCTTCTATGTGAGTATTCAATTTCTCTGCGTACTCTATTTGTTGTTGTGTTTCAGATAATTTTATGACCCTGCATTGTGCAAGTGAAACTTAGACTCGCACAGCATCACGTCCGGAGGACGGCTATCGATTCTACGGAATCAAAACGTGACAGAGAGTATCCACATCCAATATGGATACAATATTGATGATGAAGACCGAATATCCAAGCTTCATAGTTAGCCAGTATGTCACCAACGGTATAATACAGAGTCATCTTCTTTGTAATACCTTTACCATGCTTCATGCCATACTTACCCCTGTATACGACATACTCGTCATACTACAAGTAAGCAAAAAAGTTTTACAGAATCAACCTTTATCTAGCCAACTCCTAATCCCTGGATATTGTAACTAAGTGTCTTGCAAGTTAAATAGTACAATCTTTTCAATGCAATTGATGAAGTGGTATACATTATGATATAACTAAGGAAAGTAAACAATCAGGTGGATGTGCCGGAGTGGTTATCGGGCATGACTAGAAATCATGTCATGTGGGCTTTGCCCGCGCAGGTTCGAATCCTGCCGTCCACGTTTACTTTATGATTTTTTCCCCTTTGTTTTTTTTTTCATTATATTTTGCTTTTCTTTTTCTATGATTTTTTTTTCCTTCATGGCTTGTAATTGTATCATTTATTTTTGTTATGTATCCATTTGCAGATGTGGCAAAGTTCCGACCAAAAAGAAAAGAAAAATAAATCGTGGGAATGAAAATTTCATTGAGTCATCCACATTCAATTACCTATGTTATATAACAACTAATCTCACGAGATATGGACACGGCGACGCTTACGCTTGGATGGTATTCGTCACGACACGTTTTATTTATTTTGGAGTGTGTCGTTTCTGTGTCGTGTCAACAAAACACGACACAGACATAAAACCAGTTTTATTGGTGCACTTAAGTAGTAGATTCATCTCTGCAATACTTGTAGACTTGTGGTTATGAGCACTATTCTTAGTCACTAATGATCTCTGAATTGTCAGTTTACTTGGGCCAAATTTTTTTTTTTTTTCCGAAACTAAAATAAAGACGCAGGAAAAAAACAATGTTAATGGTGTCTCCAGGTTCTTTCTGAAGTAACATTAGGTATGAGCATCAATCAAAATATTTCAGTAAATATGAATAATGTACAACCAATTCCCAAAATAACCACTTATATAGCATATGGGCATACATGCCAAACCTTTTGCTTCATTTCTAGGTAGCCCATGGATTCTTGATCGATGATCGAAAATAATATACAACATTTAACAACATCCCTGGAAAGACTTTTAAGCGATAATTGAAATCGTAATATGACAATTATATTAAGCAAGCGATAACAAAAATTCATTTCACCAATCATTTGCAAACCGCAGAAACCCTCCAGAAAACATCACCAGGTGAAGTGATGAGCACAAGTAAAGATATGGGTAGTACAGGAGAGAAAGTAGACCTAGGGAAGAAATATACACTCATTCTATCGATAATATATGTTTGGAACAAGATTTCAATTAACATACACTAAAACTTAAGGGGAAGAAAAGAGAGGAAAATTTGTAGCAGAGAAGGCTGTGATAGTACAAGCATCTACTGATCTTTCTTCTGAAATCCACCTTCCAATATGTCATTATATCCTGAAATAGGAAAAATAGTTTGTCAGATAAAAAAAAAAAATTAAGGCTGTGTTTGATTGGGTTTTTTTTCCATGGAAAATATTTCCATCACAAATTTTCCACCGATTGTAGTGTTTGATAGCTATATTTTCCATGGAATTATTTTCCAAAAAATTATTATTTTCCATATTTTCTTCTAAAATGGTGGAAAATGAAACTTGTCCAACCCATAGGAAAATATCATTTTCCATGGAAAATAACTATTTTCCGTGGAAATAATGACAATCAAACACCTAAATTAAGTTTTCCATGGAATTTTTCTAAAATTCCATGGAATTTTTTTCATAGGAAAATAATTCCATGGAATTAATTTCTTTTCCACATATTTTCCACCTTGCAATCAAACACACCCTAAGAGAATAGAAATTCAGAGATCAAAGGAAAAATAGTATGCCTTGAAGTTTAACCATCATTATACAATCACTTTTAAGTTAACCTGCATTACGGTTAGACGTATAATTGATTTGGCTCAATGAGCTAAAAATTTAACTAACTATTCAAATCGTGCCGAGCTAAAACCGAGTCAGAGCCACGTTGAGTCATAACCGAGCCGAATCGGGCTTGTTCACGAGCTCCCGAAAAGAGCTTCCCCATGTTCAAGCTCCACTTGATAAAGAAATCGAGCTCAACATTTTGTTCAAGCTAGTCGAGAGCTTTTGTCGAGCCCGAGTCAAAACGAGCTCGTGAGGTGTTGTGTTCATTTGCAACCCTACCTCCCGAAATCAGCAGAAAATCAAGTTAGGAGTCCCTCTATTTTCAGTTTGGATCATTTTAACATAACTCAAGGGTTGAGCTAGTTAATAGACAATTTTTCATTGATCTATATTCAACCTACACACTTTTTTCCTTTTTATTGTAAACATTATGTTTAAAAAAATCCCTAAATTTTTTGTCGTCCAAAATCAACCTATTCAGTTATGGCAGGCTTGGAAGAAGATATCAAGATTCTTAGTCATTCCAAACAATATTGGTATACTCATCTCGAGTAATTTTCGGTGGTTAATGTAGGAAAAAGGTAAGATCTTCAAATAACTCAACTTTGCACCATTTAATTTTTCACTTAGTTGTGTGTTCCATTGAAGTGTATTGCATTACCTCCAAACAAAAAAGACATTTTTGAAGAGATTATGATCAGAAATGATGGGTCTAGGGATTTTAAAAGAGAGAAATATGAGACAATAGAGAAAAACAAGGAGAAGGGAGAGAATAAAGGAAGACGAGAAGTTTTTTTTCACGAGGAAGCCTTGGAAAAGAAAGGTTGGAGACATTTTAATGGAGGTTTGTGAGGATGATAATGGAGGAGAAAGAGGGTAGTTGACGAAGTAGAACAACTATTGAGGGCAAAGTGGTGAATGAAGACATACCACCATCAAGTATAACGAAATATTCTCATTTATCTGAGTTAATTTAATGAGGGATTCATAACTTGATTTCTGCTGATTTGAGGAACTTATTGGCAATTCATGAGATTTTGGGGACTCTATTGAAAATAGTAAATACAATTATATGCAAAAAAACCTGAAGTTTAATTCCGACCTGTGAGCATCAAGCCTTAAATTTGTGGTTTCAGTATGAACCATATCCTTGAGTAATGGTAATGGCATTTTCAGCAGGTTGGTAGTCAACACTTCAAAAGATGTTAAAAATATTTTTAAAATGGTGATTACCATGATTAATGAGTCGATCTATGTTGATTTTGCTGAACAGTTGCATAATTATACTACTACTATGAAATTAAAGCACGGTACCGCAATTACATAATGACTACGTAACTTACTACACAGACACACGCAGCACAAGTTTTTCTAAACATGGAAAAGGAAATAAAACCACATCAAGTACACAATTTGGACAATTTTGAGAAATTCTCAAGAGCCTCATGTAGTTTTGACCTTGTTTCGGAATGGGAATTTTTTTGGCATCCTGTGAACCGCCTAGATCTAGGCGGTCTAGGTGCTAGGCGGTAGATGCCTGCCTGACCAGCGACTAGCACTTTTCATAACCTTGATAATTATACTACTATGAATAAAGCATGGTACCACAATTACATAATAACTAGGTAACTTACTACACAGACACACACACACACGCAGAACAAGTTTCTCTAAACATGGAAAAGAAAATAAAACCAAATCAAGTACACAATTTGGACAATTTTGAGTTAATTCTGTCACCCTCATTTTTCGTATTTCCCGTATTTCGTATTTATACTCGTATCTGGATTTTGGCATGTATTTTTATTTTTCTCAACTCGTGGAATTTCGGCATTTCTCGTATTTTGGATTTGTCATGGTTCGGTTTTAATTGGTTTGGGCTCGGTTTTATTGGTTGGTTTGGATTGGATCACCTTAGCCTATACTACACCCTCAACCCACCACAACCACCCTCTTTATAATCCCCACCTACCACTCTCTCTCCTCATAACCACCCTTTATTTCCTTCTTCTTCTTCTTCTCCTTCCTCAACACAACTCTCCCAACCCTAGGCAAGTGCATCTTGCCACTACATGAGGACCCTCTTTTCTTTGTCCATTTGCTAGTTTAGGACATGGAGATCAACATTAGTTCTTGGGTTTTTATGATTTGGAGTCTCTGTTGATGTAGATCTAAGTTATTGCTATTTTTGGATTTTACATGTTTTGACCCATTTTGGTTGGTTTTTTTTGGGTTTTAAAGTTTCCATGTGGAAGAGCTTTCAGTTTCACTCCTGTTGGAGCCTTGGAAATCCGGATTTGGAGTTCGAATGGCCAAGTTATGAACTTTTGAAGTTTTGGTTTTCAGCCATGTGTTCTTGCTGTTTGGAGAAGACAGTGAGCAGTGTGCAGAGCTGTTTAGCTACGCACACTGAGCTACGCGCGCTCTTTAGCGCTGCGTACGCAGGCTTGGGTACGCTCCCTGTTGGAAGCGTGTTCCTTTCAGCGTGCGTGACTTTTCACGCACACTGTTCCCTTCAGCGTGCGTGACTTTTCACGCACACTGTTCCCTTGAGCGTGCGTGACTTTTCACGCAGCTGCTCCCTGGAGCGTGCGTGACTTTTCACGCACACTGTTCCCTTGAGCGTGCGTGACTTTTCACGCACACTGTTCCCTTGAGCGTGCGTGACTTTTCACGCACACTGTTCCTTGAGCGTCCGTGACTTTCACGCACACTGCTCTGTAGCGTGCGTGACTTTCACGTACGCGGCTCTTTCAGCGTGCGTGACTTCTCGTACGCTGCTCCCCTGGCCCCTTGTTTAACCCTTGACCCTTGGAGTTTTGGTTTTATTTCTTTAAGCTTGGCTTTTCTATGGTCCTGTTTAATGATATTTTATTAGATATTTTATGCCCATTTTATATCCTTACGCCTTTTGTCATGAACTTGATTTTACTCAATATGTTTGGAATGACTATTGTACATGGCTTGGTAAGACAAGAAACTAGCATAACACGACAGTGACCCGTGGTGGTGCACTCCTGACATGACCGACCTGACATGATAGTGGCCCGTCGTGGTGCACTCCTGACAAGTACCCTGACATGATTTATCTTAACTTGACTTGCCTTGACACCGTGGGTGGTTCTACTTGCTTGCTTGTTAATCCACTTGTCCAGTCTTGCATCATGTCTAGGATGGGACTCCAGAGTACCACGGTCAGGAGTACCTACTAAAATGGATTAAGGTTAATAACTAGAATAACACAGTAGTCATGAAGAGATGACACAGCTATAGGCAATCCCGTTACCTGGACGCTCTTGGGATCTGTAGCCTGCCGTCGAGTAGGGCACATTTCCAGCGCACCGTCGAGTGTTGCACCCTCTAAGTCACCTAAGGGTACATTTGTCTCCCGGGCGATGTACCCACCTGAATTCAACCCCTAATTTTCGACCTGGGTAGCCTGGATGGTCTGCAGGGCTTGTGGCTGTGGAACAATCTCACTGCATCTTGTTAGTAATTAGGCCTGTGATAACCCTAGTTAGTTAATGTAGAAAGCCGTAGGCAATGATTGGCCGTGATTGCTTGGATGGAGTCTAGTCTAGTATAGTATTGTCTAGAATTGATCGATTGTAAGATTGTACCAGAATGATTGAAGGATTGTCACTCCAGATTGTCACTATAATGATTGTCACTCCAGATTGTTACTTGACCTGATTTCTTATATTTATCTTGCCGATAAATGGTGAGAGAAACCAAGTTCCGTTCAGACGAAGGGTTACAACCCCAGCCCTTGTTTGGTTTACGGGTTGTGACCTAGCTATCTGAATAGTCCCATGGTCATCTCATCGTATATCATCCTGTCATGCTTTTCCATATGTCCTGTCTTTTAGTGATTCTATGCAAGATTGTCTTTTATAATTACCCATCATGCTTTTCTTAGATTATTGTCTCTTATTATGTAATTATATTATTGTGCTAATTGCTGGCTTTGTTCTTATTTCGTGGCCTCCTTTGTAGCACTTGCTCTTTCTGGGGTCTGACCCAGCTGGTTTTGTATGGCCAGATACCGGAGCAGCAGCAAAGGATCTACCTGTCTTCCAGCCCGATGGTAACCACCAGGCGTAACCAGGGCAACGAGTGGATTATTTTTGGCTCTCTCACTTTATTGTAAAAATTATTCTTTTGAGGCATTTAGCTGCCGAGCAAGTGTTAGCTCGTTTGCAACTTTAATTACTGTCTGCCTACGGGCTGTAAGCATGATTGGCAACTCGAGGTTGATCATGTATGACTTAACTCTTGCTAGTCCTTACATTTTGTACGACTAGCTTCATGATCATCTGGATATGTAATGTTTGGGACGCCTTACAATTGTATATTTGGTGATCTGATATCTTGTAATTATTATTAGTTGGTTGAGATTGAGACAATAGGATAATTTATGACCTTAAGAGACTGATGGCTTGTAGATAAACCCTCACATATCTAGACAGCCGTGACCGTATGGTGAGATGGATTCCATTTCATCATACGTAGCTGGCTATGTCTGCCCCCGCTCTCCAGTATTCTGGTTCTGGGGCGTGACAAATTCTCAAGAGGTTTCATGTAGTTTTGACCTTGTTTCGGAATGTTTTAACCAATTTAAAAATTGATAAGCTTTGCCAGCTTTAGCTAATTTCATTTATTTATTTTTTTTTTGGCAAGCTTTGTTAGGTTTCAAACATCTTACCAAACTTTGGTTCACATAGAAAAAGACCAACTAAGGAGTAAGAATTCCCATCATCCATTCAAAGTACCTTGAATAGTTGGAAATGTATCAAAGAATGGGAAATTTATCATTATAGAATTCTCCATTAACAAAATTAAGCTCTGTTCTAAAAGGCCGCCTAGGCGGACTAGGCACTAGGTGGAAGGTGCCCGCCCGACTAGCGCTTTTCACAATCTTGATATTAAGTACCTATAAGGTTATAGCACTAGGAAAGTAGTCCTAGTAATAAACTCTACTTCAAGGTTAGGCCGAGCTTTCGAGAGCTAGCAGTGTTACAAAAGGCTGATGATAGTTATGGCAGCGAATTCTCTAGTTGTAGCTCCTTAACACAGATTATACACTAACTAAACCAACACAACCTAACACCAAAATTCTCAAACCAACCATCAAATAAAATGCCAATTCAATCAAAACCCTAGATAAAAAAAAAAACCAATTTTGGCCATGAAACCATCCAGAAACCCCTGCAAAAACCAACAAGAAATCCAACCCCCATAATCAAAAACCTAATCCAATTCAAAACCCCTCAATCAAACTCCCACCTTTTTAAACTCCCAATGAAAACCATATCAAATATGATCCCCAAAACAAAACCCCCCAATCTAAACCCAATTTTTTCCCATAATTCAAAACCTACAGATCAAAATTGATCCCAGAAACAAGACCCCTCCATCAAGAACCCACCTTTCCACCAAAACCGACCCCTCGACAAGACCCATGCGTCAAAATCCAACCATGAAGAACAATTTACATTAAATCAAAATTAAGAAAGATCTCACCTATCCCACTTTCCTCCGGCTGGCAGTCCGGCGGGTTCTCGAACACAGACGCCGACAGCTGCTTGCGCGCGACGCCGATGTCGAAGGATATGACCCCGGACTTCTGGTCGGCGACGGAGATCTCCTTCACCGGGAGCCACAGGAAGAGCTCCTCCTGGCTGAGCCCGGTCACGGCGCTGAGGCTCCCGTAGGTCAGGTTGGCCTCGACCACCCGGTCGAAGTGCACCGGGCTCCGGTCGTAGTCGGCCCGGCAGGCCCGGTCGAGCCGGACGGAGAGGAGCCCCGTCGAGGGGTCGAGGGAGAAGTCGCGGACGGACCGGGGCAGGAGGCCGGCTGGGAGGCCGTGGGACACGAGGAGGGAGTGGATCGAGCCGCCGGCGGCGAGGAGCGACGGGAGCGAGAGGAGGAGGAGGAAGAAGAAGAGGGGGGGTGGGTTATGGCTCGTCGTCGCCATTGAAGGAGAGAAAGATTGGATTTTTATTTTTTGTGGAGAAGAAAAAATTGTTGTTTGGGAGTGAAGGGAGAGACAGAATGGTTAACTGTGGGGCCGATGCCGAAAAGTAGGCGTTATGAAACTTTTTTCTAATAAACTTTTTTTTTTTTTTTTGGAAATTCAAAACTTGTTTGAAAAAGTTATATTAGTGCTTGGCTCACCGGCGTGTGGGCCAGCTTTCACAACACCAAAAAAGAAATCATATTCTTGTATTCATTTTTAACACTTTCAATCAGGGGCGAGCATATAAACGGTTGAAAACCGAAAATCGAACCGAAATATGACCACTGGTTCGATTTTTCGGTTATAAATTCGGTTTTCGGTGTGGACATTTGAAATTTTAAAATATCGATTTGATTTTCGGTTCTTGATCGGAATAACTGATCCGAACCGAAAACCGAATAAGTTTCAATATTTACCAAATTATCCTTAATTTATATATACTAACATTTTCGTTAACCATATCTAAGTGCACTCTCTCCTTCCATTCTCTGTTGGCACTTGTCGTCGCTACTTTGAACGCTCTCTACTCTCAATTTATATATACTAATTTTCTTTTTTCATAAATGCAACAATTTCAGTTTCTTTTTTAGAAGATTTGTTATTTAAATTTGCTAAAATGTGAAGGCCCGACACATTGACTCATGAAACTGAAACGATCGAAAATTGAACTGATTGTTCGGTTTTCGGTTTTGAAAAATATGACTGTCATAAAAGAGGGCCGACTAATTTTTGGATCCCTTACAACCAATATGTCGTCTGTATGCTTGATACGAAAAAAAAATTAGAAAAAAAATTGATGAAAATTTTGGCAACTTTTGACATATCGTTGATATGTTGCCGGCATGTAGGTTTGTATTGGCTGACCTGTTTTGAGTCGTATTTTGAAATAGCTTTTAGTCTATTTCTTGGGTATTTCTGTTGGGAAAGAAACGCGGAAACCTTTTCCCAAACCGGAGAGTACCTGCGAGAGGACCGAGCAATACAAATGCACGAACCAAAAAACAACCACACAAAACAATCCACGCAGACACAGAGAATTTTTGACGTGGAAAACCCTTGCGGAAAAAACCACGGGACGATCGGAGTCCAACCCTGAGAAGCCTCCACTAATGGAATAGAAGAATTACACCCTCTACAAACTCCTCCCGATCCAAATCGGATCCCCACAACACTCAGAAGAAAGAACAATGATTACAAGGCTATGAAGAACGAGAACGACGAGTAGAGATTACCCGAAACACGATCTCCTTCGAAAATGACCTTCAATCCTCCATCTTCTCTTCCGAAGTTGTAATGGCACTCTTGCCTCCTTCCTCTCTCTCAAAAGTTGTGTTCTCCAATGCGTCAATGAATTAGGGTTGAGAAAACTCAATTTAACTCCCTAATCCCGCAGCAAATCTGGACCGTTGGATTAGATCCAATGATGAAAACTCATCCGAAATCCCGCTTCAGCCCCGACGACACAGAGTTCGGCCAGAACTCTGTGTCGAGCATCCAGAACCTCACGCCATAATGCTGGAGTGGCCAGACCGAGTTCGGCCCGAACTCGCCATGGGACCGAGTTCGGCCCGAACTCGGATCCCCTGTTCCAGAACCTCCCTCTGGGCAGCAACAGCAGCAGCGACTCCGCGTCGCCTACTTCCCGAGCTTCTTCGACTTCGAACGGCGCTCGTCGCACTCCGGGATCTTCTCCACATAGGTTGGGAACCCCACCCACTCCAACAAATCTCCCCCTTCACAACTATGGGGAGGATGTCGTCATCCCGACGATCTGCCTGTAGTACTCAAACTTCTCCCTTGGTAGAATCTTCGTGAACATATCAGCTCCGTTGTCATCTGTATGAACCTTCTCAAGCTCCGCGTCCTTCTTCTCAACCACATCCCGTATCCAATGATACCGAGTCTCGATGTGCTTGGACCGGCTATGAAACGTCTGATTCTTCACAAGGTGGATAGCACTCTGACTGTCGCAAAGCAAAATATACTGCTCTTGCTTCAGTCCCATTTCCTGCAACAGCTTCTTCATCCACAACAGCTCCTTGCAAGCCTCCGTCGCCGCAATGTATTCCGCCTCCGTCGTCGACAAGGCACAACACTTCTACAACCGCGACTGCCACAACACCGCTCCTCCCGCAAACATCATCACGTAGCCCGAAGTCGATCGCCTCGTGTCTACATCTCCAGCCATATCAGCGTCGGTATACCCAACCAGCTTCGGCTCGTCACCACCAAAGGAAAGTCTCCAACCGGCAGTGCCCTGAAGGTATCGTAGAATCCACTTGACCGCACTCCAATGTACCCTTCCAGGATTTGAAAGATACCTGCTAACCGTGCCAACTGCGTGAGCAATATCTGGCCTCGTACACACCATAGAATACATCAGGCTCCCCACAGCTGAAGCATATGGAACCCGCTCCATATCTTCCTTTTCATCCTCGGTAGATGGACACTATTCCTCAGTGAGCTTAAAGTGAGCCGCGAGGGGGGAACTCACTTTCTTCGACCCGTCCATCCCGAAACGCTGAAATACCTGGTGAATGTACTTCGTTTGGGACAAGTGTAGCAGCTTGGACTCTCTCTCTCAGCTGATCTCCATCCCAAGAATAGTCTTCGCTGCGCCCAAATCCTTCATAGAGAAGGCCGCACCCAGTTGGCGCTTCAGTTCCGCTATCCTAGTGGCATTCTGACCCACTAATAGCATATCATCTACATAGAGCAATAAAATGATAAAATCATCATCGGCAAGATACCTCACAAATGCACAATGATCCGACGTCGTCCGTGCATAACCATGCTCTCCCATAAATGACTCAAACTTCCTGTACCACTGCCTCGGAGCCTGCTTCAGACCATACAAGCTCTTCCTCAACCGGCAGACCAAATGTGACTTGCCCTTCTCACAGAATCCCTCTGGCTGCTCCATGTACAACTCCTCCTCAAGATCACCGTGGAGGAATGTCGTCTTCACGTCCATCTGCTCGACCTCCAAGTCGAGACTGGCTGCTAATGCTAGCACCACCCGAATAGACGAATGCTTGACGACAGGCGAAAAGATTTCATCATAATCCACACCTTTCCGCTGACCGTAGCCCTTGACAACCAGCCTCGCTTTGTATCGAGGGCGAGTAGCATCTTCCGTCTGCTTCACTCTGAACACCCATCGATTCTTCAAAGCCTTCTTGCCCTTTGACAACCGCACCAGATCATAAGTGGAATTGGTGTGCAAGGAACTCATCTCCTCCTGCATAGCCACCATCCACTCCTGCCTGTGTTCGTCTTCTATAGCCTCTGCGAAACTTTCGGGCTCTCCCCCGTCAGTCAATAGTACATACTCATCCGGCGAGTATCTCGTAGATGGTCGACGATCCCTGTCACTCCTTCTCAGTGGAGCCACTGGTGCTGGCTGTATATCGACAGCCTCCTCCCCTTCAGGAACTACCTCTCCGGCATGCTCATCCTCCTGAGGGACACCCTGACCACCATCAGCAGGCTGATGATCAAGGTTGGGAGCAACTCCATGTACCGGCTCCCCCATAACTGGATCCTCTGCGATGTCCTCTGGAAACTGCTCGAAGCGAATTGACTCTAACTCAGGCAATTCCTCAGCCTCAGAAGGCGTCTCGGAATCCTGAGTGTTGGTCATGGTCTGATCCTCGACGAACACCACGTCCCTACTTCTGTAGAGCTTTTCTTCCACTGGGTCGTAGAGTCTATAGCCAAACTCATCCCGACCGTAGCCGACAAAGACGCATCGCCTCGTCTTCGGCTCAAGTTTGGTCCTCTCATCCTTCGGTACATGCACGAAGGCCTTACAACCAAACGCCCGCAGGTGATTGTATGACGGCTCTTTGTCGTACCATACTTTGTCAGGCACATCACCCTGCAAAGGAGCACTAGGAGACAAATTAATAATATAAGCAGCTGTGAAGAGAGCCTCACCCCAGTAACTGCCCGGCAAGTTTGCTTCTGACAGCAAACACCGTACCCTCTCCATCAGTGTCCTGTTCATGCGCTCCGCTACACCATTGAGCTGAGGTGTCTTTGGCGGAGTCTTCTGGTGTCGTATCCCTTGCTCTCTACAATACGCATCAAAGGGACCAATGTATTCGCCGCCATTGTCGGACCGAACACACAACAACTTCTTGCCCGTCTCCCTTTCAACAAAGGCCTGAAACTCTTTGAAAGTAGGCAGCACCTGATCCTTGGTCTTTAAGGCATAGACCCAAACCTTTCTGGAACAATCATCAATAAAAGTTACAAAGTAAGAAGCACCACCAAGAGATTTTACCTTCATAGGACCGCAGACATCCGAGTGAATCAACTTGAGCAACGCCGGCTTCCTCGAACTTGGGTGACTTTGGAAAGACACCCTATTTTGCTTCCCAGCTAAACAGTGCGTGCATTTCTCCAACTTTGTAGACCTGAGCCCCGGAATCACCTTCCTGTTCACCAAGTAGCTCATCCCCTTCTCGCTGATATGGCCGAGCCGCCTGTGCCATAACTTGGTAGACGCATCACTGCCCGCGTTCACCTCCTGTGCCCCCTCTGCGCTCCCTTCCATATAGTAGAGACCGGACTTCTTGCTTCCTCTGGCAATCACCAACGAACCTCTGGAAAGCTTCCACTGACTGTTCCCGAAGAGACTGAAGAATCCCTCGTCATCCAACCTTCCAACCGACACCAGGTTGAAACGGATATCAGGGACATGACGAACATCCTTGAGAACAAGAACCGCATCCGTCTTCGTTCTCAAATACACATCTCCAACTGCAACCGCCTTCGACACATCTCCGTTGCCCATCTTCAACACGCCACAGTCGCCTGTCGTGTAAGTGGCAAACAGTGCCCTGTTGTGAGATACATGTGCTGAAGCCCCTGAGTCCACCAGCCAAGAATTGTCATCGCAGGCGAGATTAGTAATGACCCCATCACCTACGACGATCATATCGCCTCCATGCATCGAGGCCGCGCTGTAGTGTTCTCTTCTTGCTTCCCCTTGTCGCCCTTCTTCTCTCTCTTCCAAGCGAAATAATTCCGCTTGATATGGCCCTTCTTACCGCAATGGTAACACTCTGAGTCCTCGTACCGACCTTTGGACTTTCTCCTGCTCTTGTCTCTGCCACCACCTGGACCCCTGCTTTTGTCCCTTCCGCGGCTCTCTGAAACAAGTGCCTCTGAGTGGTAGGATGTGGATGAAGTGCCCTGAGAATGTCTCCGCATCTCTTCATTCAATACCCCGCTCTTGGCAAACTCCAGACTGACCACGCCCTCTGGAGCAGAAACGATCATAGATACTCGTACGGTCTCCCACGAGTCTGGCAATGTACACAGCAGCCATAGTCCCTGAACCTCGTCGTCGAACTTGACTCCCATAGAAGATAGCTGGTCAACCACGCCCTGGAACTCACTCAAGTGATCCGAAATAGACGCCCCATCCTTGTATCGCAGACCCATCATCGTTCGGATCAGGAACAACTTGTTTACCCCGGTCTTCTTCGCATACAAGGATTCCAGCTTATCCCACAACGTCTTTGCGTGCTCAATATTGGCAACGTGGTTATACACGTTCTCATCAACAAACTGCCGTATGTACCCACACACCTGTATATGCTCGAATATCCAGTCCTCCTCGAATTTATCACTGGGCCTCTCGGATGCAAACACGGGTAGATGCAGCTTCTTGACAAATAGCAAATCTTTTATCTTGCTCCGCCAATAATGATAGTTTGTGCCATTAAGATTCACCATGCGCACCGGCTTCGCGTCCATCTCTCCTCTCTGGTTTCTCTGTCAACTCCTGACACCCTTTGAACCCAAAGCTCTGATACCACTGTGTTGGGAAAGAAACGCGGAAACCTTTTCCCAAACCGGAGAGTACCTGCGAGAGGACCGAGCAATACAAACGCACGAACCCAAAAACAACCACACAAAACAATCCACGCAGACACAGAGAATTTTTGACGTGGAAAACCCTTGCGGGAAAAACCACGGGACGATCGGAGTCCAACCCTGAGAAGCCTCCACTAATGGAATAGAAGAATTACACCCTCTACAAACTCCTTCCGATCCAAATCGGATCCCCACAACACTCAGAAGAAAGAACAATGATTACAAGGCTACGAAGAACGAGAACGACGAGTAGAGATTACCCGAAACACGATCTCCTTCGAAAACGACCTTCAATCCTCCGTCTTCTCTTCCGAAGTTGTAATGGCACTCTTGCCTCCTTCCTCTCTCTCAAAAGTTGTGTTCTCCAATGCGTCAATGAATTAGGGTTGAGAAAACTCAATTTAACTCCCTAATCCCGCAGCAAACCTGGACCGTTGGATTAGATCCAATGATGAAAACTCATCCGAAATCCCGCTTCAGCCCCGACGACACAGAGTTCGGCCAGAACTCTGTGTCGAGCATCCAGAACCTCATGCCACAATGCTGGAGTGGCCAGATCGAGTTCGGCCCGAACTCGCCATGAGACCGAGTTCGGCCCGAACTCGGATCCCCTGTTCCAGAACCTCCCTCTGGGCAGCAACAGCAGCAGCGACTCCGCGTCGCCTACTTCCCGAGCTTCTTCGACTTCGAACGGCGCTCGTCGCACTCCGGGATCTTCTCCACATAGGTTGGAAATCCCACCCACTCCAACAATTTCTTCCTAGTTAGAATTTAATTTATGTTTTCTTATAAAAAAAAACATAGCCTTTCAAAATAGTGGAGAGATGTTTATTATTATAATTTTGATTAATACTGCGAGTTTTCTCTTTTGATTTCCGTGTTTGAGAATTTGGATTTATTCTACGTTATCTTGGGTCTCCGATTTTCAACGACGAGTATTTTCGTGCTATGTCATGCGGTATCAGATTCTCGAAGTGTCATGAGGCATGATGAGTCATAGTCAATCTCTTAATCTATTTTAGAGAAGTATAGATCCACTAAATAAATGATTATATCAATATCAACATTATTAAAGAAATATTCTTTATGTTTTGATAATGTTATTAATAAATTATTTAAAACCAGAAAAATAAAACATGAAGAATGAACCTTGAACCAGTAGTAACTTATGGGAAGGGAAAAAAAATAAAAGCAAAGGGAAATGGGAAGGTTGTAGCCACAAATTAGTGAGCCTTGCGTGAATCAAACTCCCATGAAAGAAAGGTTTAATTAGTTGTTTACTCGGAATTTCATGATCCAAACTTTTCAATTTTGTGATTAAAAAGTTGTTTTATATTGTAAATTACTTTGAAAGCTAGCTTGTTGTTGTAGATTTTACGACAAGTGGCTCTAAGTTGTTACCACACTAAAGTAATTAAGAAAGAAGTTCTAATCCTAGTGACACGAGACTCACGCTAATAATATTCATCTATATTAAATTTTAATCTAAAATTTTCAAGTTCTAATCCAGTTTTTTTTTTTTTTAAAGAAGAATTTTCTAAAAGAGTTTACTTCTATGTTTTGAAAAACTATCTCAAAATTATAAAAAATTCATAAATCTATACTATCATATAATTACAAAAAGTTAAGGCTTAATTTACCAGCAAATGGGGTTCTCAAACAACAGCAGAACTACTCAACTCTTGGAACCCTAATTCTTGGAACCAAAGCTTGAGGATGATGCCAATTGTAGAAATCTCACTAGGAAGGTATATATAATACCTCCATTTGTTTTCTTGTAATTATAAGATAATACGAGCACGGACATGGATACTGATACAGATACTAGAAACTACAAGTTGTATTTTCAAATATAGGTACGAGAGTACGTAGTTACCTATGTTGCACCAGTACGGACAAAGTATAGATCCATATAGAAACACCATTTGTGTTAATGCACCATGAGTCCATGACCCATGTGCATTAGGATTTAATTTGGTTAGCATACATGATTCTAACCATTGATGATGAGAGACTTTCTGTTGCGTGTTTTTTAAGGTGAGGAATTAAGGAGATCTAGGGGACAGAATCATTACCCTTCAGCAACTTGTTTCGCCTTTCGGAAAGGTTAGCTATATTATATTTCATACGTATAACCAATTCTGCATGTATGACACCAAATCAGCTAGGCAGCGATATGTATCTTATTCGTCTAAAGTAGTACTTTTAATTTGCTTTTATACATCTGAATAATGCTATTTGTCCCTCCAAATTGTCCCTCCAAACCATCCCTCCTTACGTGGCAGTTGATGTGGCAGCTGACGTGGCAAATTTTAAAATTAAAATTAAAATTAAAATTAAAATTAAAATTAAAATTAAAATTAATATCAACATTAACATTAATATTAACATTAAAATTAATATTAACATTAACATTAAAATTAACATTAACAATAACATTAACATTTATATTAACATTAATATTAATTTTAATTTTAATTTTAACATTAATATTAATATTAGTATTAACATTAACATTAATATTAAGATACAAATTTTTGGGTAATTAACTTTTTGGGTTTAAATTTGCCATGTCATCTGCCATGTCAGGTGACACATAATATTATTTAATATGCCACGTCAACTGCCACATAAGGAGGGATGATTTGGAAGGACAATTTGGAGATACCAATAGCATTACTCTATACATCAGACTGATGCTGCTTCAGTTCTCCAAGAGGCTATAGAGTACATCAAGTACCTTCGTGATCAAGTTTGGTAATTTTAGTCTTGATTTTTTTTCTTCTACTTCTTCTTCTCAGTTTCTAAGTAGTCCATACTTGAAAAATGACCATCAGATGTTGAAGGAAAATCAGTCATTTTAATTTTAATTTTTTTTTTTTTGTAGTGGAACTGAATCACCCTCCTCCGTAGAATTAGGCATCTTGGCTGAACCACGTAAATCATTGTCTTTGTGGTTGTGAACTTTTTCTGAGATATTCTCTGATTTCTTAGATTTACTTCCGCTGTGCCCCAACAGATGCAACACCAGATCAAGATCAAGGTATACCCAAAAGTTTCAGTACTGTTAGTTGGTATATTGTTTGATCACTCCAAAGATGCGAAGCTTCGATGACATTTTCGGTTGAATGTGTCTGTTTCATGCATGGAAGGAACTTGAGGAGCCAAGGGCTGTGTCTGATACCGTATCGAGCACCTTCGACACAGCTAGAGAGTTCCCTGTGGATGGATATGTGGACTCCAAACTTTGGATAGATAGGAAAAGAAATGAGGAGATTGGCAAACTTCATGACAGAAATTTTAGAACAAGTACTGCATTGTTAGCCAATTCTGATTAGGAGACGGCACGGATGCAAGTTCGTGCGCAAATATCTAATTTAAATCTAAATTTGCCAGCAATACAACTCCGTGCATAAAAGCATTATAGTTTTAGTATATATTTTGGGGATCCATATATATATATATATATATATATATATTGGACAGCTAATGATTGGAGGGTGGCATAGAAAGGGATCACAGAATAATTGCATGTTAGGGAAAGGTTAAGGAAAGGAATGATTTGATTGTACTCAATTCTTAAGAATAAAGGAAAGTCTTTCTTTGTGTTTGGAAGTGCCAACTTTACAGTTTGTTTATTAGTGGAAGTCTAACTAATTAACAACTTCTTCTCCACCCACCTCTCTCTCTCTCCAAAATCATTTATCTATGTGTGATTTAACTTTAGAGACTACATTTTGAAAATGATGTTGAGCATTCGAGGCTAATCTATATAATAAAAAAAGAGTGAAGTTTTTTCGTAAAAAAACAAAATAAACCTAAAGGATCGTCAAAATTAAAACACCTAAACATATTCAATATTTTATAACTATTTCTCTCTCTCTCTCTCTCTCTCTCTCTCTCTCTCTCTCTCTCCATGTTTGATTATTTTGACAACTAATCAATAGTTGACCACACAATTTAGTAGATAAATCAATTTTAAGTTTAGTTGATTGATTCACTATTTTTTAACTTTTCAATCTTAAAAACTTTAAATTATATTGAAACCTACTAAAACTCTAATTAAATCTTAACTCTATTTCAATGTATTATATATGTTCATTTTGCTTATTATCATTTGCTCTCGACACGGATTACACTGACAAATCGGTACGGGTCACCAACTAGTTACATATAGAGAAGAGTTACATAGGACTAGATCATCTGTAGTGACCTAAGCCATATAGATCCTCATGTTTTTATGAAATTTCTTGTTTTGGTAAAAAACCAAGAAATTAAATGTTTCTCTCAAGCCTTCTTGAACCCTTAACCACTTGCGGAATGTCTCCATCTTAGCCACTTGAGCTAGAGCCTAGAGGAGAGCGCTTGACTTTATATATGTGGTGTTGGAATATGGCTTTTACGACTTGAAAATAAAAAAAGAATTCTTCTAGATTGACTCGAGGGTCGAATTGGCAAAGGGGGAGAATTTCCCGTCCTTCTCACATTTTGTTATTGTAAAAGCTATGAAAACAAGAAGAAAAACATGGTTCAAAGTCTCGAAGTCTTTCACATTAAGGAGAACAAAAACACAGATTGAACCCACAAAACTTTCCGAACCCCTGCTGAAACATCATGTACCAACAACATAATATTAGTGTCCGTGGGTTGTGGCCTAGTGGTAGGCGCGAAAGGCGCAGGTTCCCCATTGGCATTTGTCAAGCCGGAGAAAAGGACACCTCAAAAAAAAAAAAAAAATTTCTATAACTGTAAGTGATTCTGATTAAACCTTGAAACACATAACAAAGCTAAGAATGAAATCAACCAAAGCCCACTGTTACTGTAATAGCTCAAGTCTGAAAAATGTTACACAAATGGAAGGGGAGTTCCATAGCTGTAAATGATCTTCAGATCAAACCATGCATGAATCACAATGACAAAGCTCAGAATGCAATCAACCAACCAAAGCCCACTTTATTATACTGACCCATGTCCGACAAATGGTACACAAAAGGAAGGGGCAATCTATATTTAGGGAGAGAGACTAATCAAGCTGGGGATGGCTTGAGCTTCTTGGCTATGGTGGCAAAGTATTGCCCCTGGTGTAACGCGAGCTTGAGTTCGAGATCGGATGGAAGCCTGGACCCGTCGCCAGCAAAGGTGCCAGCGCCATACGGGCTTCCCCCTTTGACCTCCTCCATCTCGAACATCCCAGCACCAAAGGTGTAGCCGACGGGGACAAAGATCATCCCGTGGTGGACAAGCTGAGTTATGGCTGTCAAACTGCAGGTAGAAGCAAACATTGTCAAAATAATTGAGTTCCAAATTCAAATCATGTTTCTAATGGAGTGTTGTTTGTTTCAGTAGCAACAATTAAACAGGTTTTAGTGATAACTAAGTTTCAAATGCCAAAACTACTAAGCTTCATCCTAACCAGATAACTCGTATCCTAAAAGTTGATTAGCATAGCAACGAAGAGAGATCTTTCTTCCTCGGGAATCCAATATGTGAGAAATTTGTATACATAATTGATACTAATTAACTAGAGATTTTTTTTCTTCTATAAATCTACTTGAAACAATCAGCCTAGTTATTGAAATATTAAATGATTGAGAACATCTTATCAAGAAGGACTAATGTTATGCGGGGAAGGTTCAAGAATATTCTAGAAGATGGTGGAATCCACTGGAAGACTCGGGATCTTTCATGAAGGCTCAAGAACTTTCTAGATGTTCTAGAAGCCTCCTTATAAATATCTAGGATTAGAATATTCCTAAAATAATTCCTGGAATATGCCGGTTCCAGATGGTTCCTGAAGTTTTCTTGTAAGCCCTATGAGGCCTATAAATAAGTGAGAGGCCTCTTTGTTCCTCACCACCCAAAAGTTATAATCTCTTTCTAGTATAGTGAAGTTTCATACTTGCAATCTCTCTTTTGCTCCACATTGTTCTCAATATCGCATTAGAGATCTAGCTAAGCGTTTGGGGAAGGCTGGCACGGGTCTTCGAGTAGGAAGCTTGTGCGTCGCATGGGTCGAATTGTAGCCTAAAACACTAAGTCCGTGACACCTAGCTAGTAAATATTCAGTCAATTGGAGGGAGGGAGAGTCTACAGAGAAAACACAAATAAGCATGATGAAAAACCTTAAAGGTGTGAGTGAGAATATGTGGAGAGAATTGAAGAGTAAAAAAGAACATAGATTATACTGGATTTCAGTAAATGTTTGAAGATTAAACTCGATGGACAAGGATTAAAGGAGAGAAACATCAATTAGCATCGAGACAACAATAATGAAGTGCTTGAATTAAAGAGCATCACTCTAATGGGTGATATGACTGAGGATAAGAAGGATATGTTCGGAGAGAGTAGTCAATTTTAAGAGGAAAAAAATTTCTAGTGGGTGACATTGAAGAATTGGAACAACTGACTGTATTTTTGTTAGGTTTAAAGATATGAGTCTTATGTACAATTTTAGTTCTTTTCACCCATGGACATGGTTTGATTCAGTAAAATCAAGAGCCATATGCCTAGTTGGCAAACTGTCGACACCTTTGTATGTACATGGAACCAGGTTCTAGTGTTGTTGTTTAGTTACCCATTATTTTTTAATACAAAGATAAACATCGTAATAATCTCATTATATGCGTTGGGTGTCGAACCTGTTGATAACTAAATTGTAAATTCAGACATGTTTAAGTTCACATTGAAGCTTCATGTGGCTAAATTTTCTCATTGATTGAAGGAAAAGAGAGAGGGGAGCTTACGGTGTGGTCTCTTGCCCACCACCCTGGGAGCCAGTGCTGTAGAAGATCCCTGCAGGCTTGCCCGCAAGCTGCTGCGCTCTCCAGAGCCCGCCTGTGGAATCAAGAAACGCTTTGAACTGTGCCGCCATCATACCAAACCTCGTTGGGAAGCCAAAGATGATTCCATCGGCCTTAGCCAGCTCATCTGGCGTGATGATTGGCACATCACTCTTAGGAGGCGCGCCCATCTTGCCAAGTACCTCTTCAGGAAGTGTCTCGGCAACCTGTTAAGGAAATAAGAGTATTGATCAGGAAGAAAATGTAGTTTCAGAACTTCCAAGACAAACAAGTTACTGTTTGGTCAATAGGAATTACCCTCTATTTTCAAGTAAGAAATAGCTGGTACTAAGAATTCCAATATATTGATTGGCTAAAGTAACATTGAAGATGTGTGTAATAGAGATTAATATAGTGAGACACTTTTCATATAGATTCTACGCTTTTATTGATTACGAAAACAATCTCAGATTTCATTTTTTATGCATTTACAGAGAGAGGTTGGTTGACTAAAAGGAATTAAAAGACAGGAGTAAAACAGAAAGACCTATTGAACTACCGAAACTTCTAACCAGCATGGCTGGCCCCGTGAGTTGGGCTGCCCTATCCGAAACTAATTTTGGTTGCCTCTTAACCCTTATTGTGGGCCGATCCTAGAGGGTCACCAACGACTCTGACCTCTTGTGGGGTCACGTTGAGCCTGAGGGTTGCCCTAAGCAGAGTGGGGTTGCCCAAGTCCGAAGTCTTGTTTGGCTTACCCCTGGGCCAGCCCTGACTACCAGCCAGCCAAGCCAGGCTGCAACAAGACTTCAAATAACTGAGAGTCTACTGTAGGATACTAATTAAGCATGGGCAGTCCAATGGGCCTTGTCCATGTTGGACGGATATCTGACACGTCAAGGATACACGAAAACGCCCATGCGGATGCCAAAATCGGTGTCGTGCAGTCGCCATGTCCTTAATTTGTAGCGTTCATGTCGTGCAACACAGATTGTAGGAAATTGGCAAAAAGAATCGTCTTACTCAAGAGCCATAATTAAACATCTAGAAGAGATTCTACAGCAATAATTGTCAGAAAACTGGTTTTCGTGAGTAACTAAACAGTCAAGAACATACAAACCAAATATTTAGATACTCTACAAATAACATTCTGTGATATAAGATACTCTACTTGAGTAACAAACACAAACCTGCCACAGCTTAGCTTCAACTCCTTCAACTGAAGAAGCACCCTTTTTGATTTCTTCTGCTAGCTTCTCCACATGACCATACATGGAGTAGTACCTATTGATGATTATTTCAGAAGCTGATTGCATTAGTTTACATACAATAATGTTTCAAGGGATTTTGAAAGTTAAACTAAAGAAGTTAAAATATTTAGGCAAGTTCCTCCTTGCTCTTAACTTCTATTGAATAGAGTTCGTTGCAAGTCGCATTAACATATGTTTTAAAGTTCGCACACGTTGAATTAATGACAAGACGGTTATGTTACTGACAGGACTGCAATATTAATTAATAGCTGAATATGGGTTTTCTATTAACTTACAAACTAAATCAAAGTATCAATTCAAGTTATGTTGCACAATACGGACAGATATGAATAAGGATGCAATATGGGTACGGGATACGAACATTTTAAAATGGCAAATAGTAGTCACCTAAACTGACTGAACAAGATACAGATATGGACATGATACGGATCCGGATACCATTTTTCCATGTCCGTGCAACATAGTTCAGGAGCCCACAAATGAACCAAGGACCTCCCCAGTAACCATCACCAACCTCAACCGCTAGGCCACCCCGTCATGGCTTTTGAATGTGTAGATTGTCTAATGTTTGTTTTGGAGATTTTGAAAGCATACTTAATGCAATGCAGAACCAACGAACTCTATTCAATTGTGATTAGAGTGTCATAGCTAACATCATTAAAGACAACGGATGTACTTGTTTTGGTGCTCAAAGGTTAATAGCAGAGAAAGTTCAATTACTTGGTTCTTGAGTAAAGAAAAAAGATCAAAATTGTCTTCATGTATGGCATAATATTAGGATCAAGCTAAAAGCATCCAATACAATATAATAATAAAAATAAATATGTAGAACGTTGGTGTAGTGCCACGTCCCTACATCGTGCCCCGTTGTCCGTCCACGGGGTGCGCGAGAAAGGAACACTGTCGCTATCGACTCGGTCGGGACCGATAGGTCGGGAACGATCGAATCGATCGAACGGGAACGGTTGAATTAAGATCCATTCCACGTTATGGAATGGCTTCTTCGGAACCAAGTCCCATATTCAGCGGGTTGCGTCTCGAGGATTGACTTTGCGGCTGAGTCGGGAGAGACCTCCCGTTGCTCTGCTTTTCACGCCGCTTGCGTTGGTTTTGGCTTTGGTTTTTCCGAATGCGTTTTCGTGAATGTTTTCGATGGTTTTCATGGTTTACATTTCGACCTCGCATTTCCTATCGAACTCTTGCATAAATACAGTGTTCTAATCGGTTGCTTGTGCGATTTCAGGTGATCGCGTAGGCGACGTCTAGCGCAGCCAACAAGTCCCTCGCCTCAAGTAAAAGCTCAAGGTGAGTGGCTGACCTCCTTCGTCTCGACCCTCTATTTCAAAATGAGAACTCGGGTAATGATATCTAAATTGAATGAAGTGCCTACAGAATACAAGTCTTGTATGTTAGAAGTGGAAAAAGAATGTTGTTGTGTTGAAAAGAGATAGAATTATTTTAGGCCTCAAGACGAACAAGTAAATGAATTGATTACATAACAAGCCCCAACGGTATCTTAAATACACCATGTTAACCTATCATGGTCATGGACAACTTGTCGACAAGGTGATGGTTTCTTCGAGCGGCAACCCGGGGCCACGGGACCGACTCGGCCTAGGAAGAAACAAGTTATAGCCGAGCTGGGTAATACGCAATCGGTAAGACGGGGACTTGCATCGGGGCTCGCTACTTGCGTTGCAAGGGTCCCGTATTGCCAGGCTATGTCCAAGATGGCTAGTTAATGCCAGTGACCTCCATATCAAACACTTGATATAAAGTGAAATCAACTAACAAGGAAGGTGATGGTAAGTTTTTATGTCGCACGGTGCGCTCTGCCGAAGGAAATCTTGTTATAACTTAATGCTTCAGACGAAAACATTTAGGATGGCTAGAAAGACTACTAAAAGCAAGTTGTGTGATTTTATCTAAATTCTTGAACCAAATGAGAGCCTGGAAAGTAATTAGCCACTCGCCAGTACATGTTGATTGTACTGATCCTCGCTCTCTATACAGGTGCGATAGATCTGGAAGGGCGTGCTACGTGAAGGGAAGCAACGCTCGTGTGTTTTGAAGCTTCGTCCGTGCATTGAAGCTTGGATCAACCCTTTTGAAGACTCCGCTGTTGAAGATCGAAGACAGATGGAGCGCCTTCCCACGATCCCAGGTGGTTTGTAATTTTGGTTGTATAATCAAGGGATGAATGTATGGAATGGCTATCTCGTCGACGTTCAGTTTGTAATGGAGTCAGTTTGCAAAAAGCCCGCACGGCGCCTTTGTATCGAGTCTGTAAATGATGTTCATTATCAATAAAGCTTATGTTTCTTTCTCTATAATGTGTGTTCAATTTACTCTGCGCATTCTCTTGTTGTTGTGTTTCGGATAACCTTATGACTATGCCTTGTGCAAGCGCAACTTAGGCTTGCACGGCATCACGTCCGGGGGACGACTATCGATTCTATAGAATCGGGGCATGACAAAATGGTATCAGAGCACGGCTTTACGTCCTTGGCCTCTAGTGTCGAGTTTTCAGTCTCAAATCGTTGGTCTCGTGTCGATGAGATATGTCGTTCCATACAAGGGAGTCCGCAATAAGTTTGGTTACTAATGCATTTTACCTTCAAAATCCCAGAAGGCGCGACGGTGGATGTGGCGAACGAAGAAAGTGCTTCGAGCGGCTCGAGTAGCTCGAGGCCCGGACCCTCAAACGATGCCATAGGACGGATGTTGCGCATGCTGGAAGCGCAACAACAACAAGCTCTGGAAAATCAACGCCTGAATGAGCAACATCGACGGGAGACTGAGGCACATCGACGGGAGGTAGAGGCACGCCAGACCCAGTTCGAGGTCCGATTCGATGCACAATTCAAGTTGCAACAGAAGCAGCTTGATACTCTTCAGCAAATTGTACAGACAGTGGTGGCCAACAACAACAACTCCGCGACGACTCCTGCCGTGACCGAGCCTGCGGCCAGACAAGGTGAAATTGAACCGGAGGTACCCGAGCTTATGCCTGCAGCACCGAGAAGTTCCAACTTCGACGTGTCGAAATTCACAAAAAGTTGCCGTACTTCCTTCTACGGCACGGAAGATCCCTCCTTGGCGATCGACTGGTTAGAGGAACTAGAAGACAAGTTCGAGCTGCTAGACGTTGAAGAGTCCAAGAAAGTCGCATGCGCTCAACTTCTACTCCGGTCGAACGCGCACGACTGGTGGGCCGTGCAAAAGCGAGCGATCAGACGCGACGACGAGACAGCGACAATTCCTTGGGCCACCTTCCGCGAGGCGTTCGAGATCGAGTACCTCCCCGAAGCCGTTCGACAAGAGAAGGAAAATGAATTCATGCAGCTAAGGCAAGGGAATATGACGGTGCGGCAGTATGCAGCAGAGTTCAACAAGTTAGCCAAGTTTGCTGGACAATACCTGCCTTCCATGGCGAGTCGTGCACGACGGTTCGAAGTGGGCCTACGGCCATCTATTTCCGCCCATGTGTCCGTCCCGCAATACAAAACGATGGGGGAGTCTCTCAACCACGCCCTCCGCCTTGAATGCCAATATCCTCCAGGTGCTGCCGGCGCTGTGCATACCTACAATCACAAACGCCCTAGCCACGCAGGAGGAAACAACGTGACCAAGCGTCCGAACAATAGGCCCCAAAGCGGATATCAAGGGCCTAACCCAAAGCCTCGCTGCAAACGATGTCATAATATCGGTCACACGATCGACGATTGCCAGGTGCCAGAGGGTGGATGCTGGCATTGTGGCAAGATAGGCCACATGCGTACTGAGTGTCCAACCAGATGGCCGAACCCAACGGCGCCCCAACAACGTCGTCCAATGGCGCCCCAGCAGCACCGTCCAGGGAATCAAGTCCCAGCGCCTCGAGCCCATCAACCTGCACCGCAAAATGGCCAAGACCGTCGCCCCAATGCCCAGGGCCGCGTCTATGCCATGACTCGAGATGAAGTGCTTGCGTCAGATACTGTCGTGACAGGTATACTTAGTTTCAATAATGTGCCTGCTCGTGTACTATTTGATTCAGGTGCTTCGCATAGTTTTATAGCGGCGGACTTTGTCGCCGAGCACGAATTTCCGTTAGTATCATTAGACCTCGACCTTAGCGTGAGTACACCTTCGGGCACACCTATCCTCACTAATTCAGCCTGCACCGACGGGATTATCTGTATCGGCGGTCAAAAGATTGGTCTGGACGTGATGGTCCTAGACATGAAGGACTTCGATATCATTCTGGGAATGGATTGGCTCGGGCCGTGCAACGCAACCATAGACTGTGCCAGAAAGACGGTCACCTTCCGCATTCCAGGGGTGCCTGAATTCTGCTTTTCGTGTGGTGAGGCGTCGTCGACCTGCATGTTGATTTCGGCAATTTCTGCTCGGAGGATGCTGCATTCTGGGTGCGAAGGCTATTTGGCGTCCGTCCGAGACATGCGACAGGATGGTGCAAATGCGGGTCAGACCGACGTTGTGGCAGAATTTCCCGACGTGTTCCCGGACGAGCTACCCGGCATGCCTCCCGATCGAGAAATCGAATTCAGCATCGATACATTTCCCGATACTCGACCGATTTCCAAGGCCCCGTACAGAATGGCTCCCGCCGAGCTGAAGGAACTCAAGGTCCAGCTACAAGAGTTACTCGATAAAGGGTTTATTCGGCCTAGTGTTTCGCCGTAGGGAGCGCCCGTTTTGTTCGTGAAGAAGAAGGATGGGTCCCTGCGCCTGTGCGTCGATTACCGAGAGCTTAACAAGGCCACCATCCGGAACAAGTACCCATTGCCCCGCATAGACGACTTATTCGATCAACTGCAAGGCGCCTCGGTATTTTCGAAGATTGATCTCCGCTCAGGCTATCATCAACTCAAGATTAAGTCAGACGACGTGCAAAAGTCCGCCTTTCGCACTCGATACGACCACTACGAGTTTTTGGTGATGCCATTCGGCCTGACGAATGCTCCTGCCGCCTTCATGGATCTGATGAATCGGGTGTTTCGACCCTTCCTTGATAAATTTGTGGTAGTCTTTATTGATGATATTCTCGTCTACTCGAAAGACAGGGCGCAGCATGCAGAACATCTACGGGCCGTGCTCCAGACACTTCGAGAACATGAGTTGTACGCAAAGCAGAGTAAGTGCGAATTTTGGCTCAGCAGCGTATCCTTCCTTGGTCACATCATTTCGTCCGAGGGCATTGCAGTCGACCCGAAGAAAGTGGAAGCTGTTGCTGATTGGAAGCGGCCTGCGTCTGCTAGTGAGATTCGAAGCTTTCTTGGTTTGGCGGGATACTATCGACGCTTCGTGAAGGACTTCGCGAAGATTGCATCGCCTCTGACTCGCCTCACTCAAAAGGGAGTCGCGTATGAGTGGTCGGATGACTGTGAGGCTTCCTTCCAAGAGCTGAAACAGCGGCTAATTTCGGCACCTATACTCGCGCTTCCAGATGGGCCAGAGGATTTCCAGATATTCAGCGATGCTTCAGGCCAGGGCTTGGGATGTGTGCTCATGCAGCGAAACAAGGTGATATCCTTCGCCTCCAGACAGTTAAAGCCGTACGAGAAGAACTATCCTACGCACGACTTGGAGTTAGCGGCAATTGTGTTCGCGTTGAAATTGTGGCGTCACTATCTATATGGCGTGGCGTGCACGATCTATACCGACCACAAGAGCCTCAAGTATCTCTTCACCCAGAAGGAATTGAACTTGCGACAGAGGCGCTGGCTTGAACTGATCAAAGACTATGACTTGACGATCGACTACACTCCGGACAAGGGAAATGTTGTGGCGGACGCTCTCAGTCGAAAATATCTTGCCTCGCTATCCATCAACCGCAGACTACTACAAGATCTAGAAGAAATGGGCATCGAGCTCCGGGTTCGATTCAGGGATATACGGTTGGCGCAGCTGCAGTTAGAGCCGAGTTTGCTGGAAAAGATCATGGCCGCTCAGAAGGATGATCCGTACCTGAAGAAAGTGCGCGAGCGAATTTCGACAGGTAGTGCGACCGACTTTGCGGAAGACAAGACCGGCGTGCTGAGATTGAATGGCCGACTATGTGTTCCGGATGATTCAGAACTGCGAAAGGAAATAATGTCGGAGGCGCATCACGTGAAATATACCTTGCATCCAGGCAGTACCAAGATGTACAAGGACCTCCGCACGACCTTCTGGTGGCACGGGATGAAGAGAGATGTGGCGCTTTTCGTGTCACAATGCATGGCCTGTCAGCAGGTGAAAGCTGAACATCAGCGACCGGGCGGGGAGATGCAGAACCTTGCCATCCCGGAGTGGAAATGGGATCATGTCACGATGGACTTTATTGTTGGCCTGCCGAAGACACCACGGGGGAGCGACGCCATCTGGGTCATCGTCGATCGATTAACCAAGTCAGCGCACTTCATTGCCATTAAAGTTACTTGGAGCGTTGATCGGCTGGCGCAGATTTATCTTGACGAGATCGTACGGCTGCATGGAGTTCCAGTATCCATCGTCTCTGATCGGGATTCACGGTTCATGTCGCGATTCTGGAGTAGCCTTCAGTCGGCGCTGGGTACCAAGTTGCAGTTCAGTTCAGCTTACCATCCACAGACCGACGGCCAAACGGAGCGCGTTAATCAGATTCTCGAAGACATGCTACGGCTCTGCGCAATCGACTTCAAATCAAGCTGGGACGTCCACTTACCGTTGGCGGAATTTGCATATAACAATAGCTACCAGTCCAGCATCCAAATGGCGCCGTATGAAGCTTTGTACGGCCGGAAGTGCAGATCGCCCATTTGCTGGGATGAAGTCGGGGAACGACAGATACTCGGCCCAGAACTGGTGGAACAGACCGTGGAGAAGGTCAAGCTCATTCGGAAAAGACTGAAGATTGCACAGAGTCGACAAAAGAGCTACGCCGACACCCATCGAAGACCGCTTGAGTTCCAGGTGGGCGACCATGTGTTCCTGAAGGTGTCGCCTATGCGAGGAGTTACTCGGTTCGGCGTGAAAGGGAAGCTGAGTCCGAGATTTGTTGGGCCGTTCGAAATACTTGAGCGGGTCGCCCCAGTAGCCTATAGGATTGCCCTACCGCCGGCGCTTGAAGGTGTCCACAATGTCTTCCACGTCTCCCAACTGCGGAAGTACGTGCACGACCCTAGCCACGTGGTAGACTTTGGCCAGCTAGAGTTGAAGTCTGACTTATCCTACGTTGAAGCGCCTGTTCAAATCTTGGAACACAAGGATAAGCTATTGCGGAATCGGACGATCCCTCTCGTTCGCGTACTCTGGAGGAACCATGCGGCGGAAGAGTCGACATGGGAACTTGAGTCGGAAATGAGGGAAAGGTTTCCTTCATTATTTTCCTAGAGGTAGGTTCTGTTCTTAAGTTTCGAGGACGAAACTTTTTCTTAGTTGGTTATGGTGTAGTGCCCCGTCCCTACATCGTGCCCCGTTGTCCGTCCACGGGGTGCGCGAGAAAGGAACACTGTCGCTATCGACTCGGTCGGGACCGATAGGTCGGGAACGATCGAATCGATCGAACGGGAACGGTTGAATTAAGATCCATTCCACGTTATGGAATGGCTTCTTCGGAACCAAGTCCCATATTCAGCGGGTTGCGTCTCGAGGATTGACTTTGCGGCTGAGTCGGGAGAGACCTCCCGTTGCTCTGCTTTTCACGCCGCTTGCGTTGGTTTTGGCTTTGGTTTTTCCGAATGCGTTTTCGTGAATGTTTTCGATGGTTTTCATGGTTTACATTTCGACCTCGCATTTCCTATCGAACTCTTGCATAAATACAGTGTTCTAATCGGTTGCTTGTGCGATTTCAGGTGATCGCGTAGGCGACGTCTAGCGCAGCCAACAAGTCCCTCGCCTCAAGTAAAAGCTCAAGGTGAGTGGCTGACCTCCTTCGTCTCGACCCTCTATTTCAAAATGAGAACTCGGGTAATGATATCTAAATTGAATGAAGTGCCTACAGAATACAAGTCTTGTATGTTAGAAGTGGAAAAAGAATGTTGTTGTGTTGAAAAGAGATAGAATTATTTTAGGCCTCAAGACGAACAAGTAAATGAATTGATTACATAACAAGCCCCAACGGTATCTTAAATACACCATGTTAACCTATCATGGTCATGGACAACTTGTCGACAAGGTGATGGTTTCTTCGAGCGGCAACCCGGGGCCACGGGACCGACTCGGCCTAGGAAGAAACAAGTTATAGCCGAGCTGGGTAATACGCAATCGGTAAGACGGGAACTTGCATCGGGGCTCGCTACTTGCGTTGCAAGGGTCCCGTATTGCCAGGCTATGTCCAAGATGGCTAGTTAATGCCAGTGACCTCCATATCAAACACTTGATATAAAGTGAAATCAACTAACAAGGAAGGTGATGGTAAGTTTTTATGTCGCACGGTGCGCTCTGCCGAAGGAAATCTTGTTATAACTTAATGCTTCAGACGAAAACATTTAGGATGGCTAGAAAGACTACTAAAAGCAAGTTGTGTGATTTTATCTAAATTCTTGAACCAAATGAGAGCCTGGAAAGTAATTAGCCACTCGCCAGTACATGTTGATTGTACTGATCCTCGCTCTCTATACAGGTGCGATAGATCTGGAAGGGCGTGCTACGTGAAGGGAAGCAACGCTCGTGTGTTTTGAAGCTTCGTCCGTGCATTGAAGCTTGGATCAACCCTTTTGAAGACTCCGCTGTTGAAGATCGAAGACAGATGGAGCGCCTTCCCACGATCCCAGGTGGTTTGTAATTTTGGTTGTATAATCAAGGGATGAATGTATGGAATGGCTATCTCGTCGACGTTCAGTTTGTAATGGAGTCAGTTTGCAAAAAGCCCGCGCGGCGCCTTTGTATCGAGTCTGTAAATGATGTTCATTATCAATAAAGCTTATGTTTCTTTCTCTATAATGTGTGTTCAATTTACTCTGCGCATTCTCTTGTTGTTGTGTTTCGGATAACCTTATGACTATGCCTTGTGCAAGCGCAACTTAGGCTTGCACGGCATCACGCCCGGGGGACGACTATCGATTCTATAGAATCGGGGCGTGACAGCTGGGAGCCCAGTTTGAGACAAAAAGAGCAAGCTGAGTTGAGACACAATATAGGAACCACCTTATTGAGTCTGTTGGTTTGAATCTCGCATCCGGTTTTGTGCTCAAGTGTGCTTAAGGGAAAAAAAGGAAGGGAGTTGTGAGAATTTCGTGCTCATGTGGGTCATATCCAATATCATACATCATGGATCAACTCTAGTTCAAAACGCATCTCAGCCTGATCCTAACAATCATGAGAGATCGTTTCAATTTTGTTTGGAAGTTTGCATCTTGACTTGTTTCCTTTACGTTTTCTTGGGAGTCGTCTCCTTTTGTACTTGGGTCTCTGTCTCGTTTATTATCACGGTACTAATGCATCCTGGAGTGTCTCTGTCGTGTCCAACACGATAATATATCGACGTGGCGACACAGAAATAGTTCCTACGCACAACTCCTACACAATGAGACACGGGAATGACACCGTTTTTTTTTTGGAACCAATAATCCATAATAAAACTGCTAATGGACATCTATGTGCACATACACGGATAGGACACGACACTATAAGGACACATCAACACAGAAACCTATATTTTAGTGCGTACTGGTGTATTTTGGAGTGTCCGTGGTGTGTCTGATACGTGTCCGAATGACAAAGCCCAGAGTTTTGGAGTTCCCATGTGTCCTGGACATTTTGGAGTGCCCTGATACATGATAAAGACTATGTACCTATTTCAGAAATGTCCTATTACATTGATTTTGGAGTGTCTGTGTCGTGTCCAACATGTTCAACAGGACGAAACATCGGCATAGCAACATATGGAATAAAGCTGTAGACATCATCAGTATAAGTTTGAGATACATTCCTTAGCCTAGAAGTTACAAAGTACAGTCTAATAATTATTCAGTAAAATAAGCTTACAAAACAAAGGGAACCGAGAAAGTGACATCCAACAATCCTGAGTCAAAAGCCTATCCGTTAACTAACCCACCCATCATGAGAGAGAGAGAGA
The DNA here is from genome assembly GCA_029216955.1 of Iris pallida. Taxonomy (NCBI): domain Eukaryota; kingdom Viridiplantae; phylum Streptophyta; class Magnoliopsida; order Asparagales; family Iridaceae; genus Iris; species Iris pallida. Next base: position 3,241,070 of record JANAVB010011394.1, read on the forward strand.
GAGAGCAACTGGCATCCACAACTTCTCAATTCTCACAAAAATTTCAAAAATTCACTAAAATACATGTCAAGATTGAATCTTTAGAGATCAGCTCTTCCTATACTGTATAAAGTTTGCATCTTTACGACGAAAAATCTTTTTTTTTTTTTTAAATCACTGAACAATTCAAAAATTCACTATGAAATTCATGTCAAGCTTGAATCTTCAGAGATTAGCTCTTCCCAAACTGTATAAAGTTTGCAGCTTTACGACGAAAAATCTATTTTTTTTAATCACTGAACAAATAAAAAATTCACTAAAATTCAAGTCAAGATTGAATCTTTAGAGATTAGCTCTTCCTATACTGTATCAATTTTGCATCTTTACGACCGAAAAACTTTTTTTTATATAAATAAATCGCAAAATTAAATGAAGAAATAGCAGATTTTTATCAAAGAACACAACTTTATTGTGAGATTGAAGCAGTAACGTAAGAATGTCAGTATAAAGGCAAAGCATTTGCTTACACAATATAGATTTTGGTCGCCATTAACGGAACTTTCTCGCTCGCGCTGTGGAGTTTTTGGAGAGGAAGAGGAGAGCAATGGAAGAAATGGAGTTGAAGAATTGGTGTATATATATAGACCGGTTAGAAGGACCGGTAGCCCGCTCTAGTGGAATGTGGGTCCCACTTTGCAGTGGGTGAGAATTTGGGTGCCGTTTGTTTGTTATTCCTGTGCTTTACAGATCGAGCCAGCTCAGCCCGGATTAGTATCTTTTTGGTAAGGGATTTGTTTTAGTTAAAACATTTATTGGAATCTAATTAGGTGCACAAAAATATGATGATAATATTTGGTTTTAGGAAATTAATTTGATGAATTCTAAAGAATTCATATTTTAAAATTTTGAAAATCAAGACCAAATAAATGAGAATTATTCTTTGTTTATTGTCCAGCGCTTGTAGCTCATGTAGAAACAATGCGGATACTAGGCGGGGCTAGGGGTGAGCGTTCGGTTTATTCGGTTTTAATCGAATAGAATTAGTCAAAACTGAATAAACCAAAATTCTAAAAATTTAAATTCGAGACCGAACCGAATTAATCAAAACCGAAACCGAACCGAATAATAAATTCGTTTATTTGATTTGTTCGGTTGGACCATTTATATTGTTTAATGGATCGGTCCAAAGTTGGTATCGTAGTTAAATTGTATTAAATTTATAATTTTTTTACAAACGTTTATTGGATTTAAAGTTGCACACAAATTTAGGCTAGTTGTTAAATTATCAAGGTTAGATTTCAAAACACATACATAGAATTGTTGTTTTTTAAAATATGCACATTTTTTAATCAAAAAATATGCAAAATATTGATGATATTTACATAATTGTATAGTTCTTATTAGGTATTCAGTTTTTGACCGAAATCCAAAACCGAAATCAAAATCGAATAAGGAATTTTAGAAACCGAACCAAATTTTTTTGAAACCAAACTGAATCTCTTATTCGGTTCGGTTTTCGGCTCAATTCGTAAGGACGTGTAAATGTGTAGATTGTACTAAAAAATAAAATTAAAAATAAAAGTAAAAGTAAAAATATTTGTTTATTCGAAATTATGGAAAATTATTTTTTTAATTCACTATTTTTCTTTCTTTATTTAGATTTGGACTCAAATATAGGACATATTTCTCGTCAATTTTAACCTATCCTAGTTGGGTGGCTAATGGACAATCAAATTCCAAATCTTCTTAAAGTATTTTTTTGTAAAAAAAAATATATACTTTTCTTAGCATTCTAGGCGGAGATCAATTGCCAAAATTAACTTGATGAATTGAAAATAATTTTTAAATACGACCTTAATAAACAAACAAATTATAATTGATATAGATGGATTCTCAACTTAAAATTTTTGGTTTCCAACTGTCAAAGAGGATTATATAATATTTTATAAGAGTTGTAGGGCTAAAATGTAATTTTCATGCTGCAATTAAAAAATAACGCAATAGAAAGTTAGTTTCATTTTTGGTGAAATTTATTAATTAGAAACCCCAAAAAAATAAAACAAATCCTTCCTCAAAAGTATAAAGTATCCTCAAATATATAAGAACTGAAATAGAATCCACATGTAAAATTTAAGTGACCAAATCTATATATTTTTGCTATTTTGTCCATTAAGTCCAACTATAATCTCAATTAATAATACAAAATAAAAATGTAATTGTATCTTTGAAATGATTACTGGAAATACTCGGTCCAAATTCGGTTAGTTGGATTACAGGCTTCTGATAGAGGATCAAGATTCGAAATTTGGACAAACCCTAATAATAAGACCATAACTCCGTAAAATTGTATCTAGTAAGAGAAAATCTCGTGTCTATCTTTCTAGTTTTGCTGAAAAAATTAAATAGATTAAGCGAGACTAGTGCGAATTATGTCGATTCATCGCAACGAAAAATTATTAGGTGAATCACGTCCACCACCTATTATATGGACATGGTCAATCAAATAAAAAAAATTTAATCAAGACACTTCTCGTCGGGATAACCAAAAAAAGAAAGAAAAGAAAAAGAAAAGGAGAATTTTATCATTATTTGATTTTTCATATTGTTCTTGGTATCAAAGCTTACATTTTACTCACAATTTGCAATTATTGTGGCTATGTGATATGATTTACCATCATTTTGTACTTGCTTTGGAGTGCTTATGAGTCTCATTGGTTTGTTCTTTAAGCTTTGACCACTTATAAGTTTCCCCTCGCTTTGCTCATTTCTAATTTTGGTGATCTCTAGTTTTTAAGACACTCATGGAAGCATTATGATCATGACATTGCTATATTTTTCTATTCATTGTCTATTGTAAAATATTGTTGTGATTCATATATGAAATATAAGAACTATAATAAATACTTACTAAATCTAGTGATTAAAAATAATATCATCTTAGGGCTCATTTGGTAAACCGTATTTGGAGGTGGGATTTGAATTTTTATGGATTTGGAGATAAATCCATGGAATCCTATATTTGGTTGGAGATGGATTTGGATATGAAAAGTATGACAAAATTCAAAACTTGGATTTAGTTGGATTTTGGAGGAAAAAAATTAATTATTCTTTAATAATTTCGTTAAAATATTTATTATTTAATAATTTTGTTAAAAAATAGTAAATTAAAAATTAGTTATTCTTTAATAATTTCGTTAAAAATAATTATTCTTTAATAATTTCGTTAAAAATTAGTTAATTAATAAAAAAAACTAACTATTTTATTAGTATTATTAATTAATAAAAAATAGTATTATTAATTAAGAAAGTTAATTAGTTAATTTCGTTATAATATTAATTAATAATTTATTAGTATTATTATAATATTAGTTAATAATTTGTTAATTAGTTAATAATTTGTTAATTAGCTAATAATCATAATTTATTAGTATTATTATATTATTATTATAATATTAATTAATAATTTATTAGTATTATTATAATATTAATTAATAAGCATATCCTATGTTTAGTATTATTAATTAAAAAAATAGTTAATTAGTTAATTTTGTTATAATAATAATAATAATTTATTAGTATTATTATAATATTAATTAATAATTTGTTAATAACTATTTTATTATAATCTTAATTAATATTTTTCAATCACAATTAGAATCATATTTTATAATAATTTAATTAATAATTTACTAATCATAATAATATTAATTTATAATTACTATTTTTAAAATATTTAATTATAGTTACTTAATCGTTAATTATTAATTATTAATAAATAATTATAATTTATAATTATTAATCGTTAATAAAAAATTATCAATTGTTAATTATTAATTATTAATTATTAATTATTAATCGTTAATTATAATTTATAGTTATTAATTATTAATTATTAATCATGACTATAATTTAATTATTAATCATAAATCCAAATCCTATGTTTGGTTGGAGTTGGATTTGGAGTTGGATTTGAATAGTGAAATTCATGATTTGGATTTGGAGGATTTCCAAATCCAAATTCAAATAGTAAAATTCGGTTACCAAACAAGTCCTTAATGGATGAGGATTATATCAACGATTATTTCTATTTTTTTGGTTTCTATCATACGTGTCAAGTCGTTTTAAGAAAGCTTCTATGTAAATGTGGTTTTCTTTTTCACATAGAAATTCAACTATAAAAAATGTGTAATCATCGGTATCTATATTTATTCTTATCCAATGTGATATTAAACAATTTTTTTTTTATAATATGGTAAATAAATATTTATATGAGACCTATTTTCATATGCCACATGAACATTGAAAATCTTTATCAAGGACTCTACATATAGAGCACTTTTATTTTTAATATTTTGCACCTAGGATATAACCTTAGATTAAAAAATATATATTTTTAATATAGAAGCTTTATTGTAGATTTTTTTTAAAGAAAGAGACCCCTCTTATTAAACTGTCACCCCCAGTTTTCAGGAACAGGAGTATTTTTGTCATTTTGTATTTTTGAATATTTTTGAAATTTATTTTATTATTTATGATATTGTTTTGGGGTTATTTGAGTCGGGTTCGAATTTCAGCTCATTCCGACTTGTATCGGGGACCCGGGGTAGCTTATACTCTGATCGGGACCCAACTGGAATCGACCAACTTGTCATGACCAAACCCAGATATTTATATTTGACTAATCCCATTTGATTTTAGTGGGATTAGGGATTAGAGTTAGATTTAGAACTTAAAATTTGGAGTTTTCAAGTTACCATTTTGACCCCAACTCAAAACCACTCATTTCTTTGACTTGGAGGACATTTTGGTAAATTGCCAAATACCCCCAACCATCTAAAATGTGGCCGGCCAGCAGCAACGCTCCCTCTCTTCTTCCCATTTCAAGAAAAACTCTCTCTCTTCTCCTTTCTCTCATTCTACAAAGACCCCTTTCTTTTCCCTTTGGATTTTAAGCTCCAAAGTAAGTCAAATCTCTTCTAATTCTCTTCCATACTCTAGATCTCTCTCTAATCTTGGTGCTAACCCTTGTCTATCTCTTATTTGTAATTTTTATCTAGGTAGAACCTAGCATGGAGGGGTTGGAAGCTTAGATTTGGCTCTTGATCCAAAAAGAATCAATTTTGGGGCTTTTCTTTGGGATTCCAACTCCCAAGAGGTAAATCCTAACTCTAACTCTTGTAATTGTTCCTAATTAATGTTATTTGCATATTAGAGGATACCCGAGACGTAGGACAACGCATTAGAAGAGGTTTGGAACCCATTGGACTCAATTCGGGACTTTCGGGCTAGGTTTAGTGCCAATTTTGGGGAAAACCCAAAATTGACATATTTGGGTGTTACCCCTAGCCTAATTAGACCTAATTAGGTTAGTTTGGGTGAGATGAGGCTAGGTACGTGTCCATATTTGGATACGGGGGTAGGGGTGAGCATATAACGGTTAAAAACCGAAAACCGAAAACCGAACCGAACCGAACCGAAATATGACAAACGGTTCGGTTTTTCGATTATCGGTTCGGTTTACGGTTTGAAAATTTGAAATAACGGTTCAGTTTTCGGTTTTTCATCCGAAAAACCGAACCGAACCGAAAACCGATTTAGATTTAGTAATTTATCAAACTACCCACAATATACATATACTAATGTTTATTAACCCTTAAGTGAGCGCACTCTCTTCTCCTATTCTATGTCGGTGCTTCTTTGAGCACTCTCTCTATTTACCCTCAATCTATATATACTAATATCTTTCACTCTATGTAATATAACAATTCATAAATACAATAATGCCATATATTTTTTAAAATTTTGTTATTTAAATAGGCCCATTTTGCTAAAAACTTGAAGGCCATGCACATTGGCCCATGAAATCGAACCGACCGAAAACCGAACCGAATTAATTCGGTTCGGTTTTTTTAAAAACGATTCGGTTTTCGGTTTTGAAAAATACGGTTTACGGTTATTTCGGTTTTCACATATTCGGTTCGGTTTGAACCGAACCGAGCCGATGCTCACCCCTATACGTGGGGTCGCTTTGCAAGAAATCATAAAAATAGACTTTTTCGGGGTTTTCGGGTTCCAACACACGGGTGACTTTTTGCACCGACACTAGAATTGACAAGTTAGCACTTAGAATAGGTTCTAATCATTATTTAGAACTCGTGGGTAGAGTTTGGGTCGAATCCGGATAGATTTGGTGTCCGTATCACGCGGTATCGCGAATCGGACACCCCGGAGTCGCCAGAATGGCCATTTGGCCATTCGGGCCTCGTTTCTCGTTTCCGCTCGCGTGCGCGAGTTAGATTTCTTGTGTGGGGCACGTGTCTAGGCCCTAGAGAGTAGAATTGCAAGATTTGGTTATTCGGATAAGGTTTTGGGTCGTTTAGGAATATATGTATGTGTGCATGTGTATATATATAAGTTTGTGTGTGTGTGTGTGTGGAGGATATAGAGATTTTAGATTGAGAGAGTGAGTTTGAGATTGAGAGAGTGAGTTTGAGATTGAGAGAGTGATAGATAGATGGTTAGATGGGAAGGGAAGTAAGGAGAGATGTAGAGAGAGATAGAGTGATTGAGAGAGTGTGAAGAAGGGGGGACAGCCACAGGAAACAGCAGCTGCTGTTGCAGCAGTGCAGGGGAGGGGGGACAGTCCCTTGTTCAGCCATTGGGCAGCCCCAAACCTGTCCATTAATCAGCCCCCAATGGGCAGCCACTTAACCATCAATTCAGCCCCAATATAACCCCCACAAATCAGCCTATAAGCAGTCCTAAAACCAGTCCTATTCAGCCCCTACATTGGCCCCTTTAACCCCACATATAAGCCCCTATATTCAGCCACTTCAGCCCCCAAAACAGCCCCCATTTCACCTATAATTCAGCCATGTTATCCCCTATCTTCCACACAATTCAGCTACCATTTCACCCTCCATTGACAGCCCCACTTGACACCCAAAACAGCCCATGGATAGCCCCATGTTTGCACATCCATTTCACCCACATAGGACAGCCCAAATCAGCCTACATCAGCCCATATTTCAGCCCATAAATCAGCCCCCAATTCTTCCATATATTCACTTATGCATTCCATTCATACTTTCCATTCAATTCAATCCTCCAAACATTCATCCATTCATGTATTAATCACTTCAAACATTCATCCCTCCATCCATACATCCTTCCATTCACTTATGCATTTCATTCATTCACTCTACAAATTCATCCACTCATCCCACCATCCTATCACCCATTCATTTATACTTTCCATCCCCATTCCATTTCATCTCCATTTCACTTCATTCACACATTCATTCATCCATCCCCCTTTCCATTACATACTACAAAGTCCCTTGGCCCTATAGGTCTTGAGTTTGTGTTGTGATGTGAGGATTATTAGAGGGTAAGGTATTGTGGTAGGCTTGTTAGATTTAGTATTAGATATTAGTTAGTGTTGGTGTTAGTGTTGTGTTAGAAATGGTTAGTTAAGTTAGTATCCTAGTAGACTAGTTAGAGGACTAACCTAGACACTAGGAGAGTGTGGGAGAGTGAACTAGGAAGGTTGGTAGAGAGTAGGGTGTGGTATCTCAAGATACCATAGCGTATCATGACGATACCCTAAGGTAATGTTGGGATGACCAACATGGAAGATAAGATGGATTAGATGCCCAAGAACCCTAGATAGGATAGTATCTAGCTACCCTAAGAAGCCTAGGCTAGTATCCTGAGATCTAGAGGGGTTTTCTTTGTAATGGGCAAGGTATCGAAAATACCTTGTAAGGGTAAATTATGGGGTATAGGGTAATGTAAGGTATTGGGTTTCTGATTGCTAGATGGGCTTAGAAATAGGTTGTCTTGGTAGGTAATGACTAGATGAGGGTAGTTTAGACTAGTCTTGATCTCCATTGACCAAGAGTTGACTTTTTGACCGAAAGTTAACTTCAAGTCAACACTTGACTTAGAATTGACCGAAACCAAACCAACCAGTTGACAAAAATCAACTTTTAGTCAACATTTGACTTGTTTGACCTAGGGTTGACTCAGTGTTGACCAGAGTAGACCAAAGTTGACTTTTTGACCAAAAGTCAACTGTAAGTCAACCTTTGACCCAGATTGACCTAGTTTGACTTGAATTGACTTCATGTGACCTTGTTTGACCTTGGTTGACCTAGTGTGACCTAGTTTAGCTTGGTGTGACTTAGATTGACCTAGTTTTGACTTAGACTTGCATATCATGACTCGATTAGCTTTTCTTTTATTATTAAACCATGTTTTGACTTGTAGTATCTCATCTTTAGGTCTGTGATTACTCTGAGCGTCTGTTCACCTTATCAGCTCAGGACCACAGGCGAGTACATTCTCTGATAATATTTATGTTTTATGATATCGTCTTTGTTTCTAGTATTTAGTGTATATATCCTTGTTCTCTTGACACATGGTGCACACGGATTGGTATTGTCTGGATCCCGTCATAAGATGTTATTCCTCTTATATATGGTATACACTGGGCAAGTCTTCATTGTTTATTGTTCATTGTATAGATACGACTCCTGCGTAGGCTCGCGACCTCCTCAGAGAATACGTGTCATGACGTGTCATGACTGGATCCACTATATTAGTCAGGGATGGGGGTGTTAGCGTAGATATGTGATCAATACCCCATAGTATTATTTTGTATCATCATTGTATCACTATAGTATCCTCATTGTATAGTGTTAATCATACACTCACGTATGATTAGCGAGGCCAAATATTGTATCAAGTTCTAAGCCGATCACATGTTGAAACTAGTGCTAAACTCACATAGATAGCAGTTCCAGATTTCGTACATGTTATACATTGTTTTCTTGCCTTATCTTATTACAGTTTTGATATACTCTGCCAGGATACATGTACGCTCTACTTTACCTAGTATATTCTCTCTATCTACTGCTACATTTTCAATATCGTATAACTAGAACCGTTGTTTGAGATTTTGTACCCGTTCCTGTCCTGACTGGACCTGTTGAAAATATTACAGATGATGATGGTGACTGCCCTACCTTATATGGGGCACATGAGGGTGACACTCAGGAGCCCGAAGAGCATCTAGCTCAGTAAAGGGTGCTTACTCTAGTCTAGTATTTTTAGTTTTCAGTTTGTATCGGATTGTTCCGTTTGTTAGTTGAGACTTAGTTATATTTCAGGACTTGTATTTATTTGTGTTAAACATCTACTTGTGTGGTGTGATAACTCTATTTATATTCAGTTTCTTCCTTTTATCTGATTTCATATCGTGCTCTATCTTTCCTAGACTTGTGATTGAGATATAGAGTTGAGATGTTATATTATACCTCCGTGCGGAGATGACAGGTTTATATATCTTGTTGTTAGATGTTAGATGTTATAGAGGACCTATACAGCGTTCTACCGTCGACACTGCGGCGTAGACCGGACGTACCCACGTTCTCGTGCCCCTAAATAGGGTGCGGGTCGTGACACATTTTTGTGGTGGCCCATGCAGGTCAGTGTCACAATTAGTGCGATCTCGTAATGGTGCTCGACTTAGAGTACTAATTACGAGCCTGCGACTAGGACATAGGATCTAGAATATGATAGGAGTTACTCAATCACATTTTAGAAAAATTCTGATCTTTTGATTACCATGACAACTCTTCTTGTATTTGAATTCAATTGTCCTTCTTTGATAATATCTTATCTTGTGCCATATTGATCTCTTGGGTTCAATTCGTCCTCAGGATGGCGATTACTCGCAGTCAGGCAGCAGCAGGGCAGAGTGCAGGTTCCAATCTTTCGATCTCATTTTCGTATTTGCCTCCTTATAACTGTTTGAAATTCGATTCCATCTGTAACTTGATTGGTTGATGAAAATTTTGTTCTTGTGATGTAATTTTCTCCGGAGATAAGTCGTATGGGCTAGGTAGCCTTGATTATGAGATTTAGAATCCTCTAGGGTTATGCTAGTAGGCATAGTGAGGACATATAGTCGGATTACGGATGTATTTCTAGGGTGTGGGAATTTAAGGTTTTCGCTGCCAAGCATGCGACAATGCAAAAATTTTAAATACCATAATTCTAGAGGTATGTACCTTAGTCAAGGACTCTGTGATTATCGTAGCCTTGCTCACTAGAATGACGGAGATTCTGAGTATCATGATTCTGGACATACGCATATGATTGTCGATGTCACGCCCCAGAACCAGAATACTGGAGAGCGGGGGCAGACATAGCCAGCTACGTTATTGAAATAGAATACATCTCAACTATACGGTCACGACTGTCTAGATATGAGAGTTTACTACAAGCCAGCAGTCTCTTAAGGTCAAGCCTATTGTCTCAATCTCAAGCAATTAACAGAGTTACAAGATATTAGAGCATCAAATATATATATATAAGGCGTCCCAAATATTACATATTGGATGATCATGAAGCTAGTCGTACAAAATGATAGGACTAGCAAGAGTTCAGTCATACATGATCAACCCTAGGATTTGTTAATCATGTTTATAGCCCGTAGGCAGACAGTAAGTAAATGTGCATCGAGCTAACAGGTGCTCGTCGGCTAAACGCCTCAAAAGAATAAATTTACATATAAGTGGGTGAAACAAAAAGGGAAAATCCACTCGTAGCCCGGGTTCCGTCTAGTGTTCACCATTGGACTGGAAGCTTGGTAGATCCTCGGGAGCTGCTCCGAAATCTGGCCACACAAAACCAGCTGGGTCAAACCCCAGAAAGAGCAAGTGCCACAAGGAGGCCACAAATAAGAACAAAAGCCAGCATATCAGAACATAAGAAATAAAAGAAAGTACAAGTAGTAAAGTACACAGGGCGATAAACGACTAGGGACGTGGAACCATTCCGGGAGCCAGGTTACAATCCTTAAACCAAACAAGGACCGGGATTGTACCCCTTCGCCTGAATAGCTCACTGTCTCTACCCATTTATCGTTAGAGATAAGTGAAACAATCGTGATCAAGAGTTTCAGGTACAGGGCTAGACAAGACTTAGACAGAGCTGGACACCATTCATTCACAATCGGCCAAGCAAGTACTACGGCTTAATACTTTAACTAACTAGGGTTATCACAAGCCTAATTGCTAACAAGATGCAAGTGAGAAACTTCCAGTCCTAAGCCCTGCAGACTATCCAGTTATCCTTCCGCGGATTGAGAGTTATAGGTGGGTACATTGCCCGGGAGACAAATGTACCCTTAGGTGACTTAGAGGGTGCAACACATGACAGTGTGCTGGAAATGTGCTCTACTCGTCGGCAAGCTATAAGTCCATTAAAGCGCCCAGATAACGAGATTGCCTGTGACTGGGAATTCTCCATGTTCTAGTTTGATCTAATAATTAGCCTAATCCAATTTAGCGCGAGTCCCTGGCCGTGGTACCCAGGAAGTCACGTCCTAGACATGATGCAAGACAAGACAAGTGGATTGCACAAGCAAGCAAGCAGGAGCACCCACGGTGTCAAGTTGATTATATAGTCAAGTTACAAGTTACAAGTCAAGTCAAGTCAGGAGTGCGCCGCCACGGGCCACTATCAAGTTATCAAGATAAATCATGTCAGGGTACTTGTCAGGAGCGCACCACGACGGGCCACTATCATGTCAGGTTGGTCATGTCAGGAGTGCACCACTACGGGTCACTGTCGTGCTATGCAAGTTCCTTGTCATACCATGCCATGTACAATATTCATTCCAAACATATTAGTAAAAATCAGTTCATGACAAAAGGCGTAAGGATATAAAATGAGCGTAAAATATATAATAAAATATCAATATACAGGACTATAGAAGAGCCAAGCTTAAAGAAAATAAAACCAATCTCCATGAATGGACAAATTGCACAAGGGTCCCTGGGGTCGGGTTGCGCAGGAGTCAAGTGCGTCAGGGGCCAACTGCGCAGGGATGAGCTGCGCAGGGTACCAACTGCGCAGAGATGAGCTGCGCAGGGTACCAACTCCGCAGGAGTGGATGGTGCAGCAGATGGATTGCGCTGGATCAGGTTGCGCAGGAATGGATGGCGCATGGATGGATTGCGCAGAAGTGGACTGCGCAAGAGCCATGCACGCAAAGGGAAAGGGAACGCTGGGCTAAGGAGCGCCAGCGCAGTTCAGCTCAGCGCAATGCGCTGGCCGAGGGGATGCGCAGTTCACCAAAGGGGGAGCTGCGCAATCGGCCTTGCGCTAAAGAGCGCAGGCCGAGAGGTCTGCTCCTCCAACCCGAGAAGAACTCCAAGAACTCCAAAACTTCAATTCTTCATATCTTTGTCAAATCAAAGCCAAATCTAGATTTTCAAAGGTCTAACTTGAGTAAAATCGAATTCTCTTCCACATGGAAGCATCAAAATATGCAAAAATCGAAGTTTAATGGATCAAAACCAAGGATTTTCGAAAATGGTTAAAACCTAGATCTAGAAAAATGAAAGCTCCAAATCACAAAATGTCAAGTTCTAAAGTTGTTCTCCATGGCCTAATCTAGTTAATGGACAAATAAAAAGTGGTGCTTATTTGATGGCAAGGTGCACTTGCCTATGGGTTGGGGAGTTGTGTGGAAGAAGGAAGAAGAAGAAGTTGAAAGAAATTAATGGAGTTATGGAGGAGAGAGAAAAGGTTGGTAGGTTTTAATGAGGGTGATTGTGATGGAATGGAGGTAGAGAATGGGCTAAGGTGTTCTACTCATGATGAACCAAACCAAACCAATTCTACAAAATAAAACCAAGCCATGGTCCAAAACCCATTTACGAGAACCCGAATCCACAAGTCGAGAAAATAAAATAAGTGCCAAAATTAAATTACGAGCACAAATACGAAATACAGGAAATGGGGGTGACAACTCTTCCCACCTTCAAAGAATTCCGTCCTCAGAATTTAATCAAGGAGCTAGAGATTACCACGACAAGCTATACTAAGCACATGCAAGCTACACTAAGCAGTTCAATCATACAATCATACAATGCAAGCAAGGAAGGGAAAGCGTAAGGCATAAGAAAGATATTATATCTCACGAGTCAAACAGGTAGGGATATCGCGATCGGATGTCGTCCTCACGCTCCCACGTTGACTCATCTAAAGAGTGATGACCCCAAGCAACACGGACTAAGTTAATAGTCTTGTTCTTGAGCGTCTTTTCCCTCCGGTCTAAAATAGACACGGGCCTCTCCTCATACGAAAGGTTGGTACCAACAACCAATTCCGAATGATCTAGGATATGGCTCGGGTCCGGGATGTACCGTCTTAATTGGGATACATGGAATACATCATGTACCTCACTTAGCGACGGCGGAAGAGCAAGACGATAGGACACATCGTCTACTCGCTCCAGAATATCGGACGGCCCTATATACTTAGGACTAAGCTTTTCTCGACGCCAAAACGAATGACGCCGCGGGTAGGTGAGATCCTAAGGAATACATGGTCGCCGACGGCAAACTCTAAGGGACGCCGATGAGCATCGGCCCAATGGCGCTGGCGATCCTGAGCAACTCGGAGGTGATCTCTGACTCTCCTGACCACTTCAATCGTCTGAGAAATCATTTCTGGACCGAGCATCTGCCTCTCTCCGACATCGTCCCATGCTAACGGGGATCTGCACTTTCTACCATACAGAGACTCGAAGGGTGTCATCTGGATACTGGCCTGGAAACTATTGTTGTACGAGAATTCCACCAGGTGCAGGTGATCCTCCCACGAACCACCGAAGTCAAGGGTATATGACCGCAACATATCTTCGAGAGTTTGTATAGTACGCTCTGACTGCCCATATGTCTGCGGATGATACGCTGAGCTGAACTTGAGACGAGTCCCCAAACTTTGATGAAGACTGTGCCAGAAGTACGATGTGAATCTCGTATCCCTGTCTGATACTATGCTGACTGGCACTCCGTGAAGTCTGACGATCTGCCTGAGATACATCTCTGCTAGCTGTGCCGTCGGCTGTCCAACTCTAAATGGAAGAAAGTATGCCACCTTGGTAAGCCTGTCCACAATGACCCAAATAGCATCTCTGCCTGCCGGAGATCTGGGTAACCCAGTCACGAAATCCATGGTTATGTGTTCCCATTTCCATTCTGGGATCGGTAAAGGTTGAAGAAGTCCAGCTGGCCTCTGATGTTCAGCCTTGACTTGTTGGCAAACCAAACATCGAGAGACATACCGGGCTATCTCCCTCTTCATACCATTCCACCAAAAGTGTTGACGAATATCTCGGTACATCTTCGTGCTGCCTGGGTGGATGGAATACTGCGAACTGTGAGCCTCTGCCATGACTTCCTGTCTGATATCTCCACTGGGTACACAAAGACACGTGCCGTGTCAAAGTGTACCATCCTCATGAATACATAACTCTGGCCTTTTCCTTGCCTCGTACTCTGCTCTGAGCCGCTGAATCTTGGAATCTGTTAACTGTGCTGTCCGGATCCTCTCAACTATGGTGGACTGAATCTGTAGGCTGGCCATCAAGGCCACATTGGAAGGAAGAACCACTTCAATTCCCATCTTCTGAAGATCTGCCAATAGCTCTGGTTGCGCCGTCAGGAAATAAACTCCGGCTCTCCGGCTCAACGCATCTGCTACAACGTTGGCCTTCCCTGGATGATACTGCAAATCCATATCGTAGTCCACCAGTAGCTCGAGCCATCTTCTCTGCCGCATATTAAGATCCTTCTGGGTGAAAACATACTTCAGGCTCTTATGATCAGTAAATATCTCCACTCTGTCTCCGTACAAGTAGTGCCTCCACAACTTAAGTGCAAACACTACTGCTGCTAGCTCCAAGTCGTGGGTCGGGTAATTCTTCTCATGATCACGGAGTTGACACGACGCATAAGCAATTACCTTCCTATGCTGCATCAAAACACATCCCAATCCTCTGCCTGAAGCGTCGCAATAAACTGTGAATCCTCCGGTCCCATCTGAAAGTGTGAGAATGGGAGCCGTTATCAAACCTCGCTTTAACTTCTCAAATGATTCCTGACATTCTGCTGTCCAAACGAACGGCACATCCTTCCGGGTCAACTGGGTCATCGGCGCTGAAATCCTTGCAAAATCAGAGACAAACCGCCGGTAGTAGCCGGCCAATCCAAGAAAGCTGCGAACTTCTGCCACTGAACTGGGTACTGGCCATGCCTCGATAGCCACAATCTTCTGGGGATCCACTTCCACTCCTCCTCTGGTAATGATGTGACCCAAGTAAGAAATACGATCGAGCCAGAACTCGCATTTACTGAACTTGGCGTACAACTGGTGCTCTCTGAGAATCTGGAGGACAACTCTGAGATGCTGCTCGTGCTCTGCTTCACTCTTGCTGTAGACCAGGATATCATCAAGGAATACTATCACAAACTGATCCAAGTAAGGCATGAAAATACGGTTCATGAGGTCCATGAACACTGCCGGCGCATTGGTCGCTCCAAAGGGCATAACTAGAAACTCCCAATGCCCGTACCTAGATCTGAACGCCGTCTTCGGAATGTCCTGCTCTCTGACTCTGATCTGGTGGTATCCTGACCGCAAGTCTATCTTCGAGAAAACTGAAGCCCCCTTGAGTTGATCAAACAAGACATCTATCCTCGGGAGAGGGTATCTGTTCTTGATTGTCACTGAGTTCAAGGTACGGTAATCAATACATAGCCTGGATGTACCATCCTTCTTTTTCACAAGAAGCATCGGGGCTCCCCAAGGCGATCCACTAGCACGAATGAATCCCTTGGTTCTAAGTTCTTCAATCATCTTGTACAAAATCTCCAACTCTGAAGGCACCATTCTGTAGACTCGCTCTGATACTGGTGCTGTCCCGGGAATCAAGTCAATGGTGAACTCGATCTCCCGCTCTGGTGGCATCCCTGGAAGTTCCTCTGGGAAGACATCTGGAAACTTTTCAACTATCCGGGGCAACTGCACTGCTGCTACTGTCATCCGCAATACTGGGGGAGAAGGCTCTACGGCGCCTCTGGAAAATGAAAACTCTGGCTCTCCGGGAATACTAAAGACAACTCTGCCAACATGGCAGTCTATCCTAGCATAATGGTTCCTCAACCAATCCATGCCTAGGACTACATCATAGTCTTCCATAGGGAACTCTATGAGCCTAGCGGGGAACTCTCTACCGCTAACTACGATCCGACACGAGGAAAATACTCGATCTACTCCCACAAGACCATTACCAGTAAGTATATTGAGCCCCACTGATAATGACTCGGGCTCCAATCCTATCCGTGTCGCGAATCGTGCAGACATGAATGAATGCGATGCACCAGAATTAAATAATACAGATGCTGGAAAGGTGTTGACGAGAATAGTACCTGCCACTACCTCACCTGGTGCAACTTCTTCTTCCATGGTCATCATCATAGCCTGACCTCTAGCTGCGGGTCCCCTCTGCTGGAAACCCCTCTGTCGGTTCTGTGCTGGAGCCTGGGTGAACTGCTGCTGGCTCTGCTGCAGAAAGGCCTGGGCCTGAGGCAACAATAGCCTCGGGTACTGCTGCTGCTGCTGCTGCTGGACTGGAACTGGGGCTGGTCCTCTCACCGAAGAACTAGAAAGGTTGGATGATGATGGACCTCCCCTATTCGGACAGGTCCCTATCTGGTGGTCTGCTCCTCCATAAGCCAGGCACAACCCCTGTGCCCTACGACACTCTGCCACTACATGGCCTGGCTTCCCGCAATGAGAACATCCCACCGCGGAAGACTGCTTCTGCTTCTGCTGCTGCGGGCACGTCAGGGTCGAATGCTGAACCGACGTCACTGAGGCCGCCCGCCTCGGAGTTCCAATGGTTATACCCCTAGCTGCCGGGACTGGAGCTGAAGATTGGTGCATCTGGTTGTGGGACCGCTTCCTGCCTCCGGTCCTGTCCACAATTCTCCGGGAGGTATACTCATGCCTTCTTGCTGCCTTCAACACTGCATCGATTGTCTGATGCTCGAACTGCTCGACAGCCAATAAGATCTCCAAATGTAGCCCCTGCTGGAATCGCTGGGCCCTATCAAACTCGATCGCCACCAAGGTGGGGGCGAACCTACTCAGCCTAGAAAACTCGGTCGCATAGCCATCGACCGTCCTGCCTCCTTGCTTCAAGTTGGTGAATCTGGTCTGCAAGTCGTACCGTGCCACCGTATCAAAGTACTTTGTCTGGAATCTCTCTCTGAACGTCGCCCAAGTAACTGGTGCCGCTAACCCCATGGCCTGAGCTGCCTACCAATTGCGAGCCAAGTCTAACAACTGTAGGCGTACCACCGCCACCTTCTCATTTTCAGGTGTCCTAGCTGCTTCTAGAACCACCTCGGTATCCTGAAGCCAAGCGTCCGCGGCAATCGCATCTTCACTGCCGTCAAAGAAGGGAGGGTTCAAGCGCTTGAAACTGTTGGCCGCCTGATTCCCTTGGGGACCTCCTCTGTTTAGTGCATCATGAAATTCCTGGTGCAAGGCGTCGCCTCGACGATCTTGGGATGCCAGCAGTTCTCTGATAAGCCCTACCAAAGGTCCCTCATCCTGTCTAGCTGGTTGAACGGGCGGAGCTGCCTGAACTGGAGGTTCCGAGCCTCCGGGAAGCATAACTCGGGAGGCTACTCCAGAGTGCTGAGCTTGATCTTCCTGGCGCTGGGGTGCTTGCCGAGCTTCCTCTGGCTGGTTGGCAGGTCCGGGAGCAATGCCGCTGAAGAAGACGACATAGAAAACAATAAGGAAAGGACCAGGACGGTTCAATGATACAAGCAATATGATCAGGTCGAGATTTTTGGGGATTTGAAGATACGAGCAGAGATCAATGGCGGATATTGATTGAGACATCTATTCGGTAAACCCTCACATTTCTTGAATGCCAAGACCTGCATGGGCCACCACTTAAACCATGTCACGCCACAGAACCAGAATACTGGAGAGCGGGGGAAGACATAGCCAGCTACGTATATTGAAATAGAATACATCTCAACTATACGGTCACGGCTGTCTAGATATGAGGGTTTACTACAAGCCAGCAGTCTCTTAAGGTCAAGCCTATTGTCTCAATCTCAAGCAATTAACAGAGTTACAAGATATTAGAGCATCAAATATATATATATAAGACGTCCCAAATATTACATATTGGATGATCATGAAGCTAGTCGTACAAAATGATAGGACTAGCAAGAGTTCAGTCATACATGATCAACCCTAGGATTTGTTAATCATGTTTATAGCCCGTAGGCAGACAGTAAGTAAATGTGCATCGAGCTAACAGGTGCTCGTCGGCTAAACGCCTCAAAAGAATAAATTTACATATAAGTGGGTGAAACAAAAAGGGAAAACCCACTCGTAGCCCGGGTTTCATCTAGTGTTCACCATTGGGCTGGAAGCTTGGTAGATCCTCGGAAGCTGCTCCGAAATCTGGCCACACAAAACCAGCTGGGTCAAACCCCAGAAAGAGCAAGTGCCACAAGGAGGCCACAAATAAGAACAAAAGCCAGCATATCAGAACATAAGGAATAAAAGAAAGTACAAGTAGTAAAGTACACAGGGCGATAAACGACTAGGGACGTGGAACCATTCCGGGAGCCAGGTTACAATCCTTAAACCAAACAAGGACCGGGATTGTACCCCTTCGCCTGAATAGCTCACTGTCTCTACCCATTTATCGTTAGAGATAAGTGAAACAATCATGATCAAGAGTTCCAGGTACAGGGCTAGACAAGACTTAGACAGAGCTGGACACCATTCATTCACAATCGGCCAAGCAAGTACTACGGCTTAATATTTTAACTAACTAGGGTTATCACAAGCCTAATTGCTAACAAGATGCAAGTGAGAAACTTCCAGTCCCAAGCCCTGCAGACTATCCAGTTATCCTTTCACGGGTTGAGAGTTATAGGTGGGTACATTGCCCGGGAGACAAATGTACCCTTAGGTGACTTAGAGGGTGCAACACATGACAGTGTGCTGGAAATGTGCTCTACTCGTCGGCAAGCTACAAGTCCATTAAAACGCCCAGATAACGAGATTGCCTGTGACTGGGAATTCTCCATGTTCTAGTTTGATCTAATAATTAGCCTAATCCAATTTAGCGCGAGTCCCTGGCCGTGGTACCCAGGAAGTCACGTCCTAGACATGATGCAAGACAAGACAAGTGGATTGCACAAGCAAGCAAGCAGGAGCACCCACGGTGTCAAGTTGATTATACGAGTCAAGTTACAAGTTACAAGTCAAGTCAAGTCAGGAGTGCGCCGCCACGGGCCACTATCAAGTTATCAAGATAAATCATGTCAGGGTACTTGTCAGGAACGCACCACGACGGGCCACTATCACGTCAGGTTGGTCATGTCAGGAGTGCACCACTACGGGTCACTGTCGTGCTATGCAAGTTCCTTGTCATACCATGCCATGTACAATAGTTATTCCAAACATATTAAGTAAAAATCAGTTCATGACAAAAGGTGTAAGGATATAAAATGAGCGTAAAATATATAATAAAATATTAATATACAGGACTATAGAAGAGCCAAGCTTAAAGAAAATAAAACCAATCTCCATGAATGGACAAATTGCGCAAGGGTCCCTGGGGTCGGGTTGCGCAGGAGTCAAGTACGTCAGGGGCCAACTGCGCAGGGATGAACTGCGCAGGGTACCAACTGCGCAGAGGTGAGCTGCGCAGGGTACCAACTGCGCAGGAGTGGATGGCGCAGCAGATGGATTGCGCTGGATCAGGTTGCGCAGGAATGGATGGCGCATGGATGGATTGCGCAGAAGTGGACTGCGCAAGAGCCATGCGCGCAAAGGGAAAGGGAACGCTGGGCTAAGGAGCGCCAGCGCAGTTCAGCTCAGCGCAATGCGCTGGCCGAGGGGATGCGCAGTTCACCAAAGGGGGAGCTGCACAATCGGTCTTGCGCTAAAGAGCGCAGGCCGAGAGGTCTGCTCCTCCAACCCGAGAAGAACTCCAAGAACTCTAAAACTTCAATTCTTCATATCATTGTCAAATCAAAGCCAAATCTAGATTTTCAAAGGTCTAACTTGAGTAAAATCGAATTCTCTTCCACATGGAAGCATCAAAACATGCAAAAATCGAAGTTTAATGGATCAAAACCAAGGATTTTTGAAAATGGTTAAAACTTAGATCTAGAAAAATGAATGCTCCAAATCACAAAATGTCAAGTTCTAAAGTTGTTCTCCATGGCCTAATCTAGTTAATGGACAAATAAAAAGTGGTGCTTATTTGATGGCAAGGTGCACTTGCCTATGGGTTGGGGAGTTGTGTGGAAGAAGGAAGAAGAAGAAGTTGAAAGAAATTAATGGAGTTATGGAGGAGAGAGAAAAGGTTGGTAGGTTTTAATGAGGGTGGTTGTGATGGAATGGAGGTGGAGAATGGGCTAAGGTGTTCCACTCATGATGAACCAAACCAAACCAATTCTACAAAATAAAACCAAGCCATGGTCCAAAACCCATTTACGAGAACCCGAATCCACAAGTCGAGAAAATAAAATACGTGCCAAAATTAAATTACGAGCACAAATACGAAATACAGAAAATGGGGGTGACAGTCGAACTGCATGATTTTTCTGTGTTTACTTTGTTTTAATTTTTGAGGATAAATTTTTTTAAGGTGGATAGACTTGTAGCACCAGGTTTCTAATTGAGAGTGATTTTAAATTTTATAGTTTTAGTCATTTAATTATTGTCATTTAAATTCATGCTTTGATTTTGGAGATTTTAATCATTTTAAATTTTTAAGCCATGATTTGTGATTTTAATGTTTTGCTAGTGAAACCTTAGAGACTGTTTGACCTAGAGCCTAACCATGTGATTAGGATATTTTCAGTAACATTTCTGGCCCAAGGGTATTTTGGTCATTGGACCTCTTTGATTTATTTTGATATTTTGCATTGGTGATTGTTGATTTGGCTTTTGATAGGTGAGATTTTGTGATGGTTTCGTGTCCGTGTCGGACACGTAACAGTTTTTTTTATTTGCAAGTGTTGTTGTGTCTTAAGATATTTTTATTTTGCTGAAATTTTTTTTCTTTGGAAGTATTCGAGAGGGATTGTTTTCTGCGTGTGTTTTTCTGTGATTGTTTTGTTTTAATTTCGAGGACGAAATTTTTTAAGGTGGATAAATTTGTCACCCTCAGTTTTCAGGAACAGGGGTATTTTTGTCATTTTATATTTTTGAATATTTTTGAAATTTATTTTATTATTTATGATATTATTTTGGGGTTATTTGAGTCGGGTTCGAATTTCAGCTCATTCCGACTTGTATCGGGGACCCGAGGTAGCTTATACTCTGATCGGGACCCAACTGGAACCGACCAACTTGTCATGACCAAACCCAGATATTTATATTTGACTAATACCATTTGATTTTAGTGGGATTAGGGATTACAATTAGATTTAGAACTTGAAATTTGGAGTTTTCAAGTTACCATTTTGACCCCAACTCAAAACCACTCATTTCTTCGACTTGGAGGGCATTTTGGTAAATTTCCAAATGTCCCCAACCCTCTAAAATATGGTCGGCCAGCAGCAACTCTCCCTCTCTTCTTCCCATTTCAAGAAAAACTCTCTCTCTTCTCCTTTCTCTCATTCTACAAAGACCCCTTTCTTTTCCCTTTGGATTTTAAGCTCCAAAGTAAGTCAAATCTCTTCTAATTCTCTTCCATACTCTAGATCTCTCTCTAATCTTGGTGCTAACCCTTGTTTATCTCTTATTTGTGATTTTTATCTAGGTAGAACCTGTTATTGTCGGGGCATAATTTTTTGATGGAAAACTGAGAAGATGAAACAATTGTAAAAACAATGTTCCAAATCAACACTTCAAGGAAGGTAATCCTGAATTACGAGAATCTAAAAAGATTTTGTAATCAACAGCAATCGATCGTAGTACTTCTAAAAAGAAGATACAATCAAAATTACTGGCAGCAATGAAGAAAGTGACTGGCGAGAGATGGAAGAACTCCTACTGGGGTGAATAATCACCGTTGCTCAAAGCTTTATTCGCCCTATACGAATAGCTTCTAGGATCCGACAAGTTCGTCGGAGAACTTGGAACACTCCTCCTCTTTTGACTCCTCGGATGGACACGAACTCCCGTGCAAAAACAATGCTGGTGCGGCATCTTTCTTCTCTCTCTAAGGCTGCTGGAATTCGCAAGCAAATTCTGATCAGAACAGTGTTAAAGAACACTTCTGAATTCTCTGTTTACTTGTGTTAAAAAATACTTCGTAAACTTTCTGTGGTGGCTTCTCTTACCTGTATATGTATAAGCCTTGTGAGAGAGAGGATGCCTTATATAGGCCCTGCAGCAACTGCTCGGTTACCACAAAGTTAAGGACGTGGTAAAAACTATCCCGAACATGTAGCAACCGCCTAGAACATGCAAACGCACGTTCTGCTGCAAGTAGTGCCAACTGCGCATCCTGCGCACCTTGCACTCCGCGTACTAAGCCACTTGCGCCAACCTGCGCCACTGCGCGCACTGCGCCACTGCGCAACTTGCGCAATCTGTGCGACCTGCGCCACCTTGCGCCACTCGCGCAACGTGTGTCACGCGCGCAACTTGTGTAACGTACGCAACGTGCTCAACCGACGCAACCGGCGCACCCGGCACAACATGTGTGCAACCTGGCGCGCAACCTGTGGCGCGTAACGTGGCAGCACAAGTGGATCGTGCAACTAAAGCGCACTATGCGCCTAGCGATGATGCTGACGTGCTAAGTGCAAAGTGCGCCAACAAAACGCCACATTACGTCTCATGAGCCCATGAGCCCGAGTCCGAGTCGCTAAGCCCCTACGGGGCTTAGCTCCCATGGAAATAAATTTTCCAAGAGCAAAAAGCATGAATGCTTTCAATTGTTGATTTAGCCTATTTTCTATTAAAAAAATAACCCCACATGGCACACCCATGTGCACCTCCACACCACATATGCATCTCTAAACTAGCAAAGCTAATATATAGAGATACAAGTCTTTTGGTCTAGCCGGTGTGGGACTAAAAATCTCTTTGAAAAAGACCAAAACCCAACAATCTCCCACATATCTCTATATATGAGTATAAGTGTTCCCCACAGTAACTGTCCATCATCCATTAGGAAAGATGTCGCTGACGACTTGAATCTTCCCGCATGGTTCAAACAACAGACTATAATACAAGAATGGACTAAGCCTTGAATTATGCATCATAGCTGAAATTCTTTCCACTCACATAATGTAGTTACATGTGCTTCTGGCTACACATTAAAGGCCCTGTGCCAGCCTGGTTTCAGTATATAATTTTGGACGTCTACAAGTTTACACTCAAGAGACGGCCTGATATCTCTTTGTCCATGTAACGCCCCAGTCCCAAAATACGTAGGACTAGAACGTAATCATGCCAGCTATATACATACGAAGTATATGGACCCTCGTATATATACATAAGCTGTAAAATGCAGTAACAAAGTACTAAATCTCATCCACAAAGATAAATATGATATAAAAGTAACTATGAATTTGTCATGTACACAATAGTTGGACGGAGACAAAGTCCACTACCAACCAAATTAAATATGGAAAAATATACAAGATAAGAATTTAGCAAGCGAGAGCAATGGCGAGTCCAAGAGCAATCACTACGAAGAAAGGAATGGCCTTAGCTAGAGCACCTGCAGAAAACATGAACACACACCTGGGGAAAAACCAGGTCCTCAGAGGGACGTAACAAGACACATAATATCATGCCGATAAACTGAATAAATAAGCTCAACAGAAAAGTATGCATGAGTAAAGGGTCCTAACCATTCTATGTGATATGCATTTTGAGGACAACGTTCTACGCAGGGGCTGTAACGGATTCACGCAAGCAAGTAATAGAAAGTGGCCAGCAAGTAGCGCTCATCCGAGACGCTATCGACCTGGGCAGAAGGTAGTGCTCATGAGAGTCACCCTCGGCCCAAAATGTGTGTAAAAATAAATGTAGCCCCTACGCTAATAACTGTCCCCTCCCCCCAATGATACTATACATGTGTCGACTCCACGACACTGTTTAATCCTTAATAACTACCAAAGTCTTCTACACAATCTATTCGCAGTTATATTCTAACGCATGCGTACGGGGGATCAGCCCACACGCAAGTGGCCTCTATATGATACTCACAACTCTCACATACAACTCGTGTACAATCGTGATAAGTCAATGAGACACACTAAATTTGACGGTAGTCCCTTAACTCTAAGCCAATTGTATAAAATATAGTAATTTGTATTTACATATAATTTAAAAAGGAAACAACTAAAATATGCATGATATTGAACAGAAAATTTAAACAGTAAAGGCAAGGTGTCTTGCCTGAGGTTATGTGCAAAAGGGAATAATCCAGTAGCTCGAACCGACAAAATAAACAAGGCGAGAAAAGCCAACTCCCGCAGATGACTCCGGATGCTGCAACAAACATCACGAACGAGTTTGGAATATAAGATATGCCTAGGAAACGCCTGTCCAAAAGTTAAATTCTGGAACAGGGGCAAAATCGTAATTTTGGGTCAAAACGATGTCCGCCGTTGGACCCGCTTTGCACCGAAATGCGCGCCAGAACCTACGGTCTCTAAAGTCTTCAAACTACATGTCTATGAATTTGTTTTGACGAGATGAACCCAACGGTATGTCCAATTTTGGATTCCGGTGGGCTGTACACAAAATCGCCCGTTGAGTGGGATTGTGGGCCCGCCAAAATAGCGTCCCGATCAACGGTCTCAGAATCGGACCAAACTTGGCTCACAGGACCAGAAAAATATTTCGAGTCCAATGGCGCAAGTTTCATCGTGATATGATGAGTGTGCACAAAGTAATTGAGAAATTCCGAAAAGTCCGATACGGAAAAATTTGACGGATACGGGTCAAATTCGTCGCGCACACGCAACCAATTTGAATTCCGTCAAAGCCCGCATGTCCACAAAGTCGATACGGACCTTTCGGTACTCTCGGTTTGCGACGGGGTCGCCCGATTTGTCGGGACGTACCTCGTACGGGGTGTTTTTCCACTTTTTGAAAACAGAATTTACAGTTTTTCGGAAAAGTTTAACAACGTGTAACTTTCTACATACTAGATGAAAAGTGATTCCAAAAGGTGCGTTACAATCTCGGTTAGGTTTTCTTTGACTGCATTCAATTAGTTTTTACGAAAGCTTAATGGACGGCAAGAAAAGTGGCCGACAAGTTGGTGTTTCAAAACAGTTTTTAATATTCAGAAAAGTGGATTTTTCTCCAACTTCGTCTCGATTTTTCGAGCAAGATGGATGGCCATATCAAAATCCACCTGAGGGATCTCGAAGAGGGTCAAGTCTACTTTCCAAAACATTTTACGGATCAAAAATCGGAGTTACGAGCAGAAAGTTACGTCATCGGGAAGTAGGGTACCTTGACTGGAAAAACTGCTCCGTGGGTGACGCGGGGCCGACTTCCGATGCTCCGTTCGTCGTGCACACAACTCCGTTGCTGGTGAAACGAACTCGTAGGCGAATAGGGTATGATCAGGCTCAACTTTCGTTTTGGAAGTTTAGGGTTTAGAGGTTCGTGGAGGAAGTTATATATATAACAAGTGGGTCTAAAATCCTAATACTAGTGGGTTTAGGATTTCTCAAAAAATCCCTACAACACTACTGCGCGCGTTTTACTGCTGATGGTGGGCGGCTACAGTAACTATATATTTTTTTTCCTTTTTCTTTTTCTTTTCTTTTTCTTTTTCTTTATCTATAACTAACAATATATATATAACTATATATATAAATATGTATATATCCATAAATATCCCAAAAATTTATTTAAATCCCAAATACCATTTAAAAGTCAATTATCCAATTATTTAATATATTTGAGCATATCTACATATATATATAAATTCAATCCTTAATAGATCAACTCAAAATAAAAATAGTATTTAAATAGGAAACATGGTTATTAAATCTCTACAAAATAAATTTAATACTAATAAATTAATAAAAACTTTCCAATAGGTGAACTGTACCCCACACCCTTATCCGAGTCCAGGAACATGTACACTCTTTTTCGGGTCCACAAAACATACTATTTTGTAAAATATTATTTAAATAATAAAATACCAATAATTGCACAAATAATTTAAACGATTTAAAATTTGTACATGAAATTCTAAAATAATTTAGAATTTATTTTTACGTACATAAAATATGTCTACATGGCCACCTTGGTCACACCATGTGCTTACATGGGATTGGGTTCGGTCCGGGCCCTAGTTCGAGTTGGTTTGGTCTAACCGGGTCAATAAAATTATTAAATAAAATAATAGTTAAATAAAATACTTGAAATGAGTCATTACGCAACTCGGCCTGGTTTTCCTAATTTGGTCATCCCCATGGCAAGGCTTCCCTCGGCATGGCTAATGTACTAGTCAAGGCACCCTGCTATATCTTCCGTGCCAAAATTTATGGTAGTCTTGTGTTACAAAACACAACAATGGCTAAGGTCATTTTTAATAATTAAGAAAAACCATAAATTGTATAAAATAAATTTGAAGTCTAATAAAATAATAAAAAAAAATTTTAAAAAAATAAGGGTTTTACATCCTACCCAACTTACAAGAATTTCGTCCTCGAAATTTAGAATTAATAGGGTAGATAGGGTTGAGAGATAGGAAGAGTTCGTCAATACCAAAAGGCAATTAAAATTGTGGAGGAGACGATAAAACGGCGTTCAACACCACCATGCAATATAAAATTGTGGAGTCGATATATACAAAAATATATCATGGTTAGGGAATTGAATAAGGGTTGCCAGTGATGGTAGCAAAATTTTGAATATCCAATTTGGAAAGTAATAAGAAATTGAGTAGATCAAAGAGAATAATTTAGACATTTGGGAGATGTGGTTCCTAGAGAGAAACTGGAGACTAATCGTCTCGATCGAGAGTTTGATTGAAGTGAATGATTAGAATCATTCTCGAGTGCTCAAGAACATTTGGTAGGGCACGATAATAATTCTAGAGTCGAGAAATGAGGAGTAGTTAAAGGCGAGGATATAGCCACATGAGTCGGTCGGTGGCTATCTACATTTATGTATAATTAACCGATTGGACAATCAAGGATGATACCTTGAGTCTATCTTAGCAAGTACAGTGCCTTGTCTTTCCAAAATAAGTAAAGACAAGAACAACCAAGGTTTCAAAGACGGTGTTATATGTTGAGTACGAATTGCGGGGTTCATAGGCGACGAAAATAATTCAAAAGAGAATTGCCAAGGTTGTCGCGGATGAGACTCTAAGGCAAGTTTACTATGTCTCCATCCACGCAGAATAATATGTGATAAGCAAACCAAAGTACAATAGGTTGATCAGACCATCATGTACCGGTTCTGATTAGACAATATGTTAGTGGGTGCACCCATTAAAATATGTCATGATCAAGCTTTGATAATGAAATAAGCTTGCAAAACTGAAGCCACATTAGCAGCATGAGATAGTCAAAATATGAGCAAGGAAGGTACTGATGAAGGAATTTTAAATAGTCCAAGATCTTTTAAAATTGAGTCTTGTCCGAAGTGTGGGCCTATACATTTGTCCTAGTGTTTCTTCATCTATGGCTGGGTAGACTTGATAAGATAGGGTCCTCTGAATTTATAGTCTAAGTGAACTTACCAATGTGGTTCATGAAGAAAAAGGTTTGCTAGGTGGTGAGGTATTCTACCCAACTTACAAGAGTTAAACTAGTAGTGTGATAGGACAACGGGTCAAGCAATCAAAGTAAAGCACAAGGTTAGCATTTAGGGAATTAAGTAGAACAAAATCACATATCGGTCGAAAGAATTGAGTTGAGATGGAATCCCTATCTGTAGTCAAAAATATATCGGTATCATGGTAAAGATTATAGTTTGGCCACTTTGATTAAAAGGTCATATCATGAAAATAGTGTACAAGGAGACGTGTTTTAGTGAGACATGATATATCTACATGAAGGTGGACTTGTCTAAGTCTTACACATGAAATTTGTTGGAAGAAAAGTCTAATATTGTGCTCCAAATATACAAGTCACGGTAGGGGACGCCAGATGATCAAAAATAGAAAGTGGGAGTTCTCGATATGATAATTAATGCACAAAATAAAGAAGATCAAGTTACAGCATGAAATAAAAATTAATTAAAGAATCCATAAAAATAATAATTTAGGGGCACAGTTCCGGAGAGAAGATAATCTCCTGGATGAATACAGTTAAGGAACCATTAAATCATTATTCAAATTTGCAACTGGGTTAGAAGGTTGCAATTAAAAGATCTAGAATTGAAGGAAGGTCGAGTAAGTCAAGGTGGAAATATAATCACATAGCTCGGTAGATGACTAACAACACTTGTGTATATACTACTATCATGGTCATGGTGACATGGCAATTAGTGTGGAGTACATCTGTCTAATTAGAGTTATCTTGATGGCCTACCATTTAAAATTTACTCCAGTTTCCTCCAAAAATTTTCAACAATAAACTTTCAAAAATAAACAACCAAAATTTGTATTCACTCCAAGCCGTTCAAATTCATCATAAAAATTTAAATCACTCTCATAAATCTCAAAGCAAAATTTTTATCACGTTACTACTAATCTTTTCCAAAATTAACGTTTAAATTCAACTATTTAACTCAAGAGTTCACAATTTACGAATCCATAAAATTTCACAATCAATCAAAAATTTAACACTCTAAAATTTTCAAATAACTCACAATAAAACTCTTAGCATATTTAAAAGCAATTTCAAAATTTAAGCTCAATGCTCTCATCAATTTAACTTCTATTTATGCTATGTTATTCCAACAAACTCACAACTTTTAAATGGTAACTTCCTTTAATCAATAAAAATAACTTTTCATCACATCCTTCGAAATTCTTCAAAAAAAAATTAATATTAGCAATCCCACATTAAACTAAATTTTCAAATAACCTTATCAGTCAAAAATCTCTCTCTCTCTTTTTTTTACCAAAAATCTAAATAGATTTTTTTTTAAATCCTCATTCATAGGACACAATTTAAAATAAAGAAAAATTCTCAAAAATCGTTTTCATAACTTTCAAATATTTAAACCAAAAATTTGCCATAATTACTTCCACTTAAAATTTAAAATTTACTAAACACGAAAATCGCTAGTTGTACAACTCAAAATTAAATAATTCCTACGACCATTTTTAAAAGCTAAGATCATTTTCAAACCAAATTTATAATTATTCGAAGGTGCATAACTATAATACAATAAATCATAAACATCAAAACTCGAAAATCCAATAAATTTTATATTTGTTCAAAGATGTATATATATCACCCAAAAATTATAAATATCACAACTCGAAAAGCAAATTAATATTTTACTTGTGCAAAGATGTATAACTATAACTCAATAAATCATCAAATCTCAAAATGCCAATCCATTTCTTAAACCAAGTATAAAATTCTACGAATCCTCTGGTGTTTACTATTTAGAATTCTCAAGATTAAAAACTTTCCGTGGCAACATCCTACTTTACCAATTACTAATCATTAAATCACACTAAAAAGCCCTTTTAACTCAATTAGAGTCTTGAATGTATTCCAATTGTCAATATAACCATTCTAGCCATGTGTTTGACCTATGAGCATATACTAGTGTAGTCATCTTCCTAGTTGACACTAAGCACGAAAATAAGAATCGACGGAAGAAAGGAATCAAGCAAGATGCAATTCAAGGAGGTCGATCGAGAATTCGAAATGTGAAGTCAAGGGAAGAGGTCAAGCTATATGGATGAGATTCCTAAAATTCTAATCCTATGTTGCAGGTTCACATCGGTACAATTACGTAACCGAAGTGACAAACTCGACCTGCATGGGCCACCACAAAAACATGTAACGCCCCAGTCCCAAAATACGTAGGACTAGAACGTAATCATGCCAGCTGTATACATACGAAGTATATGGACCCTCGTATATATACATAAGCTGTAAAATGCAGTAACCAAAGTACTAAATCTCATCCACAAAGATAAATATGATATAAAAGTAACTATGAATTTGTCATGTACACAATAGTTGGGCGGAGACAAAGTCCACTACCAACCAAATTAAATATGGAAAAATATACAAGATAAGAATTTAGCAAGCGAGAGCAATGGCGAGTCCAAGAGCAATCACCACGAAGAAAAGAATGGCCTTAGCTAGAGCACCTGCAGAAAACATGAACACACACCTGGGGAAAAACCAGGTCCTCAGAGGGACGTAACAAGACACATAATATCATGCCGATAAACTGAATAAATAAGCTCAACAGAAAAGTATGCATGAGTAAAGGGTCCTAACCATTCTATGTGATATGCATTTTGAGGACAACGTTCTACGCAGGGGCTGTAACGGATTCACGCAAGCAAGTAATAGAAAGTGGCCAGCAAGTAGCGCTCATCCGAGACGCTATCGACCTGGGCAGAAGGTAGTGCTCATGAGAGTCACCCTCGGCCCAAAATGTGTGTAAAAATAAATGTAGCCCCTACGCTAATAACTGTCCCCTCCCCCCAATGATACTATACATGTGTCGACTCCACGACACTGTTTAATCCTTAATAACTACCAAAGTCTTCTACACAATCTATTCGCAGTTATATTCTAACGCATGCGTACGGGGGATCAGCCCACACGCAAGTGACCTCTATATGATACTCACAACTCTCACATACAACTCGTGTACAATCGTGATAAGTCAATGAGACACACTAAATTTGACGGTAGTCCCTTAACTCTAAGCCAATTGTATAAAATATAGTAATTTGTATTTACATATAATTTAAAAAGGAAACAACTAAAACATGCATGATATTGAACAGAAAATTTAAACAGTAAAGGCAAGGTGTCTTGCCTGAGGTTATGTGCAAAAGGGAATAATCCAGTAGCTCGAACCGACAAAATAAACAAGGCGAGAAAAGCCAACTCCCGCAGATGACTCCGGATGCTGCAACAAACATCACAAACGAGTTTGGAATATAAGATATGCCTAGGAAACGCCTGTCCAAAAGTTAAATTCTGGAACAAGGGCAAAATCGTAATTTTGGGTCAAAACGATGTCCGCCGTTGGACCCGCTTTGCACCGAAATGCGCGCCAGAACCTACGGTCTCTAAAGTCGTCAAACTACATGTCTATGAATTTGTTTTGACGAGACGAACCCAACGGTATGTCCAATTTTGGATTCCGGTAGGCTGTGCACAAAATCGCCCGTTGAGTGGGATTGTGGGCCCGCCAAAATAGCGTCCCGATCAACGGTCTCAGAATCGGACCAAGCTTGGCTCACAGGACCAGAAAAATATTTCGAGTCCAATGGCGCAAGTTTCATCGTGATATGATGAGTGTGCACAAAGTAATTGAGAAATTCCGAAAAGCCCGATACGGAAAAATTTGACGGATACGGGTCAAATTCGTCGCGCACACGCAACCAATTTGAATTCCGTCAAAGCCCGCATGTCCACAAAGTCGATACGGACCTTTCGGTATTCTCGATTTGCGACGGGGTCGCCCGGTTTGTCGGGACGTACCTCGTACGGGGTGTTTTTCCACTTTTTGAAAACAGAATTTACAGTTTTTCGGAAAAGTTTAACAACGTGTAACTTTCTACATACTAGATGAAAAGTGATTCCAAAAGGTGCGTTACAATCTCGGTTAGGTTGTCTTTGACTGCATTCAATTAGTTTTTACGAAAGCTTAATGGACGGCAAGAAAAGTGGCCGACAAGTTGGTGTTTCAAAACAGTTTTTAATATTCAGAAAAGTGGGTTTTTCTCCAACTTCGTCTCAAATTTTCGAGCAAGATGGATGGCCATGTCAAAATCCACCTGAGAGATCTCGAAGAGGGTCAAGTTTACTTTCCAAAACATTTTACGGATCGAAAATCGGAGTTACGAGCAGAAAGTTACGTCATCGGAAAGTAGGGTACCTTGACTGGAAAAACTGCTCCGTGGGTGACGCGGGGCTGACTTCCGATGCTCCGTTCGTCGTGCACACAACTCCGTTGCTGGTGAAACGAACTCGTAGGCGAATAGGGTATGATCAGGCTCAACTTTCATTTTGGAAGTTTAGGGTTTAGAGGTTCGTGGAGGAAGTTATATATATAACAAGTGGGTCTAAAATCCTAATACTAGTGGGTTTAGGATTTCTCAAAAAATCCCTACAACACTACTGCGCGCGTTTTGCTGCTGATGGTGGGCGGCTACAGTAACTATATTTTTTTTTCCTTTTTCTTTTTCTTTTCTTTTTCTTTTTCTTTATCTATAACTAACAATATATATATAACTATATATATAAATATGTATATATCCATAAATATCCCAAAAATTTATTTAAATCCCAAATACCATTTAAAAGTCAATTATCCAATTATTT
Organism: Iris pallida; assembly: GCA_029216955.1. NCBI lineage: Eukaryota > Viridiplantae > Streptophyta > Magnoliopsida > Asparagales > Iridaceae > Iris > Iris pallida. The sequence continues at coordinate 3,273,382 of JANAVB010011394.1, forward strand.
AATATATTTGAGCATATCTACATATATATATAAATTCAATCCTTAATAGATCAACTCAAAATAAAAATAGTATTTAAATAGGAAACATGGTTATTAAATCTCTACAAAATAAATTTAATACTAATAAATTAATAAAAACTTTCCAATAGGTGAACTGTACCCCACACCCTTATCCGAGTCCAGGAACATGTACACTCTTTTTCGGGTCCACAAAACATACTATTTTGTAAAATATTATTTAAATAATAAAATACCAATAATTGCACAAATAATTTAAACGATTTAAAATTTGTACATGAAATTCTAAAATAATTTAGAATTTATTTTTACGTACATAAAATATGTCTACATGGCCACCTTGGTCACACCATGTGCTTACATGGGATTGGGTTCGGTCCGGGCCCTAGTTCGAGTTGGTTTGGTCTAACCGGGTCAATAAAATTATTAAATAAAATAATAGTTAAATAAAATACTTGAAATGAGTCATTACGCAACTCGGCCTGGTTTTTCTAATTTGGTCATCCCCATGGCAAGGCTTCCCTCGGCAAGGCTAATGTACTAGTCAAGGCACCCTGCTATATCTTCCGTGCCAAAATTTATGGTAGTCTTGTGTTACAAAACACAACAATGGCTAAGGTCATTTTTAATAATTAAGAAAAACCATAAATTGTATAAAATAAATTTGAAGTCTAATAAAATAATAAAAAAAATTAAAAAAAATAAGGGTTTTACAGTCCATACACTATAGGTGAGTTCATTATAAAGAGACATGGCATGAAGCGCTTTGCGCTTCCCTTGCGGTGCTACGTCGCTATGAGATGGCCCGAAGCCAAGGAATTACCCCTCCCTGGGAATCACCCCATATCTGAGAACCTTTGTAGTGTCATACTACTGTAGCATAAGGCAACTGCCTCTTTGTAGTGCCAAACTACCCAGCATGAAGCCTTGGGCTCCCTTGCGGTGTTACGCCGCAACGACGTGGCTTGCAAGGCCGAGGCTTTATCCCTAACCGGGTACCTCATCATGATGTCGTGCCACTGTAACATGAGGAACTCCTCCTCTTTGTAGTGCTGACTACACCTCTCTTTATTTTAACATACAGCATTAGGCTAACTGCCTATTTACGGTGCTACGCCTCTGTGACTTGGCCTGCAAAGCCGAGGCTTTATCCTATTCCTGGGCAGCATCCCACATATAGGAACCTCATTATGGAGTCACCCCACTGTAGCATGGAGTTTCACTCCTTGTAGTGCTGCTCTACCGTGCTTCCTGTAAAGCACACCAGACATTCACAATGCCTGAGAACTCATTAAGGCATTTAAGCCAACCTTCCCACAGGATCCGTTTTTCGCAGAAAACAACAGTAGACAACAGTGGTTATAGGTCCGTAACCTCTCCATGCCCAATAGAATATGTACCCACCGTTTCTGATATTCTTTCGATTAGTGGTCCTTCCTTGAACCAAAAGCTAGATGCCTAGTAGATTTCTCTTTGAACTATTAGCATAAAACTTTATGGTAGGAATACAATAATACAATATCAGAATGCCTTCAAGCCCATTTTACAAGCTGTGTCATCGACCAGCTGGCGCTTGAGGCCCTTGGTGAACGGATCTGCCAGGTTCTCCTGACTCTGAACATCAATCACTGTAATAACACATCTCTTGATAAGATCGTGTACTGCCCTGTGCTTCAACCGCACAGTCCTCTTCTTTCCGTTGAAGAGGTTATTTGATGCCACCGCCGCAGTCGCCTGGTTGTCGCAGTATATCGGTATTGCCGATATTTGTACCCCAACCACTGGAAGATCATACATGATCTCCCGAAGCCATTCTGCTTCCTCAGCTGCGGTATCAAGTACAAAGAACTCATATTCCATGGATGACTGCGAGAGCATAGTCTGCTTCTTCGACTTCCACGATATAGCAGCTCCACCCATTGTGAAAATGAATCCACCTGTGGACCTCTCGCTCTCCACCTCTGAGCACCAGCTGGCATCACTGAAGCCTTCCACTACCGGCGGATCTCCGCTGTAGTACAGTACATATGTATGAGTCTTCTTGAGATATCTCATAACCGGTTTCACAGATTTCCAGTGTTCAACACCTGGGTTGCTCGTAAAACGACTCAGTATTCTCACGGCGAAAGCTATGTCAGGCCTTGTGGCAGTAGTAGCATACATCAAACTCCCGATTATGCTTGCAAACTCCAGCTGCCTGACGCTTTCCCCTGAATTAGGCTTCAGCTTCAGATCACACCTGTATGGCGTATCGATCCCTGGAAGATCCCGATACCCATAACGAATGATCATTTTTTTAATATAATGAGACTGTGACAGCGCTAGTCCAGTGTCTGTCCGGATGATCTTGATCCCTAAATTCATATCAGCTTCCCCCAAGTCCTTCATACTGAACTTGCTCGAGATTAATTTCTTTGTCTCCGTGACATAGCTCATATCCGTACCTAGGATAAGTATGTCGTCCACGTACAGACAAACGATCACACCTCTTCCATCAGCGAACTTCGTGTAAACACACTTGTCCGTCTTGCTGACCATGTAGCCATTTGACCTTATAACTTTGTCAAATTTTTCGTGCCATATATTGGGAGCCTGTTTAAGACCGTACAAAGATTTTACCAACTTGCAGACTTTGTCTTCAAGACCCTTGACGACAAATCCCTCTGGCTGTTGCATATAAATCTCTTCGGTCAGCTCGCCATTTAGGAAAGTCGTTTTCACATCCATCTGATGTATCATCATCTTATGTATCGCTGCAAGAGCAATCAATATTCTGATGGAAGTCATCCGGGCTACTGGAGCATACGTGTCAAAGTAGTCAATCCCCTACTTCTGAGAAAACCTCTTGGCTACCAACCTAGCCTTGAACTTGTCAATAGTTCCGTCTGCTTTCATCTTCTTCTTGAAATCCATTTGTATCCGATGGGTTTCGCTCCTTCAGAAAGATCAACCAACACCCAAGTGTTATTTGAGGTGATGGAATCAATTTCATTGTCAATCGCCTCCTTCTAGAAAACTGCGTCTCTGGTCTTCATCGCTTCATCATAGGTAAGCGGATCTGCTTCCACATGATAGGTGACAAAGTCACTTCCGAATTCCTTCGGCCTCCTCACTCACTTCGTTGAAGGCTCAGCGAGATCTGGTTCAACCGTTGTTTCAACAACAACAACTTCTTGGACCACATCTTCATTGAAGACTTCAGTTTCTTGCGCACCCTCATTGTTCTCCGGTACATCCGCGAGAACAATATTCTTGTGCCTTGCAAATTTGTCTTCAAAATATTCTGCGTCGCGAGATTCAATGATATGATTTGACTCAATATCAAGAAATCTCCGAGCATCACTCTTCTCGGCATACCCCAAGAAGATCGTCTTAGTAGTCCTTGTCCTAAGCTTCTGAATCTTCTGATCTGGAAGCTTGACATATGCCAGACACCCCCACACTCGAATGACATTCAAGTTAGGTCTGACCTTGAACCAGAGTTCATGAGGAGTAACATCTGAAGTTGCATGAGGCACTCTATTTAGAATAAAAGTGGCCGTCAATGCAGCATCTCCCCAGTAGCACTTAGGAAGACCAGCAGTCAACAACATTGAGTTAATCATTTCTGTTAACGTTCTGTTCGTCCTCTCTGCTACTCCGTTTGATTGAGAAGAGTACGGAGCCGTAGTCTCATTGACAATTCCATGTTCTTTGCAGAACGATGCGAATTCATGAGACCTGTACTCCCCACCTCGATCACTTCTTATTCTTTTGAGTTGTTGTCCAGTCTGCCACTCAGCTTCGGCTCTGAACTCCTTTAACTTCTCGAATGCTTCGTCTTTAGCCTTCAGCAAGTAGACGAACACATACTTTGAGAAGTCATCGATGAAGGTTATAAAATACTTCATCCCGGCCTTTGTAGAGAACTGTTTGAAGTCACAGATATCGGAGTGTACCAACTCCAGAAGATCTGTACTTCGATTAACCCGAGGAAAGGGTTTCCTTGTGATCTTTATTTGAGCACAAATTTCACATTTCTCTACCTTACCCCCACACTTGGTGATAAGTCCTAGACTAGACATTCTGTTTATTTATTTACAATGAACATGTCCTAGCCTATTATGCCACAACTCAAGAGTATAAGCAGAAGGAGTGATTTCATTAATCACATTAATTACATTGGACTGATTTACAAGCTGAATTTTGAACATTCCTTCGGTATAAAAAGCTTTTCCGAAATATGTTTCCTTGATAGACATCACCATCTGGCCAGCATTGATGTCCATCCTGAGGCCTGCATTGCAGAGTAGGCCTCCTGAGATCAGGTTCTTGGCGATAGCAGGTACGTACTTCACGCTTTGAAGCGTCAGAGACTTCCCCGAAGTCAGCTTTAACACCACCGTCCCGATCCCGAGCACTTTATCTTGTGCCTGGTTCGCCATCATAACCACTTCAGAAGTAGGTGTGTAGGTGGTGAACCACTCCTTACTGGAGCAGACATGGCAGGAGGCTCCAGTGTCTACCCACCAGTCAGAGTCAGTCCTTACCACATCACCTGCGCAATCATAGCAACAACGTCAGTGATCATAGATACCTTAATAGGCTCTCCTTGCTCTGATTGCTTGGTCTTTGCTTTGTATTCACTTTTGAAGTGGCCCTTCTTGCCACACTTGAAACAAGGCATCTGTGACTTTGCCTTCTTTCGCTTGAAGGAAGTTCCCTTCACGTTCAGATTGTTAGGGTCCTTCTTCTTGCTGTGGGAAGCCGCCTGCTTTCCCCTTGGTTCCTTGGTATGAACCAGATTGGCGTTAGCCAATTGCTTGGACAGTGCGTCCACCTTCAGTTGAGCCCGCATCTGGTCCTCAACATAGATTTCCTGCAAGAGATCTTCAAGGCTGATCTCAAGCTTCTTCCTATGCTTGTTTGTATAGAACATACTCCACCCAACGGGGAGCTTTGAGACAATCCCTCCAACAACAAACTTGTCGGGTAGGGGCATCGCCTCGTCTGCCAACTTCTGTCGCAGCTTGAGAAATTCTTTTACCTGCGGCAGCATAGACTTCTCGTCCTCAAAGAGCCATTTGTGATATTTTTCAACCACAAATATCTTGCTCATGTTTTTGTCTTCTTCGTACAGTTTCTCCAGAGACTCCCATATGTCTCTGGTAATTGTCTTCTTACTGTAGGATTATGCTAGGGAATCCTCCATAGCACTCAGGATAAGCAGCTTGCAAATGCTATTTTTCCTTCTCCACTTGGCCTGAAGTTTAGTAGCCGCAGTGATTGCGGCAGCAGACCCAGTATCTGGAACGGTAGGTTCCTCTTCAAGAAGCACGTGATCAACGTCTCTGAGTTGAAGAGTGAGATAAACCTTCCTCTTCCAGACTTGATAATGCTCTCCATCAAACTTTTCTAACTTACAAAAGTCAGTATTGAGGAGTGAAGCATTAACGTTTTCCATCGTAGCAATAAAATTTTGAGCTTGTTATTACCGGGGCACAATTTTTCGATGAAAAACTGAGAAGATGAAACAATTGTAAAAACAATGTTCCAAATCAACACTTCAAGGAAGGTGATCCTGAATTACGAGAATCTAAAAAGATTTCGTAATCAACAGCAATCGATCGTAGTACTTCTAAAAAGAAGATAGAATCAAAATTACTGGCAGCAATGAAGAAGGTGACTGACGAGAGATGGAAGAAATCCTGCTGGGGTGAATAATCACCGTTGCTCAGAGCTTTATTCGCCCTATACGAACAGCTTCCAGGAACCAGCAAGTTCGTCGGAGAACTTGGAACACTCCTGCTCTTCTGAATCCTCAGATGGACACGAACTGTCACGCCCCAGAACCAGAATACTGGAGAGCTGGGGCAGACATAGCCAGCTACGTATATGAAATGGAATCCATCTCGCTATACGGTCACGGCTGTCTAGATACATGAGGGTTTATCTACAAGCCAACAGTCTCTTAAGGTCATGAACAAGCCTAGTGTCTCAATCACAAGCAAGTAAGTAAAAGTCACAAGATGTATGATCATTAAATATACAATAGTAAGGCGTCCCAAACATTACATATTCAGTTGATCATGAAGCTAGTCGTTACAAAATGTCAGGACTAGCAAGAGTTTAGTCATACATGATCAACCCTAGGATCTGTTAATCATGTTACAGCCCGTAGGCAGACAGTAAGTAAGTGCAATCGAGCTAAACAGGTGCTCGTCGGCTAAACGCCTCAAAAGAATATTTTTATAATATAGTGGGAGAGCAAAATAAAATCCACTCGTTGCCAGGATTTCTTCTAGTGTTCACCATCTGGCAGGAAGGTCGGTAGATCCTCTTGAGCTGCTCCGAAATCTGGCTACACAAAACCAGCTGGGTCAGACCCCAGAAAGAGCAAGTGCCACAAAGGAAGCTTCACTTAAGAACTAAAACCAGCAATCAGCACAAGATATAAATAAAAGTAAGAACTGGAAATAAAAAAAATACACCAGGATGATATACGACGAGATAACCATGAAACTATTCAGATAACCAGGTTACAACCCGTAAACCAAATAAGGACCGGGGTTGTAACCCTTCGTCTGAACAGAACTTAGAATTCTCACCATTATCGGTAAAATAAATACAAGCATTCTGGTCATTCAATAATCTGGAACATGATCAGGGCAAGACTAGACTGGTTAGACTCCGTCCAATCACTTCACGGCCAAGCAAGAATTACGGCTTGTTACTTTAACTAACTAGAGTTGTCACAAGCCTAATTACTAACAAGATGCAGTGAGATTATTCCACAGCCACAAGCCCTGCAGACCATCCAGGTTACCCGGGTTAAAAGATTAGAGTTGAATTCAGGTGGGTACATCGTCCAGAAAACGAATGTACCCTTAGGTAGCTTGAAGGGTACAACACATGACAGTGTGCTGGAAATGTGCCCTACTCGACGGCAGGCTACAGATCTCAAGGCGTGCCCAGGTAACGGGATTGCCTGTAGCTGGAAAATCTCGTCATGACTAATATATTAATCTAGTTATTCGCCTTAGTCCATTTTAGTAGTACTCCTGACCGTGGTACTCAGGAGTCCCCTCCTAGACATGATGCAAGACAGGACTGGATTATTTATACAAGCACAATCGCCCACGGTGTCCAGATTAATTATACAGGTCATGTCATGTCAGGTAGCCGTCGCAACAGCTATTCGAGATAATCATGCCAGGTTATCATGCCAAATGTACTTGTCAGGAGTGCGCCACGACGGGCCACTATCAAGTCATGTCAGGTTACTCATGTCAGGAGTGCACCACTACGGTCACTATCGTGTCAGGCTCAGTTATCAATTCCAAACATATCAAGTAAATTTGTGATTATCAAGTTCAGTGCAAGTTCTATAGAAAATCCAGGGAAATCAGGCTACGCTCAGGTCATACGCTCAGGTCATACGCTCAGTGCAAGTTCTCCATACGCCTCCAAAAGGCAGCGTATGAGGTCCATACGACTCCTTGTCACCCAAGCGAGCGTATGCAAGACATACGCTCACAAAAGGCAGCGTATGGACTCCATACGACTCCTTGTCACCCAAGTGAGCGTATGCAAGACATACGCTCCCAAAAGACAGCGTATGGACTCCATACAACTCCTTGTCACCCAAGTGAGCGTATGCAAGACATACGCTCCCAAAAGGCAGCGTATGGATCGGACAGCGCTGCGCTAAAGAGCGCGCGCAGCTCAGTGGCGCAAGCTAAAAAGCTCGCGTACACTGCTCACTGTCTTCTCCAAAACAGCAAGAACTCCATGGTTGAACCCAAAGCTTCAAAGTCCATAACTTGGTCCAAACAAGTCCAAATCCAACTTTTCAAAGGTCAAAATTGGGTAGAATAAAATTCTCTACAACATGGAACCATCAAAACTTGAAAACAAAGAAGTTTGACAGATCAAAACCACCAAAATCTGAAAATAACTAATTTCTAGATCTACAAAAATTTAAGCCTCAAAATGGAAAATGACAAGTTCTAATGTGTCTTAGAAACATGATGAGAAGCTAATGGAACAATAAAAATGAGCTCTCTTGTAGAAGCAAGTTGCACTTGCCTAGACCTCTCTCTTCTCTCTTTGGTAGGTGAAGGGAGTAAATGAGGAAGAAGAAGATGAATAATGAAGAGAGAGAATGAAGAAGGCTAATAAATACAAATGGTGGTAGTAGGTAGGAGTTTACCTTGGGTTCATCATGAACCCAATCAAAACCAAGCCAAGCCGAACCAACCAACCCGAACCAGGAATAAACCAAGCCAAGCCATGAAGAAAACTAAACAAGGAATCATACAATACAAGAATAAATACGTACACGTATTCAGAAATACGTAATACGAACCACAGGCATTATACGAACTCCCGTACAAAAGTAACGCTGGTGCGGTGCCTTTCCTCTCTCTCGAAGGCTGCTGGAATTCGCAAGCAAATTCCGATCAGAACAGTGTTAAAGAACACTTCTGAATTCTCTGTTTACTTGTGTTAAAAAATACTTCGTAAACTTTCTGTGGTGGCTTCTCTTACTTGTATATGTATAAGCCTTGTGAGAGAGAGGATGCCTTATATAGGCCCTGCAGCAACTGCTCGGTTACCACAAAGTTAGGGACGTGGTAAAAACTACCCCGAACATGTAGCAACCGCCTAGAATATGCAAACGCACATTCTGCTGCAAGTAGTGCCATGAGCCCATGAGCCCGAGTCCGAGTCCGTGAGCCCGAGTTCGAGTCCGAGTCCATGAGCCAATGAGCCCGAGTCCGAGTCCGAGTCCGAGGCCGAGTCCGAGTCCGAGTCGCTAAGCCCCTACGGGGCTTAGCTCCCATGGAAATAAATTTTCCAGGAGCAAAAAGCATGAATGCTTTCAATTGTTGATTTAGCCTCTTTTCCATTAGAAAAATAACTCCACATGGCACACCTGTGTGTACCTTCACACCACATATGCATCTCTAAACTAGCAAAGCTAATATATAGAGATACAAGTTTTTTGGTCTAGCCGATGTGGGACTAAAAATCTCTTTGAAAAAGACCAAAACCCAACAGAATCTAGCATGGAGGGGTTGGAAGCTTAGATTTGGCTCTTGATCCAAAAAGAACCAATTTTGGAGCTTTTCTTTGGGATTCCAACCCCCAAGAGGTAAACCCTAACTCTAACTCTTGTAATTGCTCCTAATTAATGTTATTTGCATATTAGAGGATACCCGAGACGTAGGATAACGCATTAGAAGATGTTTGGAACCCATTGGACTCAATTCGGGACTTTCGGGCTAGCTTTAGTGCCAATTTTGGGGAAAACCCTAAATTGACATGTTTGGGTGTTATCCCTAGCCTAATTAGACCTAATTAGGTTAGTTTGGATGAGATGAGGCTAGGTACGTGTCCATATTTGGATACGTGGGGTCGTTTTGCGAGAAATCATAAAAATAGGCTTTTTCGGGGTTTTCGGGTTCCAACACACGGGTGACTTTTTGCACCGACACTAGAATTGACAAGTTAGCACTTAGAATAGGTTATAATCATTATTTAGAACTCGTGGGTAGAGTTTGGGTCAAATTCGGATAGGTTTGGTATCCGTATCACGCGGTATCGCGAATCGGACACCCCGGAGTCGCCAGAATGGCCATTTGGCCATTCGGGCCTCGTTTCTCGTTTTCGCTCGCGTGGGCGAGTTAGATTTCTTGTGTGGGGCACGTGTCTAGGCCCTAGAGGGTAGAATTGCAAGATTTGGATATTCGGATAAGGTTTTGGGTCGTTTAGGAATATATGTATGTGTGCATGTGTATATATATAAGTTTGTGTGTGTGTGTGGAGGATATAGAGATTTTAGATTGAGAGAGTGAGTTTGAGATTGAGAGAGTGATAGATAGATGGTTAGATGGAAAGGGAAGTAAGGACAGATGTAGAGAGAGATAGAGTGATTGAGAGAGTGTGAAGAAGGGGGGACAGCCACAGGAAACAGCAGCTGCTGTTGCAGCAGTGCAGGGGAGGGAGGACAGTCCCTTGTTCAGCCATTGGGCAGCCCCAAACCTGTCCATTAATCAGCCCCCAATAGGCAGCGACTTAACCATCAATTCAGCCCCAATATAACCCCCACAAATCAGCCTATAAGCAGTCCTAAAACCAGTCCTACTCAGCCCCTACATTGGCCCCTTTAACCCCACATATAAGCCCCTATATTCAGCCACTTCAGCCCCCAAAACAGCCCCCATTTCACATATAATTCAGCCATGTTATCCCCCTATCTTCCACACAATTCAGCTACCATTTCACCCTCCATTGACAGCCCCACTTGACACCCAAAACAGCCCATGGATAGCCCCATGTTTGCACATCCATTTCACCCACATAGGACAGCCCAAATCAGCCTACATCAGCCCATATTTCAGCCCATAAATCAGCCCCCAATTCTTTCATATATTCACTTATGCATTCCATTCATACTTTCCATTCAATTCAATCCTCCAAACATTCATCCATTCATGTATTAATCACTTCAAACATTTATCCCTCCATCCATACATCCTTCCATTCACTTATGCATTTCATTCATTCACTCTACAAATTCATCCACTCATCCCACCATCCTATCACCCATTCATTTATACTTTCCATCCCCATTCCATTTCATCTCCATTTCACTTCATTCACACATTCATTCATCCATCCCCCTTTCCATTACATACTACAAAGTCCCTTGGCCCTATAGGTCTTGAGTTTGTGTTGTGATGTGAGGATTATTAGAGGGTAAGGTATTGTGGTAGGCTTGTTAGATTTAGTATTAGATATTAGTTAGTGTTGGTGTTAGTGTTGTGTTAGAAATGGTTAGTTAAGTTAGTATCCTAGTAGACTAGTTAGAGGACTAACCTAGACACTAGGAGAGTGTGGAAGAGTGAACTAGGAAGGTTGGTAGAGAGTAGGGTGTGGTATCTCAAGATACCATAGCGTATTATGACGATACCCTAAGGTAATATTGGGATGACCAACATGGAAGATAAGATGGATTAGATGCCCAAGAATCCTAGATTTCTTGGTTGGTAAACCCTAGATAGGATAGTATCTAGCTACCCTAAGAAGCCTAGGCTAGTATCCTGAGATCTAGAGGGGTTTTCTTTGTAATGGGCAAGGTATCGGGAATACCATGTAAGAGTAAATTATGGGGTATAGGATAATGTAAGGTATTGGGTTTCTGATTGCTAGATGGGCTTAGAAATAGGTTGTCTTGGTCGGTAATGACTAGATGAGGGTAGTTTAGACTAGTCTTGATCCCCGTTGACCAAGAGTTGACTTTTTGACCGAAAGTCAACTTCAACTCAACACTTGACTTAGAATTGACCGAAACCAAACCAGAGTTGACCAGTTGACAAAAATCAACTGTTAGTCAATATTTGACTTGTTTGACCTAGGGTTGACCGAGGGTTGACTCAGCGTTGACCAGAGTTGACTTTTTGACCAAAAGTCAACTGTAAGTCAACCTTTGACCCAGATTGACCTAGTTTGACTTGAATTGACTTCATGTGACCTTGTTTGACCTTGTTTGACCTAGTGTGACCTAGTTTAGCTTGGTGTGACTTAGTTTGACCTAGTTTTGACTTAGACTTGCATATCATGACTCGATTAGCTTTCCTTTCATTATTAAACCATGTTTTGACTTGTAGTATCTCATCTTTAGGTCTGTGATTACTCTGAGCGTCTGTTCACCTTATCAGCTCAGGACCACAGGCGAGTACATTCTCTGATAATATTTTTGTTTTATGATATCGTCTTTGTTTCTAGTATTTAGTGTATATATCCTTGTTCTCTTGACACATGGTGCACACGGATTGGTATTGTCTGGATCCCGTCATAAGATGTTATTCCTCTTATATATGGTATACACTGGGCAAGTCTTTATTGTTTATTGTTCATTATATAGATACGATTCCTGCGTAGGCTCGCGACCTCCTCAGAGAATACGTGTCATGACGTGTCATGACTGGATCCACTATATTAGTCAGGGATGGGGGTGTTAGCATAGATATGTGATCAATACCCCATAGTATTATTTTGTATCATCATTGTATCACTATAGTATCCTCATTGTATAGTCTTAATCATACACTCGCGTATGATTAGCCAGGCCAAACATTGTATCAAGTTCTAAGCCGATCATATGTTGAAACTAGTGCTAAACTCACATAGATAGCAGTTCCAAATTTCGTACATGTTATACATTATTTTCTTGCCTTATCTCATTACAGTTTTGATATACTCTGCCAGGATACCTGTACGCTCTACTTTACCTAGTATATTCTCTCTATCTACTGCTACATTTTCAATATCGTATAACTAGAACCGTTGTTTGAGATTTTGTACTCGTTCCTGTCCTGACTGGACCTGTTGAAAATATTACAGATGATGATGGTGACTGTCCTACCTTCTATGGGGCACGTGAGGGTGACACTCAGGAGCCCGAGGAGCATCTAGCTCAGTAAAGGGTGCTTACTCTAGTCTAGTATTTTTAGTTTTCAGTTTGTATCGGATTGTTCCGATTGTTAGTTGAGACTTAGTTATATTTCAGGACTTGTATTTATTTGTGTTAAACATCTACTTGTGTGATGTGATAACTCTATTTATATTTAGTTTCTTCCTTTTATCTGATTTCATATCGTGCTCTATCTTCTCTAGACTTGTGATTGAGATATAGAGTTGAGATGTTATATTATACCTCCGTGCGGAGATGACAGGTTTATATATCTTGTTGTTAGATGTTAGATGTTATAGAGGACCTATACAACGCTCTATCGCCGACACTGCGGCGTAGGCTGGACGTACACACTTTCTCGTGCCCCTAAATAGGGTGCGGGTCGTGACATAAACATAACCATATTTTCATTCTATTTATCTCCCTCATTATTTTTAAGAGCTTTGATCAGCTTTATATCTTTCTTCAAAAAGTAAACTATCAACTAATTACCCCCCACAACTAGAATTTTTTTTTTGAACAAGTTAAACCTATATTAGAAAAAATAATCTTTACTTTTGATTAAATATCTAATCAATTTTCTCTTTTTAAGTTTGAGAAATTTTGACTTACTCCCCACTTGATTTACCCCAATTTAAGGTGCACCCCACAGTTTTGCAAAAATGTATAGCACCCCCCATTTTGGACGGAAACCGTCAAAAAAAATTTTGGACCAAAATGCCCTTGCTCCTTCCTCTTTCTTCTTTCCTCTTCTCCTCCCGCGGCCACCGCCCCCATTCTCCCCCTCCCCGCCTCCGCTCCCCCCCTCCCCTTCCCGCCTCCGCCTCCGCCTCCGCTCCCCCCGCCCCTCCCCGCCTCCAGCGGTGGCGGCGACGGCAGCAGCAGCGGCGGAGCCGGAGAGGGGGTAAGCGGAGGCGGGGAGGGGGGAGCGGAGGCGGTCGCCGCGGGGGAAGAAGAGGAAAGAACAAAGAGGAAGGAGCAAGGACATTTTGGTCCAAATTTTTTTTGACGGTTTCCGTCCAAAATAGGGGGTACTATACATTTTTGCAAAACTGTGGGGTGCACCTTAAATTGGGGTAAATCAAGTGGGGGGTAAGTCAAAAATTTTCTTTAAATTTTCTTTATCGGAATCAATAGATGACTTTGTGAGTGGATTCGAAAACCATGATAGTAGGCTTACATGTTTGCATATCATTCATTACATCTTTACTCATATTTTCTTTTGGGTTTGTTCTATGTTTATTGTAAATTCTAATCCTCTTCCTTTGTACATTTTTTTCATTATTTCTCATCTTAACTTTTTTTTCTAATTTTTAATTTTAAGTTAATATGATAATAAAATTATTTAATTGATTTAAGAAATGAAGGGGTAAAGAGAAAGAAGGCAAACTAATTTTTTTTATAAGATCAAATTAACGAAGTAAATAAAAGTGATAAAGTAAAAAAAAAAAAGGATGCATTTAGTAACACCCATTGGAGACCTAACTTTCTAAGTTAACAAGCTAAAATTTGGATGGAGACATTTTGTTGTTTTTGTTACTAGTATATATAACATAACATGGTTGAATTTCCTAAAATATGGTAGTTTATAAGCTTTTGTTACTTTTCTATGGAAATTCAGACTTTGATCCTGAAACTTATATGAATATGGTTGAGTCCAATACTTGGACCAAACTAGTTCTTACTTTGATATTGTTGCTTTTGATGACAATAGTATTTCGAGGTGCCACAAAATTGAACATACTTAGTCAAACAAAAATGTATAAGTTATTACAAAATAGTTTTTAGGACTGATTTTAATGAAGAACAAGTAAATAAGCAAAGCGGACAAGATAAGCAATTCCAAACCCAACTTTAGAGCATCTCCAACCCTATTGTGAGTTTAGAAAAAATGGTGGCCACATAGGAATGACAAACTTTTATTCTAAAAAAAAAATTTCAATGCAAATGTAGAATAAAACATGAAGTTGACATGACAATGGCATGGCAAGGAGAATGTGAAGTTAGTTGTCTAGATCTAAAAGAGCATGAGACACAAGACAATGTCTTGTATAGGTGGCAAGATTATATTCACAAATGACAATGAGTTGGCAAGATTATATTCACAATGTCTTGTATAGGTGGCAAGATTATATTCTTCACAATGACTTTGTCTCCACATCATCAATTATGAATAGAAATATTTATAAAAAAGTTGAAGAAGTGGAGGAGTTGCCTTGGAAGTTGGAAAAAATATTTTTTATTGTCTCCTCAATACTTTTGCATTGGAGAGAGTTTTTATATCTCATTGTCTTTTGAGATATAGTTTTGCCACATAAACAAGACATTGTCTTGTGGCTCATGCCACATAGGAGCCACCTAAGACTCACAACACTTAACAAGACAATAGGGTTGGAGATGCTCTTAGACTTGTTTTATTTCAACCTCAGGACAGGCCTGCCCTGTTCTAGGGCTGACCGAACAACTGTTTAGACCCAAATATATATATATATATATATATATATATATATATATATATATATATATATATATATATATATATATATATATATATATATATATATATATATATTCAATGCAAATATAGAATAAAACATGAAGTTGACATGACAATGGCATGGCAAGGAGAATGTGAAGTTAGTTGTCTAGATCTAAAAGAGCATGAGACACAAGACAATGTCTTGTATAGGTGGCAAGATTATATTCACAAATGACAATGAGTTGGCAAGATTATATTCACAATGTCTTGTATAGGTGGCAAGATTATATTCTTCACAATGACTTTGTCTCCACATCATCAATTATGAATAGAAATATTTATAAAAAAGTTGAAGAAGTGGAGGAGTTGCCTTGGAAGTTGGAAAAAATATTTTTTATTGTCTCCTCAATACTTTTGCATTGCAGAGAGTTTTTATATCTCATTGTCTTTTGAGATATAGTTTTGCCACATAAACAAGACATTGTCTTGTGGCTCATGCCACATAGGAGCCACCTAAGACTCACAACACTTAACAAGACAATAGGGTTGGAGATGCTCTTAGACTTGTTTTATTTCAACCTCAGGGCAGGCCTGCCCTGTTATAGGGCTGACCGGACAACTGTTTATATATATATATATATATATATATATATATATATATATATATATATATATATATATATATATATATATATATATATTCAATGCAAATGTAGAATAAAACATGAAGTTGACATGACAATGGCATGGCAAGGAGAATGTGAAGTTAGTTGTCTAGATCTAAAAGAGCATGAGACACAAGACAATGTCTTGTATATGTGGCAAGATTATATTCACAAATGACAATGAGTTGGCAAGATTATATTCACAATGTCTTGTATAGGTGGCAAGATTATATTCTTCACATGCAATGACTTTGTCTCCACATCATCAATTATGAATAGAAATATTTAAAAAAAAGTTGAAGAATGGAGGAGTTGTCTTGGAAGTTGGAAAAAATATTTTTATTGTCTCCTTAATACTTTTGCATTGGAGAGAGTTTTTATATCTCATTGTCTTTTGAGATATAGTTTTGCCACATAAATAAGACATTGTCTTGTGGCTCATGCCACATAGGAGCCACCTAAGACTCACAACACTTAACAAGACAATAGGGTTGGAGATGCTCTTAGACTTGTTTTATTTCAACCTCAGGGTAGGCCTGCCCTGTTCTAGAGCTGACCGAACAACTGTTTAGACCCAAATATATATATATATATATATATATATATATATATATATATATATATATATATATATATATATATATATATATATATGTATTATTTATATTTTTATTATTATTATTATATATATATATATATAATTATAATAAAAATATAAATAATACATACAAATATATATATATATATATATATATATATATATATATATATATATATATATATATATATATATATATATGTATTATTTATATATATATATTAAATAATAATAAAATATAAATAATACATACAAATATATATATATATATATATATATATATATATATATATATATATATATATAGGTTAAGAGAGATGTATACGGTCCGAGTGGTCAAGAGATCTATTTCCGTTGGGAGCGTCCGCCACAATTACCTTCCTCAAGTTCAAAGCTTAGTGGTTCTAGTTCTTTTTATAAATTTTGTCTCGGACACCAAAAAAAAAAAAAATAACTCGGGACGGTCCAACAGTATGGATTTTATATTTATATTTGAGTTTATAGCCGTTGTACTTGCGGCAATGGAACTGGTCAAGTCGAATTGTCAAATTCCCCAATCGTATGCTTGACGAATTTTGAGTAGTAAAAAATAAAAATATTGTAGATGAACTTATTAAATATATTGTTTATGTTTATATACACACCTTCATCTAATTCTCAACTAACAAGGACAAATATTGTCATAATTAAAAATTAACTACCATAAATGTACATACGTTGCACATATTTTGTATGTATGTTTTAATCATACAAATTAAAATATAGTATGATTTTATGAATTACTATATAAATGCACATGCAAAACTAATAATTATTCAAATATTTATTAAGATTATTTAGAAAAACTAAAAAATATCAATCTTAATTATTCTAAATTTATTTTTATATTAGTATTATTGTATTGTTATTATTTTATACCTACATACTATTTATGAATACCAAATCACATTAAATATCTAGTTATTCTTATTAATTTTAATTAGTAAACATATAAAATTATATATTTGGAAAGTAATGTTTTATAGTGAAACTGATTTTTTTCCTATTGTATAGTAGTATAGATATAAACGCGTTTTTTATGGCATTAGCAGTGATCATTCAAGTGTACTTAGGAAGGCTTCAAACCTATAAATCCAAAACATTTGTGTTTAAGCACCTTTTGTGTTTGATGTGAAACATATATTATGATTACTTGGGTAATTAGTAGAGGACACCATTTGTCATGAAATTAATTATTAGTACGTTATTCTCCTTCATGTCAATTTCGAGCATAACAAACATAAAGTCCCCCAAACTAAAAAAAAAAAAAAAAGTTTATACTGTTGTAACTCATATGGCTTATCACCTTTCATTTCCTTGTAACCTACATGACCTTTGGCCCTTCATTTCTTCATAACCCCCAACCTCTCTCCCTATATAAAGAGATGATGAGATAGCTTGTAAGAGGCACTTGTGTGGTTGACAATATACGAAAAAGTTTCGTCTTCGTGTGTTTGAGCTTTTGCCTTACAACACGTTATCAGCACTTTGCTCGTGCAACGCCGGAGACCCGACGTACCGCTCGCCTCGACGTCCGCCTACCGTTGCCCCGCACGCACCCCGTCGCTCGTCGCCGATCCCGCGCATCCGCAATCGTTTTTTCCACTTTCTTCCACCGTACGGTAAGAAAGGTTAAAAAAAAAAAATTGTTAATATATCTATAATTGTTATCTAGTATATCCAATTTTTGTGACAATCTTGATTTGGAATGTCCGTGTTGCATCGGATAGATGTCCCACACGTATACACAAGATGTTGTTGATTTTTTTTTCTTAAGTGTCTATGTTTTTTTTGGTTCATGCCAATTCATCCTATGGAGCTTGTTTCTGACTTGCTTCCCGTTGGCAGTATGTAAAGCTTTCTTCTCTCACCACATACAGCTTTTGTCACCATTCACATATTCTTAAGGAAATTGTTCACATAATACCAACTGATGCTATACGGACCTATTATTTAGCCCATAATAGGACCTTGTCTACTACTAAGGGAGATGACATATTTTGATTTACTTATTGATCTATATTGACCTCCAGAACATCAAAAACTACCCTCTGTGGTATTTATACAACCAAGCAAGAGTCTGTAGTTCAAACCTTCTGCAACTTTTATAATTTTTCTTATATTGAATTATGTTATTCTAGATGCTCATGGGAAAAGCTTTTCATTAATATTAGTTCTGTGACGTTTTATTTCGGATTTTTTTTTTCCAGAATAATAGCTTTCTGGTTCTCATTACTTGATTTGCTATTCACATTCTGTTAACAGTTGCAAATTTATTTTCATGTATAACTTTGCTATAATCTAGCCTTTAGCATACTAGTTTTTTTTATATATATTTGTTAGTTAATTTCTGAGGAAATAATTTTTTGATAGCAAATTTTCATGCTGAAAAAAATTTTAGATGCTAACATTTTTTTTTGGTAATGATAGATTTGGAGCGCCCCGGCGAGCGCCTGCGTCCCGACAAGCACCTCAGTAGCAATTTCTTTATGTTACTCAGTAAATTATTGTAACAGATGGGTAGTAAAAATTGTATTTTTTTTTTCTCGCTATTTTTTTGGCGTCGCTTCATTAGACGTCGGAAAAATAGTTGATATTTTTTTTGGTGCCGCTTGCTTAGGCACCAATTCTTTTGTGTGTTGTTGCCTACTTATGTTGTACGTTTTTTTTAAGCGTAATGGTGTGAAAATTGAAAAATTAGTTTTGGCTACATAAACAAATTCTGGTACCGCCAAATTTGGGCCTCCAAAAAATAACCTTTTTTGTTAATAATTTTTCAAAGGCAACGCTCATTTTGAGCACGCACTAAATTGTCACCTATTTTGCACAGTTCGCAAATAGCGTGAATTTCTTGAAAATTTTTATTTATTCTTACATTTGACAAAAATTTTACGAAGTCTCTCCGAATAGGCTCACCTATTTGGGTATGATGTCAGAAAGAACTTGGGGCTTGGTTTTTAAGAGGTCCCCGGTGATCCTCCTCCCTCATTTTCCCGCCTGGTCATATTCACGTAGAGCTACTGAAAGGGGTTGACCGAATATTATTTTTTGCTCAAATTGTATTTATAATTATGCATTTTTGCAAGAAACTTATTGACCTCTCTATATCGTCCCGTCGATCGATATAAGATAATTTTTAAACAAAAATCATTTTTTCAAAATCGTTGTTTTTTTATTTACGATTGTTTGTTGTTGCTTATACAAACCAAATCCATATAACCCTGTCGTTTTATATGTTGACTGATCAAGATTTTTTCTCCTGTTGTAGAAAAATGTCGATCAAGATTGATTTTTCCATCCTTGAAGCCTCTGGCAAAAACTACTTGGACTGGACGCAAGACATCCAGAACCATCTAGATGCGCAGGGCCTCTTGGACGTCATCTATAACGAGGAAGAGCGTGAAGTGAAAGTCACTCGCTCAGTGAACGCCAAAGCGATGATTCTATTCCGCAGGCATTTATCTGACGCCATGAAGTCGGAGTTCATTGAAATCTCCTCGCCGAAAACTCTATGGGACTCTCTGAAAGAGCGCTTCGACCACCAGAAGACCATATGGCTACCTGAAGCACGCCATGACTGGTTGAACCTGCGCTTCCAAGACTTCAAAAGTGTTACTGATTACAACAATGAAGTCTGCAGGATTCGATCACTTCTCCAATATTGCGGTGAGATATTAACCGACAGTGATTTATTGGAGAAAACATACACCACATTTCCTTCCACTGACAACTTGCTCCAAAAGCAATATCGTCAGTCTAAGTTCACCAAGTTTCCCGAGCTCATCACCCAGCTTTTACTAGACGAGAAGAACAGTCTCATTTTAATGAGAAACAACAATTCTCGTCCTGCTGGAACAAAGGCAATTCCAATGTCTGATGCAAACGCTCTCCGTGGACCAAATCTACGGTGGAAACGAGACAAGGGCCAGTCATCCCAGCCAAGGAACAGAGGCGAGTTTAAGTCTCGCCACCCAAAGCGAGGTTCTAACAAGAACCAAGGACCTTTGACTCCTAGGCAGTCTCATGGTAAGAACCAACGGGCCAGTCGTCCCAAAGCGAGAGTGGAAGGCCAAGTGCCTACTCTCTGCTACAAATGTGGTGCTTATGGTCATATGCAACGGACCTGCAGGGCGACCCCCAAAGAAGTGGATAACTATCACAAGGGGCGCCGGGCCGAAGCAAATCTGGTCATCGAGTGCGAAAATCTAAATCTTGAGACCCCCGATTTTATAGCAGAAATGGAAGAATAAATCTCCATTTTCTATCTATGTTTGATTTAAGTCATG
Organism: Iris pallida; assembly: GCA_029216955.1. Taxonomy (NCBI): domain Eukaryota; kingdom Viridiplantae; phylum Streptophyta; class Magnoliopsida; order Asparagales; family Iridaceae; genus Iris; species Iris pallida. The sequence goes on from JANAVB010011394.1 coordinate 3,293,927, forward strand.
AAACTTTTGGTGGTTTATATTTTCTGTTTTCTCGATAAATTAAAGTTCTATTTCGAGCACTTTCCTCAAACGTGTGACAAACTTTAATTTTCTTTACTTATAGGCATGGACCACGGGGCAGTAGATTGTCTGGTTGATAGTGGAACGACTCACACTATCTTGAGAGATAAATCATACTTTATCTCCTATACGCCTAAAGTAACCTCAGTGACAACCATTTCGGGACCACAACCCTTGTTCAAAGTTTTGGCAAAGCCCATTTTTTGTTGTCCAATGGTACTCCCGTTGAAGTATCAGAGGCCTTATATTCTCCAAGGTCCAGTCGTACCTTACTGAGTTTTAAGGATATTCGAGAAAACGAATTTCATGTTGAAACTGCTCGAGAACATGGCTTCGAGTATCTTTTCATTACCTCCACTCAGTACGGTCAAAAGCGTATCTTGGAGAAGTTGAAATGTCTTTCAAGTGATTTGTATCTCACTACGATACAACACATCGAGAGTAATCTCATCATTCGCCGAGCGCCAGTTGATGAGAGGACTTTTATGCTATGGCATGACCGGCTGGGTCATCCGGGTCAAAATACGATACTTCGCACTATGAATGCATCACATGGGCATCCTCTTGGAGGAAAGAATTTCGTTATAAATCCGAAAAGCCTATGCCAAGCTTGCTCGATTGGGAAGACGAATCTCAAGCCACTCCATGTGAAACCTACGAGATTAGTTTCTCAATTCCTTGAGAGAATTCATGGAGATATTTGTGGACCAATCCAACCAACATGCGGACCATTTAAATACTTCATGGTTTTGGTTGATGCATCGACTAGATGGTCACACGTAGTGTTGTTGTCCACCCGAAATGCAGCGTTTCCTAAACTCCTCGCCCAGAGCATTAAGTTAAGGGCTCACCATCCAGATTATCCGATAAAGTCTATTAGACTTGATAATGCCACAGAGTTTACATCGAAGACTTTCGATGACTATTGTATGACTTTGGGAATAAATCTTGAACATTCTGTTGCGTATGTTCATACCCAAAATGGCCTAGCGGAAGCTTTTATAAAGCGACTGCAAGTGATAGCGCGGACCTTGGTTATGCGCACCAAACTCCCACTATCTGCATGGGGCTATGCAATTTTACATGCTGCAAATTTGGTCCGTCTGAGGCCCATGGCCACCCAACCACTTTCTGCGTACCAGCTGGTTACTGGATGTGAGCCTGACATCTCACATTTACGCGTGTTTGGGTGCCTAGTCAATGTTCCAATTGAGCCGATAAGGCGTTCAAAATTTGGACCTCAGAAGCGACGGGAAATATATGTCGGTTATAACTCCCCGTCCATCATTCGCTATTTAGAGCCCTTGACAGGCGATCTCTTTACCGCGAGACACGCGGATTGTGACTTTGATGAGGCAATCTTCCCGTTGTTAGGAAGAGAAATGCACGCTAACGTTGATGAGGAACGACGTAAATTAGCGTGGCATGTGCCCGCTTTTGCTCATCATGATCCCCCCTCTGCACATAGTGATAAGGAAGTACAGAGGATTCTAGGTCTGCAAGATATTACAAATCAAATGCCAGACGCATTTAGCGACCTAGCAAAAGTCACGAGATCAATTATACCTGCTGCAAATGTGCCTGCAAGGATAGACATCCCTGAGAGACGCCATGTTCCTGTGAAACATGTTGCTCCGGTCGAACCCGCCGAGCAAAGGACGCTGCCATCGGCTGTCCAGTCCGCCGCTATTCCCAAGAAGAAGGGAAGACCGGTTGGTTCCAAAGATGTTCTGCTCCGGAAGCAGAGAAATCTTGTTAAGAGCATTTTGCCACATGAGATCATTAAGGATCACGGCGACGTATTAGAAGAGCGCATTCCAGATGAAATGCCTATTCCTAATCATGTCGATAACCTCGAAATATCCGTCGAGTATGCTAACTTAGACGATATTTTGAAGCGAAATGAAACTGTCATCGATGATGTGTTCATATACTCAGTGGCCACTGACATTATGAACAATGATGACATGGAACCTCGTAGTGTTCCCGAGTGTCAACGACGAACGGACTGGTCACAATGGAAACAAGCAATCCAGGCTGAACTAGACTCCTTAGCAAAAAGAAGCGTATTTGGACCTGTTGCTCTAACACCACCCAATGTTAAACCAGTTGGTCACAAATGGGTTTTCCTAAGGAAGCATAATGAGAGAAATAAGATTGTGCGATACAAGGCTCGCCTTGTGGCGCCAGGCTTCTCACAACGCCCTGGAATTGATTACGTGGAGACGTATTCTCCCGTAATGGACGTCATAACGTTCCGCTACTTAATCAGTTTAGTAGTTTCCAAAAAACTGAATATGCAGCTCATGGATGTGGTCACAGCCTATCTCTACGGGGATCTAGACACAGAGATATACATGAAAGTCCCTGAAGGACTAAAGATGCCTGAATCAAGTAGTTCCCGACCACGGAACGCGTTCTCGATTAGACTGAGGCGTTCGCTATATTAATTGAAACAATCCGGGCGAATGTGGTATAACCGCCTAAGCGAATACTTGATCGGTTTGGGATACGTTAATAACGAACTTTGTCCATGCGTGTTCATAAAGAAATCTACTTCAGGATACGTAATCATCGCGGTCTATGTAGATGACATGAATCTCATAGGAACCGAAAAAGATTTGTCAGAAATTGCTGATATCCTGAAGAGGGAATTCGAGATGAAGGATCTTAGGAAGACACGGTTTTGCCTCGGCCTGCAGATCGAGCACCGTAAAGATGGAATTCTTGTCCATCAAGCGAACTACACCCAAAAGGTGTTGAGACGCTTTAGTCATTTTAACGTTAAGCCATCCGCTACTCCCATGATCGTCCGCTCTCTAGACATTACTAAGGACCCATTCCGTCCAAAGGAGGACGACGAAGAGATATTGAGTCCTGAGTGCTCTTATCTGGGTGCAATAGGCGCTTTATTGTACTTGGCCCAATGTACTAGACCGGACATCTCGTTTGCTGTGAATTGTCTAGCTCGACACAGCACCGCGCCAACATGCCGCCATTGGAATGGTATAAAAGACATTTTTCGCTACCTTAAGGGTACTACAGACTTGGGCTTGTTCTATCCCTACGCGGTTTTGAGTGAGTCCAACGCTCTTGGCACTCGAAGCAACGCGACCCTTGTTGGCTACGTCGATGCGGGATACTTATCTGATCCGCACAAGGGGCGTTCCCAATCTGGTTATGTCTTTACCATTGGGAACACGACGATTTCTTGGAGGTCTCGCAAACAGACCTTAGTGGCTACTTCAACGAACCACTCTGAGCTACTCCCGCTTTATGAGGCGACTAGAGAGTGTGTATGGCTTCGAGCTGTTATTGGCCATATTCGAAGTACATGTGATCTTCCATATGACCCAGATGAACCTGTTATCGTCTATGAGGATAATACCGCTGTTATTGATCAAGCGAAACATGGTTACATCAAAGGGGATGCTACCAAGCACATATCGCCCAAGTTGTTCTTTACACATGAAGAACAAGCGCTTCAGAAGATTGAAGTACAACGCATTGGATCAGAGAATAACCGTGTAGACTTGTTCACCAAGTCACTGCCAAAACACTCGTTCCAGAAACATGTCAGAGCGATTGGACTTAGGAAGCTTTCAGAGCTAGCCTAAGTAAAACTTGTTTCCCGCACCCTGTTGTGTGCATGTGAGGGGGAGCGCCCCAACGAGCGCCTCCAAACGCCCTGTTGTGCGTATATCCCGCGCCCTGTCGAGTGCGAGTGAAAAGGGGAGCATCCTGATATATGCTTATGTACTCTTTTTCTCTTAGACCAAGTTTTTTCCTATTGGGTTTTTCTTGGCAAGGTTTTTAACGAGACACATTTCAAATCTCTTGTTCACTAAGGACTATTGTGATCAGGGGGAGTATCCAGTGTATACTTCTAAACTATCGTGTACTCTTTTGTCCTTCGATCAGCGGTTTTTCCCACTGGGTTTTCCCTGACAAGGTTTTGACGAGACACCTTTGCAATGGTTAAGTTTACCCCCATCACACTGACCTGTGTGTACTCTTTTGTCCTTCGACCAAAGTTTTTTTCCCACTGGGTTTTCTTTGGCAAGGTTTTGACGAGGCACAAGTAGATGGTCAAACTTGAAGATGCAAGCTACAGACAGACGAAGAAATTCAGAGATGTTTACAAGCAGAATTTCTGGAGAGCCAAGGGGGAGTGTTGTAACTCATATGGCTTATCACCTTTCTTGTAACCTACATGACCTTTGGCCCTTCATTTCTTCATAACCCCCAACCTCTCTCCCTATATAAAGAGAGGATGGGATAGCTTGTAAGAGGCACTTGTGTGGTTGATAATATACGAGAAAGCTTCGTCTCCGTGTGTTTGAGCTTTTGCCTTACAACATATACTATATTAATATATAATTCAAATATTATGATTATTTTTATTGTTTGGTACAATATTTTTTTGCTAAAAATATCATCGTATTAACCCCCTCTCTCTATATATATTATTTACTTTTTTTTCCTTCTGAAAATTGTATATGTCACTACCAAAATATATTGCTCTAGCGACGGCCAGATCCGTCGACCATCTGTCGCTAATCCGTATTAGCGACGGATCACTGACGGATATTGGTCAAAAAAAATTCGTCGGCAATCAGCTCGTCGCTAATAAAATCCGTCGCTGAGTAGTCGTCAAGCGACGAAATAGCGACGGCTTTCCGTCGTCATTATTCGTTGCATTAGCGACGACTTGGCAACGCTCTTTCGTCGAATTCAAGTATTAGGTATTGAATTGTAAAGACACTTAGCGACGAATAGTCCGTCGGTAAACCGTCGTTACTGTGTATCAGAGGGTATCATTCCGTCACTATTCCGTCGAACACCGTCGCTAACTTAGGATGGATTAGCGACGTATTAGTGGCGGATAATCCGTCGACCGGGTTCTGGAAATGCTTGACATTTCCAAAACCATGGCGACGGATAGTCCGTCGCGGATCCGTCGACCATAGCGACGGATTCCTGACGGAATAATCCGTCGACCGGGTTCAGGAAATGCTTGATATTCTCAGAACCATGGCGACGGATAGTCCGCCACGGATCCGTCGACCATAGCGACGGATTCCTGACGGAGTATCCGTCGCTAACGTTCTGTACACATTCATACCACCAGAACCGTGCCGACGGATGTTCCGTCGGAAAGTGGTCGCTATGTTAGGTATTCCGTCGGCTGGCCGTCGACCATCCGTCGCTAACTGGAAATATTTCCAATTCTCCAGTTAGCGACGGATATTCCGTCGAAATTTAGTCGGTACCTGATGTTATCCGTCGCTAACCCGTCACTAGTCCGTCGCTAACTGAGATATTTTTTTTAAAAAATTCAGAGCTTTCCCTGTTCACACAACATCCGAACATCGGACCAATATATAATCATAATATACAATCACTGAGACCAATATTTAATCCAATATAAATCACATACAAATATAATGCACACCAATTATCCAAAAATTACATAGACCAATATATAATCACAAATTTGCATAACCCAAACCAATATAAAATAGACACCAATTATCCAGAAATCATAAACTAATATCCGTCATTATAATCCGAAATTCCTACAAATATTCTAAATTTAAAAACTATTCTTATACAATACTTCAAGGAACAGGAGGAGTTTGATTGTTCGGTGGTGGTAATCCCTCCTGCGACCGACGATAATACTGCTCCACTATGTATGACAACAATCCGTCGAAGACACTGCCCGGTAGTCGACGTAGCTGCTCTGGCGACATGAGATCAAGGAGTGCCGTCACAGTCGGAGGCGGTACCAAAGGGACAGCAGGGTTGAAAGAAAGATGACCGACGGAAAAAGGACCGACAACAGCAGTCGACGGATCGGCCCCAGCAGCCGACGGACCGGCACCAGTAGCAGACGGACCGGCACCAGCAGCAGATGGACCGGTACCAGCAGACGAAGGCGAAAAGTACGTGCAATTTGGCCCTGCAAGGACGATACCGTCTCGTGCAGCTGCAGAAGCTGCGACCTCACATCATCGTCTGCCGGGACCGCGGGAGGAGGCGGTGTCGGTGGAAATCTCTGAGTCGCCATGTGCAACGTCCCTAGGTAGCCGACTCCGTACAGGTGCCCTTTCTTAAAGCCGTCGACGGTATCTACGAACAAGTCGTTGCGAGCGGCTATAGAAGAAAAGGACTAGGAGTGCCATCTGCAAAAAGAAAAACATACAATAAGTAAATGATCGAACGAAAAAAAATATGAATTCACGTAATTGCTTTTATGAGGTCAAACTTAATTCACGTAATTGGAAGTGTTTTTAATATACAACAATATTTAACCTAATCATTGTCATCGTCTTCGTTCTCGTCCTCGACCTCGTCTTCATCATCATCCTCATTCTCATCCTCATTATCATCCTTATCCTTATCCACATCCTCGATTTCATCTGTATCCTCATCCCCATCAAATTCTTCTTCTTCTTCTTCTTCTTCCGTCTCATTATTTGGGACAAGACGTCTCTTTCTCCCCTGGTTGACAGCTAAGTCTTGTGTATCAATCTCTTCCTCCCCTCTATTTTTTTCAACAATATCTTCAACATCTATTGTATCCGACTGTTATCCCAAGTATTAGGACTTTTCGATCTGGTCCTCTTGGTATGCTGGGTCTCCAACGGTGAATATATTTCTAGATTTAATCTTGCATACTGCCTGTAGTACCCCGTCCCGCTCAGTCAATCGGAGGAATAGGTAACGCCGACGACGTTCGAACTTAGCCTTGCAACGGCTGCTCAGAGACATTGCTCGGTCGAGACGACCGCTCGCTCAGGTAGGGTAGTTTCGGTGAACTTGCCTCATCTTAGCCTTCACATAATAAATCACATGTTTTTAACTTACACAAGTAGGCTTGATAATAAAAGAGACGAATCCACATAGCTAAAGGGAATAATTCCGACAGGTCGATTTAAGTTAGAATATGGAAAGGTCCAACGGTCGGCTTAGAGTTGGTGCACGGCGTGCTTTGAAAATGACACTCGGTCCTTCGTCCCGTGGCTTGGGAGAAGGAAAAGTTGGTCTTCGCCACAAGCTAAGAGTTAGCCAAATTCATAGGCGTTGCCCGCATAAATGCTTCATAAAGCATGCACGGTCTCTTCGCCCAAGGCGTGGCATAGCCTCTGCTCGCCGACGGGTTAAGTTGTATTGCACGGCTTGTGGCATAAGTCTAGGCACCCAAATAACTTGGTTGTTCAAAGTCGAGCGCGTGCACGGCACGTTCCCACGATGCAAGCCTTGACGCAGCCTTTGCTCGTCAAGTTGTTGTAAAGTAAGTTAGACAAGTTACGTTAAGCTATCAGGAGTAGTAACAAGCGCGGCCCTATGAGTTCTATGGCTGGGTATAACCACATAGTCTCACGATTGTAAGGCCCGTCATATAGAGTATGACTTGGGCAGTGGTGTCACGTAGAGTTTCAAGTTGGTTCAAGACACGATGGCACGGACTTAGTATTTTAAGGCACGGGCCACGGTTGATTTATTGAGTTTGGAAAGTGTTTCAATAGTTGTTCTTGAGTTGAGTAAAATAATAGGACAAGAAAGAAGAATGCTCACGACTGGGTCGTTGAGGCAAGAAAGAAGAATGCTCGCGACTGGGTTGTCGAGGCAAGGTCTCAAATGTTAGAAGTATGAAACTTGGCCCTGAAAGAGATGGTAACACTAGAAGTAGATTGACTGTGTGAGACGTCAGTTTGAGTCGAGTCTTGCATGGTCGTGGACAATTTGTCGACAAGGTAGAGTTTCCCCGTACGGCAACCCATGGCGCCACGGGACCGATGCGGCCTAAAGAAACAAAAATGGCTCTGGAAGTCTAAAATAGCTGGGCCTAGGACAAAGTATTCGGTGGACGCTCATTAGGGCTAGCTACCCGAACCGGTCCATCCTATACTCAACTAAAAGGGAGTCCACAATGGCTCTGGGAGTCAGTGACCAAATCATATAGATGAGTCGGCATGGCGGCAAATCCGCGTGTATGCCTTTGGATTGTGTCGAGTATTGAGTGTAGTATATCAAGGAAGTTGAGTTGAATTTGTGAGTATAGTTGGAGCAAAAAATATTGGTCCTAAGATTTGGTCGCAGCGTAGGTGACGTGCTTCGGCACGAGATGTGGCGTCGAGTCTTGAGTTGTCGGCATATAAGTTGCATAGTTTGGATGAGAGTTGTCTTGAGTTTGTAATGTCTGTTGTTCGTATTATGTATTTTGGAATACGTGTACGTATTTATTCTTGTATTGCATGATCCCTGGCTTAGTTTTATTCCTGGCTTGGTTTATTCTTGGTTCGGGTTGACTTGGTTCGGTTTGGGATTTGCTTTTGGTTCATCATGGACCAAAGGATGAACCCCCTACCTACCACCACCACTACCATTTATTAACCCATTCTTCTTTCTCTCTCTTCATTAACCTCTTCTTCTTCTTCCATTTACTTCTTCACCTACCAGAGAGGGAGAGAGGTCTAGGCAAGTGAAACTTGCTTCATGAAAGAACTCCAATTTTATTGCTTCATTCTCTTCCTTACAGCATTTTAACTTACTTTAGTACTTGGCATTTTTACTTTCCATGGCTAGATTCTTGTAGATCTAAGTTTATTTTATTTTCGAATTTCTTGGGTTTTGATCTATTTAATCTTGTTATTTCCAAGTTTTGACGGTTCCATGTTGTAGAGTATTTTATTCTGCCCTATTTTGACCTATGGAAGTTCAGATTTGGACTCCGGATGATGGAGTTATGGAGCTTGAGTACCTGGCTCTTATGGTGTTCTTTTTCTCGGGATTTTGGAGAAGATGAACTGTGCTTGACTTGACCGCATGGATAATTCATGCGGCAAGTGTTCTATTCAGCCGCATGAATGCTATGACTTAGTCTCATGCGCCTTCTCTCCCTGTTGGCCGTATGGGACTTTACTTGACTCAGCCGCATGAGCTTGGACCCTCAGCCGCATGAGCTGCTGCCGCATGGATTCTCTCCTTGGCCGCATACGGCCGACCCTATTCAGCCGCATGGAACTCAGTCCATTTCTAGCCGCATGAGAATCCACTTCTCAGCCGCATGAATGCTATGACTTAGTCGCATGTGCCCCTCCCCCTTCCTGGCCGCATATACCTGATTGATGGTGCAGCTGCATATGCTTGTGATCATTTAGCCGCATGTGGACCTGCTTCCCTGCTTGCCGCATGAGGCTCAACTCTTTGAGCCGCATGCATTCCCTTGGACCCAATTCATCTCAGCCGCATGCGCCCTCTCTTCCCGCTGGCCGCATGGGGACTGATATCCTTAGCCGCATAGGCTTTCCTCATTCAGCCGCATGCGTCTGACCCTATTCAGCCGCATGGACTGTTCTCCTCCCAGCCGCATGAGATTATTCCTGGCCGCATATTCCTGAACCGCATGACTCTCCTATAGCTCTGTACTGTTATTTTATTATTATTTTTTTCCCATGCCTTGCAACTTCTATGTATTTTTACGCCCATTTTATATCCTTACGCCTTTTTTCCGAACTTGATAATCCCGATTTGATTGACATGATTGAAATAACAATTGTACCTGGCATGATGTGACCAAGAACTGACATGCTTGATAGTGGCCCGTCGTGGTGCACTCCTGACATGATAACTTGACCTGATAACTTGACCTGCTATACATGACACGACAGTGACCCGTAGTGGTACACTCTTGACAAGTACCCTGACAATGCTTGATAGTAGCCCGTCGTGGCGCACTCTTGATAAGAAATAATGATAATGATAGTGGCCCGTCGTGGCGCACTCTTGACAAATCAATTCATTGGCCTGGACACCGTGGATGTTTGTGCTTGTATAAACTACTGGTCCGGTTGTGTCTTGCATCATGTCTAGGGCATGATCCCTGAGTACCACGGTCAGGGATTCATACTGAATCTGGCTAGGTTAATGACTAGATTGATCAAATAGTTCATGGAGAATTTTTCAGTTACCTGTTGCCCCTTTGGTCCCGGCCTTATATATATATATACATGGGATTTGTTGCTATCCGTCGAGATGAGCGCACTTCCAGCCCGCCGTCGAGTGTGGTACCTTAGGACACATGTATCTTACTACAGTGTGTCTGCTATATCATGCTATCTTTTTCCTTTTCTTGCTGGGATCACTCAGGTAGTAACAAACAGGTAACCGGACTTGGAATTCTCATTGCATCCTGCTAGTAACTAAGGCTTGTGATAACCCTAGTTAGTTAAAGTATAAAGCCGTACTTATTGCTTGGCCGTGAATGATTGGATGGAGTCTAGTCTTGTCTTGATCCTGTACAAGATTGTTACATGTCTTGATTTCTTATATTATCTTGCCGATAAATGGTGGGAGAATCCAAGTTCCGTTCAGACGAAGGGTTATAACCCCGGTCCTTGTTTGGTTTAAGGGTTGTGACCTGGTTACTTGAATGTTTCTTCGTACTCGGTTTGCTGTTGTTATTCTTTTAATATCAAGCCTTTTCATTACTATCTTTTATGTAATTATATTCTTGTGCTAATTGTTGGTTTTAGTTCCTAAGTGAAGCCTCCTTTGTGGCACTTGCTCTTTCTGGGGTCTGACCCAACTGGTTTTGTATGGCCAGATACCGGAGCTGCACCAGAGGATCTACCGACCTTCCAGCCACATGGTGACCACTAGAGGGAATCCTGGCAACGAGTGGGTTTATTTTGGCTCTCCCACTCTATTGTAAAATTATTCTTTTGAGGCGTTTAGCCGCCGAGCAAGTGTTAGCTCGTGTACATTTTTACTTACTGTCTGCCTACGGGCTGTAACATGATTGGCAACCTAGGGTTGATCATGTATGACTAAAACTCTTGCTAGTCCTCACATTTTATGACGA